>CM051406.1:1200000-1834773 GCA_028052125.1 Melia azedarach
TTGGTGTGTTGCGAATTTATATCTATTTCTAATCAAGTACTATTTAGGAAAGTTTCCCTTAATTGGCTTTGAAACTTTGTTTGATTCAAAATCATCCAACAGGTGCACCTGGATATATCACATCTACCTTTCTCAATGGCATGTCATTTGTTGAAGGGTGGGAACAAAACTTTTTTATATCGAAATGGAGCATGCACCAGCTGGTATGAGTGCAATACTTTGTCTTTTAAGTTACATGTCTGTTTTTTCTCCATTTAGTGTTATTATATTTTTCTGCTTCTGCTGGATATCTACTGCCTCTGTCTCTCTTTGTTTCTGTCTCCCTTTATTTTCTGCCTATAACTGTGACTCAGCCATGAATACACGAGTCTATTGTCATTCCATACAAGTTTAATTTTAGCTTAAAGGTTTCTGTGCTCTGGTGTCTATACCGCCTTGTATGATTAAATGAAGACATGTTTTCTAGGTGAACTTTTCATTTGTCATTCTGTCAAGTCTAGAAGTCTCTGGTAGAGTTTTTGTGCCTCATTTGTGTGCTCCCTTTGAGTGACTAGGAATCAATACAAATGTGTGCTTGCTTAAGAGATTATTCAGCTAGGTTCTGATTAATGAAGTATTAAGATATTTGATTCTATTGAGGCACTCCAGTCTATCTCTTTTTTGTTCTTTAAACAAAGATTTATTCTTCAACACTGTACTATTAGTTCTGAAAATAAGTTAGTTGTTTAACTTGTTGGGCCCTGCTCTGATGGCCCTAATGCGTCTTCTGAACTCTCTCCATCTTCCAGTACTCAAACCTTGTGAGGTCTTTAAGTACGCCTACACCCCTTCCTAAATGATTGACAAAACATAAAACGCCATCTTATAGTACGTCAACTCTGCACTTCCCAACATTTCCGAGTTCTAGCTTCCCCAGTCAAACTCCACTCAGAAGATCCTACATCAGTGCACTTCAGATTTTTAGACATTCAAGCTGAATCTTATGTACATTTTAGGCATTTGAGTATTCTCAGTTTTGCCTTGTATACTTTGATTGCTGTAAGTTTCCATTAGCTGCTTTACGGAGTATAAATGTTGGTTGAATGTCTGACAAAATCTGCGCTGTTGATCTTGACTAATGCAAATAGTATCTTATATTTTAGTCTGTTATAACGAAAGTAAGAAAGATAATTAAGAACGCAAATAAAGAACACAGAGATTTAACGTGGTTCATTAACGATGTGTTAGCTACGTCCACAGGCAGAGGAGAGAAAAGTTTTATTAATCTTGAGGAGTAAATATTACAGATTGCGGCTAGGTTATGACCTAGAGAGTTTATATAGTACTCCCTAGACAGATGCGGAAAAGCCCAGAAAAATAGGCCCAAACAGATAACCCTAGCCCAGAATCCCGTCTGAACAGGGACTAACTAATTCAAGGCATATTCTAACAAATCTCCACCTTGACTTGAATCCTCTCACAAATAACAGATGTACCAAATGCACCATACACAATGCCAGATGTACCCAAAAGAAAAAAATCTCCTCTACCTCAGATTTTGCCCTCTAAAGGGCAATCAACAACTCCTAACATTTAGCAAGTCCAAACAATGTTGGAACTTGCTATGCGGAACCGGCTTGGTGAACATATCAGCTGGGTTATCAGCAGTACCCACTTTGTTCACCTTAATTCTCTTCTCACTTCTTAGAAAATGATACCTTACATTAATGTGCTTAGTCCTCTCATGATGAACTTGGTCCTTAGCTAAACAAATTGCACTGAGACTGTCACAATACACTATAGCCTGATCATGATGTAGACCCAAATCACTGACCAATCCTTTCAACCAGATTCCCTCTTTGGCTGCTTCTGTCAATGCCATGTACTCTGCTTCTGTAGTAGACAAAGTCACTGTAGGCTGCAAAGTAGCTTTCCAACTGACAACTGAACTACCAAGAGTGAAAACATAACCAGTCATAGATCTTCTACTGTCAACATCTCCAGCATAATCAGAGTCTAAAAACCCTTGTCACCAAACACTGTGTATCACCTCTATAAATGAGACCAACATCAAATGTACCTTTGAGATACCGAAAAATCCTCTTCACAGCTTGCCAATGCTCCTTACCAGGTTCACCCATAAACCTACTAACAACACTAACAGACTGTGCAAGATCAGGTCTGGTGCAAACCATCGCATACATCAAGCTTCCTACTGCACTAGTATAGGGAACTCGAGACATATACTCCTTCTCCTCAACAGATTTAGGTGCAAAAGCAACGGACAGATGTGCATTTGCAGCACTAGGAGTATCTATGGGCTTTGCGGTAGACATGCCAAATCTTGACAAAATCTTCTGAATATATCCCTTCTGTGACAAGAAGAGCTTCTTTTTGCTTCTATCCTTATAAATCTCCATTCCCAGAATTTTTCGAGCTGCACCCAAATCTTTCATCTCAAACTCAATACTAAGAAGATCCTTCAACTTCTGAACATCAGACTTGTTCTCTGCAGCTATCAACATATCATCTACATACAGGACCAGATAAATCAAAGAACCATTTGTTGCCTTGCTGTAATAAACACAACAATCATACGGACTCCTGGTGTAGCCAATCTCTATCATATAGCTGTCGAATCTCTTATACCACTGCCTCGGAGACTGCTTTAATCCATACAAGGACTTCTTCAACTTGCAAACATAGTCTTCCTTACCAGGAACCTGAAATCCATCTGGCTGAGTCATGTATATCTCCTCTTCCAACTCTCCATGTAGAAAAGCTGTCTTCACATCTAGTTGTTCAAGCTCCAAATCCTGATGTGCAACTATTGCTAGTAGCACCCTGATGGAAGTGTGTCTGACCACTGGCGAAAAAATCTCATTGTAGTCTACTCCCTCTCTCTGAGTGAATCCTCTAGCTACTACTCGAGCTTTATACTTAATACCCTCAACAGATGTTTCTCCTTCCTTCTTCTTATAGACCCATTTACACGTGATGATCTTTCTGTCTCGAGGTCGCTTGGTTAATTCCCAAGTCTGATTCTTATGAAGTGACTCCATCTCATCTCCCATTGCAGCAAGCCATTGGGTAGACTCAGTACATGTAACCGCTTCTTTATAGGTGGACGGCTCATTAGAGTCAGTATCTACTTCTTCAGCAACCTGTAGTGCATAGGCCACCATATCTTCAAAACCGTATCTCTTGGGAGGTATCCCATAGTTAGCTCTCTTTGATCGATTAAGAGCTAAACTGTGCTGACTTGCTACTGGTAATGAAGAACCTGATGGTTCTGATTCTAACTGTGGGTGTTGATCTTTATGTTGTGGTTCACTCTCATCTAGAGTGACTTGCTGCTCCACCTGTTTCTCAACACTACCATTTTCTGACACAACAATAGATTTTACAGTAGGGTTAAACATAGAATTTTTATCAAAAACTACATTTCTACTAAGTATAACCCTCTTTTCAGACGGGGACCAGATTCTATACCCTTTAACCCCATCCCCATAACCTACAAATACTCCCTTTTTAGCTCGTGGCTCTAATTTACCCTCATTTACATGATAATAAACAGTACAACCAAAAGCTCTTAAATTAGAGTAATCAGCAGGCTTACCAGACCACACCTCAAAAGGAGTTTTGAGGTTTATACCTGTGTGAGGTCCACGATTTATCAGATAACACGCTGTACTAACCGCTTCTGCCCAGAACCTTCTAGTTAGTTCAGCATTAGAAAACATGCACCTAGCTCTCTTCAGAAGTGTCTGATTCATACGTTCTGCTACACCATTCTGCTGTGATGTATCCCTGACTGTATGATGCCTAGCAATCCCTTCATTCTTACAGAACTCATCAAACTCATACCAGCAAAATTCCAGACCATTATCAGTTCGCAGCTTTTTGATCTTCTTCCCTGTTTGATTCTCCACTAATGCCTTCCACTGCCTGAAGTTCTTAAAAGCTTCACTTTTATGCTTCATAATGAACACCCAAGTCATCCTTGAGAAATCGTCAATCATTGACACAAAATATCTGTGACCCCCTAAAGACTCCATCCGAGAAGGACCCCAACAATCAGAATGGATGTAATCAAGTGTGCCTTTTGTTCTATGTATTGCTTTAGGAAACTTGCTGCGATGTAACTTCTCCGAAAATACAATGTTCACAGAATTCAAGATCCTTGACCTTGTGGCCACAAAGAAGATCCCATTTTGACAGAATTTGCATCCCTCTTGCACTCATGTGACCAAGCCTCATATGCCATAACTTGGTCATGTTGTCCTTATCAATCTCCGAGGATGCAACAGCAACAGAACTTGACAGCGTAGAACCTTGAAGAAAATATAAGGTACCACGCTTTACACCTTTCAGAACCACATTTGAACCCTTGTAGACATGTAAAACTCCACCTACACCTTGAAAACTGAAACCCTTGTTGTCTAACATACTCAAAGATATCAGATTCTTTGTCATAAGTGGAACATGCCTAACATCATTCAATGTGCAGAATTTACCATCATGTGTTCGTATTTTAATCGAGCCTATTCCAACCGCCTTACAAACAGAACTGTTAGCCATAGAAATATTGCCTCCATCTACCTGCTCATAGGTTGTAAACCACTCCCTGCGCGGACATATATGATAAGACGCTCCAGAGTCCAGAATCCACACATCATTGTGATCCGTGTGCTCATCAGCAACTAGAGCAATATCTTCTTCAGAATTGGTATCTGCTACAGCAGCAGTACCTGTCGGTTTATCCTGCTGCCTCTTCTTCTTGGGACAATCAGATTTCCAATGTCCCTTCTCTTTACAGTAGTTACAGACATCATTGGGTTTTGGACCCTTAGAAACTGGCTTCTTGAATTTCTTCTTCCCCGAATTTCCATGTCCATAACTCCCACTAGCTACTAACCCAGCAGCCTGATTATCTGCACCTGTACCAATCGCCTTGTGGCGCAAGCTCTCTAGTATGGAGGGACGATCTAACCTCCTCCAGAGACACAGTATCTTTCCCAACAATAAACGATTGCACAAAATTCTCATACGACAATGGTAAAGATACTAACAGAATTAAAGCAGCATCCTCATCTTCAACTTTAACATCAATATTACGCAATTCTAATAAAATTGTGTTTAACTGATCTAAGTGATTCTCGAAGAGGCATACCTTCCTGCATTCGCAGACTGAACAGACGTTGCTTTAGAAGCAACTTATTGGTTAAGGACTTTGTCATATAGAGACCCTCGAGCTTAACCCACAGACCTTGCGCGGTTTCCTCCTCCGCGACCTCGGTAATGATATCGTCTGCAAGACACAGCATAATCGTTGAGTATGCCTTCTCCTTCCAGAACGACCATCTCAGCGGTGATTGGATCCGCCGGCTTCCTCGCAAGCGGCGCCCACAGCCCTTGTTGTTTCAACAAGGCTCGCATCTTGATCTGCCATAAACTAAAACTATTCCTCCCCGTGAATTTGTCGATCTTCACGTTCATACCAGACATTTTTCTCACCGAATTTCAAACCCTAGACAGACCTGGCTCTGATACCAGTTTGTTATAACGAAAGTAAGAAAGATAATTAAGAACGCAAATAAAGAACACAGAGATTTAACGTGGTTCACTAACGATGTGTTAGCTACGTCCACAGGCAGAGGAGAGAAAAGTTTTATTAATCTTGAGGAGTAAATATTATAGATTGCGGCTAGGTTATGACCTAGAGAGTTTATATAGTACTCCCTAGACAGATGCGGAAAAGCCCAGAAAAATAGGCTCAAACAGATAACCCTAGCCCAGAATCCCGTCTGAACAGGGACTAACTAATTCAAGGCATATTCTAACATAGTCAAAATGATAAATCTAACAATTCAACAATCAAGATGAATAATTATTAATTATGTAATGTTCATTTGAATTTCTTTTTTAACTTTTGATAATTAATTTGAGTTAACATTATGTTGGACCTTGTTAGCTATACTAGCTGCATAGTTGTTGGAGACGATACTTCTCTTTTGCCTTCACTTTTCCGATTGCTGAATATCTATTTACTTATCTCTATTTACTTGTGTGGTTAAGATTACTTACGTGTGTACCCATGTATATTTATCTCTAACTAAATTTATACTGCAAAACTTTCAGTTGATTGAATGTCCATCAATATATGAATTGATGGCTTGTCAGAAGTTTCATTGGCAACACGTTCCTCTTCTGGAAATATGGAGAGAAAAAGAAGATGCTGATGGGAATTCACATATTATTCTAGAATCTTACTGCCCAGAAGAGTCTATAGAAATTTACAAGGAAGCTCTCTCAAGTAATACGGTGAGCAATGGACTTTCTTCTGGGAAGATTTACATAATCGTTAATTGAAAATATATTTCTGATGTTTAAATGTTTAAACACAGTTTGAAAATCTTAGATGTGTTAAGATGTCAAAGTGTTCATATATATATAGATCGTAGAATTTTCCCTCCTTTGTTTCCACCTTTGAAGAAGCATTAGATTTTTTTTTTGGTCAAGAAATTGCAATCAAGTTTGTAATTTAGAATTTTTCTAATATTAGAGAATTGGAAATTTGTTACCGAGTCTGCTGTATACCTCCTGTGCTTTGTCTTCGCTAAAGATTTTGTAACTGTTGTGGTTGACAAATCACGTCCACCCAGTGTTAGTGAACTTGTTCAAAAGTATTCACGAGTAGCAAACGGTGGATACTAGCTAACCTAGCTGGTAAGATCTTTGTGTGAGAGATCTTGGGACTGATTCCTACTTACAGTAACATTAAGAGAGATTTGACTTAAATTTGGGGAAGAGAGGTTGGGGTCAGGTTGAAAAATAAAAAAAGAAAAAAATTGTGAGTAGCAAATACGACTGCAAGTGTAGATTAGAAATTTTAGGATATGTGGTATATGGCTTGTTTAGACTAATTTGTGTATTTAATTGTTTCAGGTCGATTATGATGGAGAAACTATTCCTCTACCTTTCAACTTGGAGATCTTGAAATGGGCCGATGAAACACGCAAGGTTTTGGCTGATGCCAAGGTTCCTTCTCAAGTTAAATTCTACAACATATACGGGACCAACCTTGAGACACCACACACTGTTTGGTAATGCATTTATTTCAAGTATTTCATTGATATTTAAGCCGGACAGAACTGCGGTTATTCCTAGTTTTAGCAATAGATCAAAGCTTTAAAAAACTACATATCTTGTTACTTGCTAATTTTGCTTATGGATTCTCTAATTCTAAATTTTCTGTGCAGCTACGGAAGCGATGATGCACCTGTTGCACATTTACAGGAACTAAGATTTGTCCAGGTGATTGTCTTCTGACTGTTTTCCCTTGTGTTTAGATTTTTCATGCTTTGGTTAATGGTATACACATACGGCGCTTTCCTTTCAGCTGTGTTGCACAAAATTTTAATCTCTGATTGTATTTTTGCAGCCTAAATATGTATGCGTTGATGGAGATGGGACTGTTCCAGTAGAATCAGCCAAGGTTTGCTAGCTTTCCCGTTCTTAATAACAAGGAGAATCAGATTCCAATACTTTGATAAAATTGAAGAAAATGGACATTAAAACCTTTGTTTCATATTTTTTCCAGGCAGACGGGCTGAATGCAGAAGCAAGGGTTGGAGTCCCCGGTGAACACCGAGGAATCCTCTGTGACCATCATGTTTTCAGAATTCTCAAGCATTGGCTGAAAGCCGGTGACCCTGATCCTTTCTACAACCCAATAAACGACTACGTGATTCTACCCACTGCTTTCGAAATTGAAAGGCACAAGGAAAAAGGCTTAGAAGTTACTGCACTGAAGGAGGAATGGGAGATCATCTCAGACGAACAAGGCGACTGTGATAATATCGCTGATAACAAGCCTCTCATGAGCTCCATATCTGTTTCCCAACCCGGTGATGATCAATCTTCGCGTGCTGAAGCTCGTGCAACTGTCGTTGTCCATCCTCAGCACGAGGGTAAGCAACGCGTTGAGCTGAACGCGATAAGCGTGTCTGTCGACGCCTAAAATTGAACTGCTGTACATATCACAACTGTAAGTATGCGTCTGCTTGGTTAAAATGATTATCTTGTATATAATATAAGAACTGCTTACGACAGATTATGATTTTAATGATGTGATATATGAAGTGTATATCGTATTTGTATGTATGTACGTTCGTATTTTATTAAAATTTGAAGTATATAAAGATAAATATTAAGCAATCTGAGGCTTTTATATTATTCAAGTTTGAGTTTTGATCAAATCATTTGTTATATATTTATTCTGTTTTCAAATACCCAAATGCTTAATATACATATATAATCACATGTACAACAGAGACCTAGCAATATAAAGTCATAAAAATTATTAACATATTTTGCAGATAGAGGTTGTTGGGTTGTAATTTTTAAAATTAATTTTTATTTTTTGAAAATAGAAAAGTAATAAAAAAGAATATTTACTAACATCAACTACATGTTTTGTAAAACATATTTTTAAAAGTACATGTTTTTTTTTTAAAATTTTACAATTTTCTACCATTTTAAGATATGTATTTTTAAAGTTAATGATAACCTAATTTTTTACTAAATACTTTCTTAAATCTTAAAATTATTTATAACAAACTTTTTTTTATACATTTTTCTCTAAAATTATTTTAGTTCTTAAATTTAAATCATAGGATTAATTAGTTTTAGGAAAAATTATATGATTATATATTTTTATATAAAACCTCAATTTTTAGATTAACTGTTTGTATGATTTGTTTTTCTCATTAGTTAAAAGAGTTTTTTTAATGATAAAAATCATTTTAAAAATTTTTGGGATCGTTTGGTTACTACTTGCAAAAATGTTTTTGAAAATTAAAAAAGTTATTTTCTTTCTATTAGAAGATGTTCAAAATTTGAAAGACAATAGAATTTTTTTAACTTTTTTAAAAGGTAGAATTGTCTAAAATATACTTTATTTTAAAAATTTTGTGTTATTTCTTAAAAAAAATAATATTAAACATTTATTTATTAAAATAATTATTCAAAATTTTTCAAAAGTTATTTGTGACAACTAAATGATTAATAAATTTTTATTAAAAATTTTATTTATAAAAGTTCTACGAATAAAAAATTTGTTTTAAAAAGTTTTATTTGAAAAATTATATCAAACAAACCCTAAATATTTATTAAGATTTAATAATCTATTAAGTGCTTGTTTGATTTGATTTTTTTATAGGTCAATTTTTTTTTTAATGATAAAATATTTTAAAAATATTTTAATGTTATTTGGTTAACAAGCTTTTAAAAATTAAAAAAACCTCTTTCTTTTTATTAGAGAAACCTAAAATTTAGGTTTTTAATAATAAAATTTCTTTAACTTTTTTAAAATGTTACATAGTGTAAAATACTCTTATTTTATTTTAAAATGTTTATATTATTTTATTAAAATAAAATATTAAAAATTTATTAATTAAAATAATTATTCAAAATTTTTCAAAAGTTATTTGTAACAACTAAATAATTAATAAATTTTTTATTAAAAATTTTACTTATAAAAATTATATGAATAAAAGTCCTACTCTAAAATGTTCTATTTAAAAGGTTATACCAAATGGATTCTTAATAAATATAAAAATCTTATAAAATTTCTACAAACTTAAGTTATTTTATGTCTTTTTATTATTTGATTTTCTTCTCTTATAAATAAATCCTAAAATTCTTCCTCTTCTCTCATGGGCTTTTTTGGTATTTACTTATTAGTCTATGGAACCAAATTCTAAGGGTTAAAGTGTCTTTCCCTATATTCTCCGAAATATAAAAAAAAAAAAAAAAAAAGACGCGACTAAACTTCAGAGTGGATTCTTGGAGCAAGCTGACAATTTTAGGATTTTGGAACGCAGAGGAAGAACATTCTCATCACATCATCTACATCGTTGCGCCACAAAATTCTGTGGCACAAACCCTGTTCAAAGCAGAGAGTAGAAGCATTGATAAATACTAGGAATTAAGAGTTTTCGTTGGCCATTGAAATGGGCAGGTGTTTAGTTTCTTTCTCAAATATTCCTCTCAGATTTTCTCACGTACCCAGATCATTTCCGCCACTGAATCATCCCAACCAGTGCCAAATTCTCAGACCCAGCGACAATTCCTTATGTAGTTATCAAAATTTTCGGGGTTTTACAGTGAAACCAGTGGGAAAATTCTGTGCAAAGGCAGTACTGTCTGAGATTCCGTACCAAAAAGTGGGTGCCAAATCAACTGGACCTATTCCTCCTAGTCAGCTCATTCAAGTTGTTGAGACTGCTGCTAAAACTGGTGCTGAGGTTTGGTTTAATTTTCTCTTTTTCTGTTGATTCTTTAATTTTAGAGAAACCCGGTTTTTTTTTCTTATTGTTTGTGTTGCATTGCTCTTAGTTTAGGATTTCCTGTTGAAATTGTAATGTGCAGCTTATGAGTTGTGGTTTATAAGTAATGTTTCTTCTTTAATCTACAGTGTAGACTATTACTTTATATCCATGATGCATCTGGACAGTGCTGTTTAGTTTATCTTCTCCGAAAAACGATTATAGTTTTAGTATGATCAGGTTAGCCTTATGGAATCGTGATTATTATCATTGTAAATGGTCTAGTCTTATTGCTCTCTAGTAAAAGAGAAAGGCACATTTTGGTCTAATGCATTATAAATTGGACAAAATTTATGCATTTCTTCATGATGTCAGAGAATATATGCTTTTGATTCTGCTGTTTTGAAGCAAAATTGGGAAAAAAATGCAATTGCTGCAATGAGAATGGCAATATAATGAGTTTCAAGGGATTAAAGTTGAGCAGTCTCAATTTCACTACAGGATTAGCAAATGAATACTGGGCTGGACAACAGCTCACGGCATAACTTTTAATAGCTTGATCAATTTTATATCATTAGTGCACACATTAGTGTACCAGCATATTTTCAATGGATGGATTACGTTAGTGCAGGGGCATATTGTCCAAGTGGAGGGATTTTAACAAATAGTTGATCAAGATTGATATGCAGATGTTGATTTTCTCACTTATCACCATTATTAAGTGCAACAATGCATGGCTTGTTTGGCCTTATTTGAGTTTCGTACTGCATTTATGGAATAATTTTGCAGAATTGATATAGTAGGCATGTTAGTAATCTTCAATCTCTAATGGAAGAACAATTAGAAGTACTAGAAATTCTTATCCATACATGTATCTTCCGGAATGTGGGCTTATAATATTTGATCCTTGCATCAATGTGTTAACTTTGTGCTGCTTCCCTTAATTACTATGTTCTCAACATTGGATAATGAAAGATAGGAAGACATCGGTATGTGTTGATTTACCGTATAAATTACTCTGCTTACAGATGAGTGTTTACGAATGTATTTTTCAAATTGTGTTTTGATTTTCTGGCAAATATTAATTTTTATTAATGCTACAGCTAAATTTGTTATGACCAAAATACATCCTTATGTAACCATATTCTCTTTTTCTGGGGTTGTAATTTCCATTCTAATGTTCCCTTTCTGCCATAGCCAATTAAAAGCTGCCTTTTAAAACTCTTTCCAGGTTGTGATGGATGCTGTTAATAAGCCTCGGAATGTAACATACAAAGGACTTACTGATTTGGTCACTGAGTAAGGGACCTCTTTCACCCCAGAGCTTATTTTAATTAATACGTCATAATTGCTCTGTTTATTAGAACCAAGCCCAGGCAAAGTCACGTCATTTTTACAAATTTTCTTGCAGCACAGATAAAGCTAGTGAGGCTGCTATACTAGAAGTTGTGCAAAAGAATTTCAGAGAACATCTCATTCTTGGAGAGGAGGGTGGAGTTATAGGAGACACATCATCTGATTATTTGTGGTGTATTGATCCTCTAGGTTAGACTCTTAAACCTTATTTTCTTTTTTGCTCTTTGTGTGGTGTGAATGGCATGTGACTGAGAATTTGGATGAAAATAAAATTTTGGAACTTTGGAGTTTATCTTGACACGTTCGATGAGTAGTTGAAGAAACTTTTTGGGAAAAAATATTCCTTTCATTGATGATTATTTACTTTACACAGAGTAGGTTTTGTAGGGTAGTCTTATTGATGCAGATCTGACTATAAAAGACAAAAATACAACAGTAAATCACAGAAATAAAGAAGAAAATTCTGGTATAATACTTTCCCAAAGAAACCGAGATATGCTAGTTAAGCCAGCTTGGACCAGAATCTAGAAATAATCTTTGGTAGATTCTTAACATTCGCCCTCAAGTTGGCTTCAAGATGTCGCGTATCCCTAGTTTAGACAAGATCCTCCAAAAATGTTGGGCTGGAAGATCTTTAGTGAAAACATCTGCTAGCTGATCTTCTGAATGAACAAATGGGACACAAATTATGCCTTCTTCTATCTTCTCCTTTATAAAATGTCTATCTATTTCAACATGTTTAGTTCGATCATGTAGAACAAGATTATGGGCTATACTGATAGCTGTCTTATTGTCGCAATACAACTTCATAGGATTTGAAATCTCAACCCTTAACTCTTCAAGTATAATCCCCAAGGCCATTGATCTGAACTTAGTTTCTGCACTTGAGCGAGCAACTAACCTCCTACATAAACTCTTTTCCCATCAACTGATGTGCTTTCATTCTACCAATGTAATACCACGTCCATTTGTATGAAAATATTTTGTATAAGAGCTTTTACATGTAGCATTATTAATTGTAGATCACATTTTTTGTTATGGTCAAAGAAATTATTATGATTTGCCGCTGCTCTGCAGGCTCAATTAGTATGAAAAGATTTTGCACGAGTTTCTACATGTAACATTATTCATTTTAGATGCAGTTCTCATTATGATCAAAGAAATTATCATGATTTGCAGCTTCTCTGCAGTGAATTGGTGCCATTAAGATGCTTAATGCTAGGTGTTAGTGGCTTCTAGGGATCATGGCACGATAGGTGAAATTGAATATTTTGTAAATCTTGATGTGACTTATTTAATTGGTTGCAGCAAAAACCAAAATCTGATTATTGTATTGCAATGCACATCTCTGCTCCCAATTTCACACCATTCTTGGCCTCTCTAATGCCCCTTTTGTTACTTCTGCTCAGATCAAGTTATTCTTTGGTGGTATTGCATTTCGGGCTTTTGTTCCACATGTTGAACCTTCTTAGTTGACTTCATCTCCATCTTATTTGATTGATGCTACTTCCGTCTTTGTGTGGACATATTCCATTGTTTCATCTTAATCTCTTTCTACAGGCTGCATTTGTGATTATGTTGATTGTTGTACGCCAGATGTGTCAAATATAGTGGAGCATATAGCTTATAGGTCTTTGAGCATCCTACCTTATGATTCTCTGCCTTTTATAAACTATTCTAGTTTTTTGGGCAGTATCCACGTCGATTATGTTAGCTTGTCAAAGCCAATTATAATAGCATAATTATTATGAGAGGTTTCTATGCAGCAGTTTCATTAAATTTGACGTTTGCTTAAAATTTTGCTTGTTGAAGAATTAATTGTAATATTAGTAATATATGATATGGACCCCATCTGTAGATATCCATACATGAGTTTGCCCACTATGCGCTATCCTATCCATGTATACATTTGTTTCTGTAGACATTTGCATGACAGTGGATTTCAACTATTCATCATTATTAATTTGTGACAAGGCATTTGTTTTTACAATTTTCTTCAGTTCGGATGAGCTATATTTTTTACTTTAAATTGTCAAACAATGCTGTTAGATGGAACAACAAATTTTGCACATGGGTATCCTAGCTTTGCAGTGTCTGTTGGAGTTCTGTTTCAAGGAAACCCTGCTGCTGCTGCTGTGGTAATAATCACTTCGGTATTATTTTGAATTTTCCATAATTTTTCATACGAAGTAGAATGACATATTAATTTTTATTTTCAGGTAGAGTTTGTTGGGGGGCCCATGTGTTGGAATACACGTATATTTTCTGCAACTGCTGGTATGGATATCTCAAATTGTACTTATTCTTTCTTTTTAAATAAAAAAATTATTCTTTGTTAATATAAGCATTTGAGTCAATTTTATATTTATGTATAAAGTTGTTCCTCATCATCACAGGTGGAGGGGCATTTTGTAATGGCCAAAAGATTCATCCGAGTCAAACTGATAAGGTGTGTGATTAATTGTAAACCGAAGATTGTTAAACATAACAGGTTTACCAAATCTTACAGTGTAAATAGTCCTGTGATTCATTTGCTTCTTGATGATGACACATGGTGACAGTTAGTCAACAAGCATGTGCTTTACAAGATCATCTACTGACATGTTTATGATATCTAGCTTCAAGGAGTTTGCTGGGCATGAGTTTTACAAATGTTTTTGTCGAGGTTTTTAATTATCTGTAAAAGATTTTAGCATGTGGTTATAATTGTTTCTGAACATAGGCTGATTTATGCTTCACGATTTTTTAAATGTTGAACCTTTTGGTTTTCTAACAGCATTAGTTTATTTTATTTCTAGGTGGAGCAATCTCTTCTAGTGACAGGCTTTGGTTATGAACATGATGATGCATGGGTGACTAACATAGAACTATTCAAGGAATTTACTGATGTCAGCCGGGTACCAAGTGTTTGCTAGCTTATTTTCTCCTTCTTGGATGGAAGGTTGTTCAAATTGTATCTCATATTCTCTCCTTCCTATCCCAACCACCTTCCCCTTCTCTTTCCTTTTCCTGAATTGTAATGCTTAGGGTGTTAGAAGACTTGGTGCTGCTGCTGTTGACATGTGCCATGTGGCTCTGGGAATTGTTGAAGCCTATTGGGAATATCGTCTAAAGCCATGGGATATGGCTGCAGCTGCTCTGGTAAATTTCTTTTACAAAAGCTTTTACTTGATATGTGTGCTGTAGTTTTGCTTTCTTTAGAAAATGGAACTGTTATTTCCGGCTCTATTTTCCCTCATTTCAGCATGATTCATTTTCATTTGATGTGCATTTTAGCAAATTGGCATGGTAGTTGATCAGGATAAGTGCCGCTTTACTTTAAGTCTTCTTCTTTTGTTTATACCATTTGTCATGCTTAAAGATCAAATTTGTATTGCTTTGCTGGATTTATGATTCCATGGTCAAAAATAAAGATTAAGACAACAACTTGGATCTAAGGCACCTGGCAAACTGCTTTGACTTATGAAGACAAGATATACATCTCTTTAAAAGTTTAGGCCAACAGTTTATGTTTTGTAAAGGTATACATCTCTATTATGAAGTTTTAAACCCCTTCTATAGAATAATCTACCTTAAAAAATTGTGAGGATAGTTGATGTCGTGTTAATGTGATAATATTTTATCTGCTTTCCATGATTGGACTGAGTAACAGGAACTGAGTATTGGTAGAGAAAGTCACACTTACTTCATTGTTGATTTTTCATTGCACCTGCACTTCTTTTTTTTTTTGGTTTAATTTTTTGTTGTTATTATTTATTTATTTTACGTTTTATCTTAGCATTTGTTGACAGAGGTGGGTCAACTTACCTTCCCATAAGCCATTTGCTATGTTATTGCTCCTTGGTTAAAGTTAAAATAATGAGCATGTGAAGTGAATTTATAACTCATGCAGCAAGATCATTTTCGTTGACCAAGTTGTTTTAATTAAAAGCTTCAATTTGTTAATTTAACTTATTTTATTCCTTTTTGACTAGATTGTTGAAGAGGCTGGTGGGGCAGTTACACGCATGGATGGTGGAAAATTTTGTGTATTTGATAGATCTGTTTTGGTTTCTAATGGTGTACTACATTCCAAGGTTAGGCTTCATTCTTTACCTTTTCAGAAATATTGATCTTTACCTCAAATTGAACTGCTTTCTTCTCTGCTTGAGTTGGGGTGTCGTTTGGTTTCATAAAAACTTTGTATGTTTAAGTAGAAGTAAAGTATTCACAATTTCTGTTATAGTAGACATTGCTTTCAAATGTAGCTCTGTCCAGCCAAAAAAGGGGGAAAACTGAAAGCTGGATTTAGCTGTCCACTGGCAAATATTTAACATGTTAAGATCTGGGGTCTGACAAAATGTCATTGGGAAACGACCGATATGTCTAATATTATCATATAGTTCGTTTCAATAAATTGTTGACTAGCATGTCCTAAAGGGGCATATACTTCAATTGTGCTGGAAAGGTATAGCAATTTTGTATGCAGATGCTTTTCAGTGCAAGAAAATGAACGCCCTGCCTGCGCGTGGGGAGCTATGCAGAAACATAAGTACATATCTTTTTACCAGACATTAAATTAGTGTTTAAAGTGTTTGATTTTTGTTGTTTCTTTTTTAATATTTCCTTTCATATGGTAGTAAGTGCATGCATACTTCTAGGTGTTTCATTTACTACATGGTGTTGGATATCAGATTGATGGGTCATGTCTAGAGTGGTGATTATGGTGTCCCGTGAACCATTCATAAAGCCTCTGTCTGGCACTGGGTAAGATATGGGAGGGATGGGTTGGGTGTGTGGTAAGTTATAAGAAGAGGAAGAAAAAGGGAAAAAAAACCATTTCTCAAAGTAGAGAAGGTAGTTTGCAGCATCCATATTAAAATAAATGTGGGAATGCATGTGTGAAGCAAAAAGAGCATCTGGTTGACTGATTGATTACTGGTCTTGGTTCAGTTTAAATCATTCTTGTTTCTCTAAGTGTCTGATTGATTGCCATAGGAACATTTAAGGTGTTAGCCTGTGCCTTTGAGTCTTGATTCACAGAAGTGGACTGTGGTGATAACTAATCTGGCTCTAATATCTTGTACTATTTGACTTTGTTTATGTGTTTGAAAATGCGTAATCTAGATTGATAATGAGGAGTTGTATTTCCACACACAAATATAAGGCTGTCTAATGTCTTCACTGAAACGAACGTCTGCTGCACATCTTTTCTCCTCTGTTGTGTCATCTGACACACAGATATCTTAATTGTCATGAATATGCAGCTCTTGGACAGGATTGCACCCGCAACAGAGAAACTTAAGAGCAAAGGAATCGATTTCTCACTCTGGTATAAGCCAGAAAATTATAGAACAGACCTTTGAAACTTGAAAGTTGCAAGATTCTCTTTCTCTTCTGTCAGTTCTATTAGAAGGCTCTTCCCTAGAAGCAGTTGCTCTCAATTGTACTTCACATTTTAGTTATTTGTTTATATGCCTTTTGGTGATTTGAGATACCACGGATATGATGGGTTTTCTCCCTTCTCTTACTGTCAATATATTATCTATCTACATATCACCATTCTCCAATGTTTGAAGCTTGTCTGTTTCTTTTGGGTGTACAAAACTGAGAAATTAATGAGAAGCATTCATACAAGTCTCTATCTTTAAACAAGGTTTTTGGTTCTTTTTGCTTCTTGCAAGAGTTGATTGTAACACAATTGGATATCAGTCACCACATTCAAAGTTGAGAGTTCTACTCAAAATTTTGAAGATTTTTGAATGCTATTTGTTGTTTGTTGATGAACTTAGGTTTGAAAGTAGAATAAAAGAACGGCCAATCATCCCTTAGTTAGAGTGGTTGATACTAGAGGTGACAAATAGGCTATATCGGGCCTGCATGATATGTACAGTAAAATATGTAAGTTTAATTCAACTCACAGTATAGTTACTATTCGTGTTGTGCCAGTCTGGTCCATCAAAATATAGCCTACTTGGGTTGTATAGTACTACTATTTATAGTGAATAGTGTTCACGAATTAAATAGTAACTCACGTATTTTTTTTTGACTCATTATGGCACGAATATTATTTACGGCACGACACGGTAAGGTTCATAAGTTTTTTTTCTTAGCTCAGTTTATGAATAGTGTCGTGTTGTGTCGGACCATGTCGACACTATTCATAGGAGGTCCACAGGCTTTTTTTCTCGGTTTAGTCTATGAACAGTGTCGTGCCGTATCGATACTATTTACAGGCTGGGCTGTACTGTACTCAGATTGACCCACCTGTTTTGCCACCTTTAGTTGGTACCTTTACTTTGCAAATGGATAGTAAAGGTTCGATTCCTTCAAATTGCAAAGTGGAGGTAGAAGTGGAAGTCATTTTCCTCTTAAAAATAATAGACTTATTTATTCAATTTGCAAGTTAGCGTAATTTCATGTTCTCACACACATCATTTTTGAGTTCGTTGAAAATAACACATAAAATTATAGTACAACTATTGAATAAATTTTAGATAATTTTATTAAGATGTTATGTATAAAAGTAAACATACAATTCAAATCTCTCACACTTATATTCAAACTCTATATTATCAATATTTTAAGTTTAAACTTAAATAAAAGAAAAAACCAATCATATGGTATTTAATTAGATTTAAAAATATCAAATCTAAAACTAATAAACTCATGTCAAATTATTTAATCGTCTTAAAAAAGTATTAAGTCAAACATCCGGAGGTATCAGACATTCTCCCTATCACATCTATAAATTTGTAAACATTGCATTCAAAAGCATATAAAATTGAAGGGGATTCATAAAATGCAGACAGGAACATGCAGAGCCATCAAAAGAGAAGAGTTGAAACTCGGAGATCACATCTGTACTCCGAGGTGGTCGGGATTATATCATCACCATGGTTAATTATCTCTCTTTTACTCCTTTAATCTCAAGTTTCTGCATCACCCTTTGAGAGAGTTTTGAATACTTTGTGATACAATTTATCCTTTAGCAAATTAATCGTTGTGATTTGTGGCCTGTTTTATGATCAGGAATATATGTAGGGCGATGACATGGTCATTCATCTCAGTGGACCTAGAAATGAAACTAAATCTACATCGGGATTTGGCTTTGCTTCATTTAAGAGTATCTCCTTTGCAGATACATCTCGGTGCAGCAAACTTTGGCTGCCAGAAAGGATTAAGAGGTGGAACGATCCAAACTTTCCTTAACTGCTTCCTGGATGGAGAAAGTCCTATTTGTTTATGACTATGAATGTGCTCCAGTTAAACTGTATGTAATAGCTCACGGTGGAAGCGTGAAGTCGCCCAATGAAGTTGTGGAGACTGCGAAGCGTATGCTGCGAGAATCTGAGTTTTCGGATGACTATAGTCTAGATAGTAGAAACTGTGAGCACTTCGCTACCTTCTGTAAAACAGGTTTGAACTTTAGCATGCAGGCAATAATAGCGAAGGTGTTCTGTACTCTCATGTGAGGTTAGTGGAGAAATAGAACAACATTACTATTCAACTAGATTTATTTCATCATGTAATTTTGACACCTGCCCAAAGAAAATAAAAATTTCATATTTGCCCTTATCATATAGTTGACATAGTTACTAATTTCATTAAAGTATTTTCCTCTATTCCCACAACAATAAGTTGTATATAGTATGCAAGATAAAACTTGAGAAATAAGCGAAACATTAGCGACTTAGTTATAAATTTTAGCATGAGTTTGATTTAACTCATTGTTAGAACTTTTTTCATAATGGTATTTTTTTCTATATTTTTTATTGAAATAATAAATTAAAAAATTATTTATTTATTTAGTATATATTATGAAAAATATTAAAATAGAGACTAAATTGTTATAACTAAAAATGTGTATTTTAGTTTATTATTGTTCAAAAGCTTAGGCATACAAATGATAATAATCTATACGATAAAAATCAAGGAAAAGTCAAAGGAGTATCATCTATTTGCTCAAATTTGAGAAGTATTTATTTTTTTTCAAATATTAGAAGGTATTTGTCTATTTTTTCTTACTTTAAAGGAATATTTGTCAATATTCTACAAAAAATTCTAATAATCAGTTAGATTAAACATACATGCCAAAATATTTATTAACATTTTTTAACATTTTATTTTTCCATCTAATATATTTATTTAAAAGATTATATTAAATTTATAATATTTTCTTAAAAGAATTTATGAAAGTATAAATAAAAAATATAAAAAAAGAGAATTTAACGTCGTTTGTTAATATAATTAATAATTAAATATATTTTATAGTATCGTTACATAATATATTTTAATTATAATTAAAAAATATAAAAAAGAAGTGACTTTTCATTATTTTTATTTGTAATAAACACACACATGATAACATGTATTTATTTTTTATTTTTATTTCTACTTTAATATAAAATTTTCAAATAGATAGATTTTATATAAAAATAAAATATTAAAAAATATTTTACTTAATTTTTTTTGATAATGAAATATCAAATTATTATTGAAAAAGTAAAAAAAAAAGAGTTAAAAAATATTTTAACATGGGTTTGATCAAGCTCATTGTTAGAATTTTTATAATAATAGTATTTTTATAAATGTTTATTGAAATAATAAATTAAAAATTATTTAATTTTTAGTATATTATTAAAAATATTAAAAATAGGGGCTAAATTGTTATAATTAAAGAAAAAAGGAGAAGAAAACATATACACCTTTAAGTCTATATATGCATTTGTCATCTACTTATCCACTTACTTAACAAATTTTAAATTTATTTTGAAAAAAACACAAAATATATTACATCAGCTAACTAAACTTTAAATAATTTTATTAACATGTTATAGAAATAAAAATAAATATACAATTCTAATTTATATCAATTATATTCAAAATTTATATTTATTGTACAATTCAAATAAAATTGAAAATGAATAAAGATTAAAGAAAAATAGAATGAGAATAATTTGAAATCAATAGAATTTAGATATAAAGTTTGAATGCATACAGTGATAAAAACAATTAAACTGAATAAAATGGGAGTTATTTATTACTTATTCCTTGAAGATGGTAAGAGAAGATTTACTATCTTGGCATAAATTAGAAATATTTTTTTCTTTTCATATACCTATTATTATCATGCTCTAAAAATGACTTAAAATTATTAATATTTTAAGTTTAAACTTAAATAAAAGAAAAAAACCAATCATATGGTATTTAATTAGATTTAAAAATATCAAATCTAAAACTAATAAATATATGATTATCATTTTTAATAAATTTAAAAAAAAATTGAACACCATTCATTAATTGTTTGTGAACTTTGAATACAATTCAATCACAATATATGATAGGTAGCTATCTATATATAAATGATTCTTTATTATTTGTACTAAAAGAATTTATTTTGTTGGCTTAGACAGCAAAAAAATACTTCTTGTCTCCTTATCCTTTTTCTAATGTCTATATTAATGTTTTAAATTTCAAAAATACCCATGTAAATAACCATTTATTATATAATAATTTTATTTTATAGTGTTGAGTATTCACCATAGCTTATTTTGGATAAAAGATATTTTAGCCATTAGAGATTTGTTTTTTTATGATGTCCTCTTAGATAGAAATCCATATAACTCTAATTATCTCCTTTTACTATTATACTAGATATTGTTGTCACATTAACTACATAAGTTTACCATATTTGCCTCCTTTTTTATCCAAAAGTATTTTTATAATTAATATATTTGTGTGTTTTAGGATATTTTTGAAATTTCTAAAACTTATTAATCTAATAGACTAAAATCTTATGGACTAAAATGTCTTTCATCCTTTTACCTTTTTGTATACAAGTTGTTACTGGCCAGAAAAGATATTATATTAATATTGTTGTTTTAAATATAAATAAAAGAAAACCCACCCTATTATATTTTGATTTTAAATATCAAATTAATAGAACACCAATTAAAAAAAATATGATTATCATATTATTTATATATTCAATTAATTTATACATATTTATGTTTTTATTTTTATTTATAGATTATATATATATAATATATATAATTGTGTAATATTAAAAGAATCATATTCAAATAAACAAACAAGCAAACAAAAAATATAATTCTTTTAGTTTATTTCATATATTTCCCTTTGAGCACATTTTTGTATAAAAGACTTCATTTTGTTTTTCAAATTAGTAGTCGTGTTATAATACATTGAAAGATATATTACTGAATATGCAAACTTTTACACCTTCATCCATATAAATTGATATATCTTGTTATAACACTTTTTTCACAAAATAATATATTTTTTCTTTGTGAACAAGTGAAAAAGGAAATACGATATTTAGACTAAGAAAATTGTTATAATTTAATTCCATTCACAATAATTATTATAAATTATGGAAATATCAATGGTCACTTAACTTTATACAATTTCGTTAGATTTAAATACTTTCAATGGTTAAGATTATATTTCACACGTGTATTAATTATACATTAATTATGTTTATGCCAGATCTAAAAAAAATTAATAAATATCTCGTAGAATATGAAGAAATATTATATACTCCCTAAAGCTTGGAAAAGATAAATACTCCCTAAAATACGAAGAAATGATAGATACTCTTCAAGGATTAGTGGCATAAGTTAAATCTGTCTTTTCTATGCAAATAGTTATCCTACCTTCTTATATTTAGAAAATATATAAATTTACCATTTTACTACTATTACTAATACATAATAATTAATGTAATCTTATAATTTACTTTGTTTTATGGCAATCACGTATTCAATATTTTTAAATAATTTTATTAAGATGTTATATTAATAAAAAATAAAAATACAATTTTAATTTATATCAATTGTATTCAAAATTTATACTTATAAATTTTAAATAAAATTGAGTACAACTAAAGATTAAAGAAAGAAATTGTATTTCCACAGACAAGTGTGAGGCTGTCTAACGTTTTCACTGAAATGAACGGCTGCTGCACATATTTTCTGCTCTGTTGTGTCATCTGATACTCGATATAACAATTATAATAGAAAAAATAAATAAATAATCTAAATTGTAAGAAGTAATTTTATATTTTTATTATTGTTCAATAATTTATTTGTTGTATCTCGACAAGTTAAGATTTGAAAAGAGAATAAAACACACACACACACACACACATGGGGAGCATTAAGTTGTAATGACTATACTTGATTATGGAGCTAGCATCATTCCTATGATATGATGCTGATTATTTATCTGATTCACAAGCCAGCGTATGTAATTTCACATTCATACATACAGACATACATACATACATATATCTGTGTGTGTATGAATAACAAGAACCTCCTTTCTCGGAGACGCTTTATAGAATAACACAGATCACGGGCTCGACGTGGCCATCTCCGCCTCCGCCTCCGCCTCCATCTCCGTCTCCGCCTCCATCTCCCCCTCCATCTCCGCCTCCATCATTTATTATCGTATGATGTGGCATCATCTGTTCTCTTCGCTTCTCGTCTCTTCTCTTAGGAACTTAATAGCAGTTTTGTTGCTTTCTTTCTTCCCTCACTGTCTCTTATATATAGCATGTGATTGTTTTTGTTTCTATGCTCATGGTTCCACTTTTTATTTTTTTTTATTTTTACAATTTAAAAAAAAAATAGAATAATTAATGACTCAAAAATCAAATTCACTGTTGATATATATACATTTATGATCTATTTATCAAATTACTTGACAACTTTTTAAATTTATTTCGAAAAAGGCGCATCAAAATATATTACATCAAATAAATAAATTTTAAATAATTTTATTAAGATGTTATATGAATAAAAATAAATATACACAATTCTTATTTATATCAATTATATTTAAAATTTACATTTGTACAAATTTCAAATAAAATTGAATGTAATATGATTAAAGTAAGAAAGGAACCAGAATAATTTGAAATCAATAGAGTTGAGATAAAGTTGGAATAGAGACAGTGATAAATAAAAACAAAACAGATAAAATTAATATCAATATATCTACCTATCTATATGATTCTCTATTATTTGTACTAAAAGAATTTATTTTGTGTTAAAGTAGTCCTTATTTATTACTTGTTCCTTCGAGATGGAAAAAGAAGATATACCGTCTTAGCATAAATTCATAAGCATCTAGACTTGCCTTAAATAGTAGATAAAGAGTAGGAAAATACTTCTTGTCTCCTTATGATTTCTCTAATATCTTGGCATAAATTCATTTCTCCTTTTATATATATATATATATATATATATATATTAAAGATTAGAAAAATAGAATTAGAATATTTGAAAATCTGTGAAATTAAGATAAAGTTCGAATATAGACAACTATCAAAATGAACCTAATAATTCGAAATTAATGGGAATTAAAGGAATAAACATAAATTTTGAAAGTGACAAAGTTATATTGAACAACCACAAATTAAAAAAGAAGTTCAATACAAGCAAAGAAAAGAAATTGATAATATGTTTCTACGACAATTTTTATTTTTTATAGATATTCAATATATTTTTTTCTTTTCATATACACATTTTTATCACACACCAAAAATGACTTAAAATTAATCTTAAAATTTTAAATTTAAAATGAAAAAAATCATATGACATTTAGATTTGAAAATATCAGATACAATGCTAATTAAATATGTGATTATCATTTAATAATTTTTTTTTAAAATTGAACACCATTCATTGTTACTAAACATTGAATATAGTTGATTAGTATACATTATATCTATCTATCTATGTATATGTTTCTCTATTATTTGTACTGAAAAAACTTATTTTGTGCTAAAGCAACTATTATTTATTGTTTATTCCTTGGAGATGACAAGAGAATCTTCGCATAAGTTCATAAATATCTAGAGTTGCTTAAATAGTAGGAAAATACTTGTTATATCTACGAATATATATATTCTTTTTAATAAAAAAATTTTAGGAAAAGGAGACTGCATATGAAAATTTTGTCTATATATTAATGTTATTATTTTAGATTATTGCATATGAAAATTTTGTCTATATATTAATGTTATTATTTTAGATTACCAATTTCAAATACGATTCTCATTCAATGAATTAAAAAAAAATGAACACCATTCTTTGTTATTAAATATTGAATACAGCTCAATATGAATATATTTTATCTATCTATCTATTTATACTATTTAATTACCAATCTCTTAACTTTACATAATTATTTCTTATTTATATTATTTAGATACAGTCCAGTTTTGTTAGTTGATGATGTCTATTTATTAGATAAAAATAAATACAAGTATATCTACAATTATTTGTTGAATTGAGCGTTTTAGAATATTTTTGAAACCATTAAAACTTATTAGTCTAATGGACCAAATCTTATGGAACTGAAAATAAATACGTACAAATTAATGTTGATGTCTTAAAATTAAATAAACGAAAACCAATCATATGATATTTAGAGTTCAAAATATCTAGCATAAAAACAATTAAAAACTATGATTCTATATATCGATAGGTTATTTATTAATTATGTAATATTAAAAAAACATTATATTAAAAAAAAGTGAACAAAATCGAAATCTTATTTTATTTTATATATTTCATTATGAGCATGTTTTTGTATAACTACTATTACCAGACTTGGTTCATTTTTTTTCAAATTATTAATTGTACTAAAACATTAGAATACATATTCTACATATACAAACTTTTATATAACTTCATCTATATAACATGAGTGATAGATGAAAGATTCTTATAATACCCAGCTTTTTTATTAGACCCATTTAAATGTATTAAAATAGAGAGAATTCTTGTTATAACTAAAATAATTATTTTTTAATTTGATGTTATTTAAATGATTAGAGATATAAATAATAATATAATCAGTCAAATAACAAAAATAAAAGTCAAGGGAATATCTATTTATTCATACCTGAGGGGACATTTGTTTTTTCTCAAATATTTGGTGAATATGTGTCTATTTTCCTAAACATCATGGGTATATGTTAATTTTTCTTTTTAAATTTACAAGTGATAATTACAATTCTCAAACATTTTTTATTTTAATTATAATATATAAGTTAAAAAAACCATAGATTAAATATTTTTTTTGAATATTTATATATTATGGTGATTTTAAAAAAAATCATGAGTTTTTTAGATAAATTAATTAATAAATTTTTTTTATCAATACACTCACTGGATGGATCATCAGCTCTATTTTTTATACTTTTTTTTTATATCAATTCTTAACCATTGAATTGAAACATATATAATAGTTGATATTAAATTAATGCATGATTAATACATTATAATATACATATGCCAAAATCTCAACCATTAAAAGTATATAAATTTAACGATTTACAAATAAATATAAACATATGTGTAAAAATATGACGTTATTAAACCTTCTTTTATATGTATATATATATATATATAATGAAAAATGTATATTTATCTACGTATATAGTTAATCACTCCTTTGTCGATAGATTAGATTTATGACTTCTAATTTTTAGTGAATTTTTTATTGAAAAAATGATGAGCTAAAAAAAGTGACCATGAAATAGACAAATGAGAAAATTTAGATAAATAAGACTAATAAATCTATTCATATTTGACTATAGAGATCCAAATAATTTCAATTAAATCAATTAAATCAATTCAATGTATCATAAAAATATATCAATTACAAGTTTTTAAATATAAAATACAAAATTATTTTCAACGAATTCCTTAGTTTATTAATTTGAATTGTTAAGAATTTTAAATATTATAGTGGTACTTGTCGTCATTGCTTTGGCCTTTTCTTCTTGTTTACAATTTATATTATGTGTAGCTAAACTATGTTATATATATATATATATATATATATATATATATATATATATATAACATAATAAAAATAAAATATTTATAAAATGTATAATTTTATAATATTTTTAAATATTATATTATTAATGTACTATTTATTAATTTTTTTATAAATATGTGATATTTTATCAAAATTTAAAGATTTAATAATAAATTTTGTTAAACAACTATTATTGATAAGAGTATAATTATTATTTTAAAATCAATTAAAACTTATGTAAATATTTTAAAAATTATTAGGACTAATTAATATATTCAAACTTTAAAGACTTACATGTCCTTTTTTCATACGTTTCAATCAACCAAACGTTAGGTTGGCACTTTACCAAATTTTGTGGCCAATTTAATCTGTCCAACAAAAATGATAATAGGTATTTATTACTTTATTATTAGAAATTGTTAAGTTAATATTTTTTAAAAGAATACTAACATTAAAATTTTAAAATAATAGAAAATTTTAATTAGATTTAATATGACATTATTTGTAAAAGTCTGTATTTAAATTTTTTTTAAAAAAATAATAAATGAGAGTGAGAGATTTTATTATAAAATTTTAAACTTAAACTCTTACCGACTAATATTACTCGAATTCAGAATGACTTCCAATTTCATTGTGTAGTAATATAATTAGTCGAAATAAGTCTTCGTCTTCTATGTTATGTTGATATTCATTAACATATGATGTTGATTTATACCAAAATTTTGAGGTCAAGACAAAATTGCTTAGAATCAGAAGTACAATATCGCCCTTGCATTTTCATTGGATACAAGCCGAGTACAGTTGGGCAATATGGTCATTTCACTTATAGCCTCCTAAATTGGCTAGTAATTCCTCAATCAAATATCCTAATGATTTGTACGATGATCCGTTTTCCATCATAGCCATCCTACTCCTCTCTTTCATCTCTTTCGTCTTTTTCCTCACCTCATTATCACCGTCCATCAGCCGTCGCAATGCTTTTTCCAATTCCTCCGCCGACACTAGATTACTACCCTCCCTATAATCCAATCGAATCTCCACCGCCAATCTCAGTTCCTTCACCAGTTGAAAAGCATTCAATTGTTGCTCCGCGTATATCGGCCACGTGGCAATAGGAACTCCGTACCATAGGCTCTCCATTATTGAATTCCATCCGCAATGCGATACAAATCCTCCTATTGCTTGGTGGGCCAAGATTGTCGCCTGCGGGACCCATCCACACACTAGTCCAATCTTAGCCGTCCGATCCAGAAATCCTTCGGGTAATACTTCTTCAAGGTTTGAGTATTCATCTGAAAGATGTGCTGTGTTTTTAGGCCGTTCACGGGTTGACCATAAAAATCTAAACCCGGTCCGTTCTAACCCGGATGCTATCTCTCTCAACTGAGCCCTATTAAGACTACCCATGCTTCCAAAACAACAAGAACACAACCGAAGATGGAGGTTGATCGTCAAGCCATTTCATGATGTTCTCCTGATGGACCCGGTCCGGGTGCCATTCAGCCGGTCCAGCAAGATCAAGAACCGGTCCAGTAGGATAAACCGGCGGCATCCCACCAACACGAAGTGAGTCAATCGCATACGGTTCGAGTTCTTGAAACGTATTAACAACCATACCTTTGGTTTCGGTGTACCTACGCGCATGGTACAAAAACCACGCGTACCCGTCTTCCTTCCTTTTCAATACTGTAGTAGGTAAGACTAGAGGAGGCAAAGCGTTGACAAAACTCGGTATTTTCAACTCAGTAAACGAGTCTTTAGGAACAATCAACTGAGTATGCTCCGAGTCGACGAACTCAGTAGCAAGTTGAGCGTCTAGGGTAGGTAAGTACAACAAGAACCCTAAAAAACTCGCCGGAGAAGCGAAGTAGAGGTAACTGGGAATACCCAGTTCGTTAGCGACGTCGATCATCGAAGTACAAAACATGTCAACGAAGAACCCAGCAACTCGAACCGAGTCAGAATCCGAGTTAGACCGGATTTGCAAGGCGTTGGCGATTGCATGCTTTACGTGGGGTTTATGTTTGTCGATTAACAAGCACAAATAGGCCAAGGAAGACTCGTATTGATCGGATGAGGGAGGATCTACGGCAGGGAGGTGAACGAAGGTGATGGGATTGTCATCAAGTGATGAAGAGGCGCCACGTGATTGGATGTATGATGTGACGATCGGTCGTTTAGGGATGGAGATGAGGAGAACGGTGGCGTGAAATCGACGGTCATGATTGGTTAAAAGACGCGCGAATTCAATGAGAGGGACCAAATTGCCTATTCCTGGAGTTGAGATGAAGAACAAATGGAGCTTCTTCATTGCTTTGGCCTTAGCTAACTGTGAACTCACTTTCTTGCTTTGGATATTTTTTACAGGCCTAAGCAATCAACCATTGTTGGACTCTCTATTAGATTATTAATATATGAAAATTATTATTACATTTATTTATTTATCTATTTATTTAAAAAAATATGTAAAACTATTAGAATCAAATATAACAAATTAAAATATAGATTGTATTTAATATTACACAATTATACGTGCAATCATTGATATTAAATAAAATATTTGTATTTGTTTTATACGAAATTTATTCTTAATTTAAGAAAATTTTATTTCAATATTATTTGATTTGAACAAAATTAATGTCTAAATAAGAAAAAATACGTAATCTAATATTTTCGGAACTCAAAATTGATGGATTGTATTATTAACAAATATACTCGTGTAATGGTAATTTTTGTGCACTAATTTTTCTTGATATTTTTTGGTAAGTGTTTAATGGTTTGATTATCTTAATATTACTATAAATTATCTATAAATTGATCGTAATATTAATATATTATGTATATGCTATTGTATTGTTATCTCTTTCCTTGTTAGATCATAATAAAACATTATTGTTTTTTAAAAATTAAATAATTAACTTTAATAAAGTGTATGATAATTTATCATTATAATAATTATGGTTTATTACATAGAATTTTGAATTTTCTTTATTTATCTCATAATGTTAAATAGATAAATAGCCCTTTTTTTAATTAATACAAAGAGGACTTTCAATGCTTTTAGCATCTTAGGTTAGCAAGCATATAAAAGTATAAAAATTTCAATAAAAATATTGAATATTTATATGTAATGTAGTTGTTGTGGGCTATTTTATGTTTCAATCTACCAAATCTTGTGGCCAGAATAATTTGAAATCAATAGAGTTGAGATAAAGTTGGAATAGAGACAGTGATAAATAAAAACAAATCAAGTAAAATTAATATCATTATATCTACCTATTTATATGATTCTCTATTATTTGTACTAAAAGAATTTATTTTGTGTTAAAGCAGTCATTATTTATTACTTATTCCTTCGAGATAGAAAAAGAAGATATACCGTCTTAGCATAAATTCATAAGCATATAGAATTGCCTTAAATAGTAGATAAAGAGTGGGAAAATACTTGAAAATATCAAATACAATGCTAGTTAAATATGTGATTATCATTTAATAATTTTTTTTTAAATTGAACACCATTCATTGTTACTAAACTTTGAATACAGCTGATCAGTATATATTATATCAATCTATCTATATATATGATTCTCTATTATTTGTACTAAAAGAACTTATTCTGTGCTAAAGCAACTATTATATGTTGTTTATTCCTTGGAGATGACAAGAGAATCTTCGCATAAATTAATGAATGTTTAGAGTTGCCTTAAAGAGTAGGAAAATACTTGTTATATATATATATGTGTGTGTGTGTGTGTGTTCTTGTTCCTATTTTAATAAAACAAATTTAGGAAAAGGAGATTACATATTAAATTTTGCCCATATATTAATGTTATTAGTTTAGATTATCAAATATGAAATAAGATTCTCATTCAATAAATTAAAAAAAAAATGAACACCATTCTTTGTTACTAAAGATTGAATACAGCTCAATTTGATTATATTATATCTATCTATCTATTTATCTATTGAATTACATTTATATATGCGAAACAAATTAGCAGTTTTTTATCTTTACATAATTTGATTAATTAATTTTAATACTTTTAAAGCTATCCAAATGCATTCTAATTTGTTAGTTGATGATGTCTATTTAGATAAAAATTAATACAATTATTTTCTATAATTATTTTTTAAACCACTAAAACTTATTAATCTAATGGGCCAAATCTTATGGAACTGAAATTTGTTTTTTTATCCTTTTATCTTTTCGTATACTAATTATTACCATTCGAAAAATAACGTAAAAATTAATATTGATGTCTTAAATTAGATAAAAGAAAGCCAATCATAACCAATCATATGATATTTTGATTTCAAAATATCAAGCATAACACCAATTAAAAAATATGATTACGATATAATAAATTTCAAAAATATATATATGTATGTACGTATGTATGTATGTATGTATGTATTTCAAACTTTATATTTATACAAATTTCAAATAAAATTGAATACAAATAGATATTAAAGAAAACTGGATTGTGAGAAATTTGAAATCAATGGAATTGAGATATAAAGTTCGAATATAGAGTGTGATAAAAAAAATTAAACTGAATAACATTCAAAATTGATAGGAGTTAAAGGGATAGCATAAATTTTGAGAGATGACAAAATTATATTGAATAATTACAAAATAAAAAAGAAATTCAATGCAAATAGAAAAGAGAACTAATTGAAAATAAATTTTCTATGATAACTTTTTATTTTTATAAATATTTAATATATTTTTTTCTTTTCATATACGCATTATTACCACCCATTGAAAATGGCTTAAAATTAATATTAATATTTTAAATTAAAACTTCAATAAAAAAAATCATATGCTATTTATTTTTAAGAGTATCAAATAGAACACTAATTAAATATGTGATTATGATTTAATAAATGTTTTTCTAAAAAATCTAACACCACTTATTGTTACTAAATATTGAACAGAGCTCAATCAGAATATATTATATCTATTCATCTAGTATCATGGTTCTCTATTATTTGTACTAAAAAAATTTATTTATTTTAAAACAGCAATTGTTTATTATTTATTCCTTGGACATGGCAAGAGAAGCATAGCATAAATTCACCAGAATCTAGAGTTGTTTTAGATAGCAGGAAAACGCTTGTTGTCTCCCTATCATTTCTCTAATGTGTGTGTATGTGTGTGTGTATATATGGAAATAATAGATTACATATTAAAATTTGGTCTACATATATAAATACTTATGCAAACAACATATTTAGTTGATGTTGCCTTCCTAGACAAGAATCTATTCAACTATGATTACATCTCTTTACTATTACGTTTGATATTGTTATCACGTTATGTACATGCACCATATTTGTATTTTTTTTCTTCATCCAAAATCCTATGATATTCTATTTCAAAATATCAAATATAATACCAATTAAAAAATATGATTATTATTATTTTGTAAATATATTTATATATTCGATCAATTGATTAATTAATTATATATGTAATTGTGTAATATTAAAAAATCATATTCAAATAAACAAACAAGTGAACGAAAAATCAAATTCTTTATTTTAGTTTATATTTTTCTCTATGAGCATGTTTTTGTAACTAATATTTTAAGACAATTTCTTTTTCTTTCAAATAGTTATACAAACAAATGGGATAATTCAAAATTAGTGGGAATTGAGGGGATAACACAAATTTTAAGAGGTGACAATATTATACTAAACGATTACAAAATAGAAAGGAAATTCAATACAAATCAAAAAGAGAAATAATTGAAAATAAATTTTATGATAATTTTTTATTGTATAATTTTTAATATATTTTTTCTTTTCATATACACATTGTTGTCATCCAGTGAAATGACTTAAAATTAATACTAATGTTTTAATGTGAACTTAAATAAAAAAATATAATCATAAGTTATTTAGATTTGAAAATATCAAATATAATACTAATTAAATATGTTATTGTTATTTAGAATTGTATATTACCAAATTACCATAAAATTAATAATCAATGTTAGTCAACTATCGATCTAATGGAAGTATGTGTAAATTTTTTTAAACTTTTTAATTATATGTATATTTTCAAAATCTCAAGGGAGGTATATGTTAACTCTCCGTATATGTAAATTCTCGTTCCTATTTTAATAAAATATTTTAGAAAAAAGGAGAATACATATTAAATATATATATATTGTATTATTTTATAAAATATATGCATGTAAATAGCTATCCAATAGATTAAAATAAGAAAAATTACTTCAAAATTTTATATAATAATTTTATTTCATAACGTTGATTATTTACCATAGTTTCTTTTGGATAAAAGATATTTCAGCCGTCAAAGTTTGGTATATTTGATTGATTATTTTTAAAATTATCCTAACTCGCTCCAATTTGTTAGTTGATAATGCCTTCTAGGTCGATTGTTATTACCTCTCCTTACTATTATATTAGATATCATTCTCATGTTAGTTAAATGTACCATATTACATCCTTTGTTCGTCCACACACACACACACACATATAAATATATATATATATATATATATATATATATATATATATATATATATATATATATATATTTGATGGATTGGGATGTTTTAGGATCTTTTTGAAACAAGTAGAGCTTATTACTTTTATAAACTGAATTGTATAGGCTAAAATAGGTTTTAAATTTTTAGCTATTGATATACAAATTGTTTCTACCCAGAAAATAACATAAAATCAATGTCAATATCAATATTCTAAATTTAGATAAACAAATGAAAACCAATCCTGCGATATTTGGATATCAAAATATCAAATATGACATTATATGTGTTTTTGTGTGTGTTTGTGAGGTGGAAGTGAGGCAGAGGGTGAATCAGCATTCCTATTTTTATACACTATTTTGATTTAAATCAATTCTTATCCCTTAGATCTACCAACATTCAATGGTTGAGATCGAATCTAAAACAAATAATTAATACTTAGTTAATGTATCATAATTAATGTACATATTAAATTTAATTTCAATCGTTGGATGTGTCGAGATTAAAGGTTAAGAATTTGTGGAAAGAAAAGTGTAAAAAAATGAGGCTGCTAATCCTTTCACACATACAATATTGTAACACCCCTTATGTGGTACAAAATTTTATTATGCATATGTATTTTATGTTGCGCTTAAATATATTAATGAATTTTAGTATTAAGTTGTAGGCTTTAGAAGAATTTTAAAAATATTATAAGGGCCAATATAGTTTTAAGTGTAAGTATATTTAGTAAGACCCAATATGCAAAGTATTAAGATTTAAAATTATGAGTATTTTTAAAACTACTAGCCATGACTAATCAAGTTAATGGGCCATGACTCACATATTATTAATTTTTTTTTCAGAATTTCAATTAATAATAAGTTCCATAACTAAAAAAAATAATATTTTAAATTAAAAAATTAGTTCCACAACTAAAAAATATTCAAACTAATTTTTTTATAAAAATCTAGAATATATGATAATATAATATAATATTATCATATCAATTTATATAGATAAATTTATATATATAATGGTAATGATATAATATTTTTTTCAATGTATTGTTCTTTATATCTATTAGTCAACATAAAAAATATTTGTTATATTACATATCAAATAAAATATTATATGTTATTCTTAGAATAGAAAATTATCTAAATTTTAAAATTTTAAAATATAATAACTCTATCTAAATACAAGTAAAATTGAATGATCAATTTTATAATTTTTAAAATAAATAAAATATGAATGTTAAAGGAAATTAAAAAATTAAATAAATTTACATTTAATGTGTTTTAAAATAATACATATTATTATTTTATATGTATTTTCGGTTAAGAGTTGAAAATAATTTTTTAGCTAATTACTATTATATAAAGATATAATCCTAATCTTTTAATAAATTAAAAATTTTATGAATATTTTAAAAATTATTATGATTATTTAAGTGATAATATAATATTTAAGAACTTATATATTATTTTACTTAACATTGTTATGTTACGGAAGGGAAAATCAGGGTATTTTTAAAATAATAGAAGAAAAACGAGATATTAGGCTAAACAACAAGGGAGAAAAGGAAATTCTCCCCATAAATAATAAAGGGAATAGTATTAGCTTTGAACCCATAAAATATACATAGGCCAGTTTAATGTATAATTTTATGCTGCATTAAACCTTAAAACATTTTTCTATAACATAAAGAATATTATTATGCTGGTGTTTCTCAAAATATATGTAGAAAAAAAAAGGGAAAGAAGTTATATACATCTTTTAAGATTTGATCAAATGTACACTTTAATAAAATTTATTTAAAAAAAATCATGTCGATTAGTTTAATATGTGAATTTTAATAATTAAAAATAAGAATAATATAGTACATTTAATCCAAATTGATTAACATGAAAAAGATATATAAGAATTATAAATCATCCAAAATAACAAAAAATTTCAACTAGTAAGAGTTTGTATGCTGCTAATGACAATATTAAGAAGAAAAATAAAAGTATAATCTCAATTTTTAGAAGTAATTTTATATTCGTATTATTGGTTAATAATATTTATGTTTCTCGACAACTTAAGATTTGAAAATAGGGAAAAAAAAAACACACACACAGAGCATGAAGTTGTAATTGCTATACTTGATTATGGACCAAAAAATTTATATTCTTATTATTCCTATGATATGATGCTGATTATTTATTAGATTTGCAAGCTAGCATAATTTCACATTCATACATACATACATACACATATATAGGGGCAGAGCCAGAACAAAAAAATTAGGGAGGCCAAAATAATTAAAAAGTAAAGTATTATCATATAGTCCATTTTCTATCAATTGTTGACTAGCGTGTCCTGAAAGGACATATGCTTCAATTGCACTGGAAAGTTACAGAAAATTTCTATGGTGATGCTTTTCAGTGAAAGAAAATGAACTATGTAGAAACGTAAGTACATATATCTTGATCCCGGACATTAAATAAGTGTTTACTTTCATACGGTAATAAGTGCGTGCATATTTAAAGGTTTTTGTGAGTCATGTCTGGAGTGGTAAATTGGTCTCCCCTGAAACATTCATAAACTCTTTGTCTGGCAGTGGGATGGTGGGGTGTGTGTAACTTATAGGAAGAAGAGGAAGAAAAGGGAAAAAAACAGTTCTCAAATTAGAGATGGTAGTTTGGTTGGACAGGATTGGACCAGCAACAGAGAAACTTAAAATTGAGATGGTATAAGTCGGAAAATTGTCAGAACAGACCTTTGAAACTTGAAAGGTGCAAGATTCTCTTTCTCTTCTGTCTGTTCCATCAGAGCGCTCTCGGTAGGAGCAGTTGCACTTCAAATTTTAGTTATTTGTTTACAATTTTGGTGATTTGAGACACGACTGATAGGATGAGTGTTCCCCCTTTTCTTCCTATTAATATATTATATCTACATATGACCATTCTCCAATGTTTGAAGCTTGTATGTTTCTTTTGGGCGGTGAAAACTGAGAAATTAATGAGAAACTTTAATACAAGTCATTATCTTTAAACGAGGTTTTTGGTTCTTTTGCTTCTTGCAAGAGTTGATTGTGACATGATTTGATATGAGTCGAATACATTCAAAGTTGAGAGTTTTCACCGAAATTTTGAAGAGAAAAATAAGTTTGCCATTGTTCATATATATATATATATATATATACCATTAAGATTTGATCAAATAATATGCACACTTTAATTTTATAAAATTAAAAAATAATCATGAAAAAATCATATCCATAAGTATAATATGTGAGTTTAAATAATTAAGAGTAATTTAATACATTTAATTAACTCAAATTGATTACGATGAAAAAGATATATAACAATTATAATAGAAAAATGAATAAATTATCTAACCTAACAAAATTAATTTTTCAAGAAGAAATACAAAAATATAATCTCAATTTTAGGAAGTAATTTTATATTCTTATTATTTGTCAATAATATTTGTTATTTCTCGACAAGTTAAGATTTGAAAACAGAAAAAAAAAAGAAAAAAAAAAACACACACACACACAGAGGGAGCGTTAAATTGTAATTACTATATTTGATTATGGAGCTAGCATCATTCCTATGATATGATGCTGATTATTTATCTGATTCACAAGCCAGCGTATGTAGTTTCACATTCATACATACATACATACATACGTACGTACATATATCTGTGTGTGAATAACAAGAACCTCCTTTCTCAGAGACGCTTTATAGAATAACACAGGGCGGGGGCGGTGGTAGAGGAACAGGAATAGATGCTACGCCTCGGCCTCCGCCTCCATCTCCACCTCCACCTCCATCATATACCGCAGGATGCGGCCTCATCACTTCTCTTCGCTTCTCGTCTCTTCTCTTAAGAACTTAATAGCAGTTTTGTTGCTTTCTTTCTTCCCTCACTGTCTCTTATATATAGCATGTGATTAGTTTTTGTTTCTATGCTCATGGTTCCACTTTTTTTTTTATTTTTACAATTTAAAAAAAAAAGAATAATTAATGACTAAAAAATCAAATTCACTGTTGATATATATACATTTATGATCTATTTTTCCAATTACTTGACAACTTTTTAAATTTATTTCGAAAAAGGCGCATCAAAATATATTACATCAAATAAATAAATTTTAAATAATTTTATTAAGATGTTATATGAATAAAAATAAATATACACAATTCTTATTTATATCAATTACATTTAAAATTTACATTTATACAAATTTCAAATAAAATTGAATGTAATATAGATTAAAGTAAGAAAGGAACCAGAATAATTTGAAATCAATAGAGTTGAGATAAAGTTGGAATAGAGACAGTGATAAATAAAAACAAACCAAGTAAAATTAATATCAATATATCTACCTATCTATATCATTCTCTATTATTTGTACTAAAAGAATATATTTTGTGTTAAAGTAGTCATTATTTATTACTTATTCCTTCGAGATGGAAAAAGATGATATACCGTCAAAGCATAAATTCATAAGCATCTAGAATTGCCTTAAATAGTAGATAAAGAGTAGGAAAATACTTGTTGTCTCCTTATGATTTCTCTAATATCTTGGCATAAATTCATTTCTCCTTTTATATATATATTAGTTCCTTTCTTAATGAACTAGCATAGGAAAAAGGATATTGCAATTTTATTAAGAGATGTTATATACAAACTTTATTGTTATCCAAATTTCAAATAAAATTGAATACAAATAAAGATTAGAAAAATAGAATTAGAATATTTCAAAATCTGTGGAATTGAGATAAAGTTCGAATATAGACAATTATCAAAATGAACCGAACAATTCGAAATTAATGGGAGTTAAAGGAATAAACATAAATTTTGAAAGTGACAAAGTTATATTGAACAACTACAAAATAAAAAAGAAGTTCAATACAAGCAAAAAAAAAAAGAAATTGATAATATGTTTCTATGATAAGTTTTATTTTTTATAGATATTCAATATATATATATATATATTTTCATATACATTATTATCACACACAAAAAATGACTTAAAATTAATATAAAACATTTAAATTTAAATTGAAAAAAATCATATGACATTTAGATTTGAAAATATCAAATACAATGCTATTTAAATATGTGATTATCATTTAATAATTTTTTTTTAAATTGAACACCATTCATTGTTACTAAACTTTGAATACAGCTGATCAGTATATATTATATCTATCCATCTATGTATATGATTCTCTATTATTTGTACTAAAAGAACTTATTCTATGCTAAAGCAACTATTATATGTTGTTTATTTCTTGGAGATGACAAGAGAATCTTCGCATAAATTCATGAATGTCTAGAGTTGCCTTAAAGAGTAGGAAAATACGTGTTATATACGTATTAAATATGTGATTATGATTTAATAAATATTTTTCTAAAAAATCTAACACCACTTATTGTTACTAAATATTGAACACTGCTCAATCAGAATATATTATATCTATTCATCTAGTATCGTGATTCTCTATTATTTGTACTAAAAGAAATTATTTATTCTAAAACAGCAATTGTTTATTATTTATTCCTTGGACATGGCAAGAGAAGCATAGCATAAATTCACCAGAATCTAGAGTTTTTTTAGATAGCAGGAAAATGCTTGTTGACTCCCTATCATTTCTCTAATGTGTGTGTATGTGTGTGTGTATATATGGAAATAATAAATTACATATTAAAATTTGGTCTACATATATAAATACTTATGTAAACAACATATTTAGTTGATATTGTTATCACGTTATGTACATGCACCATATTTGTATTTTTTTCTTCATCCAAAATTATTCATCCAAAATCCTATGATATTCGATTTCAAAATATCAAATATAATACCAATTAAAAAATATGATTATTATTATTTTGTAAATATATTTATATATTCGATCAATTGATTAATTAATTATATATATAATTGTGTAATATTAAAAAAATCATATTCAAATAAACAAACAAGTGAACGAAAAATCAAATTCTTTATTTTAGTTTATATTTTTCTCTATGAGCATGTTTTTGTATAACTAATATTTTAAGACAAATAGTTATACAAACAAATGGGATAATTCAAAATTAGTGGGAATTGAAGGGATAACACAAAATTTAAGAGGTGACAATATTATACTAAACGATTACAAAATAGAAAGGAAATTCAATACAAATAAAAAGGAGAAATAATTGAAAATAATTTTTATGATAATTTTTTATTGTATAATTTTTCATATATTTTTTCTTTTCATATACACATTGTTGTCACCTAGTGAAATGGCTTAAAATTAATACTAATGTTTTAATGTAAACTTAAATAAAAAAATATAATCATAAGTTTTTTAGATTTGAAAATATCAAATATAATACTAATTAAATATGTGATTATTATTTAGAATTGTATATTACCATAAAATTAATAATCAATGTTAGTCAACTAACGATTTAGTAGAAGTATGTGTAGATTTTTTCAAAATTTTTAATTATATGTGTATTTCCAAAATCTCAAGGGAGGTATATGTTAACTCCCCGTATATGTAAATTCTCGTTCCTATTTCAATAAAATATTTTAGAAAAAAGGAGAATACATATTAAATATATATATTGTATTATTTTACAAAATATATGCATGTAAATAGCTATCCAGTAGATTAAAATAAGAAAATTACTTCTAAATTTTATTTCATAACGTTGATTATTTACCATAGTTTCTTTTGGATAAAAGATATTTCAGCCGTTAAAGTTTGGTATATTTGATTGATTATTTTTAAAATTATCCTAACTCGCTCCAATTTGTTAGTTGATAATGCCTTCTAGGTCGATTGTTATTACCTCTCCTTACTATTATATTAGATATCATTGTCATGTTAGTTAAATGTACCATATTACATCCTTTGTTCGTCCACACACACACACACATATAAATATATATATATATATATATATATATATATATATATATATTTTGATGGATTTGGATGTTTTAGGATCTTTTTGAAACAAGTAGAGCTTATTACTTTTATAAACTGAATTGTAAGGCTAAAATAGGTTTTAAATTTTTACCTATTGATATACAAATTGTTTCTACCCAGAAAATAACATAAAATCAATGTCAATATCAATATTCTAAATTTAGATAAACAAATGAAAACCAATCCTGCGATATTTGGATATCAAAATATCAAATATGACATTATATGTGTTTTTGTGTGTGTTTGTGAGGTGGAAGTGAGGCAGAGGGTGAATCAGCATTCCTATTTTTATACACTATTTTGATTTAAATCAATTCTTATCCCTTAGATCTACCAACATTCAATGGTTGAAATTGATTCTGAAACAAATAATTAATACTTAATTAATATGTCATAATTAATGTATATATTAAATTCAATTTTAATCGTTGGATGTGTCGAGATTAAAGGTTAAGAACTTGTGGAAAGAAAAGTGTAAAAAAATGAGGCTGCTAATCCTTTCACACACACAATATTGTAACACCCCTTATATGGTACAAAATTTTATTATGCATATGTAGTTTATGTTGTGCTTAAATATATTAATAAATTTTAGTATTGAGTTGTAGGCTTTAGAAGAATTTTAAAAATATTATAAAGGCGAATATAGTTTTAAGTGTAAGTATATTTAGTAAGACTCAATATACAAAGTATTAAGATTTAAAATTATGAGTATTTTTAAAACTACTAGCTATGACTAATCAAGTTAATGGGCCATGATCACATATTATTAATTTTTTTTTAGAATTTTAAATAATAATAAGTTCTATAACTAAAAAAAATATATTTTAAATTAAAAAATTAGTTCCACAATCAAAAAATATACATATATTGAATACAAATAAAGATTAGAAAAATGGAAGTAGAATATTTCAAAATCTGTGGAATTGAGATAAAGTTCGAATATAGACAATTATCAAAATGAACCGAATAATTCGAATTAATGGGAGTTGAAGGAATAAACATAAATTTTGAAAGTGACAAAGTTAAATTGAACAACTACAAAATAAAAAAGTTCAATACAAGCAAAGAAAAGAAATTGATAATATGTTTCTATGATAATTTTTATTTTTATAGATATTCAATATATTTTTTTCTTTTCATATACACATTATTATCGCATACCAAAAATGACTTAAAATTAATCTCAAAATTTTAAATTTAAAATGAAAAAAATCATATGACATTTAGATTTGAAAATATCAGATACAATGCTAATTAAATATGTGATTATTATTTAATAATTTTTTTTCAAAAAATTGAACACCATTCATTGTTACTAAATATTGAATACAACTGATCAGTGTACACTATATCTATCTATCTATGTATATGATTCTCTATTATTTGTACTAAAAGAACTTATTTTGTGCTAAAGCAACTATTATTTATTATTTATTCCTTGGAGATGACAAGAGAATCTTCGCATAAGTTCATAAATATCTAGAGTTGCTTAAAGAGTAGGAAAATACTTGTTATATATACGAATATATATATTCTTTTTAATAAAAAAAATTTAAGAAAAGGAGATTGCATATGAAAATTTTGTCTATATATTAATGCTATTATTTTAGATTACAAAATATCAAATATGATTCTCATTCAATGAATTAAAAAAAAAATTGAACACCATTCTTTGTTATTAAATATTGAATACAGCTCAATATGAATATATTTTATCTATCTATCTATTTATACTATTTAATTACCAATCTCTTAACTTTACATAATTATTTCTTATTTATACTATCTAGATACACTCCAGTTTTGTTAGTTGATGATGTCTATTTATTAGATAAAAATAAATACAAGTATATCTACAATTATTTGTTGAATTGAGCGTTTTAGAATATTTTTGAAACCATTAAAACTTATTAGTCTATTGTGGAACTGAAATGTTTTTTTTTACCCTTTTATCTTTTTGTATACTAATTACTACCACTAAAAAACAACGTAAAAATTAATGTTGATGTCTTAAAATTAAATAAACAAAAACCAATCATATGATATTTAGAGTTCAAAACATCTAACATAAAAACAATTAAAAACTATGATTCTATATATCGATAGGTTATTTATTAATTATGTAATATTAAAAAAACATTATATTAAAAAAAAGTGAACAAAATCGAAATCTTATTTTATTTTATATCTTTCATTATGAGCATGTTTTTGTATAACTACTATTAGCAGACTTGGTTCATTTTTTTTTTCAAATTATTAATTGTACTGAAACATTAGAATACATATTCTACATGTGCAAACTTTTATACAACTTCAACTATATAACAGGAGTGATAGATAAAAAATTCTTATAATACCCGGCTTTTTTATTAGACCTATTTAAATGTATTAAAATAGAGAGAATTCTTGTTTCCCCTCTGTTGTTTAGCCTAATGCCCCACTTTTCTCCTATTGTTTTATAAATAGCCCGATTCCCCCTACCGTTATATAACACTGTTAAGACAAATATTATGTGAGTTCCTATATTTTAAATTATTACTTAAATAGTCATAATAATTTTTAAAATATTCATAAAAAATTACGATTATATCCTTATATAATAATAATTAGCTAAAACATTACTTGAAACTCTTAATTGAAAAAATATATAAAATAATAATATATATTTTTTAAAATATATAAAATATAGATTTATTTAATTTTTGAATTTTTTTAGCATTGATATTTTATTTATTTTAAAAATTATAAAATTGATCATTCAAATTTATTTGATATTCAGATAAATTTATTATATTTAAAATTTTCAAAATTTAGATAGTTTTTTATTCTAAGAATAATATATAATATTTGAATACAACAAATATTTTTTATATTGATTAATAGATATAAAGAACAATACATTGAAAAAAATATCATATCATTACTATCATATATACAAATTTATTGATATAAATTAATATGATAGTACTAATATTATATTACTACAAATTTATTGATATGATATGATAGTATTTTTTATGATTTATTTTATAATACCTAATTAATATATTGAATTATTAATCTATCGTAAAATAAGTAAAGTTATATTTTAGCTATAATATATTAATTAATATTTAGTTATCAATCTGTTATAAAATAATATATATTATTATTTTATATTTTATGTTCACACAAGAGTTGAAAGAAATTTTTTAGCTAATTATTATTATATGAGGATATAATCGTAATTTTTTAATAAATTAATTTTTTTATAAATATTTTTAAAATTATTATAACTATTTAAGTAATAATTTAAAATATAAGGACTCACATCATATTTATTTTAATAGTGTTATATAGCGGAAGGGAATCGGACTATTTATAAAATAACAGGGGAGAAGTGGAGCATTAAGCTAAACAATAAGGGGCAAACGGGAATTCTCCCTATTAAAATAATGAATAATTCTTATAACAACTTATTAATTTAAAAAATAAGCCTCATTATCTCACTTATTTTAAACTAAGACGTTCTCAATTTTTCTTATTGAAAACGATTCATTGATGCTTTTTCTTTAAAATATGTTCAATTAATTTGTAACTAACAAATTTCATCCAATTTTAAATTGTGATTGTTTTTTTTTTTCCACGGCCAATTCTTTTTTTCATAATTTCTTTATTAATTTAAAAATTCTATAAATTTCTTGAAGAATAAAAGACTTATTTATTTAATTTAGGGTTTGAAAAGGAAAAGAAAGTTATGATAAACAAAAGTTAAAAATTAGTGGAATTATAATGAATACATTTAATGGGATTTAAAGAATAGTTAACATAAGCTAAAGTATGTAAGTTTATTTACATCTAACCTTTTATCTAAATTAAAGTCAACATTGTAAATAAAAAATATGGAGTTTTAAGAGGATTTTTTTTGGGGGGGGGGGGGGGGGGGGGGGGTGTGTAACATTACTCCTATAACATGATCGTATATCATAAATTTTTAAGGCAATAAATTACCAAATCCATAAAGTATTTTATCTTTTGAATTTTTATGATTCTAGAAAAGTATATATTTATCCATTTATCCATTTATCCATTTACTTGACAATTTTTAAATTTATTTTGAAAATCACCTATAAAAATACAATATATCAAATAAATAAATTTTATATTATTTTATTTAGATGTTATATGAATAAAAATCAATATAAACAATTCTAATTTATATCAATTATATTCAAAATTTATATTTATGCAAATTTCAAATAGTTTGAAATCAATGGAATTATAAAGTTCGAATAGTGAGAGTGATAAATAAAAATAAAGCGAATAAAATTAATATCAATATATCCACTTATTTATATGATTCTCTATTATTTGTACTAAAAGAATTTATTTCGTACTAAAGCACTTATTATTTATTACTTATTCCTTCAAGATGGGAAGAGAAGATTTGCTGTCTTAGTATAAATTAAAACCTTTTTATAATAATTATCTTTTATAATGCTAAATATTCTCGGTAGTTTACATTGGACAAAAGAAATTTTAGCCGTTAAAGTTTGGTTTATTTGATTAATTGATTTTAATAATTTTAAAATTACCCAATTACACTCCGATGTATGTTTCTTTTGCATTTTGTTTACCGTTTGGTGATTTGAGGTACTATGGATAAGATGAGTTTTCGCTCTTTTCTTACTGTTAATATATTCTACATCTACATGTCACCATCTCCAATGTTTGAAGCTAAATTGTCTGTTTCCTTTGGATGGTGAAGCCTAAGAAATTAATTAGAAAATTGATGCAAAGCCTTTATCATTAAACGAGGTTTTTGGTTATTTTTCTTTTTGCAAGAGTTTATTGTAATAAAATTGAAAATAAGTCATCAAGTTTAAATTTGAGAGTTTGAAAACAAAATGAGAAAAATGGAGAATTAAGTTGTGACTATAATACTTGATTATGGAGCATCGTTCCTATGATATGCTGCTGATTATTTATTCATTTGTAAGCTAGCATAATTTCGCATTCTTATATATATACATATGTGTGAACAACAAGAACCTCCTTTCTCGGAGCCCTTTTATTGAAATTATTATTGACTACTCTGAAAAGCTTAACTCTTTGGGCGGATGATGATCCCTTTGAAGGCAATTTCTTCTTCACCTGCGGTTCCATTCAAAGAGATTTGCATCTTTCCTTCATTTTCAGGTGAAGTAATAAACTTACCAACTGGGATCTCTACCCATTTGTTTTCTTGCATATTAGAATCTACTGTATGTTCTTGCTTCAGTCCGTTCGGAAATTGGACAACTGAAAGCAGCTTCAATTGCGATGGCCCAGGTGTCACCTTCTTCATTATAACAAATAAAATTTCATATAGAATTAGTGGAGAGAGATATGTTGTATCAAATTTACCCACAATATCCAGGGAACTTGCAGTCATCAGTTCAGCCGCTTCCACAAACACATTTCTGCAAAAAACGAAAACATACAATCAATCAGGTATTAATTATTGCTTACTTTAAATCTTATTTTTCACTATCACCTTGTCTCTTCTACAGGAATCCAATGCCAGACTCCCAAGCCTATGTTCAGATCCCTTGCATACATTATGAAGCTGTTGCCCTGAGTCTCTTTGTCAATCCAATACTTCTGCAATCATGTTAACCATGAAGATGAAGAGAAGGATGGAGATGGTATATATAGATAATAATTCACACACTTGCCTTTCTCTTTTGGTTTAAGAAAACTCCAGAGTAAAGCTGCTCATACAGCTTTCCATTGGAGGATTTGTCGATGTGCGAGTCTGCATCTGCAACAATGGCTTCAAACTTATGTGGGAGCTTAACCTCCTCTGCTTTCTTGGGTGTGTTTTCACCTGAGCCTGAAGCTCTAGTTTCACCTGCCTGCATTCCCATATTCACTCCACTTTCTGCAATACTTACCAAACCACTTACTATCTGTACAATATCCGCCGCCATTCCTATCCTTCCAGGTATCCTTCCTCTTCCACCTCTTGGTGGTCTTGCATTTCTTTGGCCCATTGTTGCATTCACACCTCTTCTCTTCTCTTTTTTTAAGCGTAATTAGAGTGTGTTTATTGGAAAAATGATATACAAGGAGACAATCAAGTATTTTCTTATTCTTTAACTGTGCAACTTTAGATGTTTGTAAATTTTTATATTAAGACTTACAATAATCAAAGAATAAATTCTTTCACTACGAATAATAGAGAATCATATATACTAAATATTTATAAAAATAAAAAAATAAATAGAAAATTATTTTCCTTTTTTTATTTTGTAATTGTTCTAATTAAATTTGGTTACCTTCTAAAAATTTATGCTATCTCTTTCACCCTCATTAATTTTGAATTTATATATTCAATTTTTTCCCACTGTCTGTATTCTAACTTTATCTCAAGTCCATTGATTTCAAATTATTCTCATTCCATTTTTCTTTATTCTCCATAGAAAAATGGAATGAGAATAATTTGAAATCAATGGAATTAAGATGAAGTTGGAATGGTAAAAACAAACGAATAATTTGAGATTAATGAGTTAAAGGGATGGCATAAATTCTAAGAGGTGACAAAGTTATATTGAACAATTACAAAATAAAAAGTTGCAAATAACTTTCTATGATAATTATAAATTATATATATTGATTCTCTACCATCTGTATTAAAAGAATCTATTTTATGCTAATTAAATCGGGCTTTAATTGTTAATTATTGTTTATTTCTTGGAGATTGTAAGAGAAGTCTAAGCATAATAGTTTATGAGCAACTAATGTTGCTCTATTAAGAAGTAGGAAAATACTTGATTATCTCCTTATCATCTCTCCAATGTTTACACACTTTAGATATTCTTATTTTAATAAGATATGTTAGGAAAAAGGATATTAAACCCCAAGATTTTGCCAAAATATACTCATTAATTTTAAAAATATCCACGCAAATAGCTGTCCATTAGTTTAAAAATAAAAAATAATGTAAACTTTACATAATAATTTTATGTTATAATGCTAAATATTCACTATAATTTACCTTGATTAAAGATATTTTAGTCGTTAAAGTTTGATTAATTTCATCAATTGCTTTTATAACTTTAAAGTCAATTACCCAAATGCCATCTGTCGATTTGTTAGCTGATGATGTCTATTGAGATAAAAATGCATACAACAATATATTTCTATAATTAATGGATTTGGATATTGTAGTATATTTTTAAAATCATATTAAAGCTTAGTCTAACAGATAAAATATTTTTTACTCTTTTACCTTTTTGTATACAAATTATTACAACTCAAAACAACATAAAATTAATATTCAGATCTTAACTTTTCATAAAAGAATCATATGATATTTAAATTTCAAAACATCAAACATAATTCCAATTAAAAAATACGATTATCATATAATAAATTTCAAATACATAAATTTTCTCTACGTATTGATAGATTGTTATATAATTGTGTATTATTAAAAAAAATCAAATTCAAATAAAGAAAAAAGTAAAAAAAATCAATATTTTATTTTATTTTAAATATATGACTACGAGCATGTTTTTTATAACCACTTTTTTATGGCTTCCTTTTTTAATTATTAAATTCTACTAAAACACTAGAATGCATATTCTATATACATACCAACTTTAATACAACATCATCTATATAATCTGATATATACACACACATGTATGTATATTATTATAACACAGGTAATGCTATTATGTCCCTTCAAAATTCTAGGAAAACCGTTTCTTTATTAATATATTATTTATTTTAGTTATTTGTTAAGCTTTTGTTAATTTGAGATATGATGAGTTTTCCTGGTTTTCTTACTACTGATATGTTATCATCATCTCCAATATTTGAAGCTTATCTATTTCTTTTGGGCGATTAAAACTGATAATTATTGAAGAAATTACATTTCGAAAATTGTAACGTAGCATCGCAGAAGCAATACTAACTATCGTTTTAGTGTATCTCTTGAATATTCAAGAATAAAAAATTTCAATGTAAAGATAAATAACTAGATAAATAACTTACCAAGGGAATGATAAATAATTCGTACAAGATTAGCTAAAAGAAAATATTATCGATTGAATGAATTAACTAACAAATAACAAGGCCTATTTACATATACTAATATATATTATAATCCCAAAAGAGCAAAGATTCCTCATGAACAAGGATTAATTAAGATTAAAATAATGAACTATAATCATATAAAGTAATAAAATCAAATAAGTATCCTAAATAAAATAAAAAATTATAATAATACTAAAAGTAATTTTTTTAAATTTATTTTATCCCTTATTTCTTGTCCTATATCAAACTGGGATTTGAGCAAGAAAATGGACATTTGACTAAAGACCAGCAAGCAGATCTTAGCTAGCTAGAAGGAAAAGAAACACACGGAGCTGTGATCTAATGCATAACCTTATCAATGAAGAAAAATGAAACAGTTACAGCTGTGATTAAATTGAATTTGCTTACTACATCCGTTGCCACCCAGATTCATGATATTAAAAGGCACCGTTGTAACATTTTCCCTTGGTAGTTATCAACACAATCAATGCAAAACAATTTAGTCTCAGATTATAAAAACGCAATTGAATATAAGTCGTCAAGTTCAGAGTTGAGAATTCCAATCAAACTTTTGAAGAGGAAAATAAGTTCTCTATTTTTCAATACTATTTGTTGTGCGTCGACAAGCTGAGGTTTGTAATCGAATCAGCAAAACGGAGCATTGAGTAATGACTGCAATACTTGATTATGAAGCATCATTCCTATGATATGATGCTGATTATTTATTACATTTACATTTGCAAGCTGTTATAATTTCACAGTGTTGTCAATGTTTTTCCCTTAGCCTGAAGCTGCCTGCATTCCCATATTTACTCTAGTTTTTAGAATACTTACCAAATAATTTACTATCCCTATAATATCCCCCACCATTCCTACCCTTCTAGGTATCCTTGCTCATCCAACTCTTACAGGTACATGCTTCCCTACTGGTCATGCATTTCTCTTTGGGCCATTTTCTTTCAACCTCTTCTCTTCTCTTGAGAACTTAATCGCAGTTTCTTGCTTTCTTTCTTCCTTCACTGCTCTTATATACAGCATGTGATTGTTTGTATGCTCATGGTTCCATCTTTAATGAGATATATATTTGTCATCAAAGATGGTCTTTTAAATTTTTATATTTTTTAATCATTTATAAATCATTAGATTTATGCACTTACAATGATTAAGATTGATTAATATTAAATTTAATATGTGTATTAATTATGCTGAATTAAGATTATATTTATTATTTAATCTCAGCCGTGTGAAGTACTTAGATTTAAGGGTCTATAAATATTATAAAAATATGTATAAATTTGTTTATAACTTTTTTTTGTTTCTTTTGTGTGGTGAAAATTGAAAAATTAATAGAACATCTTTAAAAGAGGGTTTTGGCTCTTTTGCTTCTTGTAAGCATCAATTGTAACACAATCGGATACGAATCATCACACTCAAAGTTGAGAGCTCCATTCAAAATCTTAAAGAGGAACTAAAACAAGTTTGCTGTTATTCAACACTATTTGTTGCTTGTACAACAAGCTAAGGTTCCAAAGCAGAACCAGAAAAACAAAGCACTAAGTTTTGACTGTAACACTTGTTTATGAAGCCAGTATCATTCCTATGATATGATGCTGATTTATTTATTACCTTTGCAAGCTAGCGGAATTTCACATTTTTACATAGATACAGACATACACACAGAGGAAAATCGAGAACTTTCTGCCGAAATTATTGTTGACTATCCCGGCTATTAATTTCTTGCATTTATTTTTCCTTTCATCTGCGGTTACATCCAAAAGAGTTTAGCATATTTCCTTGATTTTCAGGTGAAGTAATAAAAAATAAAAAATAGATTAACAAACTTACTATCTGAGTCGCTTGGAATATCAGGTAGGTCGCCAGGATCAATATTAATTGCTTTATTTCCTTCTTGTTTTCTTCCTACCACCATCAGAGTTTTCACGTCCGCTTGAACTACTAGATTCGGGGGGATCACCAGGATCAAGATTATTTCTGCCACCATCTGAGTCTTCACTATCGCTTGAACTACCAGATTCGGGACGCCGACCAGAACCACCCCAAGTAAGTCCTGTCCCCACGAAAGCACCTGAGTTCGGTTTTATGGCTTGACCAGCAGCATATGCCGCCGCCGCCACCAAAGCAGCACGTAACATAATATCTGCTAACGACGGCAAGAACATCAGTGCCATTGTTGCTTTCCCACCTCTTGGCTTTTCTTCTCTTAATAAATCAATTGTAGTTTCTTGCTTTCTTTCTTTCTTCCTCCACTGCCTCTTTATATAGATCATGTGATTCTTTCTATGCTCAAGGTTCCATCTTTATTGGATTTTACAATTTAAAGGAAAACAAAATAATTAATGACAAAAAGACCAAATTCACTATTATATACATTCATCATCTAAAAAAGAAATGACTGTTAAACATTTGAATAATTATATTCAGATTTAACGAAAGAAATAAACAAGCTCTAAGACCATCTTTTTATCATTTTCGGTTAAAGATAACAGTGCTTTGCTGTTAACAAAGACGCTATTGATAACTTAATTAATTAAATTTAGTTTCTTATTTTATACAAATGAGGTTAAAGAAAAATGGAATAAGAATAATTTGAAATCAATAAAATTGAGATAAAGTTGGAATAGTAAAACAAGATAAATAAATTGTACTTAACAATTACAAAAGAAAAAAATTCAACATAACTTTCTATCTTAATTTGCTATTTTGTATAAATATTCAATATTGTTTTTCTTTTCATTTATATATCGTTATCATCCATTAAAAACATACACACATGCATATACGTATTGGTATGATTCTTTGTTATTTGTACTAAAAGAATATATTTTGTGCTAATTAACGCAGCCATTAATTATTCATAATTAATTATTCTTTCGAGATCGCCAGAGAAGTCGATCTCAACATAAAAAATTTATGCGCAGCTAGAGTTGCTGTATTAAATAGTAGGAAAATACTTGTTGTCTCCTTATCATTTCTTCAATAGTCACACACTGAGTATTCTTATTTTAATAAAATTATTTTAGAAAAATAATAATGTTAAACGCCAAGATCTGGCAAAAATATACACATTAGTGTTATTAATTTCACAAATATCATGCAAATAGCCATCAATCAACGAACAATACAGGTTCCTTGGTATGTCTATCGTTGCTTTCCCACCTCTACTTATCTCTTCTCTTCTCTTAAGAACTTAATAGCAGTTTTGTTGCTTTCTTTCTTCACTCACTGTCTCTTATATATAGCATACGAGATTGTTTCTATGCTTATGGTTCCACTTTATTTCTTTTTACAATTTAAAAGAAAAATAATAATTAATTAATGACGTAAAGATCAAATACAATGTTAATATATATACATCTATCATCTATTTATCCATTTACTTGACAATTTTTAAATTTATTTTGAAAATCACCTATAAAAATACAATATATCAAATAAATAAATTTTAAATTATTTTATTTAGATGTTATATGAATAAAAATCAATATAAACAATTCTAATTTATATCAATTATATTCATGCAAATTTCAAATAATTTGAAATCAATGGAATTATAAAGTTCGAATAGAGAGAGTAATAATTGAAAACAAAGCCAATAAAATTAATATCCATATATCCACTTATTCCTTCAAGATGGGAAGAGAAGATTTGCTGTCTTAGTATAAATTCATGAGCATCTAGAATTGCCTTAAAGAGTAGGAAAATACTTGTTGTCTCCTTATAATTTAGAATATTTCAAAATCAGTGGAATTGAGATAAAGTTTGAACATAGAAAGTTATCAAAACAAACCGAATAATTTGAAATTAATGAGATTTAAAGCGATAGCATAAATTGATAATTTTTCTATGATAATTTTTTATTTTTATAGGTATTAAATATTTCTTCTTCATACACGCATTATTATCACACACTAAAAACAACTTAAAATTAATATCAAAATTTTAAATTTAAATGAAAAAAGTTATATGATATTTAGATTTGAAAATATCAAATATAATACTTATTGAATATGTGATTATCATTTCTTAATTTTTTTAAAGAAATTGAACACCATTCATTGTTACTAAACATTGAATAAAGTTTAATCGGTATATATTATATCTATCTATGTATATGATTCTCTATTATTTGTACTAAAAGAATTTATTTATTGTTTATTCCTTGGAGTTGGCAAGAGAATCTTGGCATAAATTCATGAATATCTAGAGTTGCCTTAAAGAGTAAGAAAATACTAAATATCTTGTATTTTGTGATTTTAAATGTTTAATAGTTATTTTTATTAAATAACTATTTTTATATAGAGATATAATTATCACTTTTTAATAAATTGAGACTTTAGTGAGTACTTTTAAAATTGTTGGAACTAATCAATTCAATAACCCATACCTTAAGGAGTTGTAATTCCTTTACTCTAAAATATGGTTCATATTTATATCAATTGCACTCAAACTTATATATTTTAAAAAAGATTTTTGATGGGAGTGAAAAACTTTATCCTCAAACTTGGGATGACTTAGAATCGTCAAGTATGCCCTAAACTATGCGAGTTATATCTAGGGGCTACTGAAACATTGTTTTTATCAAATTTCAAATACAAATAATTGAGAACAATTGGAAATGAATAGAGGGAGGTAAAATTTGAAAACAAAAGTGATAAAAGGCAACCGAATAATTGGAAATTAAAGTTTGACATATGACAAAATTATATGGAACAATAACAATAAAATTCAAAACAAATAAAAAAGTGAAATATACTAAGGCAACCTATGGGGGTGGATTGGGTTTCTAATAAATTAACAAATTAAATATTACAATCTAATTTTTTTTAACGCAATTTAAATCTTATAAATTGCAAAACAAAAATTCAATACATAATTTAAATATTTAATAAACTAAGTTCAAGTGTGTGTGAGAAAATGTGTAAAACAATTATAAACAAACATAAAGAATTAAAGGAAAGAGAAATCCAACATAATGATTTTTATGTGGTTTGACAAACTATGGCTTACGTTCACATCTTTAAGTTAGCCCGCTTGAGGATTCCACTGCTAGTGCTTTCAAACCTGAAGACAACCAATTATAATTTTAAGTGCACTTAATGGGTGCCACTTAAACCTTACATTAAGAGGATTTGACCGGATGCCTCTCTAAACCTTACAACCAAGTACTTACAAGTATCACTTAAACCTTACACCAAATATATTTATCCTCACACTTAACTTCGATTTGCTCTTGGGGCTTCTAATTTTTCTATTCATAAATGTCTTGATTTTGATATCTTTTTTATGTTCAACTTGCATTCCAAATCTTCATACTAAAAATATTACAAATAATACTACAGGAAGAATTTTGTTAGTTAAGGATATTAATGTTTGTTGTTATCAAAACAATAGGTTATCAGCCTTTAGGCTAACAAAAAAAGAAGCTAAATATAATTCTGTATTATTCTTTTTTGTTTTTATAAGGATTCAATATTTTTTTATATTTTTATATAAAAATTATTATCAACATGAAATTAATATCAATGCCTTAAATATCAATGATTTAAATTTGATTCAATGCTTTAAATTTAACAATTAATATCAATGCTTTAAATTATTATCAACATGAAATTTTTTTATCTTTATCTATTTTCCCTTGCACAGCATGATTCATTCTCAAATTTGATGCACTTTTTAGCAAATTGGCATGGTAGTTGAAGTTCACATGGTAGTGGTCTGATAAAAAGTGATTGGACAACGACCCATATGTCCAGTATTATCATATAGTCCATTTTTAATCAATTGTTGACTAGCGTGTCCTGAAAGGTACAGAAAATGAATGCCCTGCCTGCATGAGGGGAACTATTCAGAAACATAAGAACATATATCTTGTTCCCCGACATTAAATAAGTGTCTAAAGTGTTTATTTTTGTTGTTTACTTTCTAATACTTTCATACGGTAGCAAATGCATACATACTTAGATGTGTTTTCATTTGGCACGGTGTTAGATATCAGATTTATGAGTCATATCTAGAGGGGTTCGACATGGGAGGGATGGGTAGGGTGTGTGGTAAGTTATAAGAAGAAGACGAAGAAAAGGGAAAAAAAAAGACGATTTCTAAAGTAGAGACGGTAGTTTGCAGCATCCATATCAAAATATATGGGGGAATGCATGTGTGAAGCAAAAAGGGCATCTGGTTAGCTTGTTGAATATGATGGGAAGCATGTTGGCTATTCTGTTTCCTTGCTATTTGGACAACCTTGTAAAAATTTTGATCTACCTGGTTTTCTTGCTTTTTGAGGGGCATGGAAGGATGAGAGTCGTGATTGGTGGGGGTTATTCCTTCAGCAATTCAGGAAACATGTTACGGGGAAGCACTTAAATTAGAGGGAGGTCAAACCCTCTCAGCACTCTCAAAGGCTGAACCGCGTAAAATACCCTGTGTTTAGTATTAAGCTTTCCGGATTTGCAGCTTTGTTTGCTATTCTTGGTTCATTTTAATTCATTCTTGCTCTCTAGGTGCTTCTTGATTGCCATCGTGAACATTTAAGATGTTGGCTGTGCATTTGAGTCTTGATTCATAGCTGAAGTGGACTGTGGTGATTACTATTCTGGCTCAATATCTCACTGCTATTTGACATTGTTTCTGTGTTTGAAGATGCGTAATCTATATTGATAGTAGGAAATTGTATTTCCACACACAAGTATGAGGCTGTCTAACGTTTCCACTGAAATGAACGGCTGCTGCACATATTTTCTGCTCTGTTGTGTCATCTGATACTCGATATAACAATTATAATAGAAAAAAATAAATAAATAATCTAAATTGTAAGAAGTAATTTTATATTTTTATTATTGTTCAATAATTTATTTGTTGTTTCTCGACAAGTTAAGATTTGAAAAGAGAATAAAACACACACACACACATGGGGCGCATTAAGTTGTAATTACTATACTTGATTATGGAGCTAGCATCATTCCTATGATATGATGCTGATTATTTATCTGATTCACAAGCCAGCGTATGTAATTTCACATTCATACATACAGACATACATACATACATATATCTGTGTGTGTATGAATAACAAGAACCTCCTTTCTCGGAGACGCTTTATAGAATAACACAGGGCGGGGGCGGTGGTAGAGGAACAGGAATAGATGCTACGCCTCGGCCTCGGCCTCCATCTCCACCTCCACCTCCATCATATACCGCAGGATGCGGCCTCATCACTTCTCTTCGCTTCTCGTCTCTTCTCTTAAGAACTTAATAGCAGTTTTGCTGCTTTCTTTCTTCCCTCACTGTCTCTTATATATAGCATGTGATTGTTTTTGTTTCTATGCTCATGGTTCCACTTTTTTTTATTCTTATAATTTAAAAAAAAAAAGAATAATTAATGACACGAAGATCAAATTCACTGTTGATATATATACATTTATGATCTATTTATCAAATTACTTGACAACTTTTTAAATTTATTTCGAAAAAGGCGCATCAAAATACATTACATCAAATAAATAAATTTTAAATAATTTTATTAAGATGTTATATGAATACAAATAAATATACACAAATCTTATTTATAAAATTTACATTTATACAAATTTCAAATAAAATTGAATGTAATATAGATTAAAGTAAGAAAGGAACCAGAATAATTTGAAATCAATAGAGTTGAGATAAAGTTAGAATAGAGACAGTGATAAATAAAAACAAACCAAGTAAAATTAATATCAATATATCTACCTATCTATATGATTCTCTATTATTTGTACTAAAAGAATTTATTTTGTGCTAAAGTAGTCATTATTTATTACTTATTCCTTCCAGATGGAAAAAGAAGATATACTGTCTTAGCATAAATTCATAAGTATCTAGAATTGCCTTAAATAGTAGATAAAGAGTAGGAAAATACTTGTTGTCTCCTTATGATTTCTCTAATATCTTGGCATAAATTCATTTCTCCTTTTATATATATATATATTAAAGATTAGAAAAATAGAATTAGAATATTTCAAAATCTGTGAAATTGAGATAAAGTTCGAATATAGACAACTATCAAAATGAGCCTAATAATTCGAAATTAATGGGAGTTAAAAGAATAAACATAAATTTTGAAAGTGACAAAGTTATATTGAACAACTACAAAATAAAAAAGAAGTTCAATACAAGCAAAGAAAAGAAATTGATAATATGTTTCTATGATAATTTTTATTTTTTATAGATATTCAATATATTTTTTTCTTTTCATATACACATTATTATCACACACCAAAAATGACTTAAAATTAATCTCAAAATTTTAAATTCAAAATGAAAAAAATCATATGACATTTAGATTTGAAAATATTAGATACAATGCTAATTAAATATGTGATTATCATTTAATAATTTTTTTTAAAAAATTGAACACCATTCATTGTTACTAAACATTGAATACAGTTGATTAGTATACATTATATCTATCTATCTATGTATATGATTCTCTATTCTTTGTATTAAAAGAACTTATTTTGTGCTAAAGCAACTATTATTTATTGTTTATTCTTTAGAGATGACAAGAGAATCTTCGCATAAGTTCATGAATATCTAGAGTTGCTTAAAGAGTAGGAAAATACTTGTTATATATACGAATATATATATTCTTTTTAATAAAAACTTTTTAGGAAAAGGAGATTGCATATGAAAATTTTGTCTATATATAAATATTATTATTTTAGATTACAAAATATCAAATATGATTCTCATTCAATGAATTAAAAAAAAAAATGAACACCATTCTTTGTTATTAAATATTGAATACAGCTTAATATGAATATACTATTTAATTACCAATCTCTTAACTTTACATAATTATTTCTTATTTATTTCTTAGAGATGGTAAGAGAAGTTATAGCATAACTTATACGCATTCACACAAGCACAAATACTTCGTCTCTTCATCATTTCTCTAATGTCTAACTTATACGCATTCACACGAGCACAAATATATTAAGCCCTAAGATTTGATTCAAATATATATGTTAATATTATCAATTTGAAATGTTCCCTGCAAATAACTATCCATGAGTTTAAAAATAAGGAAAAGAAACTTGAAAATGTAATATAATGTTTTTCTTTAATAATGCTGTAATATAATTTTCTTTTATAATGCTAAGTATTCACTATAGTTTACATTGGATAAAAGAAATTTTGGTTTATTTGATTAATTAATTTTAATAATTTTAAAACTATCTAAATACACTCCAGTTTTGTTAGTTGATGATATCTATTTATTAGAAAAAAATAAATACAAGTATATCTACAATTATTTGTTGAATTGAGCGTTTTGGAATATTTTTTAAACCATTAAAACTTATTAGTCTAATGGACCAAATCTTATGGAACTGAAATGTTTTTTTTTACCCTTTTATCTTTTTGTATACTAATTACTACCACTAAAAAACAACGTAAAAGTTAATGACGTAAGAACTTAATAGCAGTTTTGTTGCTTTCTTTCTCCCCTCACTGTCTCTTATGTATAGCATATGTAATTGTTTCTATGCTCATGGTTCCACTTTATTTCTTTTTACAATTTAAAAGAAAAAAATAATTAATTAATGACGTAAAGATCAAACACATTGTTAATATATATACATCTATCATCTATTTATCCATTTACTTGACAATTTTTAAATTTATTTTGAAAATCACCTATAAAAATACAATATATCAAATAAATAAATTTTAAATTATTTTATTTAGATGTTATATGAATAAAAATCAATATAAACAATTCTAATTTATATCAATTATATTCAAAATTTATATTTATGCAAATTTCAAATAGTTTGAAATCAATGGAATTATAAAGTTCGAATAGAGAGAGTAATAAATAAAAACAAAGCGAATAAAATTAATATCAATATATCCACTTATTCCTTCAAGATGGGAAGAGAAGATTTGCTGTCTTAGTATAAATTCATGAGCATCTAGAATTGCCTTAAAGAGTAGGAAAATACTTGTTGTCTCCTTATAATTTAGAATATTTCAAAATCAGTGGAATTGAGATAAAGTTTGAATAAAGAAAGCTATCAAAACAAACCGAATAATTTGAAATTAATGAGATTTAAAGCGATAGCATAAATTGATAATTTTTCTATGATAATTTTTTATAGGTATTAAATATTTCTTCTTCATACACGCATTATTATCACACACTAAGAACAACTTAAAATTAATATCAAAATTTTAAATTTAAATGAAAAAAGTTATACGATATTTAGATTTGAAAATATTAAATATAATACTTAGTGAATATGTGATTATCATTTCTTAATTTTTTTTAAAGAAATTGAACACCATTCATTGTTACTAAACATTGAATAAAGTTGAATCAGTACATATTATATCTATCTGTGTATATGATTCTCTATTATTTGTACTAAAAGAATTTATTTATTGTTTATTCCTTGGAGTTGGCAAGAGAATCTTGGCATAAATTCATGAATATCTAGAGTTGCCTTAAAGAGTAAAAAAATACTAAATATCTTGTATTTTGTGAATTTAAATGTTTAATAGTTATTTTTATTTAACAATTAATATCAATGCTTTAAATTATTATCAACATGAAATTTTTTTATCTTTATCTATTTTCCCTTGCACAGCATGATTCATTCTCAAATTTGATGCACTTTTTAGCAAATTGGCATGGTAGTTGAAGTTCACATGGTAGTGGTCTGATAAAAAGTGATTGGGCAACGACCCATATGTCCAGTATTATCATATAGTCCATTTTTAATCAATTGTTGATTAGCGTTCCTGAAAGGACATATGCTTCAATTGCGCTGGAAAGGTACAGAAAATGAATGCCCAGCCTGCATGAGGGGAACTATTTAGAAACATAAGAACATATATCTTGTTCCCCGACATTAAATAAGTGTCTAAGGTGTTTATTTTTGTTGTTTACTTTTTAATACTTTCATACGATAGTAAATGCATACATACTTAGATGTGTTTTCATTCAGCAAGGTGTTAGATATCAGATTTATGAGTCATGTCTAGAGGGGTTCGACATGGGAGGGATGGGTAGGATGTCTATATTAATGTTTTAAATTTCAAAAATACCCATGTAAATTACAATTTATTATATAATAATTTTATTTTATAGTGTTGAGTATTCACCATAGCTTATTTTGGATAAAAGATATTTTAGCCATTAGAGATTTGTTTTTTTATGATGTCTTCTTAGATAGAAATCCATATAACTCTAATTATCTCCTTTTACTATTATACTAGATATTGTTGTCACATTAACTACGTAAGTTTACCATATTTGCCTCCTTTTTTATCCAAAAGTATTTTTATAATTAATATATTTGTGTGTTTTAGGATATTTTTGAAATTTCTAAAACTTATTAATCTAATAGACTAAAATCTTATGGACTAAAATGTCTTTCATCCTTTTACCTTTTTGTATACAAGTTGTTACTGGCCAGAAAAGATATTAAATTAATATTGTTGTTTTAAATATAAATAAAAGAAAACCCATCCTATTATATTTTGATTTTAAAATATCAAATTAATAGAACACCAATTAAAAAAAATATGATTATCATATTATTTATATATTCAATTAATTTATACATATTTATGTTTTTATTTTTATTTATAGATTATATATATATATATATATAATTGTGTAATATTAAAAGAATCATATTCAAATAAACAAACAAGCAAACAAAAAATATAATTCTTTTAGTTTATTTCATATATTTCCCTTTGAGCACATTTTTGTATAAAAGACTTCATTTTGTTTTTCAAATTAGTAGTCGTGTTATAATACATTGAAAGATATATTACTGAATATGCAAACTTTTACACCTTCATCCATATAAATTGATATATCTTGTTATAACACTTTTTTCACAAAATAATATATTTTTTCTTTTTGAACAAGTGAAAAAGGAAATACGATATTTAGACTAAGAAAATTGTTATAATTTAATTCCATTCACAATAATTATTATAAATTATGGAAATATCAATAGTCACTTAACTTTATACAATTTCGTTAGATTTAAGTACTTTCAATGGTTAAGATTATATTTCACACGTGTATTAATTATACATTAATTATGTTTATGTCAGATCTAAAAAAAATTAATAAATATCTCGTAGAATATGAAGAAATATTATATACTCCCTAAAGCTTGGAAAAGATAAATACTCCCTAAAATACGAAGAAATGATAGATACTCTTCAAGGATTAGTGGCATAAGTTAAATCTGTCTTTTCTATGCAAATAGTTATCCTACCTTCTTATATTTAGAAAATATATAAATTTACCATTTTACTACTATTACTAATACATAATAATTAATGTAATCTTATAATTTACTTTGTTTTATGGCAATCACGTATTCAATATTTTTAAATAATTTTATTAAGATGTTATATTAATAAAAAATAAAAATACAATTTTAATTTATATCAATTGTATTCAAAATTTATACTTATAAATTTTAAATAAAATTGAGTACAACTAAAGATTAAAGAAAGAAATTGTATTTCCACAGACAAGTGTGAGGCTGTCTAACGTTTTCACTGAAATGAACGGCTGCTGCACATATTTTCTGCTCTGTTGTGTCATCTGATACTCGATATAACAATTATAATAGAAAAAATAAATAAATAATCTAAATTGTAAGAAGTAATTTTATATTTTTATTATTGTTCAATAATTTATTTGTTGTATCTCGACAAGTTAAGATTTGAAAAGAGAATAAAACACACACACACACACACACATGGGGAGCATTAAGTTGTAATGACTATACTTGATTATGGAGCTAGCATCATTCCTATGATATGATGCTGATTATTTATCTGATTCACAAGCCAGCGTATGTAATTTCACATTCATACATACAGACATACATACATACATATATCTGTGTGTGTATGAATAACAAGAACCTCCTTTCTCGGAGACGCTTTATAGAATAACACAGATCACGGGCTCGACGTGGCCATCTCCGCCTCCGCCTCCGCCTCCATCTCCGTCTCCGCCTCCATCTCCCCCTCCATCTCCGCCTCCATCATTTATTATCGTATGATGTGGCATCATCTGTTCTCTTCGCTTCTCGTCTCTTCTCTTAGGAACTTAATAGCAGTTTTGTTGCTTTCTTTCTTCCCTCACTGTCTCTTATATATAGCATGTGATTGTTTTTGTTTCTATGCTCATGGTTCCACTTTTTATTTTTTTTTATTTTTACAATTTAAAAAAAAAATAGAATAATTAATGACTCAAAAATCAAATTCACTGTTGATATATATACATTTATGATCTATTTATCAAATTACTTGACAACTTTTTAAATTTATTTCGAAAAAGGCGCATCAAAATATATTACATCAAATAAATAAATTTTAAATAATTTTATTAAGATGTTATATGAATAAAAATAAATATACACAATTCTTATTTATATCAATTATATTTAAAATTTACATTTGTACAAATTTCAAATAAAATTGAATGTAATATGATTAAAGTAAGAAAGGAACCAGAATAATTTGAAATCAATAGAGTTGAGATAAAGTTGGAATAGAGACAGTGATAAATAAAAACAAAACAGATAAAATTAATATCAATATATCTACCTATCTATATGATTCTCTATTATTTGTACTAAAAGAATTTATTTTGTGTTAAAGTAGTCCTTATTTATTACTTGTTCCTTCGAGATGGAAAAAGAAGATATACCGTCTTAGCATAAATTCATAAGCATCTAGACTTGCCTTAAATAGTAGATAAAGAGTAGGAAAATACTTCTTGTCTCCTTATGATTTCTCTAATATCTTGGCATAAATTCATTTCTCCTTTTATATATATATATATATATATATATATATATATATATATATATATTAAAGATTAGAAAAATAGAATTAGAATATTTGAAAATCTGTGAAATTAAGATAAAGTTCGAATATAGACAACTATCAAAATGAACCTAATAATTCGAAATTAATGGGAATTAAAGGAATAAACATAAATTTTGAAAGTGACAAAGTTATATTGAACAACCACAAATTAAAAAAGAAGTTCAATACAAGCAAAGAAAAGAAATTGATAATATGTTTCTACGACAATTTTTATTTTTTATAGATATTCAATATATTTTTTTCTTTTCATATACACATTTTTATCACACACCAAAAATGACTTAAAATTAATCTTAAAATTTTAAATTTAAAATGAAAAAAATCATATGACATTTAGATTTGAAAATATCAGATACAATGCTAATTAAATATGTGATTATCATTTAATAATTTTTTTTTAAAATTGAACACCATTCATTGTTACTAAACATTGAATATAGTTGATTAGTATACATTATATCTATCTATCTATGTATATGTTTCTCTATTATTTGTACTGAAAAAACTTATTTTGTGCTAAAGCAACTATTATTTATTGTTTATTCCTTGGAGATGACAAGAGAATCTTCGCATAAGTTCATAAATATCTAGAGTTGCTTAAATAGTAGGAAAATACTTGTTATATCTACGAATATATATATTCTTTTTAATAAAAAAATTTTAGGAAAAGGAGATTGCATATGAAAATTTTGTCTATATATTAATGTTATTATTTTAGATTACCAATTTCAAATACGATTCTCATTCAATGAATTAAAAAAAAATGAACACCATTCTTTGTTATTAAATATTGAATACAGCTCAATATGAATATATTTTATCTATCTATCTATTTATACTATTTAATTACCAATCTCTTAACTTTACATAATTATTTCTTATTTATATTATTTAGATACAGTCCAGTTTTGTTAGTTGATGATGTCTATTTATTAGATAAAAATAAATACAAGTATATCTACAATTATTTGTTGAATTGAGCGTTTTAGAATATTTTTGAAACCATTAAAACTTATTAGTCTAATGGACCAAATCTTATGGAACGGAAAATAAATACGTACAAATTAATGTTGATGTCTTAAAATTAAATAAACGAAAACCAATCATATGATATTTAGAGTTCAAAATATCTAGCATAAAAACAATTAAAAACTATGATTCTATATATCGATAGGTTATTTATTAATTATGTAATATTAAAAAAACATTATATTAAAAAAAAGTGAACAAAATCGAAATCTTATTTTATTTTATATATTTCATTATGAGCATGTTTTTGTATAACTACTATTACCAGACTTGGTTCATTTTTTTTCAAATTATTAATTGTACTAAAACATTAGAATACATATTCTACATATACAAACTTTTATATAACTTCATCTATATAACATGAGTGATAGATGAAAGATTCTTATAATACCCAGCTTTTTTATTAGACCCATTTAAATGTATTAAAATAGAGAGAATTCTTGTTATAACTAAAATAATTATTTTTTAATTTGATGTTATTTAAATGATTAGAGATATAAATAATAATATAATCAGTCAAATAACAAAAATAAAAGTCAAGGGAATATCTATTTATTCATACCTGAGGGGACATTTGTTTTTTCTCAAATATTTGGTGAATATGTGTCTATTTTCCTAAACATCATGGGTATATGTTAATTTTTCTTTTTAAATTTACAAGTGATAATTACAATTCTCAAACATTTTTTATTTTAATTATAATATATAAGTTTAAAAAACCATAGATTAAATATTTTTTTTGAATATTTATATATTATGGTGATTTTAAAAAAAATCATGAGTTTTTTAAATAAATTAATTAATAAATTTTTTTTATCAATACACTCACTGGATGGATCATCAGCTCTATTTTTTATACTTTTTTTTTATATCGATTCTTAACCATTGAATTGAAACATATATAATAGTTGATATTAAATTAATGCATGATTAATACATTATAATATACATATGCCAAAATCTCAACCATTAAAAGTATATAAATTTAACGATTTACAAATAAATATAAACATATGTGTAAAAATATGACGTTATTAAACCTTCTTTTATATGTATATATATATATAATGAAAAATGTATATTTATCTACGTATATAGTTAATCACTCCTTTGTCGATAGATTAGATTTATGACTTCTAATTTTTAGTGAATTTTTTATTGAAAAAATGATGAGCTAAAAAAAGTGACCATGAAATAGACAAATGAGAAAATTTAGATAAATAAGACTAATAAATCTATTCATATTTGACTATAGAGATCCAAATAATTTCAATTAAATCAATTAAATCAATTCAATGTATCATAAAAATATATCAATTACAAGTTTTTAAATATAAAATACAAAATTATTTTCAACGAATTCCTTAGTTTATTAATTTGAATTGTTAAGAATTTTAAATATTATAGTGGTACTTGTCGTCATTGCTTTGGCCTTTTCTTCTTGTTTACAATTTATATTATGTGTAGCTAAACTATGTTATATATATATATATATATATATATATATATATATAACATAATAAAAATAAAATATTTATAAAATGTATAATTTTATAATATTTTTAAATATTATATTATTAATGTACTATTTATTAATTTTTTTATAAATATGTGATATTTTATCAAAATTTAAAGATTTAATAATAAATTTTGTTAAACAACTATTATTGATAAGAGTATAATTATTATTTTAAAATCAATTAAAACTTATGTAAATATTTTAAAAATTATTAGGACTAATTAATATATTCAAACTTTAAAGACTTACATGTCCTTTTTTCATACGTTTCAATCAACCAAACGTTAGGTTGGCACTTTACCAAATTTTGTGGCCAATTTAATCTGTCCAACAAAAATGATAATAGGTATTTATTACTTTATTATTAGAAATTGTTAAGTTAATATTTTTAAAAGAATACTAACATTAAAATTTTAAAATAATAGAAAATTTTAATTAGATTTAATATGACATTATTTGTAAAAGTCTGTATTTAAATTTTTTTTAAAAAAATAATAAATGAGAGTGAGAGATTTTATTATAAAATTTTAAACTTAAACTCTTACCGACTAATATTACTCGAATTCAGAATGACTTCCAATTTCATTGTGTAGTAATATAATTAGTCGAAATAAGTCTTCGTCTTCTATGTTATGTTGATATTCATTAACATATGATGTTGATTTATACCAAAATTTTGAGGTCAAGACAAAATTGCTTAGAATCAGAAGTACAATATCGCCCTTGCATTTTCATTGGATACAAGCCGAGTACAGTTGGGCAATATGGTCATTTCACTTATAGCCTCCTAAATTGGCTAGTAATTCCTCAATCAAATATCCTAATGATTTGTACGATGATCCGTTTTCCATCATAGCCATCCTACTCCTCTCTTTCATCTCTTTCGTCTTTTTCCTCACCTCATTATCACCGTCCATCAGCCGTCGCAATGCTTTTTTCCAATTCCTCCGCCGACACTAGATTACTACCCTCCCTATAATCCAATCGAATCTCCACCGCCAATCTCAGTTCCTTCACCAGTTGAAAAGCATTCAATTGTTGCTCCGCGTATATCGGCCACGTGGCAATAGGAACTCCGTACCATAGGCTCTCCATTATTGAATTCCATCCGCAATGCGATACAAATCCTCCTATTGCTTGGTGGGCCAAGATTGTCGCCTGCGGGACCCATCCACACACTAGTCCAATCTTAGCCGTCCGATCCAGAAATCCTTCGGGTAATACTTCTTCAAGGTTTGAGTATTCATCTGAAAGATGTGCTGTGTTTTTAGGCCGTTCACGGGTTGACCATAAAAATCTAAACCCGGTCCGTTCTAACCCGGATGCTATCTCTCTCAACTGAGCCCTATTAAGACTACCCATGCTTCCAAAACAACAAGAACACAACCGAAGATGGAGGTTGATCGTCAAGCCATTTCATGATGTTCTCCTGATGGACCCGGTCCGGGTGCCATTCAGCCGGTCCAGCAAGATCAAGAACCGGTCCAGTAGGATAAACCGGCGGCATCCCACCAACACGAAGTGAGTCAATCGCATACGGTTCGAGTTCTTGAAACGTATTAACAACCATACCTTTGGTTTCGGTGTACCTACGCGCATGGTACAAAAACCACGCGTACCCGTCTTCCTTCCTTTTCAATACTGTAGTAGGTAAGACTAGAGGAGGCAAAGCGTTGACAAAACTCGGTATTTTCAACTCAGTAAACGAGTCTTTAGGAACAATCAACTGAGTATGCTCCGAGTCGACGAACTCAGTAGCAAGTTGAGCGTCTAGGGTAGGTAAGTACAACAAGAACCCTAAAAAACTCGCCGGAGAAGCGAAGTAGAGGTAACTGGGAATACCCAGTTCGTTAGCGACGTCGATCATCGAAGTACAAAACATGTCAACGAAGAACCCAGCAACTCGAACCGAGTCAGAATCCGAGTTAGACCGGATTTGCAAGGCGTTGGCGATTGCATGCTTTACGTGGGGTTTATGTTTGTCGATTAACAAGCACAAATAGGCCAAGGAAGACTCGTATTGATCGGATGAGGGAGGATCTACGGCAGGGAGGTGAACGAAGGTGATGGGATTGTCATCAAGTGATGAAGAGGCGCCACGTGATTGGATGTATGATGTGACGATCGGTCGTTTAGGGATGGAGATGAGGAGAACGGTGGCGTGAAATCGACGGTCATGATTGGTTAAAAGACGCGCGAATTCAATGAGAGGGACCAAATTGCCTATTCCTGGAGTTGAGATGAAGAACAAATGGAGCTTCTTCATTGCTTTGGCCTTAGCTAACTGTGAACTCACTTTCTTGCTTTGGATATTTTTTACAGGCCTAAGCAATCAACCATTGTTGGACTCTCTATTAGATTATTAATATATGAAAATTATTATTACATTTATTTATTTATCTATTTATTTAAAAAAATATGTAAAACTATTAGAATCAAATATAACAAATTAAAATATAGATTGTATTTAATATTACACAATTATACGTGCAATCATTGATATTAAATAAAATATTTGTATTTGTTTTATACGAAATTTATTCTTAATTTAAGAAAATTTTATTTCAATATTATTTGATTTGAACAAAATTAATGTCTAAATAAGAAAAAATACGTAATCTAATATTTTCGGAACTCAAAATTGATGGATTGTATTATTAACAAATATACTCGTGTAATGGTAATTTTTGTGCACTAATTTTTCTTGATATTTTTTGGTAAGTGTTTAATGGTTTGATTATCTTAATATTACTATAAATTATCTATAAATTGATCGTAATATTAATATATTATGTATATGCTATTGTATTGTTATCTCTTTCCTTGTTAGATCATAATAAAACATTATTGTTTTTTAAAAATTAAATAATTAACTTTAATAAAGTGTATGATAATTTATCATTATAATAATTATGGTTTATTACATAGAATTTTGAATTTTCTTTATTTATCTCATAATGTTAAATAGATAAATAGCCCTTTTTTTAATTAATACAAAGAGGACTTTCAATGCTTTTAGCATCTTAGGTTAGCAAGCATATAAAAGTATAAAAATTTCAATAAAAATATTGAACATTTATATGTAATGTAGTTGTTGTGGGCTATTTTATGTTTCAATCTACCAAATCTTGTGGCCAGAATAATTTGAAATCAATAGAGTTGAGATAAAGTTGGAATAGAGACAGTGATAAATAAAAACAAATCAAGTAAAATTAATATCATTATATCTACCTATTTATATGATTCTCTATTATTTGTACTAAAAGAATTTATTTTGTGTTAAAGCAGTCATTATTTATTACTTATTCCTTCGAGATAGAAAAAGAAGATATACCGTCTTAGCATAAATTCATAAGCATATAGAATTGCCTTAAATAGTAGATAAAGAGTGGGAAAATACTTGAAAATATCAAATACAATGCTAGTTAAATATGTGATTATCATTTAATAATTTTTTTTTAAATTGAACACCATTCATTGTTACTAAACTTTGAATACAGCTGATCAGTATATATTATATCTATCTATCTATATATATGATTCTCTATTATTTGTACTAAAAGAACTTATTCTGTGCTAAAGCAACTATTATATGTTGTTTATTCTTTGGAGATGACAAGAGAATCTTCGCATAAATTAATGAATGTTTAGAGTTGCCTTAAAGAGTAGGAAAATACTTGTTATATATATATATATGTGTGTGTGTGTGTGTGTTCTTGTTCCTATTTTAATAAAACAAATTTAGGAAAAGGAGATTACATATTAAATTTTGCCCATATATTAATGTTATTAGTTTAGATTATCAAATATGAAATAAGATTCTCATTCAATAAATTAAAAAAAAAATGAACACCATTCTTTGTTACTAAAGATTGAATACAGCTCAATTTGATTATATTATATCTATCTATCTATTTATCTATTGAATTACATTTATATATGCGAAACAAATTAGCAGTTTTTTATCTTTACATAATTTGATTAATTAATTTTAATACTTTTAAAGCTATCCAAATGCATTCTAATTTGTTAGTTGATGATGTCTATTTAGATAAAAATTAATACAATTATTTTCTATAATTATTTTTTAAACCACTAAAACTTATTAATCTAATGGGCCAAATCTTATGGAACTGAAATTTGTTTTTTTATCCTTTTATCTTTTCGTATACTAATTATTACCATTCGAAAAATAACGTAAAAATTAATATTGATATCTTGAAATTAGATAAAAGAAAGCCAATCATAACCAATCATATGATATTTTGATTTCAAAATATCAAGCATAACACCAATTAAAAAATATGATTACGATATAATAAATTTCAAAAATATATAGATATATGTATGTACGTATGTATGTATGTATGTATGTATTTCAAACTTTATATTTATACAAATTTCAAATAAAATTGAATACAAATAGATATTAAAGAAAACTGGATTGTGAGTAATTTGAAATCAATGGAATTGAGATATAAAGTTCGAATATAGAGTGTGATAAAAAAAATTAAACTGAATAACATTCAAAATTGATAGGAGTTAAAGGGATAGCATAAATTTTGAGAGATGACAAAATTATATTGAATAATTACAAAATAAAAAAGAAATTCAATGCAAATAGAAAAGAGAACTAATTGAAAATAAATTTTCTATGATAACTTTTTATTTTTATAAATATTTAATATATTTTTTTCTTTTCATATACGCATTATTACCACCCATTGAAAATGGCTTAAAATTAATATTAATATTTTAAATTAAAACTTCAATAAAAAAAATCATATGCTATTTATTTTTAAGAGTATCAAATAGAACACTAATTAAATATGTGATTATGATTTAATAAATGTTTTTCTAAAAAATCTAACACCACTTATTGTTACTAAATATTGAACACAGCTCAATCAGAATATATTATATCTATTCATCTAGTATCATGGTTCTCTATTATTTGTACTAAAAAAATTTATTTATTTTAAAACAACAATTGTTTATTATTTATTCCTTGGACATGGCAAGAGAAGCATAGCATAAATTCACCAGAATCTAGAGTTGTTTTAGATAGCAGGAAAATGCTTGTTGTCTCCCTATCATTTCTCTAATGTGTGTATGTGTGTGTGTATATATGGAAATAATAGATTACATATTAAAATTTGGTCTACATATATAAATACTTATGCAAACAACATATTTAGTTGATGTTGCCTTCCTAGACAAGAATCTATTCAACTATGATTACATCTCTTTACTATTACGTTTGATATTGTTATCACGTTATGTACATGCACCATATTTGTATTTTTTTCTTCATCCAAAATCCTATGATATTCGATTTCAAAATATCAAATATAATACCAATTAAAAAATATGGTTATTATTATTTTGTAAATATATTTATATATTCGATCAATTGATTAATTAATTATATATGTAATTGTGTAATATTAAAAAAATCATATTCAAATAAACAAAAAAGTGAACGAAAAATCAAATTCTTTATTTTAGTTTATATTTTTCTCTATGAGCATGTTTTTGTAACTAATATTTTAAGACAATTTCTTTTTCTTTCAAATAGTTATACAAACAAATGGGATAATTAAAAAATAGTGGGAATTGAGGGGATAACACAAATTTTAAGAGGTGACAATATTATATTAAACGATTACAAAATAGAAAGGAAATTCAATGCAAATAAAAAAGAGAAATAATTGAAAATAAAATTTATGATAATTTTTTATTGTATAATTTTTAATATATTTTTTCTTTTCATATACACATTGTTGTCATCCAGTGAAATGACTTAAAATTAATACTAATGTTTTAATGTGAACTTAAATAAAAAAATATAATCATAAGTTATTTAGATTTGAAAATATCAAATATAATACTAATTAAATATGTTATTGTTATTTAGAATTGTATATTACCAAATTACCATAAAATTAATAATTAATGTTAGTCAACTAACGATCTAATGGAAGTATGTGTAGATTTTTTTAAACTTTTTAATTATATGTATATTTTCGAAATCTCAAGGGAGGTATATGTTAACTCTCCGTATATGTAAATTCTCGTTCCTATTTTAATAAAATATTTTAGAAAAAAGGAGAATACATATTAAATATATATATATATATTGTATTATTTTATAAAATATATGCATGTAACTAGCTATCCAATAGATTAAAATAAGAAAAATTACTTCAAAATTTTATATAATAATTTTATTTCATAATGTTGATTATTTACCATAGTTTCTTTTGGATAAAAGATATTTCAGCCGTTAAAGTTTGGTATATTTGATTGATTATTTTTAAAATTATCCTAACTCGCTCCAATTTGTTAGTTGATAATGCCTTCTAGGTCGATTGTTATTACCTCTCCTTACTATTATATTAGATATCATTGTCATGTTAGTTAAATGTACCATATTACATCCTTTGTTCGTCCACACACACACACACACATATAAATATATATATATATATATATATATATATATATATATATATATATTGATGGATTTGGATGTTTTAGGATCTTTTTGAAACAAGTAGAGCTTATTACTTTTATAAACTGAATTGTATAGGCTAAAATAGGTTTTAAATTTTTACCTATTGATATACAAATTGTTTCTACCCAGAAAATAACATAAAATCAATGTCAATATCAATATTCTAAATTTAGATAAACAAATGAAAACCAATCCTGCGATATTTGGATATCAAAATATCAAATATGACATTATATGTGTTTTTGTGTGTGTTTGTGAGGTGGAAGTGAGGCAGAGGGTGAATCAGCATTCCTATTTTTATACACTATTTTGATTTAAATCAATTCTTATCCCTTAGATCTACCAACATTCAATGGTTGAGATCGAATCTAAAACAAATAATTAATACTTAGTTAATATATCATAATTAATGTACATATTAAATTTAATTTCAATCGTTGGATGTGTCGAGATTAAAGGTTAAGAGTTTGTGGAAAGAAAAGTGTAAAAAAAATGAGGCTGCTAATCCTTTCACACACACAATATTGTAACACCCCTTATGCGGTACAAAATTTTATTATGCATATGTATTTTATGTTGCGCTTAAATATATTAATGAATTTTAGTATTAAGTTGTAGGCTTTAGAAGAATTTTAAAAATATTATAAGGGCGAATATAGTTGTAAGTGTAAGTATATTTAGTAAGACCCAATATGCAAAGTATTAAGATTTAAAATTATGAGTATTTTTAAAACTACTAGCCATGACTAATCAAGTTAATGGGTCATGACTCACATATTATTAATTTTTTTTTCGGAATTTCAATTAATAATAAGTTCCATAACTAAAAAAAATAATATTTTAAATTAAAAAATTAGTTCCACAACTAAAAAATATTCAAACTAATTTTTTTATAAAAATCTAGAATATATGATAATATAATATAATATTATCATATCAATTTATATAGATAAATTTATATATATAATGGTAATGATATAATATTTTTTTCAATGTATTGTTCTTTATATCTATTAGTCAACATAAAAAATATTTGTTATATTAAATATCAAATAAAATATTATATGTTATTCTTAGAATAGAAAATTATCTAAATTTTAAAATTTTTAAATATAATAACTCTATCTAAATACAAGTAAAATTGAATGATCAATTTTATAATTTTTAAAATAAATAAAATATGAATGTTAAAGGAAATTAAAAAATTAAATAAATTTACATTTAATGTGTTTTAAAATAATACATATTATTATTTTATATGTATTTTCGGTTAAGAGTTGAAAATAATTTTTTAGCTAATTACTATTATATAAAGATATAATCCTAATTTTTTAATAAATTAAAATTTTTATGAATATTTTAAAAATTATTATGATTATTTAAGTAATAATCTAATATTTAAGAACTTATATATTATTTTACTTAATATTGTTATGTCACGGAAGGGAAAATCAAGGTATTTTTAAAATAATAGAAGAAAAACGAGATATTAGGCTAAACAACAGGGGAGAAAAGGAAATTCTCCCCATAAATAATAAAGGGAATAGTATTAGCTTTGAACCCATAAAATATACATAGGCCAGTTTAATGTATAATTTTATGCTGCATTAAACCTTAAAACATTTTTCTATAACATAAAGAATATTATTATGCTGGTGTTTCTCAAAATATATGTAGAAAAAAAAAGGGAAAGAAGTTATATACATCTTTTAACATTTGATCAAATGTACACTTTAATAAAATTTATTTAAAAAAAATCATGTCCATTAGTTTAATATGTGAATTTTAATAATTAAAAATAAGAATAATATAGTACATTTAATCCAAATTGATTAACATGAAAAAGATATATAAGAATTATAAATCATCCAAAATAACAAAAAATTTCAACTAGTAAGAGTTTGTATGCTGCTAATGACAATATTAAGAAGAAAAATAAAAGTATAATCTCAATTTTTAGAAGTAATTTTATATTCGTATTATTGGTTAATAATATTTATGTTTCTCGACAACTTAAGATTTGAAAATAGGGAAAAAAAAAACGGATAATCTTCAATTTGCCCCCAACCATTATTGACAAATATCAATTCACCTCCAAATTTATCAAAAGTCTTCATTCCACCCCAAACATTAAGTTTAACATAACTATTAAATATTACCATTAACCATAACTTATTTATAAAAATACGATTATATTCCTATCAAATTTAAAAATATTTTTTCTCATTTAAAAATACCATTATTGAATTTGATACTTATATTAAAAATATTTTTAAATGAGAAAAAATATTTTTGAATTTGATAGGGATATAATCATATTTTTATAAATAAGTTATGGTCAATAGTAATATTTAATGGTTATGTTAAACTTAATGTTTGGGGGTGGAATGAGGACTTTTGATAAATTTGGAGGTGAATTGATGTTTGTCAATAATGGTTGGGGATAAATTGAAGATTACCCAAAAAAAAACACACACACAGAGCATGAAGTTGTAATTGCTATACTTGATTATGGACCAAAAAATTTATATTCTTATTATTCCTATGATATGATGCTGATTATTTCTTAGATTTGCAAGCTAGCATAATTTCACATTCATACATACATACATACACATATACAGGGGCAGAGCCAGAACCAAAAAATTAGGGAGGCCAAAATAATTAAAAGTAAAGTATTATCATATAGTCCATTTTCTATCAATTGTTGACTAGCGTGTCCTGAAAGGACATATGCTTCAATTGCACTGGAAAGTTACAGAAAATTTCTATGGTGATGCTTTTCAGTGAAAGAAAATGAACTATGTAGAAACGTAAGTACATATATCTTGATCCCGGACATTAAATAAGTGTTTACTTTCATACGGTAATAAGTGCGTGCATATTTAAAGGTTTTTGTGAGTCATGTCTGGAGTGGTAAATTGGTCTCCCCTGAAACATTCATAAACTCTTTGTCTGGCAGTGGGATGGTGGGGTGTGTGTAAGTTATAGGAAGAAGAGGAAGAAAAGGGAAAAAAACAGTTCTCAAATTAGAGATGGTAGTTTGGTTGGACAGGATTGGACCAGCAACAGAGAAACTTAAAATTGAGATGGTATAAGCCGGAAAATTGTCAGAACAGACCTTTGAAACTTGAAAGGTGCAAGATTCTCTTTCTCTTCTGTCTGTTCCATCAGAGCGCTCCCGGTAGGAGCAGTTGCACTTCAAATTTTAGTTATTTGTTTACAATTTTGGTGATTCGAGACACGACTGATAGGATGAGTGTTCCCCCTTTTCTTCCTATTAATATATTATATCTACATATGACCATTCTCCAATGTTTGAAGCTTGTATGTTTCTTTTGGGCGGTGAAAACTGAGAAATTAATGAGAAACTTTAATACAAGTCTTTATCTTTAAACGAGGTTTTTGGTTCTTTTGCTTCTTGCAAGAGTTGATTGTGACATGATTTGATATGAGTCAATACATTCAAAGTTGAGAGTTTTCACCAAAATTTTGAAGAGAAAAACAAGTTTGCCATTGTTCATATATATATATATATAAATTAAGATTTGATCAAATAATATGTACACTTTAATTTTATAAAATTAAAAAATAATCATGAAAAAATCATATCCATAAGTATAATATGTGAGTTTAAATAATTAAGAGTAATTTAATACATTTAATTAACTCAAATTGATTACGATGAAAAAGTTATATAACAATTATAATAGAAAAATGAATAAATTATCTAACCTAACAAAATTAATTTTTCAAGAAGAAATACAAAAATATAATCTCAATTTTAGGAAGTAATTTTATATTCTTATTATTTGTCAATAATATTTGTTATTTCTCGACAAGTTAAGATTTGAAAACAGAAAAAAAAAAGGAAAAAAAAAACACACACACACAGAGGGAGCATTAAATTGTAATTACTATTTTTGATTATGGAGCTAGCATCATTCCTATGATATGATGCTGATTATTTATCGGATTCACAAGCCAGCGTATGTGATTTCACATTCATACATACATACATACATACATACATACATACATACATATATCTGTGTGTGTATGAATAACAAGAACCTCCTTTCTCGGAGACGCTTTATAGAATAACACAGACCACGGGCAGGTCAGGAGGAGGTGGAGGAGGTGGTCTGCCTCCGTCTCCACCTCCGTCTCCATCATCTACCGCAGGATGTGGCCTCATCTCATCTCTTCTCGTCTCTTCTCTTCTCTTAAGAACTTAATAGCAGTTTTGTTGCTTTCTCTCTTCCCTCACTGTCTCTTATATATAGCATGTGATTGTTTTTGTTTCTATGCTCATGGTTCCACTTTTTTTTATTCTTATAATTTTTTAAAAAAAAAGAATAATTAATGACACAAAGATCAAATTCACTGTTGATATATATACATTTATGATCTATTTATCAAGTTACTTGACAACTTTTTAAATTTATTTCGAAAAAGGCGCATCAAAATATATTACATCAAATAAATAAATTTTAAATAATTTTATTATGATGTTATATGAATAAAAATAAATATACACAATTCTTATTTATATCAATTATATTTAAAATTTACATTTGTACAAATTTCAAATAAAATTGAATGTAATATAGATTAAAGTAAGAAAGGAACCAGAATAATTTGAAATCAATAGAGTTGAGATAAAGTTGGAATAGAGACAGTGATAAATAAAAACAAACCAAGTAAAATTAATATCAATATATCTACCTATCTATATGATTCTCTATTATTTGTACTAAAAGAATTTATTTTGTGCTAAAGTAGTCATTATTTATTACTTATTCCTTCGAGATGGAAAAAGAAGATATACCGTCTTAGCATAAATTCATTAGCATCTAGAATTGCCTTAAATAGTAGATAAAGAGTAGGAAAATACTTGTTGTCTCCTTATGATTTCTCTAATATCTTGGCATAAATTCATTTCTCCTTATATATATATATTAAAGATTAGAAAAATAGAATTAGAATATTTCAAAATCTGTGAAATTGAGATAAAGTTCGAATATAGACAACTATCAAAACGAACCTAATAATTCGAAATTAATGGGAATTAAAGGAATAAACATAAATTTTGAAAGTGACAAAGTTATATTGAACAACTACAAAATAAAAAAGAAGTTCAATACAAGCAAAGAAGAGAAATTGATAATATGTTTCTATGATAATTTTTATTTTTTATAGATATTCAATATATTTTTGTCTCTTCGTATACACATTATTATCACACACCAAAAATGACTTAAAATTAATTTCAAAATTTTAAATTTAAAATAAAAAAAATCATATGACATTTAGATTTGAAAATATCAGATACAATGCTAATTAAATATGTGATTATCATTTAATAGTTTTTTTTTAAAAAATTGAACACCATTTATTGTTACTAAACATTGAATACAGTTGATCAGTATACATTATATCTATCTATCTATGTATATGATTCTCTATTATTTGTACTAAAAGAACTTATTTTGTGCTAAAGCAACTATTATTTATTGTTTATTCCTTGGAGATGACAAGAGAATCTTCGCATAAGTTCATAAATATCTAGAGTAGCTTAAAGAGTAGGAAAATACTTGTTATATATACGAATATATATATTCTTTTTAATAAAGAAATTTTAGGAAAAGGAGATTGCATATGAAAATTTTGTCTATATATTAATGTTATTAGTTTAGATTACAAAATATCAAATATGATTCTCATTCAATGAATTAAAAAAAAATGAACGCCATTCTTTGTTATTAAATATTGAATACAGCTAAATATGAATATATTTTATCTCTCTATCTATTTATACTATTTAATTACCAATCTCTTAACTTTACATAATTATTTCTTATTTATTTCTTAGAGATGGCAAGAGAAGTTATAGCATAACTTATACGCATTCACACAAGCACAAATACTTCGTCTCTTTATCATTTCTTTACATACTTTAGATGTTAATTGTTAATTATTGTTTATTTCTTGGAGATTGTAAGAGAAGTCTAAGCATAAAAGTTTACGAGCAACTAATGTTGCTCTATTAAGAAGTAGGAAAATACTTGATTATCTCCTTATCATCTTTCCTATGTTTACATACTTTAGATGTTCTTATTTTAAACCCCAAGATTTTGCCAAAATATACACATTAATTTTATTAATTTTAAAAATATCCACGCAAATAGCTGTCCATTAGTTTAAAAATAAAAAGTAATGTAAACTTTACATAATAATTTTCTGTTATAATGCTAAATATTCAATATAATTTACCTTGATTAAAGATATTTTAGTCTTTAAAGTTTGATTAATTTCATCAATTGCTTTTATAACTTTAAAGTCAATTACCCAAATACCATCTGTCGATTTGTTAGCTGATGATGTCTATTGAGATAAAAATGCATACAACAATATATTTCTATAATTAATGGATTTGGATATTGTAGTATATTTTTAAAATCATATTAAAGCTTAGTCTAACAGATAAAATATTTTTTACTCTTTTACCTTTTTGTATACAAATTATTACAATTCAAAACAACATAAAATTAATATTTTTATCGAATAAATAGCGAAAATTTAAGTCAAGAGAATTATAAAATTTAAAGATGACTTTTTAAATTTTTATATTTTTTAATTATTTATAAATTGTTAGATTTATGCACTTACAATGACTAAGATTGATTAATATTAAATTTAATATGTGTATTAATTATGCTGAATTAAGATTATATTTATTATTTAATCTAAGCAGTGTGAAGTACTTAGATTTAAGGGTCTATAAATATTATAAAAATATATATAAATTTGTTTATAACTTTTTTTTGTTTTTTTTTGTGTGGTGAAAATTGAAAAATTAATAAAAACATCTTTAAAAGAGGGTTTTGGCTATTTTGCTTCTTGCAAGAATCAATTGTAACACAATCGGATACGAATCATCACACTCAAAGTTGAGAGCTCCATTCAAAATCTTAAAGAGGAACTAAAACAAGTTTGCTGTTATTCAACACTATTTGTTGCTTGTACAACAAGCTAAGGTTCCAAAGCAGAACCAGAAAAACAAAGCACTAAGCTTTGACTGTAACACTTGTTTATGAAGCCAGTATCATTCCTATGATATGATGCTGATTTATTTATTAACTTTGCAAGCTAGCGGAATTTCAAATTTTTACATAGATACATAGATACAGACATACACACAGAGCAAAATCGAGAACTTTCTGCCGAAATTATTGTTGACTATGCCGGCTATTAATTTCTTGCATTTATTTTTCCTTTCATCTGCGGTTACATCCAAAAGAGATTAGCATCTTTCCTTGATTTTCAGGTGAAGTAATAAAAAATAAAAAATAGATTAACAAACTTACTATCTGAGTCGCTTGGAATATCAGGTAGGTCGCCAGGATCAATATTAATTGCTTTATTTCCTTCTTGCTTTCTTGCGTTCTTTCTTCCTACCACCATCAGAGTTTTCACGTCCGCTTGAACTACTAGATTCGGGAGGATCGGGAGGATCAAGATTATTTCTGCCACCATCTGAGTCTTCACTATCGCTTGAACTACCAGATTCGGGACGCCGACCAGAACCACCCCAAGTAAGTCCTGTCCCCACGAAAGCACCTGAGTTCGGTTTTATGGCTTGACCAGCAGAATATGCTGCCGCCGCCGCCAAAGCAACACCTAACATAATATCTGCTAACGACGGCAAGAACATCAGTGCCATTGTTGCTTTCCCACCTCTTGGCTTTTCTTCTCTTAATAAATCAATTGTAGTTTCTTGCTTTCTTTCTTTCTTCCTCCACTGCCTCTTTATATAGAGCATGTGATTCTTTCTATGCTCAAGGTTCCATCTTTATTGGTTTTTACAATTTAAAGGAAAACAAAATAATTAATGACAAAAAAGACCAAATTCACTATTATATACATTCATCATCTAAAAAAGAAACGACTGTTAGACATTTGAATAATTATATTCAGATTTTACGAAAGAAAACAAGCTCTAAGACCATCTTTTTATCATTTTTGGTTAAAGATAACAGTGCTTTGCTGTTAACAAAGACACTATTGATAACTTAATTGATTAATTTTAGTTTCTTATTTTATACAAATGAGGTTAAAGAAAAATGGAATAAGAATAATTTGAAATCAATAAAATTGAGATAAAGTTGGAATAGTAAAACAAGATATATAAATTGTATTTAACAATTACAAAAGAAAAAAATTCAACATAACTTTCTATCTTAATTTGCTATTTCGTATAAATATTCAATATTGTTTTTCTTTTCATTTATATATCGTTATCATCCATTAAAAACATACACACATGCATATACGTATTGGTATGATTCTTTGTTATTTGTACTAAAAGAATTTATTTTGTGCTAATTAAAGCAGCCATTAATTATTCATAATTAATTATTCTTTCGAGATTGCAAGAGAAGTCGATCTCAACATAAAAATTTATGAGCAGCTAGAGTTGCTCTATTTAATAGTAGGAAAATACTTGTTGTCTCCTTATCATTTCTTCAATAGTCACACACTGAGTATTCTTATTTTAATAAAATTATTTTAGAAAAATAATAATGTTAAACGCCAAGATCTGGCAAAAATATACACATTAGTGTTATTAATTTCACAAATATCATGCAAATAGCCATCAATCAACGAACAATACAGGTTCCTTGGTATGTCTATCGTTGCTTTCCCACCTCTACTTATCTCTTCTCTTCTCTTAAGAACTTAATAGCAGTTTTGTTGCTTTCTTTCTTCACTCACTGTCTCTTATATATAGCATTCGAGATTGTTTCTATGCTTATGGTTCCACTTTATTTCTTTTTACAATTTAAAAGAAAAAAATAATTAATTAATGACGTAAAGATCAAATACATTGTTAATATATATACATCTATCATCTATTTATCCATTTACTTGACAATTTTTAAATTTATTTTGAAAATCACCTATAAAAATACAATATATCAAATAAATAAATTTTAAATTATTTTATTTAGATGTTATATGAATAAAAATCAATATAAACAATTCTAATTTATATCAATTATATTCAAAATTTATACTTATGCAAATTTCAAATAATTTGAAATCAATGGAATTATAAAGTTCGAGTAGAGAGACTAATAAATAAAAACAAAGCGAATAAAATTAATATCAATATATCCACCTATTTATATGATTCTCTATTATTTGCAGTAAAAGAATTTATTTTGTATTAAATCACTTATTATTTATTACTTATTCCTTCAAGATGGGAAGAGAAGATTTGCTGTCTTAGTATAAATTCATGAGCATCTAGAATTGCCTTAAAGAGTAGGAAAATACTTGTTGTCTCCTTATAATTTAGAATATTTCAAAATCAGTGGAATTGAGATAAAGTTTGAATAAAGAAAGCTATCAAAACAAACCAAATAATTTGAAATTAATGAGATTTAAAGCGATAGCATAAATTGATAATTTTTCTATGATAATTTTTTTTATTTTTTATAGGTATTAAATATTTTTTCTTCATATACGCATTATTATCACACACTAAAAACGACTTAAAATTAATATCAAAATTTTAAATTTAAATGAAAAAAAATTATATGATATTTAGATTTGAAAGATCAAATATAATACTTATTGAATATGTGATTATAATTTCATAATTTTTTGAAATAAATTGAACACCATTCTTTGTTACTAAACATTGAATAGAATTGAATCAGTATATATTATATCTATCTATCTATGTATATGATTCTCTATTTATTTGTACTAAAAGAATTTATTTATTGTTTATTCCTTGGAGGTGGCAAGAGAATCTTGGCATAAATTCATGAATATCTAGAGTTGCCTTAAAGAGTAAGAAAATACTAAATATCTTGTATTTTATGATTTTAAATGTTTAATAGTTATTTTTATTAAATAACTATTTTTATATAGGGATATAATTATCACTTTTTTAATAAATTGAGACTTTAGTGAGTACTATTAAAATTTTTGGAACTAATCAATTCAATAACCCATACCTTAAGGAGTTGTAATTCCTTTACCCTAAAATATGGTTCATATTTTTATCAATTGTACTCAAAACTTATATATTTTAAAAAAGCTTTTTGATGGGAGTGAAAAACTTTATCCTCAAACTTGGGATGACTTAGAATCGTCAAGTATGCCCTAAACTATGCGAGTTACATCTAGGGCTACTGAAACATTATTTTTATCAAATTTCAAATTTCAAATAAAAATAATTGAGAACAATTGGAAATGAATAGAGGGAGGTAAAATTTGAAAACAAAAGTGATAAATGGCAACCGAATAATTGGAAATTAATGGGATGGCATAAAAGTTTGACATATGACAAAATTATATCGAACAATAATAATAAAATTCAATACAAATAAAAAAGTGAAAATACACTTTTTCCAATTATTAACAAGTTCAAGGCAATTTGCGGGGGTGGATTGGGTTTCTAATAAATTAACAAATTAAATATTACAATCCAATTTTTTTTAAAGCAATTTAAATCTTATAAATTGCAAAACAAAAATTTAATATATAATTTAAATATTTAATAAACTAAGTTCAAGTGTGTGTGAGGAAATGTGTAAAACGATTATAAACAAACATAAAGAGTTAAAGGAAAGAGAAATCCAACATAATGATTTTTATGTGGTTTGACAAACTATGGCTTACGTTCACATCTTTAAGTTAGCCCGCTTGAGGATTCCACTACTAGTGCTTTCAAACCTGAAGACAACCAATTATAATTTTAAGTGCACTTAATGGGTGTCACTTAAACCTTACACTAAGAGGATTTGACCGAGTACCTCTCTAAATTTTACAACCAAGTACTTACAAGTATCACTTCAACCTTACACCAAATATATTTATCCTCATACTTAACTTCGATTTGCTCTTGGGGCTTCTAATTTTTCTATTCATAAATGTCTTGATTTTGATATCTTTTTTATGTTCAACTTGCATTCCAAATCTTCATACTAAAAATATTACAAATAATACTATAAGAAGAATTTTGTTAGTTAAGGATATTAATGTTTGTTATCAAAATAATAGGTTATCAACCTTTAGGCTAACAAAAAAAGAAGCTAAACATAATTCCGTATTATTCTTTTTTGATTTTATAAGGACTCAATATTTTTTTTTATCTTTTTATATAAAAATTATTATCAACATGAAATTAATATCAATGCCTTAAATATCAATGCTTTAAATTTGAATTTAAATAAAAAAACCACTCATATGGCATTTAGATTTTAAATATTAAATATAACTCAAATTATATATATATGACTTTCATTTGATAAATTAAAAACAATAAAAGTTTGTATACCGTTTTTTGTTGCTAAACATTGAATACTAAATTTAAGAAAAAGTTTATGAGCAACTAATGTTGCTCTATTAAGGAGTAGGAAAATACTTGATTATCTCCTTATCATCTCTCCAATGTTCCCTCACTGTCTCTTATATATAGCATGTGATTGTTTCTATGCTTATGGTTCCACTTTATTTCTTTTTACAATTTAAAAGAAAAAAAAATAATTAATGACGTAAAGATCAAATTCATTGTTAATATATATACATCTATCATCTGTTTATCCATTTACTTGACAATTTTTAAATTTATTTTGAAAATCACCTATAAAAATACAATATATCAAATAAATACATTTTAAATTATTTTATTAAGATGTTATATGATTAAAAATCAATATAAATAATTCTAATTTATATCAATTATATTCAAAATTTATATTTATGCAAATTTCAAATAATTTGAAATCAATGGAATTATAAAGTTCGAATAGAGAGAATAATAAATAAAAACAAAGCGAATAAAATTAATATCAATATATCCACCTATTTATACGATTCTCTATTATTTGTACTAAAAAAATTTATTTTGTACTAAAGCACTTGTTATTTATTACTTATTCCTTCGAGATGGGAAGAGAATATTTGCTGTCTTAGTATAAATTCATGAGCATCTAGAATTGCCTTAAAGAGTAGGAAAATACTTGTTGTCTCCTTATAATTTAGAATATTTCAACATCAGTGGAATTGAGATAAAGTTTGAATATAGAAAGTTATCAAAACAAACCGAATAATTTGAAATTAATGAGATTGAAAGCGATAGCATAAATTGATAACTTTTCTATGATAGTTTTTTATTTTTTATAGGTATTAAATATTTATTCTTCATATACGCATTATTATCACACACTAAAAATGACTTAAAATTAATATCAACTCCTGCTCCTGATAAGTTTTAGGATTATCCTCAGTTGAAACCAACTTCTTGGGGTTGTATAAACCTTTTATCATAAGTCTGGCCTTGAATCTTAATGGTTCAACCACAGAAAGCCCCTCTGTAATTGATCTTGAAAACCCACCTTAGCCTTCTATCTTCCTCTTCTAGTTTCTATACCAATATCCAAGTTTTATTGGACTTCAGAGACTTGATTTCATCTTGCATTACATTTATCCACTTCCTTCTGTTTGTGCTTTGAAAGTCTTCTACATAGGCCCTTGGCTTATCATCTATACATTCTTTCATAGTAACAAAAGTGTATGCAATGAGGTTAGAGTAGCCATATTTGGTTAGCTGGTAACCTTGGATTTCTGTTTGTCTATTTCTATCTGATCTTTTGATTTATGGCTTTAAAGTTTAGTGTGATTAAGTCTCTATTGAAACCCAACTCAAATAGATATGAAAATCAACGATAAACTGAAAAAAGGGATATTGACAATTACTTCCCTAAAATTTAAGTCAAAAACAAATATCTTGTGATACCCGAATTTTTATTAATGTATATATATAGAGAGAGAAATGAAAAAGTAAGTATAATTATTGGAAATAGATTATTTAATTATGGATTAATATGCTTACATTTTTATAAGAGAATAATTTTTTGGTAATAAGAATTTGTTATAGGTGAAAAAAAAGGGGCAAAATCGAGGGACTTGAATGAAGTTCAGAGTCTAAAATGGCTTTCTGAGTCGGTAACGTGAAGGGTAAAAATAATAAGATAATAATGAATGAAATAAATAAAATAAAATAATTTTTACAAATGTTTTAAGATTATTGGTGGTGGAGTTGGCATTACCATGTGTAAAGGCTTAATTAATTTTGGCTTTTGGTTTAGTTTTTAACATGCAATGTGTAAGTAAAAGAAAATGAATGTTATATATAATAAAATAAAGGGTGTAAGCCTTTGGGAGGCAGTTACACATATAGATGTAATCGTGTGTATAGTCTTTGCCATTATCATTAGAAGGAAGAGACGAAAAAGGAAGCAGAAAGGAAAAAAAAAAACAAAGAGGCATAAACTCGGTTAGAATTTTATATTTTGTTATATAAGTTTTAAATTTTAGTAAGTTAATTTACATAATTTAGTTTTAGAATTTTATCAAGTTAGAGTATTTATGTGTGTGAATAGTATATTATGTTAGATAATTAAGTTTGGTTTGTTATTTATTATATTGTTAAATTGATATTAGGGAGTGATTCGGAAAAAAACAAAAAGCTTGCAGGAGTGTAGAAATTATTGTACGATATTCAGGTAGGTATTTATATGTATTTGGTAGATTTTGGTTTTAAAACTGAAAAGTATGGTGTTTTATTACATTTAACGTTTTAATAAATGTTTACGAAATTTCTGAATTATTACATGTTGATCCCATTGATTAGGGATGTTTGTTATGGAGGAAATTCTGCCAAATTTTTTTTATAAAATTAGGGATGTTTCAAATTGGATTAAGTGCATCAACTTTCTTAAAAGAAATGATTATGTTTTGAAAGTTTAAATATTTTCGTAGTATCCTAGTTCGACGCCACTTTCATAATGTCAGAATCGGGGTATTACATATCCCTTGGTGTTTGAAGATAAACAAATATCCTTGAAATCTGAACAAAAGACACATACACCTTAAAGTTACTATCTAGTCAATTATTTCTATGTAAAACTAATTATTGTGCCATTGATTAATTAATAATTGACAATAAATAGAATATTATATCCATATTACTAATACATAAGGCCGATATAACCTTTTAACTTTAGAATAGCATAAAGACAATTATACTCTTAATTTACTACTTTCAATAATTATACTTTTTATTTTTCATATCTGTATTGTCAATTATTATTTTTTTAGACAATTTTATTTTTAATATATTAATTTATTAAACATAATATATTAAATTAAATAAATGTCTACAAATTAGTATTCAAGATCTAAAAAAATTAATGTACAAAAAATTAATATATTAAGAATAAAATTGTCTAAAAATAATAAATTAGGATAAAATTATAAAAAATAAAGAGTATACTTATTAAAAGAAATAAATTAAGAATATAATTGTCTTTATGCTATTCCAAAGCTAAAAGATTACATCGGTCATTATGTATTAATAAGAGGGATATAACGATCTATTTATATATCTCTTAAATAGTTAAGGGCACAATAGTTATTTTAAATAGAGATAATTGATTGCATAGTAACTTTAGGGGATATGTGTCTTTTGTCCAAAATTGAGGAGCAGTATTTGTTTATCTTCAACTTTCGAGGAGGTATCGAGCAGTATTTGTTTATCTTCAACTCTAGGGGATATGTGTCTTTTGTCCAAATTCGCCATTGCATGTTTTCAATTCAATGTTTCTTTATAAGGTATTCTTCTTCTTTACTTTTCTTGTTTTGGAATCAATAGAGGGCTGGTCTTATCTTTGTCTCGAAAGTGATTCTATATATATTGTCTTTTATCAACTTTCGGTTTACAGGTACTTTCAAAGAATATAACAAACGTGTAAACCAAAAAGACCTAGCTGTCTCATGTTTCCCTCTTCTTTATTTTATTCTTCTTATCAACACCATAGAAAAAAATTTAAAATTTAAATAAATGAAGAATAAACAATCATGTAATATAAATATATTATTTCATAATATTAAATGGCAACAACTATATAAATTTATCAAGAAAAAATAATTAATTACTGTACAAAGTGTAGCCTATAAAAAAATAGATGCGTTTGTGTATATGCATATATATATATATATATAAACTTTAAAGATCCCCAAGATGTTTTGAGGGATTGTTAGAAATAAAGGTATAGAAACCTATTAATTAGATTTTTCAATTTTTAATTTCTATGATACAGAAAATGTAGGAAAGATAATTGATACAAGAATTGAAGAAAAAGAAGGCCCCTGTATCAAAGTCTTTGCTTTGTATCCCTTTCTATAACTTAAGGGAAAGAGGAAGATTGTAAGAATTGATTATTGTTATTTTAGTTAGGTTTTAAGTCCGACAAGATTAATATTTTGTGACAAGAAGTTTATTTATTTTCAAATTAACCTATTTCATATCTATTATTTGATTGACTAATCCTTTTTTTTTTTAATGCTAGAAGAGTCAAATATGTTGGCAATTTCTAATCAAAGATAATTTGGAATTAGAGCTCTAGAATTTTAGAGTTATGATGAAAATTCTTTTAGGCAATTTAAGATTCGTTTGATCTAACTTTTTAGATGGAAACTTTTGGATAAACTTGTTTATCAATAAAACTTTTATAAATAAAATTTTATTCTATTTTTATCCGTATAAATAGGAGCAATAATTAGCTATTGTGTATTTGCAACACCATAGAAACAAAAATTTAAAATACATAAATAAAAAAAAATCTATCGTTCGTACTATCTGAACATATTATTTCATAATATTAAACTAAAACAATTACATAAAAATATGATTATCAGTTTGAATTAATATTGACGTTAAGCAAACTAGAATATTTAGACAAACTCAATAAATTGGTTTTTCATTACTACAAAAGATGTAGCGAGAAACATAATGATTTTTATGATTCTCAAAACCAAATCACATCCATAAAATGAATTTCACTCTTTATATGATAAAGAAGAAAGTAAATAATTTATTTACTTAAAAACAAAGGATGTAGAAATTGGACATGAAAAGGAAGCAAAACAGATATATGATTCTTATCTTAAATAATTGATGATTCTTTATCACCAAAAATACTATTTTTGTTGGTGACCCATATATACATGATTCTCTATCCTCTATCCAAAAAGAATTTGTTGCTAAAATAATTTTTTAATGATATTATAACTTTTTATATGTATATAAGCAGCACTGCGTGAGAGAAGAATACAAGTAACTGAAGCAAGTAGCTGGTTTCGTCAAGCTATTTGCAAGGGATTTGACTATCACCTGGGGAGACGACAAGCCGTTACTGGGATTGGATTCAAGTGAAAGATCCAAGGTAACTTATTATTAATTTATGGAACAATATATGCATAAATTTAAGTTAGAGTAACATTAATTGATATATACACTTTTTATTTGCAGTTCAAACGAGCTTGTGGATGCGGCTGAATTAATTAAAGTATGTTTCCTGGACGCACGGACGAAATTTGACACCAGCATTCTCCAACCAGGAACTAGATACGAAGTTGCATTTGTTATTAAGAAAAAGGAAAATGCTGAGGGATGGGAACGTCCAGTGAAGCTGGGATTCGTAATTCCCAACGTAATTGAGGAAGAACGCGATGAGGACATTTCAAAACTTAAACCAGTAAACGAATTTCTAGAGGTTCCAGTTGGCCAATTTATTGCTTCACCCCAAGCTGGACAGATGGAAATCTATTTGAAGGGAAGTGAGGGCTTGATTTGGAAGAAGGGAATTGTGCTCAATGGTGTCATCTTTCGCGCAAAGAATTAATTGAGCTTTGTAAGGTAAGTGTCGACTGGGACAGTCAATTATATGTTTTACTTTGAATAAATGTCTCAGGAATTAAATAAGAATGTGGTATTTGTAATTGTAATAAATAATGAGCATCACACTAATGCTCTATAACTATCAATGCAAGTATCATATATATTCCAATTATCACAACTTAATTCTCTATGTTTCAGACCTATGCTCACTACATTCGAATATCACATCACATCATGCATACTACATTAAAGTTGATCAGTCTATAGAGATTAATTAATATATTGCCTACTTTTCTGAAATTGTTCTAGTTTGGGAATAAACATATGATAGAGGGACGGTCTCGTCATTTTTTTTTTAAACAGAGTAATAATAATTTTATTAAAGAGATTAAAAGGTAGTACAAAAAGCGACCCGAAGGCAGAGAAAAGAAAAAATCAAGAAACAAACATAACTTGAAAATAGAAGTACAATCAAGAAATAAATGTGATTTCATTTGGGTAAGGTAAAAATGACGAGAATAATTCAAAATAAAAGACTTGTATCAAATAGGCTGTTTACAATGTTGTCTAGAGTGATCTGTATCAAATATGCTCCGAAAACCCATTATATAATTATATCTTCATTGTGCTAATGAGCCAGTAGACACGTAGTATGAAATAATGTTTTTTAAAAACAAGTCCTTGGAAAGATTAAAATTAGAGTGAAAATCTTTAGATTAATAATAATAACAAAATAATTAACGCAAAATTTTGTTTATGATAAAACGACCGTTAATTTCAACTTTATTCTTTACAAATGACAAGAGGTCTCTGACATTAGCAAACAAATCAAATTCTCAACTACCCTTAGATATATCGTATTGTATAGATGGTTCAATAATGTACCTACAAATGTCTCTAGAAAAAAGTTTTAATTCAAATTTCAAAAGATAAATTTTGTAACTATTCAATTTCAATACAATGTTTAAAAAAACATTGGAAATAATTTTGACCTAAAATTAATATGAAAGGGAGAAAATTACAGTTACCATTTGTTGTGATGTAGATTTTCACTCACAATGCATTTACCCACCTCGAGTAATTTACTAAGTACCTCCTATTGTAATAATTATATATATGCAGTCAATTCATATATTTCTTCGCCTTCGAAAATTCAATTTCAATAAAATTTAGGGTTCATTTAGTAATAATTGTTAGTACTTCATAAGTGCTAGTTAGCTATTGTGATCTTTAATTAATGTAGCGTTTGATAGTTTTTTGAAAGTATTTATTTGAGTGAAATTAGCACTTAAGATAATTAGGCTACTTTCCTAAAATTAGAACCTTCTGTGGTTGAGTCTATAGCACTTGACTTTTAATAAAATTATGTGATTTCCATATGCCCATAATTGTTTAGTAAAAATTATGTGATTATTAATTTAGATTAATATTGATGTAAAATAAAACTAGAATGTAGAAACAAACACGAGAAAAAATACTTTGATTAATTACTATACAAAGCTTAGCTCAAAATATAATATTTTCTACAATTTTCAAATTAAATAATATTCATAAGATAAAGAAGTAACTAAATATTTTATTTACTTAAAAACAAAGGATGAAGAAATTGGACATGGAAGAAGAAAACAAAATAGAGATATATGCGATTCTTATCATCAATAAATAGTTGATGATTTTTTATCACTAAAAAATTGTTCTTGTCGGTGACTAAAATATATAGGATTCTCCATCTTTTTATCCAAAAAGAATTTATTCCTAAAATAGTGTTTGATATGTGTATATAAGTGACACTGCGTGAAAGAAGAAAGCAAGTAATTGCTAAGAACTTGCTTGCTAGAGAAAGAACAATGGCACAACTAAAACCACAAAGCTGCTTCACGTTGGATGCCCAGGAGTTGAAAATCGCCCATGGAGACGACAAGCGTTACTGGAAATGGATTCAAGTGGAAGACCCGTGGTAAGTTATTATGTCATATATATATATATATATATATATATATATATATATATTAAATATTAATTAATATATGAATTCTGATTGTATGTAGTTAATTTGTGATGGACAGTTCAGGTGAGCTTGTGGATGCTGCTGAATTAATTAAAGTATGTTACCTGGACGTAAGGGGAGAATTTGATACTTGCTTTCTCGAACCAGGAACTTGCTATGAAGTTGCATTTGTTATAAAGAAAATGGAATGCGCTGAGGGATGGGAATGTCCAGTGAAGCTGGGACTTACGATTCCACATGAATTTAAGGAAGAACGCTTAGAATGTTTTTCAAGACTACCAACAAACAAATGGAAAGAGGTCCCAGTTGGTTTGTTTGTTGCTCCGTGCCATGCCCGACAGATGGAAATCTATTTGAGTGGAAGCGAGGATTTGATTTGGAAGAAAAGAATTATCATCGAAAAAGTCAAAATTTACTCAAAAAATAATTAATATTTACAAGTAGATATCGACCGAGACAAGGAATTATATGTATTACTTTAAATAAAATGTCTCGAAAATTAAATAAGAATGTAATACTTAATTATGATTATAATAAATATTGAGCATCATAAGAATGCTCTATAATCTAGCAATGCAAGTATTATATTCTACTTATTACAACTTAACGTTAGCTAACTCTGCTGAGATAAGTGATTTTGGTCAGTTTTAGCGGTGAATATATTGCCTGCTTTGCTAAAATTATGGCTATTTTTCTAGTTTTGGAATCAATATATGATCAAGGGACGGTCTCATCTTTAAGCAAGAAATTAATGTATTGTTGAAATAAGTTTAGAAGGAAGTATAAAAGCTTCAGATTAAGCAATGCAATCTGGCAGTAAGCTGCAGATGGGAATAAAAAAGAAACAATGGCCTCAAACAAAATTCCCTGAGACGCTGGTCATTATATTTTTGCAAACACCAAGCCAGCAACCAGTAAAACGCTGTGGGCAGCGCAGAGCAAATATTTTCTTAATTTTTGAAACAGAGCCGGTAGACTACTAACAAATCTAACAACCAAATAATTCCAATAAGAAGCAGCCAGCAATAAAAAGTAGCGACAGCAGAGTAAGGACAGTCCAGAATCTTTGGAATCAAGTGAATCGAAAATTGGGCGAATATTATTTGGTGGAGTAGTCAGCCAGTTGTGAGAATTACAACTAAGGCCTTGGTTTGCTAAGTAATCAGCTATTTGATTGCTTTCTCTACAGATATGAGAGACTTAGTATTCCATGTTCGTAAAGTGTAGAGACAAGTTGCCCAACGGAAACTTACTCATTTTTTTTGTTTATCAATTGTACTTTTATAGTTTTACATTCCTTTTCCATAAATTAAAATTCTAAAATCTTAATTAAAATATATAACTATGAATTATCTTTTTGATTTGAAAAAAAAACAGAAAAAGAAAGTGTGCTGTCCTTTTTATCCTCTAGGTGTTGTTGCACTGAATCTGTGAAATCATCAAAATCAAAGAATACAAAGGAATGATCTATAGAACCGAAAAGCAAAACCTGAATACAAAGGGTCTTACTCCCTTCTCTCTCACGAGGTTTTTCTTCCTGTTTAATTGTTGTACATCAAATTACCAACTCAACAACATTGACAACGTCCTTATCTCAAATACCTTACATGCAAATCGCTCCATCTTTCACGCGTTTCAGCCTACCTCTTTGTTGGGGCCTTTATATTTTATTTTTCCTTTTGATGTGAAATCATGCAGTATACTTCAGGTTGCCCAATTGACCCTTTTTAATTCAAGCATATAAACAGATTATGCTACGGTTAAATTAGGATGTGGTGGATTGGAAGTCACTAGTATGGAGAGGAAGAACATTCTAAGATCCATTCTGATTGGGACATGCCTTAAATCTTTTAATGTCAGTTGACAACTATCATTTGCTTCAATATGACCATTTCTAATTCCAATAATTTTTAAGTGGTAAATATTCATGCATTTGAAGTGACGTGGCAAGAAGTTCCTAAATCAACCACCCATTTAACTACAGTATCGTTGACATGGAAGTAATCATCAGCAAGCAACGAAACATCCTTGTTCTTTGTGGCTATTGCAATTGTATTGCTGTTATCTTTTTCCTTCTTATAACCATTTTACTACTCTTCTTTTTTTAATGCTTGATGATTCTTCTTTATATGGCCCGATTTTCTACACTGATAGTAGATGAAATTCTTGCATCTCTATTGGAATCTTCCTTAGACTTGTCATTATGATTTCTTTCACCTCAATTTCTCCTTCTCTCTCTATTGTCAGTAGCATGTGCTTGTGATTCTCCATTGCGCACTTTATTCTATTTTTCAAATGAAATTAGAGCTACACAAACAACTTTAAATTACAGAGTATCTTTTCCATAAATGGCACTTTTAACATGATCATAAGACGAAAGAAGTGTTGCCATCAATAATATAGATTTTTTCTCTTCAATGAAATTCACATTAAATTGTGATAATGTAGAGATCAAACTATTAAGCTGCTCAAGTATTGCAAAATATCTATATTCTCATGCTTCTACATCTGGTATAACTCTTTCCACAAGAAGACTTTGTTGGAGAGGTTCTTTGATATATTCAATCTTTCTAAAATCTCCCAAGTTTTTTTAATTGCTTTGCATTCCTTAGAATCAATATTTTGCAAGACACTGTCTAACACATTGAAGCTAATTATACTGGCTGCAATCTCGTCTATATCTCCTCACTGCTCATCAATGATTTTATCAGGCTTTTTGTCCTTGCCTAATAAAACCTTATGGATTTTTTGTTGGATAAGAAGATCTTTCATTCTCCTTTGCCAAAGGAAAAAATTGTTGTTACCGTTGAACTTCTTAATCTCAACTTTTTGGCCGACCATCTTAGATTTTACTACAGTATTGCACTCTTTTTGGACACTGACTATCCTGCACAAAACATCCTCACAAAATAGGGATATCTTTTCACAATAGTGATATCCCTTGACTACAGTTCCTCAGGGTTTTAACAATAGCCACCCTATACAACATTGCTTTATGAAACAATTATATCTTACACAATAGTAACTACCCTTAATATCAGTAGCTACAGTACGTTGACTAGTGATGCTACAGTAAATCAACTATGGTTCACATCAATGACAGCTATAGCATCCACAGCTACAATTAAATAGTAATACAAATAATTTTTCTCAAAAAGTACTTTGATACAAGTTGTCGGAAAAAATAAAATATAGCAAAAATAATAAAACAAAAATAAAAGAGAGACACCAAGATTTTTTAATGTTAAAAATCTTTAAAGGAAAAAATAACGAGGTGACAGTAAATTACCCACACACAAAAACTCTACTATATCAAAAGTGGGTACAATAAAACCTCACAAGTTTTACAATAAAAACTTGAGGAACACACTTAAAATAATGCATAATTATTTTGGAACACTCTCTTCTCTTTCTTACTCTTAATCTCTCCACTTTTTCGCTTCCTTCTATCTTAGCTTCTGAAGCATCAGGGATTTCCAATTTCTAGGGGGAGGGGAGAGGGGCTTTGGCGTTAATCACGCCTACATATGCTACACTAAAAAATTAGTTTTTAACCTTGTTGAAAACAAAAAGATGAAATTTCTTCTTCAAGCCGAAATCTTGGATCAATATTGTTGAAAAATTCGAATATTAGACATACGCTTAAATGGTTGAAAAATCTCCAATCAGGGAGACGACAAGCGTTATTGGAAATGGATAAACTCATTGTAATAATTACTTTCCCTTTTCAGCTCAAATGAGCTTGCGGATGCTGCTGAATTAATTCAAGTATGTTACTTGGATGCAAGGACAAAATTTGACACTAGCATTCTCCAACCAAGAACCAAAAACGAAGTTGCATTTATTACGATCATAAAAGACCATGCTCAGGGATGGGGACGTTCAGTTAAGTTGGGATTTGTTGCTCCATCCCAAGCTTGGGAGATGGAAATCTATTTGTGTGGAAGCAAAGGTTTGATTTGGAAGAAAGGAAATGTCATTAATGGTCTCATCATTTGCTTAAAGAATTGATCAAGCTTCACAATATAAGAATGTAGTACTTATTATTTATTACAGCATAACATTAATGCTTTATAATCTATCAATGCAAGTATTATATTCCAATTATCACAACTTAATGCTCTAGTTTTCTAAAAACGCCTCTACTTAATTTGATACCAGCTGGCTGAACAAAAGATATTATCTTCCAACTTCACATCACATCGTATATACTACATTTAAGTGGTTTTGATTAGTCTATTGAGGTCAATTTTTATTGCCTATTTTTGTAAAATTGTTCTTGCTTTAAATCAACATATGATAAAGCGATGGTCTCGTCTTTGACTCGAAAGTGATTCTATATATGTTGTCTTTTATTGACTTTTTTTTCACACACACTTTTGCATATGTATATATATATATATATATATGTATGTATGTATGTATGTATGTATGTATGTATGTATGTATGTACATATGTAATAATTGGACATGGAAGAAGAAAACAAAATAGAGATATATTTCTGTGGTTGAGTTTATAGCACTTGATTTTTAATAAAATTATGTGATTTCCATATGCCCTTAATTGTTTAGTAAAAATTATGTGATTATTAATTTAGATTAATATTGATGTAAAGTAAAATTAGAATGTAGAAACAAACACGAAAAAAGAAACTTTTATTAATTACTATACAAAGCCTAGCGCAAAATATGTTTCTATGATAAGTTTTTTGTTTTTATAGATATTCAATATATTTTTTTCTTTTCATATACACATTATTATCACAAACCAAAAATGACTTAAAATTAATATCAAAATTTTAATTTTAAAACGAAAAAAATCATACGACATTTAGATTTGAAAATATCAAATACAATGCCAATTAAATATGTAATTATCATTTAATAAATTTTTTTTAATCTTGATTAAATTAATTAATTCTAGAACATCATTGCTGGGGCTGATTTTATGCCCTTAATTGTTTAATAAAAATTATGTGATTATTAATTTAGATTAATATTGATGTAAACTAAAACTAGAATGTAGAAACAAACACGAGAAAAAATACTTTTATTAATTACTATCAAAGCATAGTGCAAAATATAATATTTTCTACAATTTTCAAATTAAATAATATTCATAAGATAAAGAATTAAATAATTTATTTACTTAAAAACAAATGATGAAGAAATTGGACATGGAAGAAGAAAACAAAATAGAGATATATGCGATTCTTATCATCAATAAATAATTGATGATTCTTTATCACTAAAAAAATTATTCTTGTCGGTGACCGAAATATATAGGATTCGCCATCTTTTTATCCAAAAAGAATTTATTCCTAAAATAGTGTTTGATGTGTGTATATAAGTGACACTGCGTGAAAGAAGAAAGCAAGTAATTGCTAAGAACTTTCTTGCTAGAGAAAGAACAATGGCACAAGTAAAACCACAAAGCTGCTTCACGTTGTATGCCAAGGAGTTGAAAATCGCCCATGGAGACGACAAGCGTTACTGGAAATGGATTAAAGTGGAAGACCCGTGTTAAGTTATTATATCATATATATATATATATATATATATATATATATATATATATATATATATATTAAATATTAATTAATATACTGGAATAACTTTCAGTACTATCATCTAGATTGTATTATATAATTATGAATGCAATCAAAAGCTGCACAATAATAAATCAAAATTCATTGATCCAAAAATATTTATGTCATGACTATCTTTGTCATCTAAGATCCAGAATAATGCATAGAACTATAGGAATTTTCATCAACACCAATTAAATAATCAGATGATTTTATTATCTAATGAAAATATTTGCACCGCTTGCTCAAATGAAAAATTAGTGGCTTAACCATCCCTTTCTGAAATTGGATTTAAGTTTCCTTCTTATAAAGGATGCAAGGAGATTTTTGTAGGCCAATTTAACAAACTAATGAATAATTTCACTATTTTATGGTTTTAATCGATGCATCTATTCGATGGTCTCATGTTTGTTTGTTATTTAACATGTAATATTGCATTTACTAGATTGTTTGTGTGGATTACCAAGTTGATGATATCATTTTCTAATCACCCAATTAAGACTATACATTTACATAAAGTTAGTGAGTTTAATTACTTTAACGACTTTGATGAATCATTCATTAAGTGACTCCAAGTAATTAGTCAAACTTTGCTATTAAACATTCAGTTACTAATTTCTATATAGACTCATGTTATTTCAAGTGTTGTAATTTAAATCGTGTTAGACCTACTATTTGCCATTATTTCTTCATTTTAACTCATCTTATATTATTATATATCTTAATCCTTAAGTAGTAAATTATTTACCACATGTTTTGCAGATTCTTACTTTGTTGAGACAGGCTTATCCACCATTAGAAGAAAAAAAAAATGCCTGCTAGATCAATGCTTGTTCCTACTTGTCACTTTTACAATATTAAAGGTCACGTTCAACCAAATTGCTTTAAATTTATGAAATTCTTAGGATAAAATATGAAGTCAAAATCTATGACTTTTCTAAGACTTTAAAAAATATGGGTGAAGAAATAAAAAAATTAATATTTTTGTTGCTCATACATCTTTGAAGGCATGTGTCAATAACGCTTAGTATTTTGATAACGAATGCTCAAGACACATGATTGGAACCTGAGAGAGTTTTGTGAATTATCAAGGCTGTTCAAAAGGATGTGTGACTTTGGGAGAAAGTGCAAAAGGATTAGCTCTTGGAAAAGAAATGCTTAATGTTAAAGGTTTTTTAAAAATAAAAAAATGTCTTATGTGTTAAGAATCCAAAGTCGAATTTGATTAATATTAGTCAAATTTATGATCAAGACCTTTGTACAAAATTCACGTACAAAAAAAAATGTCAAATTTTAGACAAACTTGAGAATTATGTTTTGGAAAGAACTAGATCATTTTATAATTGCTATCTAAATCATTTAATGATTGTTGTTGGTTTTGCTAACGTGATTATTGATGATAATGATGATTTTACAGATTTTTCTCATTAAGAGGAAGAAGTCACAAACCTCACTTATCATAATCAAAATACAAAAAATCACAAAAAATTTGTTTCCCGATTGGTTACAACAGAAATTATAGAACAAAATACAACATATTCAAAATCCTAGTCAGAATAAATTGCGTTTATTGAAGGGAGTTAAATGATATCAAGAGTAAGGGGATCTTGATAAGTGCGTAAAATACGCACTAAATCATATACTTTTAAACTTCAATTATTTGTTTAATCCTCAAGTTTCTTTTGGATTTGATTTGGTTATTTTGTGCAGAAAATGATAAATTTAACTTTTAAAAGTTAATTGGGCTCGAAAATGATTAATTCGGTTCGTAAAGGAAGAGACCGGAGCATAAGAACAGGGTGGACCAAAATGCAACAAAATCAGGACTAAACTGAAGAATTATCACAGTAAAAGGAGAAATTGAAAATACATAAGAGAAAGGGGATCCACTTGATATTCGCCAGATTTTATAGCTTCATTGGCAGAAGCTGGTGCGCGGTCGCGCGGCTAGGCGCGCGACCGCGCACCGCGTTCTGCCCAGGTGGACCAAACTGCAACAAAAGTAGGACTGAAATGAAAGAAAAGCTCAAGTTATGCCTAAATTGCTGCTTAATTGCAAGTATAGGGATCCAATTGATATTTATCACTTAAATTGCAATCCTTGGCAGAATTGGGTGCACGACTGCGTGGTACTTGGGGATCCCAAAATTGGATGAATTTTAGGCTTGAAAAGGCAAGAAAAGGGAAGGAAAGGTGGTCATACTTTGGGAGGTCATGGTTTGGGTTTAGTTTTTTAGAGAGAGAGGGAGAGGATTGCTAGAGAGAGAAAGAGGAAAATCAATAAAAGAGAGAGGGATTTCATCAAGAGATTGGAGGACTCTCATCAATCTTGTGGATTCAAGTTCTCCTTATCTAGTTTTTCTTTCTTTCCTCTTTTAATTTAATCTTGAATTTGACAATATTGTGATTATTTGAAATTATGTTATCAATTGTTGAATTCTTGATTGTGGGATTTGAGTTATATATTATGTGTGGCTAAACCCAATTTTTTAGGGCAATGATTTAATCTATTTGAAGCATCCATTTATAATATTGTGTTGTTCAATTGATTTAAAATTGGGTGTTGAGTATTTATCATGGTAATTAATGCTTTTGAATATTTGGCCAATATTTGAATGAATTGTGGATTGATAGGAATTGAGAAATGAACATCATATCTAGACCGTGTGATAAACACCATAAATTGCATGTTAGCTAGAGATATACTAATATGGTTTGTGTAGTTTGATTAGAAATTATCACCATTCGTAATGCATTTCCATTTAATTAATTTCACATAGAGATATAGTGAAGTTTTAAATGCGAAATAGACTCGAGTGATCTCGAGAGAGACAATCGAATAAATTAGGATAATTAACTAGCAACACGTGTTTTAAATTAGAACAACGTCAATTGAAGAAATGGATGCGACCAAATACGATAAATCATTAGCCCTAGACTTTCCATTAGTTGAATCTTGTAATTAATTTGCACATTAGTAAATTTGAGTTAATTTTAATTTCTCAACCAAAATTATTTCGATTTCTTTAGATAAATTCGTACATTAATCACCTTCGGTAATTATAGGATTAACATTTCTCGTGGGATCGACATCCTCTTATCACTTTATTACTTAATTGCGATACATGCACTTGCGTTCGTTAAATTTACACGCAACAGATCTCGCAAAATTAAGTCATCTAAAATGATTCAACACTATGATTAAGGGTGGACAAAGTCGGGTTCGATCGAATTTTTTAAAAATTGAACCAAACCTAAAGTATAAGAAACATGAAATCAAATTGAACCGAATTAAGTGAGTATGGTTTGATTTGGTTTGGTTTTAAGTTCAGTTATATGATTAGACTTCTATTCCACATTGATTCTGATGGTAAGTTCCAAAATAATTTTTTGGATAATTTTTTATAAAAGTCCCTAATCTTTTTATTAATTACTAAAATATTTTTAAAAAAAAAATAATATCTCTTATTTTTTTGTAATTTTATGAAAATAAAAATAATATTTTTATTTTATTTGTAAGTTTTGAAACATTAAGGGCTTTTATGATATTTTACAAGTGATTTCACCAAATCCGAACCAAACCGATTGCATCAAAATCCAATATAATCAAACTCACATTTAAACCGAACTGAACCAAATAGAACAATTCGATTCAGTTCAGTTGGACATTTTTGCCTAGTTCTAATTGTGACAATGATAAAAAAAAAGGTTTTTATTTTGTTAAAATCTGTTAGTGTTTATATCATCTTATTTGTTAGTAGTTTGTTTTTCTCTGTGCATGATTTCGTGAACATAGGATTAAAAAATTTGAACCACATTAAAATTGCGTGTTTTTAAATTCTTATTTGTAGCCTATTGATATAAGAAATTATGAAATTAAATAATTAATTGAAATTAGAAATTAGAAATTACATTACCAATAAATATTTAATTATGATTAGTAGTATAATATTGTTATTATTGTAACAAAAAAAAACCATTCAAACAAGTAGAATTTTGATTAAAATTAAAGGTGGTCAGAAAAAACGGATACTCGAAAATTCAAATCGAACAGCACCGAAACCAATAGGTTTGATTTGGTTTTTCATTTTAATCGATTCTATTCAGTTTTAATTTTTTAAAAATCAAAAGATTCGGTTCGATTTCAGTTCTGATGTTCATAACCAATCCAAACAGAATTTTCATAAAATTATATTTTCTAGTTAAATTATGTCATTTTTTTTCTAAATTTATTAATAATTTATTTATTAAATTAAATTTTTGAGAAAATCTCTAAAATTTTTACTTCTCAATTTTATTGAATTGAAGAAATTAATGACTGTTACACTAGAGTAAGTAGCACAACGAAAGTTTAGATATTTACCTTTACTTTTTTACTTTAATTTTGTCAGTATTTTTTTTCATAAATTAAATTTGATATATTTTACATGATGTCAATTATTCATTAGAGTTCTGTATTGCTTAATTTTATAATGGTGCTAAATAATGAACAATAAAAGTTTAAATCTTTTTTTTCTTTTTTTAAATCAAACCTCAAAAGAGAGGCAATAATATTAAATACTAAAGGAGTCAAACAAAGACCAAACCATCAAAAGAAGACAAAAGAAGATACTGAAAAAATCTAAGAAATAAAATCCAAATGCAGGGAAGGCATTTAGATTCTTGGACAATGAAAAAGCCAAAGCAGAAAGCAAACTCAACAATAAAAGTAGATGTAATAGTCCAAGCAGGGCAGCAACAACAGTTCCACCAGTAGAAGCATCAAACATCAGAAGCAACTAAACTACAGTAGCACAAACAACCATGCCCAGCAACAGCAAACAATTGTTCCAAACAACAGTTCCAGCAAAAATAGCTGGCTTCCCTTTAACCAAAGATAAAGGGATAACAACAGATCTGCATATTGCAATTGAATTAAAAAATAAAAAATTAAATAAACAGTAAAAACTGAACTGAACTCAACCAAATCGAAAGGTTTGGTTTACATTCAGTTTCAATTATATATTCGGTTAGATTTGGTCTAAAAATTCGTAAACTCGAATCATTTCGATTTGGTTCGGTTCGAGGTGAAATCTAAACCGAACCGACTCATACCTACCTCTAATTAAAATATTTATTTGGCCAAATCTGAGGGTTGTATACATCTTTTTATAATAATTTATTACATACATCATTTAATTTAATACTAAATGGAATGTAACATAAATATTAAATAAAATAGCATTAGTTTTGAACCAATAAAAATATTTACTATAAAAACATGAGGCAAGATGAAGCTGTTTAACACTTGATAAAGGCAATATTTACTGATTACTTGATAAAATGAGTGTGAAATTGATAAAGGCAAGAATCTCTGAGTGAGAATTTGAGACGATGGACTTAGCCTATGCAAGGACGATATTAGGCATGGATATTATGATAAGAGATAGACAGGCTGGTTATTGTTTCTTTCTCAAGAAAAATATGTGGTGTTTGATGCAAAGCCTGTTAGACAACTTTGGGTCAACACTTTTATGTTATCTGCTACTAAATCTTCAGAGAATGATCAAGACAAAGAATTGATAGGCAAAATATCTGTATTCCCTTAATTGAATATTAATTAAAAATTCTTACTTGCATAACAGGAAAAGCAACTTATTCAGATACTTATTATTGAAATTTCTTGTTGCCCCAAAACAGAAAAGCTAGCAAAATCAACAAGAAGAAAAAAGAAAACATTAAATTTAAGAAACATCATCCCTGAGATGCTGATCAATATTTATTTCATGAAAAAGCTACCCTTATTACACACATGCTTTGACAAGTATAACAAGAGAAAAGCTACCTTTTCCAAGACGTTTTATTTATATCATATTGACTGCAGTCTTCATACGTATATGACATATAATTTGTTGATTAGGTTTAATTATTCTTTGGGCGAATGAAAACAGCTTTGATGACAAGTCCTTTCTTCCAATACAGACCCTCGCTTCCACACATAGAGATTTCCAACTCCCCTCCACTTTTAGGCAAAGTAAAAGACTCACCAATTCGAATCTCTACCCACTCGTTTCTTTGCTTGATCTCCTTCAGATCAAAATGGACTTCTTTCTTGCTTCCATTGGGAAACAAGAGTCCCAGTTTCACAGGATTTTCCCATCCGTAAGCATGGCCTTTCATCATCACCACAAATCCAGCTTGGTATGGAATTCCCGGAGATAGCTTTTTAGTATCAATTCTTGCCCTTATCTCCAGCCAACATACATCAAGTAGCTCTGCCGCATCCACAGTTGCACCACTACAAAATTGAACATTAGTAATTTTGTATGAAAACATTAGTATCCCTGATAACCTTTTTATAATGTGAGATGCACTACATCAAAGCTAAAATCTTTATTATTGTTAATTATGTACCTTGGCTTTTTCACCGAAATCCATTTCCAGTACTGGCTGTTGTCAGACCAAATGATGGTCATATCCTTCGCAAACAACATGATGCTGTGGTCCTCGAGCCCTCTTGTCACAAAAACTCTGTAGTTATAGGAAACAAAATAATTAATGTTAATCATGAACATATATAATAGCCCTTCTATGATTATTCAAGGAAACTCGGAGTAGAGCTGTTCATAGAGTTTGTCAGTGGAAGACTTGTCGAGTGCTTAGTCAGCTTGTACCTGAACTTCAACTTTTTTCGCTGGGTCCTTTGTGTTAGGATCATGAACTTCTTTCTTCTCCTCAGGACAGTGTGGAACTCTTTTCTTTTTCTCAGGGAAGTGATTTCCCTTTGATTGGAGCTGAGGTTCAGGTTTTGATAACAGCCCTACCTCCATCTCTTCGAAGTTACTTTCAGTTAATTTGATTTCTCTTCTATGCTTTGTGAGTTTAATTTATACTAGCAGGAAGGAACTTCTGTAGCTATCTTTACCCATTAGTTTTTATTATCATCTACGGTCCTTGTAAGAGTGATGTGATTCCAATTTGGGTAAATAAGAAAATTATAAGAGAATAATTCAAAATTAAAGACCTGAGGGATAACATTCTCCCATTCTAGTTACTTTAACGATGCTGTTTGGAGTGATCTGTATCTAATATGCTCCAAAATGACAAGATAAAACAACCACGTATTTCATCTTTATTCCTTACAAATGACAGCGGTCTCTGACATCAGCGTATTGATGCAAATCAAATTCTCACCCACCATTATATATATATATATATATAGACGGTTCAATAACATAGCTATAAATGTCTCTAAAAAACGTTTTAGTTAAAAATTTAAAAGAAAAATAATTTCTAACTGTTTTCAACACAATGTTTTAAAAAAAAAGAAAAAGAAAACACGTTTGGTAATTGTCCTGAAATTAATGTGGAAGAAAAAATTACAATTACCCTGATGATTAATATGGAAAGAAAACATGTTTGCAGTGCATTCAATAAGTTTCTACTACTATAATGATTATATACATGTTATTAGGGGTAGTGATTTGGATTAACATGTTTTATCAAATAAACACATAACATATTTTAAGTTAATCTGAGTCCGACTCATTTAATAGTCATAATCCTAATCCTACTTATTTATTAAAAGGTTACCCGTTTATTATATATTTTTTAAATATTTTAATATATGTTCTAAAATATTTATATTATTACTTACCAAAATCTGATACATTTTATTCTAAATAATATTAAATACTTTTAAAATATTAAAATATAATTACATATTTTTAAAATGTGAAATATATAAAATAAATATATTAAGTAAATAAATAAGTTAATATTAAATTATTATTTTAATTGTTAATCCTGTCATGTATGAGTTTACATGTCAATATTTTAAAAACCGAACTTGATCCAATTATTAATCTTGTCACATCATTCTAAGCAATTTATTAATCGTGTCATTTTAAATTAAACTTGAATCTGTTAACTTGTCAGTTCATATGCTGCTTAACTTCTTCAAATTCAATTTCAATAAAATATAGGATCCGTTTGGTACTTTTTATTACCACTAATTAACTCTTACGAAGTGGTAAATGACATATTTGATAATTGTTTCAAAAATTATTTATTTGAGTGTAATTAGTAGGGTAGGTTTTTAAGTTAGCATTACCTGGGCTCCCAAAACGATTTCTAGTCCTCCCAAGATTATTTATTTGATAATCTTCCTGTTGGAAGGAGCAGGAGCCCGGTGGATGCATTCATTCTCTTCAACCAAGTGGATGTCAAAGAAGCCTTGAGCCAATGGTGTAATGTTCCTAGCCCCACCTCCATCTCTTCGAAGTTACTTTCAGTTAAATTTCTTGATTTCTTCTTCTATGCTCTGTGAGTATAATTTATACTAGGAGGAAGAGACTTCCGTAGCTATCTACACGCAGTATTTTCATTATCTTCTGCTGTCCTTGTAAGAGTCAATGTGATTCCATTTGGTAAAATTCTCATGGTTTTAGAATCAATAAAAAATTTAAGCATGTTAGAGGAGTAAACAAATAAGAAAATGATAACGAGAATAATTCAAGATTAAAGACCTAATTAAGGGATAAATGATATTCTCCAATTCTGTAATACTTTTTAAAATGTCGTTTAGGAGTGATTTATATCAAATATGCTCCAAAGACCCATCATATACTTATATCTTTATTGTGCCTAAAGGGCAAGTTCTTACATAATTTCAAACTTTTTTTTTAAAAAAAAGGTCCTTACAACGATAAGAATAAGAGTACAAATCTTAAAATTAATAATAATAACAAATGATTAACTAAAAATTTATTGGTGAATTACATTATTAAATATAAAAACTAATTCGATATTTATATGTAAAAAATGTGTCCCAAAAGTATGATATAGATATGTAATCAAATTCTTACTTCCATAACATAAAACAGAAACAGTAGTTTATGAAGCATCATCCCTGCGATGCTGATTATTTATTTCATTTACAAGCTACTCTTACTACACACTCATACTTGACATGTATAAACAGAGAACTACTTTTTTCAAGACTTTTTATTTATATTGTATTGCCTGCAGTCTCGATAGTCAGTGATCTGCATGTCTATGGCACATAATTCATTGATTAAGCTTAATTATTAATTCTTTGGGCGAATGACAACACCTTTGATGACAAGTCCTTTCTTCCAATACAGACCCTCGCTTCCACACAAGAGATTTCTAACTCCCCTCCTTTCTCAGGCGAAGGAATAAACTCACCAACTGGGATCTCAGTCCACTGGTTTCTTTGCTTGATTTCCCTCAAATCTCTTTGGTGTTCTTTCTTGCTTCCGTTGGGTAATAGGAGTCCCATCTTCACAGGATTTTCCCATTATAAAATTATACCTTTTACAATGTCGTTTAGAGTGATCTGTATCAAATATGCTGCAAAAACCCATTATAAAATTAAATCTTCATTGTGCTAATTAGCCAGTTGTCACGTAATTTGAAAAAAGAAAGTCCTTAAAACGATATGAATCAGAGTTAAAATCTGAAAAAAATAAAAGAAATTAACTAAAAATTTATTGACTATATTACCTGATAAAATATATTGTAATAATTATGATAAAATCTGTCAAAATAATTAAATATTTATATGTAAAATTCTATCCCAAAATTATGATATTCTTTGTAATTGTAATTTTCTTCTATAAATTGATATGTTTTGTATCAAATTGTTACTTATTTATAGGTATGTTAATGTCAATTTCGGATTCTTGATTAAATAAACTAATAAGAAACTCACTGAGAACCACGTTCAATCAGAATATTAAGAATTATTATTCCCTAATCAGCAAAGCTATTATTTCTATTATTCTTAATATTGGCAATCCAAAATGATTCTTTATGTTTTATCATAAAAGAATTTATTGTGTGATAAGACAACCATTAATTTCGTCTTTATTCTTTACAAATGACAAGATGGTCTCTCAAATTCAGCATATTGAGTCAGCTTATTCCAAACAACAAATAAAATTCTCAGCACACCATTAGATATATACGATATTGTATAGATGGATGAGAACATACCAACAAATGTCTCTAAAAAAAAAGTTGTCATTAAAATTTTAAACTAGAAAATTTTGTAAATACTTTCAATACAATGTTTGAAAACAAAAATAATGAATCATATGTTTGATAATTGGTCTAAAATCAATATGAAAGAGAAAAAATTACAATTACCCGTTTGTTGTGAAGTAGATTTTTATCCACAGTACATTTATCCCCCATCAAATAATTGTTGGGATAAATTAACACAGATAATCCGGAAACACAACAATTACTTTATCCTCTCTTGTGTGAACCTAATAGAAAACAAACAAATAGAGCAACAATCTTAAGCATAAATTTAATTCTTGGACAGCAATAAAATCACCATAACACAACCACGCCACAATCAATTTTTAACATGGAAAACCTCCCCAATGTGAGGAAAAAAAAACCGCGGGACCGTAAGTCCTCCCAAAAAATCTCCACTATAATCAAACAATGAGAATATACAAGTTCTCTCTAGTTAAAACTAGAGGTACACATTATAATAATCTCAATATCACACAATCTTGGCAAACATTCAAGTTCTATAATGAAATTAGAGAGAGTTCAAGAAAAACATCATCAAGTTGGTGGCTTAACTACTAGTCACGAACTCTTGGAGAAAGAGTGCTCCAAATTTGATCTCCACCGTTCATAATTTAAGTCCTCTGAGTTGTGAAGATGCTGATAAACTTTCAGTCCAATCGGACTACAAATCGACCTTCGATCGACCAGTTGATCACAGCTATTCGGGATTTATTATTCTGTCTCTCTCTTGTGAACACTATCGCTTTTTCTAAAGCAGTGAACAATACCCGCTATCTCTAAACTTATGAACAGTACCCGCTCTCCTCTCCTTTATATACTTCAACAAAAATAAGAAACTAAACTCTACTTGAGAAAGGATTAAAAATATCCTTGGGCTAATTGGGCTTAGTCACTATTTTGGGCCATCTCTACAAGGAGGAAACCTAACCCAATAAATCTTCCCCATTTCCTACTGTATGGAGGGGCTTGCCAACCCGGCAATTGAACAACAAACTTCAAGCTTTTCTCTCGGAAGAGTTTTGGTTAACATTTCAGAGGCATTGTGATCAGTGTGAATATTTTCAAGCTCAAACATATTATCATTAAGAACATCTCTCAACCAATCATATCTTACATCAATATGTTTTGATTTTGCATGGAAAGAAGAATTCTTACTCAAATAAATTGCACTCTGGTTATCACAAAATACCACATATTGCTGTTGCTTGAAATCAAGCTCCTGTAAAAACCTCTTCATCCACAACAACTCTTTGCATGCCTCAGTTGTTGTAATGAATTCTGCCTCTGTAGTAGAAAGTGCAACACATTTTTGTAACCTTGATTACCATGCTACAGCTTTACCTGAATGTGTCATCAAGTAACTCGTAGTGGACTTTCGAGTATCAACATCTCTAGCCATATTTGAATCAGTATAGCCAACTAGCAAAGGTTTTCCACTTCCAAAGGTCAGTTTAAAATTGGAAGTACCTCGAAGATATCTCATAATCTACTTCACTGCATTCTAATGCTCTCTTCCTGGATTGGATAAAAATCCACTAACAACACTAACTGCATGAGCTATATCCGGTCTTATGCATACCATTGCATACATCAAGCTTCCAACCGCTAAAGCATAAGGAACTTTTTTCAGTCTTCCCTCTCTTTGTCTGTTGTAGGGGACTGCTTGGTACTTAACCTAAAGTGTGTAGCAAGAGGAGTGCTAACCACTTTAGCGTTGCTCATATTGAACCTTTCAAGTACCTTTTCGATGTAGTGCTCCTGTGATATACACAACTTCTTGGTTGCTCTATCTCGATGAATTCGGATGCCAAGGATTTGTTTTGCTGGCCCTAAATCCTTCATAGCAAAGGATTTACTTAACTGCTTCTTTAACCAGTCAATTCTAGAAGCATTCCTGCTAACAATCAACATGTCATCAACATAAAGCAACAGTATAATAAAATCATCATCAGAGAATTTCTGTACAAAAACACAATGGTCAGAAGAAGTTTTTCGATAGCCTTACTCTCTCATAACTGATTCAAACTTCTTATACCACTGTCTTGGTGCCTGTTTCAAGCCATAGAGGCTTTTCTTCAGCTTGCATATATAATCTTCTTTTCTTTTTATTTTGAAACCCTTTGGTTGCTCTATGTAAATTTCTTTGTCTAAGTCCCCATATAGAAAAGTAGTCTTCACATCCATCTTCTCAATCTCCAAATCAAGACTAGCTGCTATGCCCAACACCACACGAATAGATGACATCTTGACAACTGGAGAAAAAATTTCATCAAAGTCAACACCTTTCCTTTGGCTAAATCCTTTGACAACCAATCTGGCTTTATATCGTGGCTGTGAGGTATATTCTTCCTATATTATTATGTACACACATTTGTTCTTTAGAGCTCGTTTATCCTTAGGTAACTTTACCAATTCAAATGTGTGATTTTCATATAATGACTTCATCTCGTCTTGCATAGCTCAATCCACTCTTTTCTGTGTTCACTTTCTACTGCTTTTGTATAACATTCAGGCTCTCCCCCATCAGTCAATAACACATACTCACTCGTAGGATAACGTGTGAAAGGTTGTCGGATTTTGGTAGGTCTTCTAAGTGAAATATCTGATGAAACCTCTAATGCTGGTAACTGATGAACATCATCATTAATCTCAACTTGTGTATAAGTGTCAATATCACCTGTACAATGCTGGCCATCCTGGACTTCATCTGTAGGCTATGTTGGAACATGTGTTGGAGGAACTGGATCCAAGTTTGTCAGTGTATCACTATATTGAGGCATTTCTTCTTTTAACTTCTCAATATCTTGTATGGTTTGGTCTTCTATGAATATAGCATCTCGACTTCTTATAAGTTTCTTCTGCATTGGATCATAAAACCTGTAGCCAAACTCATCTTGACCATAGCCGAGAAATACACATTGTCTTGTCTTGACATCAAGTTTAGACCTCTCATCTTTGGGAATATGCACAGATGCTTTACATCCAAAGACACCCAAATGATTATAAGAAACATCATTTTCTGACCAAACTTTATCTGGAACTTCAAAGTCTAAAAGAACACATGGTGTGAGATTTAATACATGTACAACTATATTCAAACCTCTCTCCGAAAAGATATTGGCAATTGTGCTTGTGAAAGCAAGTATCTCACTCTTTCAACTAGTGTTCGATTCATCTTCTCAGTTAGCCCATTTAACTGAGGAGTCTTCCGAGGTGTCTTTCGATGACAAATTCCCAACTGTCTACAATACTCATCAAATAGTCCAGAATACCCACCCACCCCCATTATCAGTTCTGATGCATTTCAGCTTTTTCCCAGTCTGTCTCTCAACTGAAGCTTGAAACTGTTTGAACACATCTAGTACTTGATCCTTTGTCTTCAATGTATAAACCCACAACTTCCTTGAGTGATCATCTATAAAAGTCACAAAATAGAAAGCACCACCAAGTGTTTTTGTTTTCATAAGGCCACAAACACCAGAGTGTACTAGTTCGAGTATACCTGATTTTCTTGAAGGAGGAGATGTCTTGAAGGTAGACCTGGTTTGTTTCCCTGCCAAGCAATGAATACACTTCTTCAAAGATTCATTTTTCATCTCGGAAAGGAGATTTTTCTTAGCCAAAACAATTAAACCCTTCTCACTCATGTGACCAAGTCTTCTATGCCATAACTCAATTGTATCTTCATTCTTCACTGTATTGATACTGTTGTCTGCAATCTTTGCTTGTATAAAATACAATGAAGAATATTTTTTTCCTCGAGCCATAGTCATGGAACCTTTACTGAGCTTCCATTGACCACCACTAAAGTTGCTGGAGAATCCTTCATCATCAAGCTTATCTGCAGAAATCAAATTCAAACGAATATCAGGAATATACTTGACATTTTTTAGAAGTAACATTGTGCCATTATTGGTCTCCAAGCGCACATCTCCCATGCCTATGGCTTTAGCTAAGCCATTGTTTCCCATCTTAATGTCTCCAAAGTCACTGGATGTATAAGATGTAAAGAATTCCTTTCGTGATGTAGCATGAATGGAGGCACCATTATCAATTACCCTAAATGGTCTCATGGCACATAAGATTGACAACATCATCATCATACATAATAAGGAAGTCATCTGTAACAGTAGTAACTCTGTCATCATCACTGCTGTCATCATTTTTCTTTTTCTTTCCTTTATCCTTCCTATGTTGTCTCGCTTGAGCTATTGACAATACTTCTTTATATGTCCCTTACGACCACAATAATAACATTCAACATTGGCAAACTTGTTGGTTTTGCTTTTACTTTTATCTCTATTCTTCGGACCTCTACTATTGATCCTTCCCTCTCTTTTTCTGTGACTAAGATATCTGATTGTGAAGAACCTTGTGACTTTCTTCTATCCTCTTCATTCAGAACACTATTCTTAGCCAATTCCATGGTGATAATACCATTTAGAGCTGAGTTAGATAATGACATTCTAAATGTCTCCCATGAGTCCAGTAATGTGCCTAAAAGCCATAACCCTTGTACTTCATCTTTAAACTTGATGTTCATTCCTGCCAGCTGATTAATGATTCCCTGAAATGCATTTAAGTGATTTGTCATAGGTTTCCCATCCCGATATTTCAAGCTCATCATTTGTTTTATTAGAAAAAGTTTATTATTCCCTGATTTTTCTGGCGTACAACTCCTCAAGCTTATTCCACAAAGAACTTGCATCTTTCTCTCCACTGATGTGATTCAAAACATTGTCATCTACCCATTGTCTAATATACCCACACACTTGCCTATGAAGCAACTTCCATTGTACTTCTATTTTATTATCGGGCTTTTGTTTTTCAAACACGGGATAAGTAGTAATCTTTCACATAGAAAAGATCTTCCATCTTTCCTTTCCATAAATAATAATTTGCATCGTTCAAATTAACCATTCTGCTTGTATTAACTTCCATCGTTAAACACAAGGCACTAGACAAATATAACCAATGCTCTGATACCACTTTGTTGGGATAAACTAACACAGATAATTCGGAAGCACAATAATTACCTTATCTCCCTCTTGCGTGAACCTAATAGAAAACAAACAAATAGAGCAACAATCTTAGGCACAAATTTAATTCTTAGACAGCAATAAAATCACCACAACACAACCACGCCACAATCAATTTTTAACGTGGAAAATATCCCCAATGTGAGGAGGAAAAACCACGGGACCGTAGTCCACTAAAAAAATCTCCACTATAATCAAACAATAGGGAATACACAAGTTCTCTCTAGTTAAAACTAGAGGTACACATTATAACAATCTCAAGATCACACAATCTTGGCAAACATTCAAGTTCTACAAAAAAATTAGAGAGAATTCAAGAAAAATATCATCAAATTGGTGGCTTGACTACCAGTCACGAAATCCGGAGAAAGAGTGCAGAATTTAATCCTCTGAGTTGTGCAGCTGCTGGTAAAATTTTAGTCCAATCAGGACTACAAATCAACCTCCGATCAACTAGTTGATCACAGCTGTTCGGGATTTACTATTCTACCTCTCTGTCGTGAATAGTACTGCTTTTTCTAAAGCTATGAATAGTACTCGCTCTCTCAAACCGTGAATAGTACCCGCTATCTCTAAACTTATGAACAGTACCCGCTATCCTCTCCTTTATATACTTCAATAAAAATAAGAAACTAAACTCTTCTTGAGAAAGAATTAAAAATATCCTTAAGTTAATTAGGCTTAGTCACTATTTTGGGCCATCTCCACAAGAAGAAAACCCAACCCAATAGTAATTCACTAAGTATCCTCTATTTGAAATGACTATATACAATTCATTGTTTCCTCCTTTATAAAGATTCAATCTCAGTGAAATTTATTCTCTGTTTGGCAATACTTATTAATACTTATAAATGCTAATTAGCTCTTGTGAAGTGCTAATTGATATATATATACATGCTTGATAACTTGTTTCAAAAAGTGTTTATTTGAATGAAATTAACACGAGTAATTTTTTAATTAACACTTAATTAGGTGCTTTCTTGAAATAAGAACTCAGAGGGCTTGAACAGGTAGCCCTTGATTTTCAATGAAAATTATGATTTTGATTGAGGTACCAATTTTTTGGGTATTTGGCAAAGATTATTGTTGTGGCATATTTTTATTTGTTTTTCTTTAACACCTTCATTGCTTGCTTTAAGTTGCTTGCTCTATTGGCTACTTTCTCACACTTAATTCATTTTGGTCGGAAATGAATTTTATTTGAATTCTATGTTGTTGAGTTGATTATTGTTATTATTATTTAACTGACTACTTCTTCCTTTTTCCTTAATTAATTGGGTAAACTGTGAAGGCTAGTTAAAAAAAAAAAAGAAAAAGAAAGAAAGAAAAGCTAGCGTAATCAACAAGAACAAAAACAGAAACATTAAATTAATTAGGAAGCATCATCCCTGAGATGCTGATTATTTATTTCATTTACAGGCTAACGTTATCACACACTCTTACTTGCATATATAGCGAGAAAAACTACTTTTTCCAAGACGTTTTATTTATATTATATTGATTGCAGTCTCGAAACACAGTGATCTGCATGTATATGGCATATAATTTGTTGATTAAGCTTAATTATTCTTTGGGCGAATGACAACACCTTTGATGACAAGTCCTTTCTTCCAATACAGACCCTCGCTTCCACACAAAGAGATTTCCAACTCCCCTCCTTTCTCAGGACGAAGGTAATAAACTCACCAACTGGGATCTCAGTCCACTGGTTTCTTTGCTTGATTTCCCTCAAATCTCTTTGGTGTTCTTTCTTGCTTCCGTTGGGTAATAGGAGTCCCAGCTTCACAGGATTTTCCCATCCATAAGAATGGTCTTTCATCATTGCAACAAACGCAGCTTCGTATGGAATTCCTGGAGATAGCTTTGTGGTATCAATTCTTGCCCTTATCTCCAGCCAGCATACATCAAGTAGCTCTGCTGCATCCACAGTCACATCACTGCAAAATTGAACTTATTTCTTCAGGATTTTCGCAAGAGTGCTTTAACTGCGTGCTGATTATAACCTGTAATCTTGCTTATCCTGATATGATATGTAAGCAATTTACTAAAAGTTTATATTAACACTCTTATAGTACGTCCCTGAAATCTACTCGTAATATTGTGATATATACTACGTACATCAAAGTTAAATTCTTCATTATTGTGTATTACATATATACCTTGTCTCTTTCACAGAAATCCACTGCCAGTAACTACTGTCGTCAGACCAAATGATTGACATATCCTTTGCAAACAACATGAAGCTGTTGCCTCCAGACTTCTTGTCAACCCAAAACTTCTGAAATTATAGTAACGATAATTATGAGGAAAAGTTTTCAAAAATAAAAATTAAAAAATAACACCTAGTTAAGGGATATAATGAGCCTTACCCCTGATTAACACCAAACAGTAATTATAGTTAATTGAGTATAACAATTCATAAGATGACTTGCCTTTCTCTTTCCATTCAAGAAAACTCCAGAGTACAGCTGATCATACAGCTCATCAGTGGAAGAATTGTCAATAGTTGAATCTGCATCTTGAACAATGATTTCAAAGTTGAATGGGATCTCAACATCTACATTAAATTCTGTAGCCATGATCTTTCATTATGTCTTTCTCAGTGAATGTGATTCCATTTGGGTAAAATTCTCGTGTGTAAGGCACATATCAAATCAGAGAATAAAAGTTTACTTATGATATAGATGAAAAACGATATTCCAAAGCCCATTAATTAATTAACTATTCTAAGGTGAATTGATTCCATTCGGGTAGAATTCTCATGATTTAAGCATATATCAAGAAATATAAAATTTTAATTGTGTTATAGATGAAAAATAGAAAATAAAAAGAAAATGATATAAGAATAAGTTGAAATTACTAGTAAGTGCTCAATTTTTTCTGAAATTAGCACAATTTTATAAATGAAATATGTGTTGGATTTAATGCAAATATAAATGTAGATTCTTAATCACTAAAGCTATTATTCTTTATTTATTGGCCAAAATATAATTATTTATATATATTTTATCATAAAAGAATCTACTATTTGTTCCTTATAGATAAAAAGATGACACAATGTTCTTTGTTGTCAGCATCATGAGTCATATAATTATCCAAAACAATAAATCAGATTCTTAGTCTATCATTAAAGGGAATCCAAAATTGTAAAAGAATCAAATTTTTTTAATTAAAATGAAATAATTAAGCTATAAATATTCTGTCTCAATTGAGGTTCAGTGTTCTTGCATTTAACGCATCACCAAACTACAATGTTTAATCAAATAAAAAACATTAATTTTAAAATAATCAAAGATTCATCCATACTCTTAAACTCCTTAATTATACTTCATATAAAATATCATTCTATCTCCAAATAAGTATATATTTAAAGAAAAATATGGTTCAAATATTCATAAAGAATTCAAATATTATCAAACATAAACTCATACATATCTATATTAATATATATTATGATATCTATAAACCAAATTTAATATTCATAATCAATTGCCAATATACCAATTACTCTCCTAATTTTTGGCAATTTTATCATTTATCTCCTAATTTTATAAAACTACTAATTACTTCTATACTGTGTTAAAATTTAATATTCATAACCAAAAGTTCATGAGATGTGTATACTATATTGTATATTGTAAGTATATATTAGATGGATAATTAAATAATAGTTAACGAATAAATTCTGACGATATAAGGTGGAGTTACGAAGCAAAAGATAATTGATACCTGCAAACTATGTAGTCATTGGATTAACCAAAAGAAGTAAATTCAGTACCTATTTGCTCCTCATTTTAAATTTAAGGTAGAAAACTTTATTTAACATGTTAATTAGGTTACATAATAAACTGTAGAAAATATATAAGATAACTAGAAAATGATTTGCTTAGCAGTTTACCATTTTTAGGTGTTTATTTAAATTAAAGTGGAATGGTTTAAATCTCTATCTAATCTATTAATGTTTTAAATAAAATATCTGAAATAATAAGTAGAGACAAAAGTCATTTTAACCGTTGTTCTGAACTTCCATTCAAGCTATGAGTTTTAGTTTATGCTAAGTCAAGCCAAGTGTAAACCATCAAATACCTCGTGCTTCCTAGAGTATTAGCAAAAGTGTGCAGTGAGGTCAGAGTAGCCATATCTGATGAGAGGTCTATCCATTTATTAAAAAATTTATTAAAAGAGAAAATTTATTAAAAAATAAAACGAGTCACGAACTATAGAGGACAAGTCTGTCAATACTTATCCATTTGGCTATGCCTAATTTTGATTCTATTTGGCCTTTCATGAACTTTTGGTTGCACATACTTTCGAAGAATATATCAAATTTGCCATTGCATGTTTTCTAATCAATGATTCTTTATTAGGTATTCTTCTTCTTTATTTTTCTTTGTATCACTTTCAATTATGACTGTTGTTCTTGTTTTGGAATCAATATATGATAGAGGCATGGTCTTATCTTTGTCTCGAAAGTGATTCCATATATATTGTCTTTTATCAACTTTCGGTTTACATATACTTTCAAAGAATATAACAAATGTGTGATTTTTAACATATGCCACTTGGTAGGCTATATGAATAAATACCAAAAAGATACTAGCTATCTCATGTTTCCTTCTTCTTTATTTTATTCTTCTTATCAACGGGATTAATTATCCTATACATATTATCAACACCATAGAAAAAAGTTTAAAATTTAAATAAATAAAAAATAGACAATCAATTATATATTTTTAAACAAAAATTAATGTAAAACAAGCAAACTCATCACTGTAGTGACTTCTGTATTATCAAGAAAAGAAATTAATTAGTGTACAAAGTGTAGCCTAAAAAAAATAATAGATATGGGTTTGTGTATGATACAAAAAATCTAGAAACCATAATTGATACTAGAATTGGAGAAAAAGAAAACCCTTATATCAAAGTCTTTACTTTTCATTCCTTCTATAACTTAAATGAAAGAGAAAGACTGTACGAATTGATTATTGTTATTTTATTTAAGTTTTAGGTCTAATAAGAATAATATTTTGCGACAAAAAGTTCATTTATTTTGAAACTAATTACTGTACGAATTGATTATGGTTATTTTTCAAGGCAGTGAATAATCAAGATAAGCAAACATTTTACCTATAGTAATCTTGGATTTCTATTTCCTCTTCTGATTCATGACTTTAAATTACTCCCCTGAAAAAAAGGAGGGGATATTAGCATATTACTCCACTAAAATTTTAGTCAAAGACGGATACTTCATGGTGTTTGAAGATAAACGAATATCCTTTAAGTTTGGAGAAAAGCCGCAGACCCCCTAGAGTTACTATCCAATTACTTAACCCTATGGAGAAAAGCCGCAGACCCCCTAGAGTTACTATCCAATTACTTAACCCTATGCCAAGTAACTATTGTGCCATTTGTTATTTAAAATACATACTAATCGACCATTTTATCTCTATCACTAATACGTAATAATCAATATAACCTTTTAACTTTAGAATTGTATAATGGTAAATTAATTATATCCATAATTTACTTCTTTCAACAATTATACTTTTTATTTTTTATAATTTTATTGTAAACTATTACTTTTTTAGAGAATTTTATTCTTAATTTGTTAATTTATTAAAGATGAACTATTAAATAGATTGTGTAAAAAAATTAATATTCAAAATCCAAAAAAACTAATGTACAAAATATTAATATATTAAGAATAAAATTGTCTAAAAAATAATAAATTAGGAAAAAATTACAAAAAATAAAGAGGATGCTTATAAAAAGAAATAAATTAAGGATACAATTGTCTTTATACTATTCCAATATAAATAAATTACGTCATAATAAAATTATTCCCAGCACTTGCAAATAAAGAAAGATGGCAAAAAAGTGTTAGATAAGAATATATTAATAAAATATTTAATTTATTTGATAGTTGGTTATACAAATTCAAATTAAAATTTTTATCTCATATATATTTAGAATTTTTTAGACATAATTAAAAAAATAACCAATTCTTAGACATATGCATAATTTTATTTAGATTTCAGCTAAAAAAACAAACAGTCACTAAGATAATATTAGGTTCTTTCTGGTTGAAGTGTGAACATAAATGAAATCTGAATTTTACTGAAATATCAATCTGATTGATGAATTTTTGTCATTCTCTTATTGTATAATATCTTGGGGTTAGCAATGATGGATTGGTATATCTACTATCGACCGTTTAACAGACTTATGTCAATGGTTAATTAATTGGTGCACATGAGGGATAGTTGAAGGCCAATTGGAAAAGAATGCTATCCAACCCATTTCAAATTATTGAAGTAAAACCCAACCCATTAACCTTTACTTGCGATATGCACGTATATAATAATTTATTTTATTATTATTTGTTATTTTCACATTATTCTCTTTACATCAAAAAAATTAAAGTAGATAAGATAATCCAATATAATTAATACTTTAGCACTTTTCAGTTGAATTAAAGTTGATTTTGATAGGGTTCTTGAAAGGCGATTGAGTCTTCATATTCTTGTGGGTCGGTCTAACTTTTTAAATAGAAACTTTTGGATAGACTTTTTTTATCAATAAAATTTTATTTTTTTAAAATTTTTTATCAACAATATTTTATTTTATTTTTTTCGGTATAAGTAGGAGCAGTCATGCAATATATATTTGTAACACCATAGAAACGAAATTTTAAATTAATTAAATAAATAAAATCTATCATTTGTACTGTATGAACATATTATTTCATAATATTAAACTACAACAAATACATGAACATATGATTATCATTTTGAATTAATATTGATGTAAAACAAATTAGAATATTTAGAAAAACTCAATAATTTTTTTTTAATTACTACGAACGGTGTAGCCAGAAGCATAAAGTTTTCATGATTCTCAAAACCAAATCACATCCATAAAATGAATTTCACTCTTTATATGATAAAGAAGTAAATAAATAATTTATTTACTTAGAAACAAAGGATGAAGAAATTGGACATGAAAAAGAAGCAGAACAGATATATGCCAAAAATAATTAATGATTCTTTATCACCAAAAATGATATATACAAGATTCTCTATCCTTTATCCAAAAAGAACTTGTTCCTAAAATAATTTATTATTGATATTATAACTTTTTATATGTATATAAGCCGCACTGCATGAAAGAAGAGTACAAGTAACTGAAGCAAGTAATTGTTAAGAGCTAGCTGACTAGAGGGAAACAATGGCAAAAGCATCAGGCGAAAGCTTCGTCAAGCTGTTTGCAAGGGATCTGACTATCACCTGGGGAGACGACAAGCGTTACTGGGATTGGATTAAAGTGAATGACCCAAGGTAACTTATTATTAATCTATGGAACAATATATGTATAAATTTAAATTAGAGTAACATTAATTGCTATATACACTTTGATTGTGCTAATTAACTCTTTATCTGCAGTTCAAACGAGCTTGTGGATGCGGCTGAATTAATTAAAGTATGTTTCCTGGACGCAAGGACGAAATTCAACACCAGCATTCTCCAACCAGGAACTAAATACGAAGTTGCCTTTGTTATTAAGAAAAAGGAAAATGCTGAGGGATGGGAACATCCAGTGAAGCTGGGATTTGTAATTCCCAACGTAATTGAGGAAGAACGCGATGAGGACATTTCAAAACTTAAACCAGTAAACGAATTTCTAGAGGTTCCAGTTGGCCAATTTATTGCTTCACCCCAAGCTGGACAGATGGAAATCTATTTGAAGGGGAGCGAGGGCTTGATTTGGAAGAAGGGAATTGTGCTCAATGGTGTCATCTTTCGCGCAAAGAATTAATTGGGCTTTGCAAGGTACTTGTCGACTGGGACAGTCAATTATATGTTTTACTTTGAATAAATGTCTCAGGAATTGAATAAGAATGTGGTATTTGTAATTGTAATAAATAATGAGCATCACACTAATGCTCTATAACTATCAATGCAAGTATCATATATATTCCAATTATCACAACTTAATTCTCTATGTTTCAGATCGATGCCCACTTTGATACACGCTTGCTTGGAAAAAAAAAAAAAGAAAAATTATATTCCAATATCACATCACATCATGCATACTACATTTAAGCTGATCAGTCTATAGAGATTAATTAATATACTGCCTACTTTTCTACAATTGTTCTAGTTTGGGAATCAACATATGATAGAGGGATGGTCTCCTCTTATTTATTTATTTTTTTTAAGCAAAGTAATAATAATTTTATTAAAGAGATTAAAAGGTAATACAAATGAACAATCTCAAGGCAAGGAAAAGAAAAATCAAGAAACTAATTGAGTTAATCAATTATTTAGGTGAGATGTGTATACTATGTTGTATATTGTAAGTATATATTAGATGGGTAATTAAATAAATATTAGTTCTTAGAACTCAAAGCAATAATTCGAATAAAATTATTTATAAAGGATAAAACAAATGAAAAACTTAAATTTTTTTAGGAAAGTTCACTTTGAACATGATTTATTATAAATTTTCAAATCAATTTAGGAATTAAAATATACGAAGAATTATACAGATAATGAAAAATTTTTAAAAATTAAAGTCATAATATAATAAATTTATTCCTTTTTAGTTTTTCTTTTAGTTTTTTACAATAAAATCAAATGAAGAAAATAAAAGAATAAAATCTAATCTTCTTTTAATAACCATAATTAGACAAGAAGTTTTAAACAACGTAATTGAGGAAGGACGCGATGAGGACATTTCATTATCTATTGGATAATTTTGCTACCTTACTAAAAAGTTTTTTGGAATCATTATTTATTTAATTATCTAAGATGTAAGGTTTAAATTATCATAGTCACAATATTTATTTATTTAATAAATTCTGACGATATGAGGGAGAGTTACTAAGCAAATGATAATTGACATCTGCGAGTTATGTAGTCACTGGATTAACTATAAGAAGTAAATCCAATACCAATTTGCTCCTCGTTTTAAAATTTAAGGTAGAAAACTTTATTTAATATGTTACTTAGGGGATAAAATAAATCGTAGAAAATATATAACTAGAAGATGCTTTGCTTAGTTGTTTACCATTTTTAGTATACTAAGAATAAAATTCTCTAAAAATAATAAATTACAAAAAATAAAGAGTATACTTATAAAAAGAAATAAATTAAGGATATAATTGTCTTTATACTATTTCAAAGTGAAAAGGATATATTATCATTATATATTAAAAATAGCAATATAATGATCTATTTTTGTGTCTTTAAATAGTCAAGGGTATAAAAATTATTTTGTATAAAGATAACTTTGTAAAGTAACTCTAGGGAGTGTGTGTCTTTTGTCCAAACTTGAGGAGCAGTATTTGTTTATCTTCAAATACTAAGGGATATATGTCTTTGACTTAACTTTAGAGGGGTAATTGTCAACTTTCCATTAAAACAATAAATAAAGTACGTCATAATAAAATTGTTCCTAGCACTTGCAAATAAAGAAAGATGGCAATTTTATTTATATTTTAGTTAAAAAAAAACAGTCATTAAAATAGTATTTGTTTCTTTATGCTTAAAGTCTGAATATGATTGCAATATGAATTTTACTGAAATATTAACTTGATTGACGTATTTATTTTTTTACCTTATATGTTTGTATATATTTATTTTTACAGAATAAAAAAAAATTGGTATATTAATATATATACCCTAAAAAATCTTGAAACTAATATATTAAATTGTTGAGAATCAACATATGATAGAGGGATGGTCTCGTCTTTCTTTCTTTTTTAAAAGCAAAGTAATAATAATTTTATTAAGGAGATTAAAAGGTAGTACGAAGAGCAATCTGAAGGCAGAGAAAAGAAAAATCAAGAAACAAACATAACTTGAAAACAGAAGTACAATCAAGATGATTCATGCTCAGAAATAGGGTAGATAGTTAATTTTTTTTTTTCTAGATTTATGCACCACCCTTTGAAAATTCTCATTTTCTTTGTGTATTTTTGAACCTATTAATCCTCCAATCCAAACAGGAGATTGTAATTCATGTCTTGGGCCTTTTGTAGACGCTTCATTAAAATCCGAATTAGTGTCAAATTTGGTCAAATCTACTACCGATTAAATATCCTTAGAGTCTTGTTGTTGACTAAGTTGATTTTTCCTACAAACTTAGTTAGCAGGAAAACAATGGTGATCCATCAGACGACACAAAAATGGGAAAAACTCAACCATTGAAAGAGGAATTCACATTCCAGCAAAGACTTGAAGAATCACGCGATGTCATCGCGAAATATCCCGATTGAGTCCCCGTAATTGCTGAAAGATATTCAAAAACTGACCTTCCTGATATGGAAAAGAAAACATTTCTGGTTCCTCGGGACATGTCTGTCGGGCAATTCATTCACATTTTAAACAGCAGGCTTCACCTCACCCCTGGAAAAGCTCTCTTTATATTTGTGAAAAATACTTTACCCCAAACAGCTACTCTAATGGACTCAGTTTATGAATCCTTCAAGGAAGAAGATGGATTCCTGTATATGTGCTACAGAAGTGAGAAAACTTTTGGTTATGCCAGAAATCAGACTTGTTGACAGTAAACTTTGTACATAGCTGTCTGTATTGCGGACTTCTCATTGTGGAATGATGTACAGAACTCAGCATGGTATTGATGCTCCATCATCTGTCATTATTTATTATGCAGATTGTATGAACATGGGAAATGTCTAAATACTGTTCTATAACCTATACCATCAACCATTCCACCTGTGATATGCAGTTTTCTTCTTAAAAAAAATAAAGGGAAAACAATGGTGATCTATCAACAGTTGGTTGTTTTTTTTTTCCCGAGACTAACACTAGGTGTAGTTCATCCGACTCTTATTGTTTAGAATCTTGTCGTCTACTAATTTTGAGTGGTATAATCCTATAAAAGAGTAGAATTAATTTTTCTGTATTGGATTAGGAATGACTAACACATATCCAGAGTTTGGGTCTCCATGAGGTGAAAGAGGTTGAGCTTTTTAGCTAGACGATGAATCTAGAGCGCATTGTTTACTAGAGACTCTTTAACATTGGTCTTTTTATCTTTGCCTCTTGAAAAACGGCAATTGTATTCTTTATCCTCGAATTTATGACAACTAGGGCATTTGGATGTAATCTCATAATATGTCCCAATTAAAAAAAATCATAATCTGGAAGCTTGTCTTTGACTCGAAAGGATTCCATATATGTTGTCTTTTACCGAATTTTACTTGCACAAACATTCACAGAATATCGCAAATGGATAATATGTTAATATGTATCACTTTGTGGGATATATCACTATACCAAAAAGCTTCTATCTCATGTTTTTTTCTTCCTTATATTTCTTCCTATAAACGGGATTAACTAATTATCCTACATAGATTAACGGCACTAAGAAAAAGATGCTTTAAATGTAAATAAACAAAAAAAAATGTAATTCCCAAACTAGAATGCTGAAAAAACTCATGACTATAATAATGAGTATAGGGTCAAGAAGTACTTTTAAGGAATTTAGATATTAAATTTAAAATAGAAGTAGATTTATAAAGATATTAGAAGTATAAATCAATGTACATTAACTTAAAAATATAAGTCAATAACATTTATGGCTAAACATTTAAGAGATAAAAAAAAATACTACAGAAATTGTAAATTTTTAAATAGTCTATGATGTTATATAAAAGAAAAATATACTAAATTAGAATTAAAAACTCTAAAATAGAGTAAGAAAAATATTTTAATTGGCAATTCTGATTAATAAATTTGAGGGAGATGTAGAAGAAAAGTGTTAGGTCTTGCGCAGAGTTAATGAGAAATACATTTCGCATAATTCTTGCGAAGAGTTAATGAGTTTTATTTGTCATTTAAAACTTTTCAAGTAACACCTTGGTTGATGAATTCTCATGAATACCGTCCACTACATTTTAAATTGAACTTTTCTTTCAATATCACATAATACCAACAAAATTTGTGTTATTTGGTCAGCCTTTAGAAGTTGCCTATGTATGCTAAAATTATGACTGTTGCTCTAGTCTTGGAATGAACAAATGATAGAGTGACAGTCTCATCTTTGGCTGCGAAGTGAATATATATGTATATATATATATATATATATATATATATGTATGTATGTATGTATGTATGTATGTTGATATATATCCATTTGGCTAAACCTAATAAATAAATAAATAAAACCTATCATATGTATGGTCTAAATATATTATTCGATAATATTAAATGACAGCAATTACATAAACATATGATTACCATTTTGAATTAATATTAATGTAAAGCACACTAGTATATTTAGACAAACTCAATAAAGCTTTTTTAATTACTACATAAGGTGTAGCGAGAAACATAATTTTGATATGATAAAGAAGTAAATAAATAATTTATTTATTTAAAAACCCAGGATGAAGAAAAATTGATATATGATTCTTATCATAAATAATTGATGATTCTTTATCACCAAAAAAAAGTATTCTTGTTGGTGACCCACATATACATGGTTCTCTATCCTTTATCCAAAAAGAATTTGTTCCTAAAATAATTTATTAATGACAATATAACTTTTTATATGTATATAAGCCGCACTACATGAAAGAAGAATGCAGGTAACTGAAGCAAGTAATTGTTAAGAGCTAGCTGACTAGAGGGAAACAATGGCAAAAACATCAGGAGAAAGCTTCGTCAAGCTGTTTGCAAGGGATCTGACTATCATCTGGGGAGACGACAAGCGTTACTGGAATTGGATTAAAGTGAAAGACCCAAGGTAACTTACCATTAATTTACGGAACAATATATATAAATTTAAATTAACTAGAGTAACATGAATTGATTTTTTATTTGCAGTTCAAACGAGCTTGTGGATGCGGCTGAATTAATTAAAGTATGTTTCCTGGACGCAAGGACAAATTTTAACACCAGCATTCTCCAACCAGGAACTAAATACGAAGTTTCATTTGTTATTATGAAAAAGGAAAATGCTGAGGGATGGGAACATCCAGTGAAGCTGGGATTTGCAATTCCCAATGTAATTGAGGAAGAACACGATGAGGACATTTCAAAACTTAAACCAGTAAACGAATGGCTAGAGATCCCAGTTGGCCAATTTACTGCTTCATCCCAAGCTGGGCACATGGAAATCTATTTGAAGGGAAGCGAGGGTTTGATTTGGAAGAAGGGAATCGTCCTCAATGGTATCATCTTTCGCGCAAAGAATTAATTGAGCTTCGCAAGATAACTATCGGCTGGGACAGTCAATCATATGTTTTACTTAAAATAAATGTCTCAGAAATTAAATAAGAATATAGTCTTGTAATTGTAATAAATAATGAGCATCACACTAATGCTCTATAATCTATCAATGCAAGTATTATATTCCAATTAGCAAAACTGAATGCTCTATTTTTTTTTTTCTTCTGCCTAATTTGATACCAGCTGGCTTAATAAAAAATATTATCTTCCAATATCACATCACATCATGTATACTATATTCAAGTGGTTTTGATCAGTCCATAAAAGTTAATATGTTGCCCACTTTTTAAACATATGATAGAGGGATGGTCTCGTCTTTGACTGGAAAGTGATTCAATAAATGGTGTCTTTTATTGACTTTTGCCTCACACACACTTTCGCAGAATATAGCATCTGCATGATCTGTCAATATAAATCACTTTGTGGGTATATCATTGTACCAAAAAACTTTTATTCCATGTTTCTTTCTTATATTTCTTCATACAAACTGGATTAATTATGCTATAAAGATTAACAGCACCGAAAAAAGATGTTTTAAATTTAAATAAACAAATGAAATTCAATCATATGATGTAAATATATTATTTCATAATATTAAATGAGCGCAATTATACAATGATATGATTTTCATTTTAAATTATTTGAACTTAAAACAAAACTGAAATAAACTCATGACTATAATAACGAGTATAGGGTCGAGAAGTCCTTCTTTGCATTACTATAATTTTTTCTATAATTTCCGAACTACATCATATTAATAAAATGAATTTCAATCTGCATATGGCAGAGAAGTAAATAAATAATTTATTTTCTTAAAAACGAGGATGAAGAAGTTGTACATGGAAGAAAGAAGCAAAATAGATTCCTATAATCAATAAACAATTAATGTTTATCTGTAAAAGTATTATTCTTATTGGGTGGCCCAAATATACAACATTTTCCATTATTTTTCTAAAAAAATTTATTCCTAAAATAATTTATAATTCTTATTATTCTAATTTTGAATACACAACAATGGCACTGTGTGAAAAAAAGAAAGCAAACAATCAGTAGTGATTTGCTTGATCAATTACATCAATAAGAGTAACGCCCGTTAATGAAACAAATTGAATTTGAACGAAAAGTGAATAGAATGAAGCCGAACTGAATGAGTTTAGGTCAGTTCATTTCAGTCTCAATTCAGTTCAATCCTCTAATAGTTTGATTTATTTTAATCCTGAATCGAAATAAACCGAACTCATTTAAGTTTAATTCGTTTAGTTTGATTTTTAAGATAACCGAATCAAACTCAAACTTACCCAGTTTTATTCACGATGATAAACAGTTAACGTAGCTGCTGAACAACAATTTTCAAGGAGTTTAGATATTAAATTTTAAAGTAGAAGTATGTTTGTAAAAATATTAGAAATATAAATCAATATACATTAACTTAAAAATATAAGTCAATAACATCTAAGTTGCGAAGAGTTAATGAGTTTTATTTGCCATTTAAAAGTTTTCAAGTGACACCCTAGTCGATCAATTCTAATGAATACATCCCACCACATTCTAAGTTGAATTTTTCTTTCAATATCAAATAATACCATACAAAATCTGTGCTTATGTATGCTAAAATTATAACTGTTGCTCAAGTCTTGGAATGAATGTATGATAGAGTGACAGTCTCATCTTTGGCTGGGAAGTTTATATATGTGTGTGCGTGTGTGTGCATGTGTGTGTGTATTTATGTATGCATGCATGCATGCATGTATGTATGTATATATATATATATATATATATATATATATATATATATATATGTATGTATGTTGATATTTATCCAACTGGCTAAGCCTAATTTGAATTGTCTTTGGCCTTTTTGAAATGATTGAATTGATGGATATTCCGTTTATGAACTTTCGGTTTGTACAGACTCTCAAAGAACAAAGCAAATGCTTCACTTGGTGGAAGTAGCTTTCCCTCTTTATTTTTGTCAGTATAAACGGGAGTGATAATCCTATATATATCTGGAACAGCATAAAAACGATAATTTAAATTTAAACAAATAGATAAAACCTATCATATGTATGGACTAAATATATTATTTCATAATATTTAAACAAACTCAATAAAATTGTTTTTATTTACTATAGAAAGTGTAGCACGAAATATAATGTTTTCTATTATTTTCAAAACCAAATCATCTTCATAAAATGATTTTCACTCTTTATATGAAGAAATTGGACGTGTAAAAATGAAGCAAAATCGATATATAATTCTTTGTCACAAAAAATACTATTCTTGAATTGGTGATTCTCTATCCTTTATCCAAAAAGAATTTGTCCCTAAAATAATATATTATAATATTAATTTGGTATATCAATTCAAGGCATCTTTATTTTGTAGTTTTGAAGATAAAATAATTAAATAAGAAATCGATCGGCTGAAATTTTTGCTTAATGAAAATACATAATGTAGGTTCCTAATCACTAAAACTATTATTCTTAATATCTTATCATAAAAGAATGTATTGATTAAAACAACAAATTTATCTTTAATTTGTTTCTTATTAATGACAAGATGTGTCAGCTAATTATTCATAACCACAAATCAGATTCTCAATTTAGGCTTGGCAAAAACCCAAGTTCGGGCCGGGCTTTTTATTTTTCATGTATTTAACCCGGCCCGGACTCTAATTTAATAAAACTAGACCGGGTCAAAATCTGGACCCAGACCGTACAGGATTAAAAATCGAGTTATAAAAAACTCGAAAATTTAACATTTTCTTCTTGTATTTTTGTTTACGGACCGGGTTTTAATCCGGTTCTGTCCGATCTGGTAGTAATTTATTTAAAATCCGAAGAAAATTCATAATTAACCGGCTCAAACCCGGCCTTGTTCGGGTTATAATGAAAAGAACTCGACCCGGTTTGGTTTATATTTATGGTCGGGTCAAACCCGATCCTAAAAAACCGGGCTCACCCAGACCAAGACGGGCCCGAATTTTTTTGCCATCCCTAATTCTCATCCCACCACTGAAGAGAATCTAAAATTATAATATAATCAATTGCCTTGTAGTTAAAATGAAATAGTTTAATTTATAAGTATTTTGTCTAAGCTCACGTAGAGTGTTCGCATATTTGACGTATTATCAAAATAAAATTTAATAAATAAAAAACCATTAATTCAAATAAAGATATATTTTAAGAAAAATAGTTCAAATCTTGGTAAACAATTCAAATATTGTTTGGAAGAAAGAAATTATCATCAAAGTTGTTATGATCCGCTTAAAGAATTAAGTAAACTTTGAAATATAAGTATTGGTCGAGACATCAATTATATGTTTTACCTTAAATAAAATGTCTCAGAAATTGAATAAGAATGTAATACTCGTAACTGTAATAAATAATAAGCATCATATAAACATTATCTTCCAATATCACATCACATCATTTGCACTGCATAAGTTGTTTTGATCAGTCTTTAGAGAGATGGTCTCATCTTTGACTCGAAAGTGATCCTATCCTATATATGTTGTCATTTATCACTAGATGGGATATCTCAATATGCTAAAAAGCTTCTAGTTATCCTAAGTTTCCTTCTTTATTTTCTTCATATAAACGGGATAAATTATCCTATGTATATTAACAACACCATAAAAAGATAAATGAGAAGCATTATACAAACTTATGATTATCATTTCAAATTAGTATAAATGTAATAAAAAACTAGAATGTTGAAACAAATTCATGATCATAATGGTGAGCGTATTGTCAAGAAAAATGTTTTTCATTACTATTCAAAGTGTAGTCTGAAAAATTATGTTTTATATAAATGAATTTCAATGTGTATATAATAAAGAGGTAAATAAATAATTTATTTTCTTAAAAACAAAGGAAGAAATTTTACATGGAAGAAAGAAGCAAAATAGATATATGATTCTTATCATCAATAATTTATTGTGATTTATCATTTAAAATATTATTCTTATTGACTGACCCTAATATACATCATCTCCATCCTTTATTCTAAAAGAACTTATTCCTAAAAATAATTCATTATCGTTATTATTCTAATTATATATATATATATGTATATATATATATATATATATATATATATAATAGTAGCACTGTGTGAAAGAAGAAAGCAGGTAATCAACAGTTATTTGCTTGACTAATGTTCATTGATGAACCAAAAATTAATCAATTCCATTACCAAAAATTATATTTCATTTGAATTTACTGATGAATTCAAATGAAAGAAAGAATAGAAATAGAAATAGAAATAGAAATAATTAAGATGGGATGGGTTGCTCATGGTTTAGAAATTAATAATTTGTTATTCTTTTTAATTAACAAATTTAAGAGAAAATCTTAAATTTATGATACGCTCATGATCATATTATTTTATATTGTTTGTTTGTGTATTTATTTATTTATAGGATAAATTTCTCCCCTCAAATTAAATACTGTGCTTGATTGCTGGCTTGCTTGATTAATTAAGTTATACAAGTATTTGAAATACTCTAATTATTATTATTATTATTATTATTATTATTATTATTATTATTATTATTATTATTATTATTTTGGTAAAAGGGTTATTCAAAATTACACGATGCTTGAACTATGAAGCAAGATCCCTCTCAATTCAGAAACCCCCTAAATGATGCTTGGTTTGGTGTTTAATCACAAGAATCAATTGCTACCCAAACACATTTTAAGTAGTTGTAGTAAAACCAAACCCATTAACCCTTTAGCTTCACTAGCGATATATATGAACATATACATGTGGATACTTATCCATTTGGCTAAGCCTAATTTGGATTCTGTTTGGCGATATATATGAACAAACAGTTGTATGAATGATTGAATTAGTGGATATTCCGTTTATGAACTTTTGCTTTGCGCACACTTCCAAAGAATATAGTTTCACCTGGTGGAATTCGCTTTCCAAGTTGTTTTCAAATACACAATTCATTTTATTTCTTTATCTTTCCTTCTCGCAATTGCTCGTTTTCATTCTGCGTTTCTTTATTAGGTATTCGTTTTTGTTTTCCTTCCTATAAACGGGATTAATAATCTTATATATATATATATATATTTACAACACCATAAAAAAGATTTTTTAAATTTAAACAAACAATTTTTTTCTATATAAGATATAAATATATTATTTTGAATTAATATTGACGTAAAGTAAAACTAGAATATTGAAACAAATACAAAGAAAATCTATTTTTAATCACTACAAAAAGCTTGTAGTGTGAAAAATAATGTTTCCTATAATTTTCAAATTAAATCATAATCATAAAATGAATTTCAAACTTTATATATTAAAGTAGTAAATAAATTATTTATTTTCTTAAAAGTAAAAGATGAAAAAAATGGACAAAGAAGAAGGAAACAAAATAGATATGAGATTCTTATCATCAATAAATAATTGATGATCCTTTATCACTTAAAGTATTATTCTTGTTGGTGACCTAAAATACACATGATTCTCTATCCTTTATCCTAAAAGAATTTATGCCTATAGTAATTTATGATTCATAATATTCTAACTTTCTGTATGTATATAAGTTGCACTGCATGAAAGGAGAAAGCAATAAATTGTTAACAGGTAGCTAAGTAGACGGAAACAATGGCAAAAGCAATGAAAAAAGACTTCATCGTGTTGTATGCAAGGGATATGAATATCGCCTGGGGAGATGACAAACGTTACTGGAATTGGATTAAAGAGAAAGACATATAGTAAGTTATTATTAATTAATGTCATATATGTGTGTGTGTGTGTGTGTGTGTGTGTGTACATATATGTCGTTTAAATATCAATTATTATATAACTCTGAATTGTATGCAATTAATTTCTTATTTGCAGTTCAAATGGGTTTGTGGATGATGCTGAACTTATTAAAGTATGTTACCTAGACGCAAGGAAGAAATTTGATACTAGCATTCTCGATCCAGGAACTAAATATGAAGTTGCATTTGCTACGATGGTAAAGGACAATGCTGAGGGATTTGATCATCCAGTGAAGCTGGGCCTTGTAATTCCGAATGTAATTGAGGAAGAACGCAAAGTGGATTTTTCAAAACTTGAGAAAAACAAATGGTTAGAGATCCCAGTTGGTCAATTTATTGCTTCAACTGGAAAGATGGAAATCTATTTGAGTGAAACTAGTGGCCATTGGAAGAAAGGAATTATCATCAAAGGTATCGTCATTCGCGCAATGAATTAATTCAGCTTTACGGTATAAGTTTCGCTCGGGACAGTCGATTATATGCTTTACTTTAAATAAAATGTCTCGAAATTAAATAAAAATATAGTACTTGTAATTGTAATAAATAATTGGCATCATAAGAATGCTCGATAACCCATCAATGCAAGTATTATATTCTAATTACCAAAACTTAAGGCTAAAATATTTTTCTTGCTTTTTCTTGATTTTACACAGTTAATATTATCTTCCAACATCACATCACATCATATATATACTACGTAAGTGGTATTGGCAAGTCTTAAGATGTCAATATACAGCCTAGTTTTGGAATTATATATAGGCTTGATTTTACACAGTTAATATTATCTTCCAATCGGAGGGTGATCCCACCAAGTAAAATGAGTACAATGAAGAGCCAAATTCACTAGCATATTAGCCAGTGCATTATTCTCCCGAAAAGTATGAATAAACAGGAGAGACATTCTATCCATAAGAGAACAACAGTGTTGCCAACGAGTCCAAAGGTGCCAAGGAACTGAAAGCTAATGCTTGTGCAAAAGATATATAACCAGACTAGAATCACTTTCCAACCATAATCTTTCTCAATCATGATTTGCTGCCTGCTTAATAGCCACAATAACAGCCATAAGCTCTGCACAAAAGGCAGAATTAGTTCCCAAAGGCATCCTAAAACCGCCTAAAAACCCATTAACTATTTACTTGAATATGTTAAACCTTAGAATTGTTGCTTCAATTATTATAAGGTTACCAAATGTGCCCTAAAATCACTAATCTATATAAAACAAACTAAAACCCACGCCTTTGGGCATTTATTTGAATGTATAAGATTACCAAATGTATATACTCAATTTTTTCTAACTAATTTTTTTAATAAATGAAGAAAACTTTATTAAAGAAAAAGGAACCCAAACAGAAACAAGATCAAGGGGGATGAAATGAGTCTCACCTTTCAACAAAACTATAGAACATGAAGAAGATAAACAAAAGAATCTAAGAAAACCTGTAACAAGGAAAGCTATTAGCCTCATGAAACAAAAGACTACCAATCTCCGCAGGATAAGAGGACCACCAGTGAAGATGATCACAACTCAAACCCAAATTAGCCAAGGCATCAGCAACAGAGTTAGCCTCACGAAAGGAGAGTGCACCAAGAATTCATCGTTGAGATCAAATACTTATAATTTTTTTTGACTAGTTTGTGCTCAAGTTTTCAATAATTAATTTATGACTAATTAATGTTGTAAATATACATAACACTCTCAAGAAGGTGAAATATTTGTTGACGAAAACACGATTACCTCTATGTAGTTTATCATAAAAGAATCTACTATTTGATTAAAAAAAAAATTCTATCTTCAAATTATCCTTACAGATGACAAGATGAAACCACATTCTTTGTCATCGGCAGGGGCGACAAAATTTAGACCGACTCGCAAACCTGATACAAAATTTACATGTTTGGTTTGAATTATTATTCGAATAGTCGGGTTGTATCAACCTGTTAATCCATTTATGATATGATTATTGATCTAGAATGTGGGTTTCTTTCCACTAAACTACAACCACTTTTTAGTTTAAATTATGAATGCATTATTTACTTATATATTAGAATATTCTAATTTTTTTTGTATTATAATACTAAATTATTTTCAATAGTTTTAAATGTATTTATTTTTAACTTAATATTAAAAATTAATAGTTACTTGTAAATATGATAAAATTAAAATATCTTTTACTTCATATTTGATAACCATAATTTCGTAACAGATCACTTATAAATTTTTTCTGATATTTTAGTTGACAATAATTTAAGTAAAGTTTTTATATACAACAAATAAACTAAAATATAGTTGTGCAAAGATAATAAAATTATCTAATAATAAAAATTCTTCCAAATAAAGATCATATAGTTTCTCTCAATTATAATCATAGGCTAATTTAAAAAAAAAAATAAGTGAAGATAAATTTTATCAATTAATATTATCCATTTCAAAAAAAATTTAATGTTAATTAATTTTTATAAATAATCTATAATATTGAAAAATTATTGTAAATTAAGCCTACGTAGCACAATTGTACATATATTTTCATATCTTTAGTAATTTGAGCCTATTATGAAATAATTTATCCTTTGTGATTTGATAATGGAAGTGATATACCACTTGATTAGCATGTTATTTTCCTAAATTTTTATATTTAATTGCTAATATTTATTAAGTTTGCTAACTAAAGTTTATCAACATAAATAATTAAAGCATATTGCTCTGCATACAAAATTTTAATAACTAATATGATACATGACTTGTTATTTCTTTATTAATAATAACATAAAAAATACAGTAAACTTATGAACATAAATACAATTATATAATAGCATAAGAAATAATATCCTAATGCTCATACTAATGCTCTATAATCTGTCAATGCAAGTATTATACTATAATTATCACAACGCAATTCTTTATTTTTCTGACATCTGCTTATTTTGATACCATCTGGCTTAACAACTAATATTATCTTCTAATATCACATGATGTATACCACACTTAAGTCGCTTTGATCAGTCTATGAAAGTGAATGTATTACTTACTTTTCTAAAATTATTCTAATTTTGGATCAACATATGATAAAGGGATGGTCTCATCTTTGACTCGAAAATGATTCTATATATGTTATCTTTTATTGACTTTGGTTTCACACGCACTTTTGAAGAATACAGCAAAAATGCACGATATATTATTATATACCACTTAGTGGGATACATCAATATACCAAAAAGCTTCTAGCTACCTGAGGTCCCTTCTTCTTTATTTTTCTTCATATAAACAGAATTAGTTACCCTATGTACATATATATTAACAGCACCATTAAAAAACATGTTTTAAATTTAAATAAATATAAAAACCAATCATATGATATAAATATATTATTTCATAATATTAAGTGACAATAATTATACAAGCATATGATTATCATTTTAAATTCATATCAAAGTTAAGCAAAACTAGAATATCAAAACAAACTCATGATTACAATAACGAGTATATTATCAAAAAAAGAATTTAATTATTATACAAAGTGTTATCTGAAAAAAAATATTTTTTATAATTTTCGACCTAGATCATTTTCATAAGTAAATTTTACTCTGTATATGATAAATAAGTAGACAATTTTTTTACTTAAAAAAATGGATGAAGAAATTCTACATGGAAGAAAAAAGCAAAAAAGATATACGATTCTTATAATCAATTATCGGTAAAAAAAATCAAAACATTAAGGGAAAAATTATAGTTATTCCGTTCTATTTTCTAACTGGGCACTTACCTCCTTGTATCAAAATTAATGTCACTTTTTTTTATTAATTTATCATATTATTCTTCTAAGGGTCAAATTAAAAACTATGCATAGTAAGAAACTCCAAATTATGTAAAGTTAATTTACAGAATAAAATAATTTTTTTACGTAATGATTTTAGAATTAAAAAGTAACTTGAAAATAATGAAGCATGTTTGATAATATGCTAGAAATATGAAGGAGAAAAAAAAAACTATATGTTCACATTTACCAAAAATCGTATTAACACCTTTTTATTAATTTACAATTTTGGTGGGCCTGAGGAGCTCCGCCACTGCATATTCTTTTAGCCCCTTAACCGATATGTTAATTGGTGTTTTTTAGCCCCTTAACCCTCCATTAGAAATGTCTATTTAATTAAAATATCCTTTTCAATAGTTAAGCATCTTGCCAAAAGTTAATTATTGAGCTCTGTTTTTCGCTGAATTTCAAAAAGACACTTCACTCACTCAATTAAAATAAATAAAATTTATATATTCCAAAATCACATATAAAGTTAGGTTTTGGTCAATATAGTGGTTAATTAATATATTTATCCATTTGAAATATGCCTGATTTGGATTCTCTTTGGCCTTTTAGAATGATTGGATTAATGGATACCACTTTTATGAACGTTCAGAAATTGGTGGGAGTAGCTTTCGTAGCTAAAAGTTTGTTTAATTTTTGGTCGTTTTTAAAGTATGTACTTCACTTTATGTCTTTGTGGCATTCTTCTTCCTATTTTTTGCTTCTTGTAGACATTAACACCATAAAATATACATATATATATATATATATATATTTTAAATTTAAATAATTAAATAAAACCAATAATATATACGATATAAATATATTATTTCATCATATTAAATGACAACAATTACGAAACATATGGCTATCAGTTTGAGCTAAAGAAGTAAACAAATAACTTATTTACTTAAAAACAAAATAGATATTTGATTCTTATCATCAATAAATATTGATGACCCTTTATCATTAAAAATATTATCCTCGTCGGTGGCCCAAATAGGCATGATTCCCTATCCATTATCTTGAAAGAACTTATTCCTAAAATAATTTACGATCAATAAATATTCTAACTTTATATATGTATATAAGGCCCATTGTGTGTGAAAGAAGAAAGCAAGGAGTCGTTAAGAGCTAATTAGAGAGAAACAATGGCAAAAGCAACGAGACAAAGCTTCATCCGGCTATTCGCAAAGGATTTCGAAATCGCCTGGGGAGACGACAAGCGTTACTGGAAATGGGAAAATTTACTTGGGTATCTTATTATCAATTAATGTACTATATGCATACGTATACGTACGAATATATATATCAGATTAAATATTAGTAAAAATATAAACTCTAATTGCACATTGTTAATTCCTGTTTTGCAGTTCTCATGAGGGTACGGTCGCTGAATTAATTGAAGTATGCTTCCTGGACATCAAGACAAAATTTGATACCAGCGATCTCCAACCAGGAACTAAATATGAACTTTCGTTTAGGATTATGATGAAGGACAATGCTGCGGGTTTTACACATCCTGTCAAGCTGGGATTTGAAATTCCTAATGTAATTGAGGAAGAGCGGGAAGAGGATTTTTCAGAACTTGGACCAAAAGATAAATGGATAGAGGTCCCAGTTGGTAAATTTACTGCTCCTCACAATGCTGGGCAGATGGAAATGCATTTGAGCGGAACTGAGAGTTTGGTTTGGAAGAAGGGAATGGTCTTCGCAGGTGCCGTCATTCGCTCAAAGAATTAATTAAGCTTCGCAACATAAGCATCTATCGGGACAATCAAATTAAATAAAACGTCTCGAAACTTGAATAAAAATGTAGTACTTGTGATTGTAATAAATAATGAGCATCATTGCATGCTCTATAATATATCAAATTATCACACCTCAATGCTCTAGCAATTTTTACTTATGCTAAATAGCTGGCTAAACGTTTGTGTAATTTTTGTGTCAATTTTTTCATAGATTGATTTTAAAGTATGTATTTGTTTGTGTCGTTCTTCTTTTATTTTGCTTCTTGTAGATATTAACAACACCATAAAAAAGATATATATATATATATTTAAATTTAAATAATTAAGTGAAACCAATAATATTAATGATATAAATATATTATTTCCATCTATGGAAGACTTGTTTCATGATCCAAATGGTTTCCCGTGTTATAGATTTTCTTGAGTTCTTTTCTTCTGTTTGCTCGATGTCTTTTCTGAAGGGTTGGGCTCATTTTGTCCCTCCTTTGTGATTAGTCGTTACTCTTTTGAATTTTAACAATATTATCCTCATGAAGGTTTATTAATTAAAAAAAATAGTAATGCTGAAAATCTAATTTTTGAGTCTCCCATACTCACAAATATCATGCTTTCTCTTAGAAATTAAGTTATAATAATCAAATTATTCACAACTAACATAAAATAAAAGCTTTATTTAAATAATAACTTATAGAACATTTTTATTTAACTATCAACTATGAATTAACAATAATTTTTAAGGTCAGAATATTACAATATTTAATTTTTATATCATATTAAGTAGGTATTAATTTTTATATCATTATTAATGTGACCATTATGCATTAACAATTTAGGTATCACATAAGTTATTAAAATCATTTATAAAGCAATATGCTTTAACTACTTATGTTGGTATGCTTTAGTTAAAAAATTAACTAAATATTAGCAATTAAATTGGAAAGATTTAAAACAGTTACATGCTGATCAAGTGGTACGTCACCTCCGTTATTAAATCATAAATGATAAAGGATAAAATGTTCCGTAATTAACTCAAGTACAATAGACGTGTAAATTTTCTATTTGTGTTATAATAGCTTAATTTACAATAATTCTCTTAATATTACAAATTATATGTAAAAAATTAAATTAAGATTACATCAAAATTTTATCGAAATGGAGATTAATATTCAAGAAAATTTATTTTATTGTTAGATAATTTTGTTTTCTTTGCACTACTATATTTTAGTTGACTATTAAATAAAAGAAATTATTAAAATTATTGTTAAATAATATATTATGAGAAATTTATAAATGACTCTCTTATGACATTATTGTTATCAAATATTTATATAAAATATCTTCATTTTATTATATTTACAATTAAAAATTATAAGAAACTAATTTTTTAATATTAAATTAAAAAAATAGACACCTTTACAGATATTAAAAATATTTAGCAAAGAATAATATAATATATTGTAATATTGGGTTGACGGGTTAAACGGGTTAATCCGACATGATTATTTGAATAAATAATAATCATGCCATAAATGAGTTGACAGGTTAAACGGGTCAACCCAACATGATTACCGAATAAATAGACTAACAAGTTAAACGGGTCAATCTCATACGATTACTTGAATGAATAGTAACCAAGTCATAAATGAATTGGTGAATTGAGAAGACCAAATCAAACACTGCTCGACCAATAAACAGATGACATAAATAGTAATCTTGTCAAATTTACTCAACACGAACTAGTAAAATTCGTAATGGGTTCGTGCAGGTTTGCTCATTGGGTCCAATTTTTTCACTCCTAATAATAATTAATAACATATCTACCAATGAATCTTTCACTATCAATGGTGATTTGGTTGATCAGTTACATTAATGAGGCAAATCAAATTTGAACAGAAATTGAGTTGAACTAAACTAGACCAAAAGAGTTTTCTTTAATTTAATTTACTACTATAATAGTTCTGTTTATTTTGATTCAGAATCAAAATCAACCGAAACTCATTTAAGTTTAATTATGTTTTGTTTGATTTTATAACAACTGAATCAAATTCAACTCTACATAGTTTTATTCATCATGACAAATACTTAAAATAAATTTTTTTAACAATTTTTAAGAAGTTGATATTTTAAACTTAAAACCGTAACATAGTTTATAACAATATTAGAAATATAAATCAATCCACATTAAGTTAAAAAAAAATAAGTCAATAGCATGATGGCTAAATTATATAAATATTAAAACAAATAATACGACATTTGCAAATTTTGTTGTAGTTTATGATGTTATATGAAAAGCAAATAAACTAAATTAGAATAAAACACAAAAAAATATTTAAAAAATATGACCGTTGTTGTAGTCTTCGAAAGAACATATTATTGATCTAGTGATGGGACATGTACGAATGGAAGAATATATCTATATTTGTATTTCGGTATTTATCCATTTTGGATATGCCTTATTTGGATTCTCTTTGGCCTTTTGGAAAACTTTTAGCAAACATAGCAAAATATGCCTGATTTGGATTCTCTTTGGCCTTTTGGAAAACTTTTAGCAAATATAGCAAATGCGTGCCATCTTCACTTGGTGGGAGTAGCTTTCTCCTTGGTTGTTTATGAATAATAATATTATTCTTATTAAGCGACCAATTGACCAAATATACACGTTTCTCTATCCTTTATAAAAAGTTATTCTCAAAATAATTCATTATTGTTATTATTCTAACTTTATATATGAAAAAGTGGCACGACATGGAAGAAGAAGCCACCATCTGTTAGGACTTTTATTGGCATTATATAACAATTAAACATATTTGAAGATCTTTTTTAATTTTAAAAATTATTATTGTTTTAATTTAAGTCATTGTATTTTCGTTTTTTAACTATTTTAGAAATAGTTGATTGTCAAAGTTTATTTATGAAACGTGGATTTGCTACCGTACAACTCAAAGGAAAGAAGTACTTTTGGAAACAAGGAGTTTAGTAAGGCAAGAATTTTTCCTAACTAAGGAGATTTATTTGCTTAAGAAATAAGGAAACAAAAATCCTCTTTGGAAAGGAGTTACGGTTTAATATATATAAATATTCATAATTTGGTAGAACCTCCATTTACATAAAAAACTAGTCCAAAGAGAGCTTCTCCATAGGTATGGTTTTTATTTTTTGAGTTTTTCATCATTTTCTTATACTTTGATTGAGAACAACTTAGTGGTAATTATTTGTATGTGACTTTTATTATGAGAAACTAAAGAATTTAGATCTGTAAGTGTTGTGAAGGCAATTTGGTTGTATTCTTTGAGAGAGAAACTTGAATTCTTTCGGGAGAAGAAGTTGTATTCGTTGAAGGAAGTTCGACGGCATCAGAAGCGCAATAATCATACAAAATAAAACCATTCAAGAAGATCCTGCATGGCTGCAACGACAATAAAGAAAGAGCCTTTAATTTATACAAGTCTATTCGTGTTTGTATCATGTTATTTCTTAGAGAATTATTTTTCTTTGGGCATAACCTCGTGGATGTAAGATGAAAAAAAATGAACCATATTAAAATTGTTTGTCTTCATTATTTTATTTGAAACTTATTTGATCAGATTAATTGTGAAATTAATAATATTAATTAATTCATTAAGAGATCTTGAAATTACTTCAAATGTGATTTTGAACTCTAAAATTATAAAATATGGTGAAAATCCAACAGTTAATTATTGAGCTCCGTTTTTCGTTAAATTTCAAAAAGACACTTCGCTTCTTCAATTACAATAAATAAAACTCATATATTCCAGAATCACATAAAAAGTTACCTTTTGGTCAAAAGTTATGCTGTTGTCGTAGTCTTCAAAAGAACAAATGATAGATCTAGTGATGGCTCGTGTTTAGCTGGAAGTGATATTTATCCATTTGGATATATGCCTGATTTGGATTCTCTTTGGCCTTTTAGAATGATTGGATTAATGGATACCCCTTTTATGAACGTTCAGAAATTGGTGGGAGTAGCTTCGTAGCTAAAAGTTTGGTGGGAGTAACTTTATTTCTTTGTGGCATTCTTCTTCTTCTTTTTTTGCTTCTTGTAGATATCAACAACACCATAAAAAAGAGATATATATATATATATATATATATATATATATATATATATATAAATTTAAATAATTAAGTAAAACCGATAATGTATACGATATAAATATATTATTTCATCATATTAACAGTTACGAACATATGACTATCATTCTAAACTAAAGAAGTAAACAAATAACTTATTTCATTAAAAACAAAATAGATATTTGACTCTTATCATCAATAAATATTGATGACCCTTTATCATTAAAAATATTATCCTCGTCGGTGGCCCAAATAGGCATGATTCCCTATCCATTATCTTGAAAGAACTTATTCCTAAAATAATTTACGATCAATAAATATTCTAACTTTATATATGTATATAAGGCCCATTGTGTGTGAAAGAAGAAAGCAAGGAGTCGTTAAGAGCTAATTAGAGAGAAACAATGGCAAAAGCAACGAGACAAAGCTTCATCCGGCTATTCGCAAAGGATTTCGAAATCGCCTGGGGAGACGACAAGCGTTACTGGAAATGGGAAAATTTACTTGGGTATCTTATTATCAATTAATGTACTATATGCATACGTATACGTACGAATATATATATCAGATTAAATATTAGTAAAAATATAAACTCTAATTGCACATTGTTAATTCCTGTTTTGCAGTTCTCATGAGGGTACGGTCGCTGAATTAATTGAAGTATGCTTCCTGGACATCAAGACAAAATTTGATACCAGCGATCTCCAACCAGGAACTAAATATGAACTTTCGTTTAGGATTATGATGAAGGACAATGCTGCGGGTTTTACACATCCTGTCAAGCTGGGATTTGAAATTCCTAATGTAATTGAGGAAGAGCGGGAAGAGGATTTTTCAGAACTTGGACCAAAAGATAAATGGATAGAGGTCCCAGTTGGTAAATTTACTGCTCCTCACAATGCTGGGCAGATGGAAATGCATTTGAGCGGAACTGAGAGTTTGGTTTGGAAGAAGGGAATGGTCTTCGCAGGTGCCGTCATTCGCTCAAAGAACTAATTAAGCTTCGCAACATAAGTATCTATCGGGACAATCAAATAGATGTTTGACCTTAAATAAAACGTCTCGGAAAATAAATCAAAATGTAGTGCTTGTGATTGTAATAAATAATGAGCATCGTGGGCATGCTCTATAATCTAGCAATGCAAGTATTATTTTCAAATTATTACATCTTAATGCTCTAGTAATTTTGACTTATGTTAATTTTCATACTAGCTGCCTTAATTGTTCGCACATGATAAATACTATCTTCTAGTATCACATCATATGATATATACCACATAAGCAGTTTTGATTAGTCTGTAAAGCACAAGATATTACCTACTTTGCTGAAATTATGATTGTTGCTTTGGTTTTCGAATCAGCATTTGATAGATAGATGGTCTAATATTTCGATTGAAAAGTTGATCCGTTTATTATCCTTTGCTAGCTGGATTAATGGACCGTCCAATCGGGAACGATAACAACACATATGTACATAATATACCCTCGAACACTTTATTTCCTTTACGAGGGAGAAAGAAAATTAAAAGAGCTGCATCTATCAGAAAAACCAGTTTTCATACACTTCCATATTTTACAAGTACGAATGCGTTATATTTTAAATGCATCACTTGGCGGAATATGTCAGTATACAGAAAAGTTTTAGCTATCTCCCTCTTCTTTACTTTTCTTCACATAAACGTGATTGTTTATCCTCGACCTACCAACAACACCATAAAGAAAGATATTTTGAATCAAAATAGATAAAAAAAACCAATATGTTGTGGAAAATCAGCCTCAGTAACGATGTTCTAACACTAATTGATTTAATCAAGATCGTGATCTGATAGAAACTATTAGGTCTGACCAGACCACACAAAACAGATAAATAATAAGCAAGTTTAGAAACACAAGAATTACGTGGTTCAGCAAAATTGCCTACGTCCACGGAGCAAACACATGTAAGGTCTTTTATTAGAATCAGAAGATAGTACCTGTACAACATGACTTTCTTCTCTCAAATCACCTCTCTACAGTTTCTCCCTTTCTTCTCCTATCTCCCTTTCAATTCACGTCCCCCTTTTTTACAAGGACTAGAGAATAGGGTTTTTATAATGTCCCTAAGTGTCCTAATTCAAGTAGGTTTAGTATCCTAATTCTAGTAGGTTTGAAATCCTTTTCAGATCAGGATGACAACACCTCTTCAAGTCAGGATGACTACTCCACCTCATGACATTAGGTCATCGGGTACTCGGGTACCAAATCAGATCCCCTTCAGGTCAGGATGACTACTCCACCTCATGATATCGAGTCATCGGATATTCAAGTACCAGATCAGATCCCCTTCAAGTCAGGATGACTACTCCACCTCATGACATCAGGTCATCGGGTACTCGGGTACCAAATCAGATCCCCTTCAGGTCAGGATGACTACTTCACCTCATGACATCAGGTCATCGGATACTCGGGTACCAGATCAGATCCCCTTCAGGTCATGATGACTACTCCATCTCATGACATCAGGTCATCGGGTACTCGGGTACTCAAATTCTCAGGTTCTCAAGAATTTGAAGCATCTATTCTTCACACAATAATATGACAAATATATTATTTCATAATCTAAAATGGCAACAGTTATATGAACATATGGTTATCATTTTAAATTAATATTAATGTAAAAGAAAACTAGAATATTGAAACGAAGTCGTGATTTTAATAACGTGTAAATTGCTAAGAAGAGTTTTTTTTAATTACTACACAAAGTGTTGCCTAGGAAATAATGTTTTCTATAATTTTCAAACCAAATCATATCCATAAAATGAACTACAATCTTTATATCATAAAGAAGTAAGCAAATTAATGCATAAAAGCAAAGGATGAAGAAATTGGACATGGAAAACGATTTTAATAGATATATGATTTTCAACATCAATAATTGATTATTATTTATGAATAAAAATATTATTCTTATTGAGTGACCAATTGACTAGATATACATGATTCTTTATCATTTATTCTAAAAAGGTATTCCCAAAAATAATTAATTATTGTTATTATTCTAACTTTATATATAAAGATGTGGTACTATGTAAAAGACGAAAGTAGTATTTGTTAGGACTTTTGCTAGCATTATATGACAATTAAATACATTTGAAGAATTTTTTTAATTCTAAAAATTATTCTTTTTTCTTCACTAAACTCCTTGTATGTTAGTTTTCTAGTTATTTTAGAATTAGGTGACTGCCAAAAAAATTTAACTAGAAAATATAAATTTGATACCACACAACTCAAAAGAAAAAAAAGCTTTTGGAAATAAGGAGTTTAGTTTGATAAGAATTCTTCCTAATTTAAGAGATTTATTTTCTTAAGAAATAAGGAAACGAAAATCCCCTTTAGACTAGGGTTAACGGTTTTCATATAAACAAATACTTACTTTTTATAATTTTGTACAACCTCCATTTACATGAAAAATTAGTCTAAAGAGAGCTCTTTCCTGAGCATGATTTTAGTTTTCTAAGTCTTTTTCTTATGCTTCAATTAAGAATAACTTAGTGATAATTATTTGTTTGTGATTACTATTATAATAAATTTAAGAATTTAGATCTCTAAATATTGTGAAGATAATTGGTTGTATCCTTCGAAAGAGGAACTTAAATTTTTTCTAGAGAAGAAACTGTGTCCGCGAAAAGAAGTTCAACGGCATCAAAAGCGAAGGAATCTCGCAAAATAAGATCACCTAAGAAGATTCTGCACAACAGCGACAACAAAGTGGAAGTCATTGATTCATATAAGTCTATTGGTATTTATATTATTTTATTTCTTAGTGGATTATTTTTCTTTAGGCCTGGTCTCATAGAGGTAGGATTGGGAAATTTGAATAATGTTAAAATTGCTTGTCTTTGTTTTTTTATTTGTGACTTATTTGATTCGATTTATTATAGAGTTAATTAATATTAGGGGTGGTAATTCAAGTTCATGTATTGTGTTCGAGTTATGTCAAATAGTTAATCACGTCAGAAGCCCTCAACTCGAACTCAGCTCATTTATTAATCGTGCCAAGAGTCCTCAACATAAAGACATGAAACGACCTATTGTTGCGTGTAAATTTAACGAACGCAAGTGCACGTGTCGCAATCAAGTAATAAAGTGATAAGAGGATGTCGATCCTACGAGGAATGTTAATCCTATAATTACCGAAGATGATTAATAAACGAATTTATCTAAAGAAAACGAAATAATTTTGGTTGAGAAAATTAAAATTAAGAATTAAGCAAAACACTTAAGAATTCAATTAATGGAAATGTCTAGGGCTAATGATTTAGCGTATTTGGTCGCATCCACTTCTTCAATTGACGTTGTTTTAATTTAAAACACGTGTTGCTAGTTAATTATTCTAATTTATTCGATTGTCTCTCTCGAGATCACTCGAATCTATTTCGCATCTAAAACTTCACTATATCTCTATGTGAAATCAATTAAATAGAAACGCATTACGAATGGTGATAATTCCTAATCAAACTATGCTAACCATATTAGTATATCTCTATCTAACATGCAATTTACGGTGTTTACCACATGGTCTAAATATGATGTTCATTTCTCAAATTCCATCAATCCACAATTCATTCAAATAATGGCCAAATATCTAAAAGCAGTAATTACCATAATAAACACTCAACACATAATCTCAAATCAATTGAACAACACAATCTTAGAAACAGATGCTTCAAATAGATTAAATCATTCCCCTAGAAAATGGGTTTAGCCACACATTGGGTAAAATTCAAATCCACAAATTATAAATTCAACAATTGATAGCATGAATTCGAAAATCACAAAATTGTATAAAGAAAAGAGATAAACTAGAATAGGAGAGCTTTAATCAGCCCAAAGTTGAACTTGATGATTCCTAAGATCTTCTTCAATCTCCTCCTCTTCTCTTCTTCTTCTCTTCTTCTTCTCTCTCCCTTTTCTATCCAAAACTTTCCAAAAATATGACCTCCTTTCCTTCTCTTTTCTTGTCTTTTTAAACCTAAAATTTGTCCAATTGTGGGGTCCCCAAGTGCCACGCAGCTGCGCACCCAATTCTGCCTAGAAATGCAATTTAAATGGCAAATATGTCTTGGATACCTATATTTATGCTTAATCAGGCGGTTAGCCATAAATAGAGAGTTTATTGTACTTCAGTCCAGATTTTGTTGCAATTTAGTCCACCTTGGAAGAACGCGGTGTGCAGTCACACAGCAAAGCGATGAAACTAGAAAATCCGACAAATATCGCTTGGGTCTCCTTTCTCGCATATATTTGAGATTTATCCTTTTACTGTGATAGTTTTTTATTTCAATCCTGATTTTGTTGCATTTTAGTTCACCCTGTTCTTATGCTCCGATCTCTTTCTTTTTGAGCCGAATTAATCCTTTTTTAGCCCAATTAACTTTCAAAAGTTAAAATTATCATTTTCTGTACAAAATAACTAAAATACATCAAATTCAAAATAAACTTGAGGATTAAACAAACAATTGAAGTTTAAAAGTAAATGATTAGTGCGTGTTTTACGCATTTATCACCTATCAACTTATTTATTAATTAGATAATCGTGATCATTGACCCATTTATTAAACACGATTCATCTACCCATTTATTAATCAAATAATTGTGTCGAATTGACCTGTTTACTATTTAGGTAATGGGGTCGACTTGTTAATCTGTTCGATTTAAGTGAAAAAAATATTGCAATTATAGAGAATTGAACCAAGAACTTAATTTAAAAAAATTTACCACCAAGCTACTACCATATTTTTGTTTAAATTGTGAATGCATTATATATATATATATATATATATATCACATTTTAAGTTCTTTTTTATATTAAGAATTTATAATGTTAAATTGTTTTACATAGAATTATTTTCAATTGTGAATGCTAAACTATTACACGTAAAATAAAAAGGTATTTCAAATTAAAACATTACTAACTATAAAAAATTAAAAAATTAAAATCACAATATAATACATTATACATTTATTTCTTTTTCAGTTTTTTTTTTTATTTTTAAAATAAAATAAAAAAAGAAATAGAAAAGGTTATAATTTCTTGTAAAAACTAATTATGAACACAATATTTTATAAAAATCGATTAGGGATAAGAATTTTTGTAAACTTTTATTATCTAAAAATATTATTATTCAACAATTATTCTTAAAAAATAAAAATAATTAGTCTTCATAAAAAGTAGTTGTTTATTTTTATATTTTTTTCATTATTTTTAACAAAAAGTTTAAATAATATTTTGCTTTTCATTTTCTGATTTAGATTTATTTTTTATTAGATAATTTTACCCTCATTATTGTTTTAAGTTTTGAAATCGTTAGTTATTTAATCATCCATCTAATGTATATAGTATATAACATTGGGTTGGGACATTCTAGCCCATGTTCGGCATTTTTCAACCTTTTGTTCTGGTTTTCTTAATTATGGCTTGGACAGGGATATTTTTAACTTCTCTTGGTAGCCCATGGCATCTTGGTAAGGCTCTAAAGATTCTCATTCTCACATGGCATCCTTTGCCGGCGGGTCGGATCAAGGTCAATACAAATGGGTTTGCTAAAGGCAATACAGGATTAACATCTTATGGAGGGCTTTTTCGCAATAGGAATGGAGAGTTTTTGGGTGGCTATGGGCTCGCTCTAGACTGCGCAACAGCCTTTTATGCTAAAATAATAGCTGTAATTTGGCTGTTGAATCTTTGGTTAGAAAGTGATTCTCTTTTGGTCATTCAGCTCTTCCTTAAGGGTTCTGTTCAGCCCCCTTGGATGATTCGTAACAGGCGTTATAACTATCAGCACTTGATTTCTCAGACGAATTTTTGTTGTTCTCACACTTTCAGAGAGACTAATTTATTACTGACGCATTGGCAAATTTGAGCCTTGGATGCGCTTCCTTACACTCGTGTTCGGAGTATCCCCCGTCTATTGCACCAATGTTATAGATTTTCTTGAGTTCTTTTCTTCTTCTGTTTCTCGCTGTCTTTTCTAAAGGGTTGGGCTCATTTTGTCCCCCCTTTGTGATTAGTTGTTGTTACTCTTTTTCTTTTTAATAATGCTTGCTCTTAGAAATTAAGTTATATATAATAATCAAATCTATTTACAACTAACATAAAATAAAAGTTTTATTTAAATATAACTTGTAGAACATTTTTATTAATTTTTATATCATTATTAATGTGACGATTATGCATTAACAATTTAGTTATCACATAAGTTATTAAAATCATTTATAAAGCAATATGCTTTAACTAACTATGTTGGTACGCTTTAGTTAAAAAATTAACTAAATATTAGCAATTAAATTTGAAAGATTTAAAACACTTACATGCTGATCAAGTGGTTCATTACCTCAGTTATTAAATCATAAATGATAAAGGATAAAATATTCCGCAATTAACTCAAATACAATAGACGTATAAATATCCTATTTGTGTTGTAATAGCTTAATTTGCAATATTTCTCTTAACATTACAAATTATATGTATAAAATTAAATTAAGATTACATCAAAATTTTATCGAAGTGGAGATTAATATTCAAGAAAATTTATTTTATTGTTAGATAATTTTGTTTACTTTGCATGGCTATATTTTAGTTGCCTATTAAATAAAAGAAATTATTGAAATTATTGTTAAATAATATATAACGAGAAATTTTTAAATGAAATTATTATAAAATTATAGTTATCAAATATTTAGTTAAAATATCTTCATTTTATTATATTTACAATAAAAAATTATAAAAAATTAATTACCGAATAAATAATAATCGTGTCATAAATGGATTGACAGGTTAAACGGATCAACCCGACACAATTATTTGGATGAATAGTAACCATGTCATAAATGAGGTGGCGAGTTGAGAAGATCAAATTGAGCACCGCTCGACTAACAAACAGGCGACACGAACAATAATCGTGTCAAGTTTACTCAAAATAAACTCATAAAATTTGTGCTGGGTTCATGTCAGATTTGCACAATGGGTCCTATTTTTCCACACTTAATTATAATTGACAACATGTCTACCAACGAATCTTTCATTATCAATGGTGATTTGGTTGAATAGTTACATTAATGAGGCAAATCGAACTTGATTAGAAATTGAGTTGAACCAAATAAACGAAATGAGTTTTCTTTAATTTAATTTAGTACTGTAATAGTTCTATTTATTTTTATTCAGAATCAAAATAAACCGAAACTCATTTCAGTTTAATTATTTTTAGTTTGATTTTATAACCACCGAATCAAATTCAAATCTACATAGTTTTATTCATCATGACAAATAGTTAAAATAATTTTTTTTAACAATTTTTAAGACGTTGATATTTTAAATTTAAAACCGTAATATAGTTTATAAAAATATTAGAAATATAAATCAATCAACATTAACTTAAAAAAAATATAAGTCAATAGCATGATGGCTAAATTATATAAATATTAAAACAAATAATACGACATTTGTAAATTTTGTAGTAGTTTATGATGTTATATGAAAAGCAAATAAACTAAATTAGAATAAAACACAAAAAAATTTTGGATATGCCTGATTTGGATTCTCTTTGGCCTTTTGGAAAACTTTTAGCAAATATAGAAAATGCGTGCCATCTTCACTTGGTGGGAACAGCTTTCTCCTTGGTTGTTTATGAATAATAATATTATTCTTATTGAGTGACCAATGGACCAAATATACACGTTTCTCTATCCTTTATAAAAAGTTATTCTCAAAATAATTCATTATTGTTATTATTCTAACTTTATATCTGTTAGGATTTTTGTTGGCATTATATAACAATTAAATAATTTGAAGATTTTTTTAATTTTGAAAATTATTATTGTTTTAATTTAAATCCGTGTATTTTAGTTTTTTTAGCTGTTTTAGAAATAGTTGATTATTAAAGTTCAAAGTTTAACACAAAGAAAAAAAATACTTTTGGAAACAAAGAGTTTAGTAAGGTAAGAATTCTTCCTAACTAAGGAGATTTATTTGCTTAAAAAGTAAGAAAAAAAAATCTTCTTTGGAAAGGAGTTTACGATTTTAATATAAATAAACACTTATTTTCATAATTTTGGTAGAACCTCCATTTACGTGAAAAACTAGTCGAAAGAGAGCTTCTCCGTAAGTATGATTTTTGTTTTCTAAATTTTTCATTTTTTTCTTATGCTTTCATTGAGAACAACTTAGTGGTAATTATTTGTGTGTAATTCTTATTATAATAAACTAAAAGATTTAGATCTCTAAGTGTTGTGAAGGCAATTTGGTTATATTTTTCGTAAGAGGAACTTGAATTTCTTCGGAAGAAGAAGCTGTGTATGTTGAAGGAAGTTCGGTGACATCAGAAGCGCGATAATCTTGTGAATCATGGCCATCCATCAAGATCCTGCCCAGCTGCATTGAAAAACAAAGAGAGAGCCTTTGTTTTATATAAGTCTATTTGTGTTTGTATCATGTTATTTTTTAATAGATTGTTTTCCTTTGGACAAGGCCTCCTGGATGTAGGATTAGAAAATATGAACCATGTGAAGTTGTTTGTTTTCATTATTTTATTTGTGGCTTATCTGATTAGATTAATAGTGAAATCAAAAGAAGCAAAATAATGAAAAAGTCGTATTTCCAACTTTTCTACAAAGAAAAATAAATAAATAAAAAATATAAAATCAGTGTTAAGAGATCTTGAAATTACTTCAAATGTGATTTTGAACTCTAAAACTATGAAATATGGTGAAGATCCAACAGTAAATTATTGAGTCCCGTTTTTCGTTAAATTTCAAAAAGACACTTCGCTCACTCAATTTCAATAAATAAAACTCACATAAAAAGTTATGTTTTGGTTAATTAATATATTTCGTATGCAAAAGTTATGACTCTTGTCGTAGTCTTCGAAAGAGCAAATGATAGATGTTTAGCAGGAAAGTGATATTTATCCATTTAGATTCTCTTTGGCCTTTAAGAATGGTTAGATTAATGGATACCCCTTTTATGAACGTGCAGAAATTGGTGGGAGTAGCTTTCGTAGCTAAAAGTTTGTTTAATTTTTGGTCGTTTTAAAAGTATGTACTTCACTTTATTTCTTTGTGGCTTTCTTCTTCTTATTTTTTGCTTCTTGTAGATATTAACAACACCGTAAAATATATATATATATATATATATATATATATATATATATTTAAATTTAAATAATTAAATAAAACCAATAATATATACGATATAAATATATTATTTCATCATAATAAATGACAGCAATTACAAAACATACGACTATCATTTTGAACTAAAGAAGTAAACAAATAACTTATTTAGTTACAAACAAAGGATGAAGAAAATTGGACAAGGAAGAATAAATATTATAGATATTTGATTCTTATCATCAATAAATATTGATGACCCAAATATGCATGATTCCCTATCCATTATCTTGAAAGAACTTATTCCTAAAATAATTTACGATCAATAAATATTCTAACTTTATATATGTATATAAGGCCCATTGTGTGTGAAAGAAGAAAGCAAGTAGTCGTTAAGAGCTAATTAGAGAGAAACAATGGCAAAAGCAACGAAACAAAGCTTCATCCGGCTATTCGCAAAGGATTTCGAAATCGCCTGGGGAGACGACAAGCGTTACTGGAAATGGGAAAATTTACTTGGGTATCTTATCATCAATTAATGTTATTTATGCATACATATACATACGAATATATATATATATATATCAGATTAATTATTAGTAAAAATATAGACTCTAATTGCGCATTGTTAATTCCTGTTTTGCAGTTCTCATGAGGGTACGGTCGCTGAATTAATTGAAGTATGCTTCCTGGAAATCAAGACAAAATTTGATACCAGCGATCTCCAACCAGGAACTAAATATGAACTTTCGTTTAGGATTATGATGAAGGACAATGCTGCGGGTTTTACACATCCTGTCAAGCTGGGATTTGAAATTCCTAATGTAATTGAGGAAGAGCGGGAAGAGGATTTTTCAGAACTTGGACCAAAAGATAAATGGATAGAGGTCCCAGTTGGTAAATTTACTGCTCCTCACCAAGCTGGACAGATGGAAATGCATTTGAGCGGAACTGAGAGTTTGGTTTGGAAGAAGGGAATGGTCTTCGCAGGTGCCGTCATTCGCTCAAAGAATTAATTAAGCTTCGCAACATAAGCATCTATCGGGACAATCAAATTAAATAAAACGTTTCGAAACTTGAATAAAAATGTAGTACTTGTGATTGTAATAAATAATGAGCATCATTGCATGCTCTATAATATATCAATGCAAGTATTATATTCAAATTACAAAACTTAATGCTCTAGCAATTTCGACTTATGCTTATTTTGATATTAGCTGCCTTAATTGTTCGCACATGATAAATACCACATAAGCAGTTTTGATTAGTCTGCAAAGCCCAATATATTACCTACTTTGCTAAAATTATGATTGTTGCTTTGGTTTTCGAATCAGCAGTTGATAGATAAAGTACGTCATAATAAAACTGTTCCCAGCACTTGCAAATAAAGAAAGATGGCAATTTTATTTAAATTTCAGTTAAAAAAATAAATAGTCATTAAGATAGTAATTGTTTCTTTACGCTTAAAGTCTGAACATGATTGAAATATGAATTTTACGGAAATATCAATTTGATTGACGTATTTATTTTTTTACCTTACATGTTTGGATATATTTATTTTTACAAAAGTAAAAAAAAATAAAATTGGTATATTGACATATATACTGATGTAAGATAATTTTAGAATTTAATCAGTTTAGGAAGTCTTTTATTGTTACCAATTTAATTTATTATTTTAATTCCTAGTTTTCTTATTTAGGTAGGAATTATATTTCCTTATTTGAGTTAACTTGTAATACTAGATTTTCTCTATTATATATAGAGAGTCTATGTTATTATTTGAAACAATCTTTCATTGAATAAAATATTCCCCTTTGATTTTATCCCTTACGGGATTATTATCTTGACACTCGTGTTTCGACCCGTTAGAGTTAGAACGACATCTAATCCCGTCTGTTAGAACGTTTATCTAACCCACTGCGTCAAAGAACCGAACGAGATTCGGCATTTGATAAAGTGCTTTCATCCCACCCCGCTATTCTGCTTGCGTCAATTGGTATCAGAGCCTACCTCTGTATTGGGCAGAGCTTTCCTGAACCGTTAAACACAACTACATTGATCAATACATCCTTTCACCAAAAAAAGAATAAATAAATAAAACCATGGTCTGTTACGTTAGGCATGATGCATTGTTGTTTGATGGAAAATGCAGTCCTAAATTATTTTTATTTTGGCTGAAAGATGTTGAAGAATTCTTTCAAGTTGAGAGGATACCTAAGGATAAACTAGTACATTTTGTTACTTGTTTTTTATTAAAAAAGAGCGCATCATATTAGTGGAATATGGTACAAAGGTCAAGACTTGCAAGCCAAGAAGACAAAATTCGATCATGGGATCAGATGAAACAATTGATGAGATCACGATTCATTCCTCTTGATGATTGTTTGACACGTCAAGATATAAGATCTATTCATTCTTATGCTATAGTGTTTGAAGATTTTTATGGGCATTCTTTTTTTATGAAAGTGAAGGGTGTTTAGTTGAGAGAATTTTAGAAGGATTCCAAGCCGATATAAGAGATCGAATGCCGTCATATATTATTCATACATTGCCATATGCCATCCTTTTAGCCAAAGGAATCGAAGAACAACTAAAGTTTGACTTTGATAGAGTTATTAGAGATGTCTTGATATTGCAGCTAACAAGATATCTGATAACATGACTAAAATTGACCATGAGATAATGACTGAAGATGTGCCTAAAAAGAAAATTGATGACGTGCCAAAAATTATACAATAAGAGGTTTCATGTGATCGTAATTTAAAAATTAATAATGTGATTGAGCATGTACAAGAAATTCAAGTCGAAGACCCGCCTGTTATTGACATGGTTCTACCTATGTATATTAAAAATGAAACAGTTATCCTCGAGGAAAATTTGACTACGAAGACAAATTTAGTTGGTGAGTACATCGAACAAGATATGGGAAGAGTTATAAGAAGCATGAAAGTGGTTTGTTATTACAAAAATGCATATTTCAGAAGAGCTACTAACAAGTACAAGAAAAGAAAAAAAATTGGGTTCTTCCGAGTTTCAAGAAAGTTTGCTGAAAAGAGTTATTTCTTTAAGTCACAAGATGAATTATTGTTACACTACAAGTTTCATCCCCAGATAAAACTCGAGAACGAGTTTTCTTTTAGAGAAGGGGAATATGATGTAGGACAATTTAGAATTTAATCAGTTTAGGAAGTCTTTTATTGTTACCAATTTAATTTGTTATTTAATTCCTAGTTTTCTTATTTAGGTAGGAGTTATATTTCCTTATTTGAGTTAACTTGTAACACTAGGTTTTCTTTATTATACATAGAGAGTCTATAGTATTATTTGAAACAATCTTTCATTGAATAAAATATTCTCCTTTGATTTTATCCCTTATGAGATTATTATCTTGACACTCGTGTTTCGAGCCGTTAGGGTTAGAATGACATCTAATCCCATATGTTAAAACGTTTATCTAACCCACTGCTTCAAAGAATTGAACGAGATTCGGCGTTTGATAAAGTGCTTTCATCCCACCCCGCTATTCCGCTTGCGTCATATACCCTAAAAAACTTTGAAACTAATATATTAAATTAATGATATATATAAAAATATTTAATTCATTTATACATTTGGTTATTCAAATTTATGTTAAAATTTTTAATTTAACTACAGTCAGATATTTTAACAAGTTTTCAAATATAATAAAAAAACAAACAGTTTTTAAATATTTGAATAAAATTGTTGAGATAGAAGCTAAAAAACAAATAGGCCTAAGCTTCAATAAAAGAGAATTTATTAAAAAATTAAACGAGTCATGAACAATATAGATAGGGTTTGTAGAGGAGAAATCTGTCAATACTTATCCATTTGGCTATGCCTAATTTTGATTCTATTTGGCCTTTCATGAGCTTTTGGTTGCACATGCTTTCGAAGAATATAGCAAATTTGCCATTGCATGTTTTCTAATCAATGTTTCTTTATTAGGTATTATTCTTCTTTAGTTTTCTTTGTATCACTTTCAATTATGACTGTTGTTCTTGTTTTGGAATCAATATATGATAGAGGCAAGGTCTTATCTTTGTCTCAAAAGTGATTCCATATATATTGTTTTTTATCAACTTTCGGTTTCACATACTTTCAAAGAATATAAGAAATGTGTGATTTTTAACATGTCACTTGGTAGGATATATGAATAATACCAAAAATATTTCCTTCTTCTTTATTTTATTCTTCTTATCAACGGGATTAATTATCCTATACATATAATCAACACCAGAGAAAAACTTTTAAAATTTAAATAAATAAAAAATAGACAATCATCTAATATAAATATATTATTTCTTAATATTAAATGGCAATAACTATATAAATATGTGATTATAAATTTTAATCAATATTAATGTAAAACAAAACTAGAATATTGAAGCAAACTCATCATTGTAGTAACTTGTGTGTTATCAAGAAAAGAAATTAATTAAGGTACAAAGTGTAGCCTAAAAATATAATAGATATGTGTTGTGTATGATACAGAAAATATAGGAAAGATAATTAATACGAGAATTGGAGAAAAGGAAAATCATTATATCGAAGTCTTTTCTTTTTATTCCTTCTATAACTTAAATGAAAGAAAAAGATTGTCAGAATTGATTATTGTTATTTTATTTAAGTTTTAGGTCTAACAAGAATAAAATTTTGCGACAAGAAGTTTAATAATTTATTATCCATTATATGATTGACTAATCCTTTTTCTTTTTTTCTTAAATGCTAGAACAGTCAAATATCTTGGCAATTTCTTATCAAGGATAATTTGGAATTACAGCACTAGAATTTTTGTCATCTCTTATTGTATAATATCTTGGGGTTAGCACTGATGGCTTGGTATATCTACTATCGACCGTTTAACAGACTTATGTCTATGGTCAATTAATTGGTGTGCATGAGGGATAGTTGAAGCCTAATTGGAAAAGAATGTTATCCAACCCATTTCAAATAATTGAAGTAAATCGCAACCCATTAACCTTTACTTGCGATATGTACGTATATAATAATTTTATTTTATTATTATTTGTTATTTTCACAATATTCTTTACATAAAAAAAATTTAAGTAGATAAGATAATCTAATATAATTAATACTTTAGCACTTTTCAGTTGGATTACAGTAGATAAGATAATCCAATATAATTAATAATTTACTACTTTTTGGTTGGATTAAAGCTGATTTTGATAGGTTCTTGAAAGAGCGATGATAAAAATTCTTTTAGGCAATTAAGATTCATTTTATCTAACTTTTTAAATAGAAACTTTTGGATAGACTTTTTTATCAATAAAATTTTATTTTATTTTTATCTTTATTTAAAAGTAAACTTTTTTTTTTCGTATTAATAGGAGCAATCATGCAATATATATTTGCAATAACATAGAAACAAAATTTTAAATTAAATAAATAAATAAAATCTATCATTCGTACGGTTGGAACATATTATTTCATAATATTAAACTACAACAATTACATAAACATATGATTATCATTTTGAATTAATATTGATGTAAAGCAAACTAGAGTATTTAGAAAAAGTCAATAATTTTTTTTTAAATTAATACGAACGGTGTAGTGAGAAACATAATGTTTTTTATGATTCCCAAAACCAAATCACATCAATAATTTATATGATAAACAAGTAAATAAATAATTTATTTACTTGGAAACAAAGGATGAAGAAATTGGACATGGAAAAGGAAGCAAAACAGATATATGCCAAAAATAATTATTGATTCTTTATCACCAAAATTGCTGTTCTTTGTTGGTGACCCATATATACAAGATTCTCTATCCTTTATCCAAAAAGAACTTGTTCCTAAAATAATTTATTAATTATATTATAACTTTTTATATGTATATAAGCCGCACTACATGAAAGAAGAATGCAGATAACTGAAGCAAGTAATTGTTAAGAGCTAGCTGACTAGACGGAAATAATGGCAAAAGCATCAGGAGAAAGCTTCGTCAAGCTGTTTGCAAGGGATCTGACTATCACCTGGGGAGACGACAAGCGTTACTGGAATTGGATTCAAGTGAAAGATCCAAGGTAACTTATTATTAATTCATGGAACAATATATGCATAAATTTAAGTTAGAGTAACATTAATTGATATATACACTTTTTATTTGCAGTTCAAACGAGCTTGTGGATGCGGCTGAATTAATTAAAGTATGTTTCCTGGACGCACGGACGAAATTTGACACCAGCATTCTCCAACCAGGAACTAGATACGAAGTTGCATTTGTTATTATGAAAAAGGAAAATGCTGAGGGATGGGAACATCCAGTGAAGCTGGGATTTGGAATTCCCAACGTAATTGAGGAAGGACGCGATGAGGACATTTCAAAACTTAAACCAGTAAACGAATGGCTAGAGGTTCCAGTTGGCCAATTTATTGCTTTACCTCAAGCTGGACAGATGGAAGTCTTTTTGAAGGGAAGTGAGGGCTTGATTTGGAAGAAGGGAATTGTCCTCAATGGTGTCATCTTTCGCGCAAAGAATTAATTGAGCTTTGCAAGGTAAGTGTCGACTGGGACAGTCAATTATATGTTTTACTTTGAATAAATGTCTCAGGAATTAAATAAGAATGTGGTATTTGTAATTGTAATAAATAATGAGCATCACACTAATGCTCTATAACTATCAATGCAAGTATCATATATATTCCAATTATCACAACTTAATTCTCTATGTTTCAGACCTATGCTCACTTTGATACATGCTGGCTTGGAAAAAAAAAAAAGAAAAGAAAACTTATCTTCCAATATCACATCACATCATGCACACTACATTTAAGCTGATCAGTCATAACTTCGGAAGGTAAACGTCGACTGGGACAATCGATTATATATTTTACTTTAAGTAAATGTCTTAGAAATTAAATAAGAATGTTGGTGTTCAAACATTGGAAAAGCTTCATTCCTCCTAAATATTCTATTCTTATTTGGCGAATTTTCAAATCAATTTAGGAATTAAAATATACGAAGAATTATACAGATAATGAAAAAATTTAAAAAATTAAAGTCATAATATAATAAATTTATTTCTTTTTAGTTTTTCTTTTAGTTTTTTACAATAAAATCAAATGAAGAAAATAAAAGAATAAAATCTAATCTTCTTTTAATAACCATAATTAGACAAGAAGTTTTATTATTCTATTCTTATTTGGCGAATTTTTCATGGGAAACTCCCCACAGAAGATGCGCTTTGACGAAGGGGATGAAAATTAGGACATTTGGATGCAAGGTTCTCATAATATATCTCAATTAAAAGAAAAATCATAATCGGGAAGCTCGTCCTTTACTCGAAAGTGATTCCATATATGTTGTCTTTTACTGAATTTTACTTGCACAAACTTTCACAGGATATCGCAAATGGATGATATGTTAACATGTATCACTTTGTGGGATATATCACTATACCAAAAAGCTTCTAACTATCTCATTTTTTTTTCTTCCTTATATTTCTTCATACAAACGGGATTAATTAATAATCCTACATAGATTAACGACACTAAAAGAAAAGATGATTTAAATGTAAATATACAAGAAAAAATGTAATTCCAAAACTAGAATATTGAGAAAACCCATGACTATAACAATGAGTATAGGGTCAAGAAGTCCGTTTTGAATTACTATACAACGTGTAATCTTGAAAATAACGGTTTGTTCCTGCTGTTGTTTTCATTTTTGTACTCTGCCTCCGGCTTTTCTTATTTCTCATTAACGATTTATTATTTTAATTATTAAAAGAATAACATCATATTCATAAAATGAATTGCAATCTTCATATGAACAAGAAGTAATTAAATATTTTATTTGCTTAAAAACAAAGGATGAAGAAGCTGTACATGGATGGAAGAAGCGAAAACGATATATGATTCTTGTAGTCAATAAAGATTATTGTTTATCAGTAAAAGTGTTATACTTATTGGGTGACACAAATATATAAGATTCTCTCTCCTTTATTGTAAAACTATTTATTCCTAAAGTATTTTATAATTCTTACTCTTCTAATTTTGTATATATAACAGCGGTACTGCATGAAAGAAGAAAGCAAGTAATCAATAGTGATTTGCTTGATCAATTACATTAACAAGGCTAATGCCCATTAATGAACCAAATTGAATTTAAACGAAAATTGAATAGAACTAAACTTTACTGAATAAGTTTAGATTAATCTTATAATAGTTATTTATTTTAATCCTAAATTGAAATAATAATTTATTTTATTATTATTTGTTATTTTCACATTATTCTCTTTACATCAAAAAAATTAAAGTAGATAAGATAATCCAATATAATTAATACTTTAGCACTTTTCGGTTGGATTAAAGTTGATTTTTATAGGTTCTTTAAAGGCAATTGAGTCTTCGTATGCTTTTGAGTCTTTAGAGTTATGATAAAACTTCTTTTAAGCATTAAGATTCGTTTGGTCGAACTTTTTAAATAGAAACTTTTAGATAAACTTTTTTTATCAATAAAACTTTTATAAATAAAATTTGATTTTATTTTTGTCCTCATTCAAAAGTAAACTTTTATTTTATTTTTTTTTCATATAAGTAGGAGCAATCATGCAATATATATTTGCAACACCATAGAAACAAAATTTTACTTCGGAAGGTAATTTGCAACACCTTACATTCTCGTCTTTTTCTTTTAAGCAAAATAATAATAATTTTATTAAAGAGTTTAAAAGGTAGTACAAAGAGCAATCTGAAGGTAAAGAAAAAAAATCAAGAAATAATCATAACTTCGGAAGGTAAGTGTCGACTGGGACAATCGATTATATATTTTACTTTAAGTAAATGTCATAGAAATTAAATATGAATGTTGGTGTTCAAACATTTGGAAAAACTTCATTCCAAAATAAACTTCATTCCCTATTATTTGGAGAATTTTTCATGAGAAACTCCCCGCAGAAGATGCGCTTCGACGAAGGGGATGAAAATTAGGACATTTGAATGTAAGGTTCTCATAATATATCTCAATTAAAAGAAAAATCATAATCTGGAAGCTCGTCCTTTACTCGAAAGTGATTCCATATATGTTGTCTTTTACTGAATTTTACTTGCACAAACTTTCACTATACCAAAATGCTGTCTATGTGTTACTGTTGCTCTGCTGCTTCTGCCGCTGAGAACTGTTGTTTGGTGGTTTGCTGCAGCCCTGCTTGACTGCTGGGTTGAAAGTGCAGCTCCAACTTGCTTTTTCTGTGCTTTTTTGAAAATTTTTTATGCTGCTACTAGTGACTTCTATTTTTCTGTATGCTTACTGCTTTTGATTTGCGGCTGTTACATCATCTACATGCTGTTCTTGCAGTGTTTTGTTTTGTATTTGCCTACGGGCTTCTCCTATTTTTCTTTAATAATATTTTATTTGGCTTAAAAAAAAAAAACTTGCACAAACTTTCACAGGATATCGCAAATGGATGATATGTTAACATGTATCACTTTGTGGGATATATCACTATACCAAAAAGCTTCTAACTATCTTTAATTGTGAAAAGAGTCATTTTTTCCTTGGCAAACTTTCAAAGCATCGTCGTACTATGGTGATTGACATTCTTCGCTTTAGGGAAGGTTCCCTTCCAACAACTTATTTGGGGGTACCAATCTTTAGAGGCAGCCCTAAAAGCTCCTTTCTCCGTTCTATTGCCGACAAAGCAACAACAAAGCTTTGTATTTGGAAAGGAAAACTTTTGAGTTTCGCTGGTAGAATCCAACTACTCCATTCAGTTTTCACTTCAATGTTTCTTCACAGTTTCTATATTTATAGATGGCCTCGCACTCTGCTTAAGTCTATAATGGTTCGTGCACGAAACTTCCTTTAGTCTGGGGACCCTGATTCTCGTAAGCTTATTACTGTCCCTTGGAAAATTGTGTGTCTTCCCAAAACTGAAGGTGGTTTGGGCCTTCGAGACCTTATTCAGTTAAACTCAGCTGTTCTCTTAAAGACAACTTGGGATATTTTCACTAATCCTAGCGATTGGAGTATTTATTTCAGGAAACGTTTTAATTTGGATCTATACCATACTCCAATTGTGCGAAAAGTTTCTTCTATTTGGTCAGGCATTCGATCTGTTTTAGACTCAATTTTGGAAAAAGCGCGTTGGATTGTTGGAGATGGCAACTCAATTAATTTTTGGCACTCTAGATGGCTCCCTACATCTGTTCTTTCCTATATAGGCATCTCATGTCCTCTTGAATTAAAAGCAAAAGTTGCTGACTTCATAAGTAATCAATCATGGTCTATTCCGTTGCAGTTTGTTCAAGCTTTTCGCGATCTCTCTGAACGTATAAATTCAATTGTGCTCCCAAAACATCCTTGCAAAGATTTACTTATATGGTCTGATTCAGCTGATGGTTCTCTCTCATTTAGAGAAAGCTTTAATGAGATTAGGCTTAAAAAGCCTCATTATCCTTGGTCTAATGTTATATGGTCTAACTCTTTGCCTCCAAGATTCTCTTCTTTGGTTTGGCGTATGGTTTATAACAAATTGCCCACGGAAGACGTTCTTCAACATTATGGCATACCTTTGGCTTCAGTTTGTAGGCTCTGCTTTTCAGATACAGAATCAATAAACCATATCTTTGTAAATTGTTCTTTTTCTCATGCTCTATGGGACTGGATTTCGACCACCTTTCATACTACATTACTAGGTTCGGGTAGCTTCATGTCTTTATGGAAAGCTATTATTTCCAAGAATTTTCATTCTAAGCTTGCTCATGTGTGGCGCTTTTCTTGTTTTCTTATTTTCTATCACATTTGGAAGGCTCGTAACCGCATTGTTTTCGAAAACACTACCTATTCTCATAGAAAGATCATTATGTCCTGAAAATCTTATTTGAGATCTTGGTCTTCAAGTTGTCCTGGTTCTATCTACTCGATTTCAAACCTTCGTATTCTTAAAGCTATTGGAATTTCTGCCAACAATTGTAGAGCTCCACGAATTACCCAAGTTCTTTGGCTACTTCCAATTTATCCTTTTATCAAAGTGAATACAGATGGACTTTCTAAAGGTAATCCTGGTGAGGCTACTTGTGGTGGTGTCTTTAGAGATCATTCTGGCAAATTCTTGGGAGCCTATGCAGTGAGTTTGGGTCATAATACTTCCTTTTATGCTGAAATAATGGCAATTATTTATGCAATAAATCAGGCTGCTCAAAGGGGATGGAAGTTCATTTGGTTGGAAAGTGATTCTCAAGCTGCTCTTTCTTGCTTACTGGACCATTCTTATAAGCCGCCTTGGTGTATTTATAATGAATGGATCAACTGTCACTTTCTCCTTTCACAAATATCTTTCTATTGTAGCCACATTTTTAGAGAGGGAAACCAAGTAGCAGATTCAATGGCTAATGTAGGATTATCTTGTCCTACCTTTACTTGGTTTGCCTATCCACCAGCTCAAATCAAAGAGATTCTCTTTAAAAACCGTTGGGGATTTCCAAATTTTCGATTTAGTTAGTTCCTGCTTTGATTCAAGCCCTTTGCCTTTCTGATGCAAGTATATTGCTTGATGAGCATAGTTGAAGGCAGAGCTTTTTGATGTTGCATTGTAGTTAAATTTGATTCTGCTTCTCTTGCTGCTTCTGCAATCCTGGATGATTCTGCAATTCTATTATTGCTGGGCCGTTTATGCATTTCTGGTTGTCTTGCTCTTTGAGGAAGCTAGTTTGTTGCTGCTACTGTGCTGCATTTGTTTGCTGTTGCTGAGAGTTGTTATGCTTCTCCTCTGTTGCTTGCGGTATAGGTGTTACTGTTGCTCTGCTGCTTCTGCCGCTGAGAACTGTTGTTTGGTGGTTTGCTGCTGCCCTGCTTGACTGCTGGGTTGAAAGTGCAGCCCCAACTTGTTTTTTCTGTGCTTTTTTGCAAATTTGTTATGCTGCTGCTAGTGACTTCTGTTTTTCTGTATGCTTACTGCTTTTGATTTGCGGCTGTTATTTGTTTTGTACTCGCCTACGGGCTTCTCCTATTTTTCTTTAATAATATTTTATTTGACTTAAAAAAAAAAAGTTTCTAACTATCTCATTTTTTTTTTTACGATGTTATATGAAAAGCAAATAAACTAAATTAGAATAGAACACAAAAAAATATTTAAAATTTATGACCGTTGTTGTAGTCTTCGAAAGAACATATTATTGATCTGGTGATGGGACATGTTCGAATGGAAGAATATATCTATACTTGTATTTCGATATTTATCCATTTGGATATGCCTGATTTGGATTCTCTTTGGCCTTTTGGAAAACTTTTAGCAAATATAGAAAATGCGTGCCATCTTCACTTGGTGGGAGTAGATTTCTCCTTGGTTGTTTATGAATAATAATATTATTCTTATTGAGTGACCAATTGACCAAATATACACGTTTCTCTATCCTTTATTATAAAAAGTTATTCTGAAAATAATTCATTATTGTTATTATTCTAACTTTATATCTGTTAGGATTTTTGTTGGCATTATATAACAATTAAATAATTTGAAGATTTTTTTTAATTTTGAAAATTATTATTGTTTTAATTTAAATCCGTGTATTTTAGTTTTTTTTAGCTATTTTAGAAATAGTTTGATTATTAAAGTTCAAAGTTTAACACAAAGAAAAAAAATACTTTTGGAAACAAAGAGTTTAGTAAGGTAAGAATTCTTCCTAACTAAGGAGATTTATTTGCTTAAAAAGTAAGAAAAAAAAATCTTCTTTAGAAAGGAGTTTACGATTTTAATATAAATAAACACTTATTTGCATAATTTTGGTAGAGCCTCCATTTACGTGAAAAACTAGTCCAAAGAGAGCTTCTCCGTAAGTATGATTTTTGTTTTCTAAAGCTTTCATTTTTTTCTTATGCTTTAATTGAGAACAACTTAGTGGTAATTATATGTGTGTAATTCTTATTATAATAAACTAAAAGATTTAGATCTCTAATTGTTTTGAAGGCAATTTAGTTGTATTTTTCATAAGAGGAACTTGAATTTCTTCGGAAGAAGAAGCTGTGTATGTTGAAGGAAGTTCGGCGACATCAGAAGCGCGATAATCTTGTGAATCATGGCCATCCATCAAGATCCTGCCCAGCTGCATTGAAAAACAAAGAGAGAGCCTTTGATTTATATAAGTCTATTTGTGTTTGTATCATGTTATTTTTTAATAGATTGTTTTCCTTTGGACAAGGCCTCCTGGATGTAGGATTAGAAAATATGAACCATGTGAAGTTGCTTGTTTTCATTATTTTATTTGTGGCTTATCTGATTAGATTAATAGTGAAATCAAAAGAAGCAAAATAATGAAAAAGTCGTATTTCCAACTTTTCTACAAAGAAAAATAAATAAATAAAAAATATAAAATCAGTGTTAAGAGATCTTGAAATTACTTCAAATGTGATTTTGAACTCTAAAACTATGAAATATGGTGAAGATCCAACAGTAAATTATTGAGTCCCGTTTTTCGTTAAATTTCAAAAAGACACTTCGCTCGCTCAATTTCAATAAATAAAACTCAGATAAAAAGTTATGTTTTGGTCAATATAGCGGTTAATTAATATATTGCGTATGCAAAAGTTATGACTCTTGTCGTAGTCTTCGAAAGAGCAAATGATAGATGTTTAGCAGGAAAGTGATATTTATCCATTTAGATTCTCTTTGGCCTTTTAGAATGGTTAGATTAATAGATACCCCTTTTATGAACGTGCAGAAATTGGTGGGAGTAGCTTTCGTAGCTAAAAGTTTGTTTAATTTTTGGTCGTTTTTAAAGTATGTACTTCACTTTATTTCTTTGTGGCTTTCTTCTTCTTATTTTTAGCTTCTTGTAGATATTAACAACACCGTAAAATATATATATATATATATATATATATTTAAATTTAAATAATTAAATAAAACCAATAATATATACGATATAAATATATTATTTCATCATATTAAATGACAGCAATTACAAAACATACGACTATCATTTTGAACTAAAGAAGTAAACAAATAACTTATTTAGTTACAAACAAAGGATGAAGAAAATTGGACAAGGAAGAATAAATATTATAGATATTTGATTCTTATCATCAATAAATATTGATGACCCAAATATGCATGATTCCCTATCCATTTTCTTGAAAGAACTTATTCCTAAAATAATTTACGATCAATAAATATTCTAACTTTATATATGTATATAAGGCCCATTGTGTGTGAAAGAAGAAAGCAAGTAGTCGTTAAGAGCTAAGTAGAGAGAAACAATGGCGAAAGCAACGAAACAAAGCTTCATCCGGCTATTCGCAAAGGATTTCGAAATCGCCTGGGGAGACGACAAGCGTTACTGGAAATGGGAAAATTTACTTGGGTAACTTATTATCAATTAATGTTCTATATGCATACATATACATACGAATATATATATATCAGATTAAATATTAGTAAAAATATAGACTCTAATTGCGCATTGTTAATTCCTGTTTTGCAGTTCTCATGAGGGTACGGTCGCTGAATTAATTGAAGTATGCTTCCTGGAAATCAAGACAAAATTCAGAACTTGGACCAAAAGATAAATGGATAGATGTCCCAGTTGGTCAATTTACTGCTCCTCACAATGCTGGACAGATGGAAATGCATTTGAGGGGAACTGAGAGTTTGGTTTGGAAGAAGGAAATGGTCTTCGCAGGTGCCGTCATTCGCTCAAAGAATTAATTAAGCTTCGTAACATAAGCATCTATCGGGACAATCAAATTAAATAAAACGTCTCGAAACTTGAATAAAAATGTAGTACTTGTGATTGTAATAAATAATGAGCATCATTGCATGCTCTATAATATATCAATGCAAGTAGTATATTCAAATTATCACACCTCAATGCTCTAGCAAATTTTACTTATGCTTATTTTGATACTAGCTGCCTTAATTTTTTGCACATGATAAATACTATCTTCTAGTATCACATCATATCATATATACCACATACGTAGTTTTGATTAGTCTGTAAAGCCCAATATATTACCTACTTTGCCGAAATTATGATTGTTGCTTTGGTTTTCGAATCAGCATTTGATAGATAGATGGTCTAATATTTCGATTGAAAAGTTGATTCGTTTATTGTCCTTTGTTAGCCGGATTAATGGACCATCCAACCGGAATGAGAACAAAATGCATAGGCCGTTAAAATGAGTTCTAAGACACACACATGTTAGGAAAGAATAATAACACTCATCAATGCTCTTTATTGTATTATATTCTACAGCTTGTATAATTCCCCTTTTGTAGTCTTCCTTTAGTCAAGGCTGTAATGGTGGCCCACTGGCCATTACTTCTCTTTCCATTGACCTGTACTTGTATATATATATATATCTTTATAATATAATTTAGCAGTTGAAATCGTATTTCCATTGACCTGTACTTGAAAATAATGAAGCATGTTTGATAATTTGCTAGAAATATGAAGGAGAAAAAACAAACTATATGTTATTCTATAACTTAGCTAGTTGCTTCATGTTTCACATTTACCAAAAATCGTATTATCACCTTTCTATTAATTTACAATATTGGTGGGCCTGAGGAGACACCGCCCCTTCAAGCCCCTAAAGAGCTCCGCCACTGCATATCTCCATTATTAATTTCAGGGGAAGTTGTAAACTCCCCAACTGGGTTCTCTATCCATTGGTGCCTTGGCCTCAACCTCAAATTTTCTTTGCGGTCTTGCTTCATTCCATTTGCACAAAGGAGTCTCAGGTCCTTCAACATTATAACGAATGCAACTTCTTTATAAAATTCCTGGAGAGAGTTTTCGAGGATCAAATCTTGCATGTACCTCTAGCCAACATATGTTCAGCAGTTCAGCCTCTTCCACGATTACATAATATACCCTCGAACACTTTATTTCCTTTACGAGGGAGAAAGAAAATTAAAAAAGCCGCGTCTATCAGGAAAACTAGCCAGGAGAAACAGTCGCGATCCCGGAAATTCTAGCATAACGAATGCGTTATATTTTAAATGCATCACTTGGCGGAATATGTCAGTATACAGAAAAGTTTTAGCTATCTCCCTCTTCTTTATTTTTCTTCACATGAATGTGATTGTTTATCCTCTATCTACCAACAACACCATAAAAAAAGATATTTTGAATCAAAATAGATAAAAAAAAAACCAATAATATGACAAATATATTATTTCGTAATCTGAAATGGCAACAGTTATATGAACATATGGTTATCATTTTAAATTAATATTAATGTAAAAGAAAACTAGAATATTGAAACAAAGTTGTGATTTTAATAACGTGTAAATTGCTAAGAAGAGTTTTTTTTAATTACTACACAAAGTGTTGCCTAGGAAATAATGTTTTCTATAATTTTCAAACCAAATCATATCCATAAAATGTACAATCTTTATATCATAAAGAAGTAAGTAAAGTAATGCATAAAAGCAAAGGATGGAGAAATTGGACATGGAAAACGTTTTTAATAGATATATGATTTTCAACATCAATAATTAATTATTATTTATGAATAAAAATATTATTCTTATTGAGTGACCAATTGACTAAATATACATGATTCCTTATCATTTATTCTAAAAGGGTATTCCCAAAAATAATTAATTATTGTTGAAAAATAAGAATTTCGTAATGACTCAAAACACACAAATATATTTATTTCTCATACAAATTTACAAGAAAATATGTAAATACTCTCAAATACTTGAACAAGGACTCAAGCTTTATTTCTAACTTATTCTAAAAACTTTAAGGGGGGAGGGGTATTTATAGTTGAAGCAAATCATTCTAAACCATTGATTTAGTCTTCATGTAGAACACCAATGTTGACTTTGTCCAGCACACCAATGTTGACTTTGTCTAGTACACCAATATTGACTTTGTCTAGTACACCATTATTTATCAAATCTAGTATACCATTGCTTACTAAATCTAGTACACCAATTTAGACAATTCAATATTCTAGATTAAGTTTACAATTCAACACTCCCCCTTAAACTTAATCTAATCACACTAAGTGAATTTCTCAATCTTATAAAATCTTCTTGTTTGAGTGGCTTGGTAAAAATGTCAGCAATTTGATCCTGGGACTTCACATACTCCATATGTACATCATTTCTTGTGATGCATTCCTTTATGTAGTGGTAACGCGTGTCAATATGCTTGCTTCGATCATGAAACACCGGATTCTTTGCCAATGCCATAGCTGACTTGTTATCAACATAAATCTTCGTTGGCTTCTCTTGTGACCACCTCAGCTCCTTTAGTAGGTTTCTAAGCCAAATTGCATGGCAAACACATGACGTGACAGCTACGTACTCAGCTTCACATGTGGAGAGTGTTACAATTGGTTGCTTCTTTGACATCCAGGTGAAAGCGGTGCCTCCCATAAAGAATACAAAACCAGTTGTACTTTTTCGATCATCAATATCTCCAGCCCAATCACTATCGCTATATCCAACAAGTTCAAAATTATCTGAACATGAATAGAACAAACCAAAGTTTTTTGTACCTTTTAGATAACGAAGAATCCTCTTTGCAGCCTTAAAATGTGTGGTTGTTGGAGTTTCCATGTAACGGCTTACAAGTCCTGTTGCATAGAGAATATCGGGCCTAGTACATGTTAAATATCGTAAACATCCAACCAAGCTCTTGAAAAAAGTTGAATATACTTTTTCTCCTTCTTTATGCTTCGAGAGCTTAACTCCACACTCAATTGGCATACTAATAGGCTTGCAATTTTCCATTTTGAACTTCTTGAGGATCTCCTTTGTATAGCGTTGTTGTGAAATGAAAATTCCATCTTCCTCTTGTCTTACTTCGATACTGAGGTAATACGCCATAAGCCCAATGTCAGTCATCTCAAACTCCTTAGTCATCGTGTTCTTGAAATCATCGAACATGCTTGGATTGCTTCCAGTAAAAATCAAATCATCTACGTACAAGCACACGATCAAAATATCTTCATCTTTGATCTTGATGTAAAGTGTGTGTTCATAAGGGCACTTAGTAAAACCATTCTTTTGGAAATACTTGTCGATTCGACTATTCCATGCTCTTGGTGCTTGTTTCAAACCATAGAGAGCCTTTCTCAATTTCAACACCTTGTCCTCTTGCCCTTTAACTTCGAAACCTGTAGGTTATTATATGTAGACTTCTTCTTCAAGAACTCCATTCAAAAATGCAGATTTTACATCCATTTGATGGATCTTCCATTTGTTTTGAGCTGCCAAGGAAATGATTAGTCTTACAGTTTCTAAGCATGCTACCTGAGCAAACACCTCATTATAGTCGATGCCAGCTCTTTGACTGTAGCCTTTTGCAACTAGCCTCGCTTTGTATCGCTCAATCTCTCCTTTTGAATTCTGTTTTGCTTTGTACACCCATTTGACTCCAATAGCTTTGTATCCTTTAGGAAGTGACACAAGCTCCCACGTATCATTCTTCACAATAGCTTTAATTTTTTCATCCATTGCATTTCTCTATTTTTCATCTTGTATAGCTTCTCCAAAACTCATTGGTTCACACTCAGCAAAAAGGCAAAAAAGAGTGAGATTATCTAACCTCTCAGTTACCTCATAGAGATCTTGGAAACTCCTTGTGCGTTCTTCATTTCTTTCTTTTAAAAAGGATGGTGGTGAATCTCCTTGATTGTTTGTTGTTGGTGAAGTTGGTGGAGTATGCGGAGTAGTAGGTTCTTCTCTTGCTTCTCTTGCTTGCTCCATTATTGGCTCTTCTTCAAACAAAGGAAAGAAGTTGAACTCATCGACATCTGGACCAAAATCTCATTCTCCTTCTTCGTCAAATATTACATCTCGACTGATCACAATCTTTTTGCTGTTTGGATTATACAACTTGTAACCCTTTGAACTTGAATCATAGCCAATGAAGATAAAACTCTCGCTTTTATCATCCAGCTTTGTTCTTCTCTCGTCTGGTACATGAACATGAGCTACACTTCCAAAAACTCTAAGATGAGAAATACCAGGCTTTCTTCCACACCATGCTTCTTGTGGTGCTTTTCCCCACACGCTTCTTGTTGGAGATCTATTGGATAGATATACAGCAGTTGATACAGCTTCAGCCCAAAACTCCTTGGGTAGTCTTTTACTTTTCAACATACTCCTCGCTATGTTGAGAATTGTTCGATTCTTTCTTTCAGCAACACCATTTTGTTGGGGGGATCTCGAAACGGTTAAGAATCGTCGAATTCCATTTGCTTCACAGAATTCTTGAAATTCCTTGGAAGTGAATTCTCTTCCACGAACAGTTCTCATGGCCTTAATCTGACGACCACTTTCTTTCTCAACGGCAGCTTTAAATTTTTTGAAAGCTCCAAATACCTCAGACTTTTGCTTCAAAAGGTAGATCCATGTTTTTCTTGAAAAATCATCAATAAAGAGAAGGAAATAATTATTATTACCAAGAGATCTTGGCTTGAATGGACCGCATACATCAGCATGAATGAGCTCCAATGGTTTCTTGGCTGTAAAGGTAGACTCTTTTGGAAAGCTTTTTCTGAATTGCTTCCCATGTAAACATCCTTCACAAAGTTGGTTCGGATGATTGATGTACGGAAGACCTCTTACCATCTCCTTCTTAGCCAATAGCTCTAACCCTCCAAAGTTGAGATGCCCAAATCGAAGATGCCATAGCCATGATGCATCTTTGTAATAAGCTTTCAAACATTTCGCAACATCGTTTTGAATATTCAAAGAAAACATTCTATTCTTTGACATTTTCACTTTAGTAATTAAGTTGCCTTTGTCATCTCTTATAAAAAGACTATAATCTTTCATATGAATGTCGTAGCCTTTTTCTAAGAGTTGACCTAAACTCAAAATATTGCTTTTCATATTAGGCACATAGTAGACATTTCCAATAAATTGATGTCTACCATCTTTCAATTGTATAAGAATGTTACCTCTTCCTTTCACGGTATTTTTGAATCATCACTAAAAGAAACATTTCCATTTGTTGATTCGTCTAACTCCACGAACATGCTTCTTTTTCCACACATATGATTGCTCGCACCAGTGTCAAGATACCATATGTTCTCTTGGCCTCCACTATTGTCTTTGTATGCTAACAAGACAGTTTCATCTCCTTGATTCTTTTCTTCTACATAGTTAGCCTTTTCTTCCACTTCATTGTTGTAGGCTCTACATGCAGAAGCATAATGGCCAAACTTTTGACAATTATAACATCTGACTTTAGACTTGTCGTATCTTGTATTTGGATTGTTCCTTCCACGACCTCGTGTTGAGCTTTCTCCTTTCTCATAGTTGTTGAAATTATTGTAGTTATAATTCCAACCTCGTCCACGACCACGGCCTCTACTTTGTCCTTGATCTCGACCTTTACCTCGACCATGTTGGTTTCTATCATAGCTTTGAATTTCTTCTTTCTCCTTGAATTGCATCTTGAGAAGTTGTTCGGAGATGCCTTGCTTCTTTTTTATCTTTTCTTCATAGGCTTGCAATGATCCTTGTAGTTGGTCGATCGTCATTTCTTCCAAATCTTTAGTTTCTTCAATTGTTGTGACTATGTGATCAAATTTTGAATCCATAGATCGTAGTATCTTTTCCATTATCTTTACTTCACTTAATTTTTCACCATTTCTTTTCAATTGATTAGAAATAGCTTCAATTCTAGAGAAGTAATTAACAATTGACTCGCCTTCCTTCATATATAAAGTTTCAAATTCTCCTCTCAATGTTTGAAGACGTACCTTTTTTACTTGCTCAGCGCCTTTATAGGATGTCTGAAGTTTATCCCATGCTTGCTTTGCGGAAATTGCATTTGATATCTTCTCTAAAGCATCATCATCTAATGCTTGATAAATGACATAGAGAGCTTTTTGGTCTCTCTTTCTCGAGTCCTTCAACGTGTCTTTTTGTGCTTGAGTCAAAACAGAAATGGCAACATCATTTCTAGGTTCATTATAACCTTTCTCCACGACCTCCCACACATCTTGTGCTCCAAGGAATGCCTTCATTTTTATGCTCCAATTATCATAATTGCTTCTATTGAGAATTGGAACTTGGAATGGTGTCATACCTCCATTTGCCATAACTTTCTAACAGTATTTCGGATAGTAATATGAATGTTTATAGGTGTGAAAATATACACTAAGAAAATTCCCAGGAAAGACTAGAGGGGTCACAACGGTCTCACTTAAAACCCAGACTCCTTAGGCAATCTTGGCCTTTTTGACAGAATTTCCTAAATATGCACGTAATCACACAAATATAACATCCACGTTACAAAACCGAGCTCTGATACCACTTTGTTGAAAAATAAGAATTTCGTAATGACTCAAAACACACAAATATATTTATTTCTCATGCAAATTTACAAGAAAATATGTAAACACTCTCAAATACTTGAACAAGGACTTAAGCTTTATTTCTAACTTATTCTAAAAACCTTAAGGGGGGAGGGGTATTTATAGTTGAAGCAAATCATTTTAAACCATTGATTTAGTCTTCATGTAGAACACCAATGTTGACTTTGTCCAACACACCAATGTTGACTTTGTCCAGCACACCAATATTGACTTTGTCTAGTACACCATTATTTACCAAATCTAGTACACCATTGCTTACTAAATCTAGTACACCAATTTAGACAATTCAATATTCTAGATTAAGTTTACAATTCAACAATTACTGTTATTATTCTAACTTTACATATAAAAATGTGGTACTATGTAAAAGACGAAAGTAGTATTTGTTAGAACTTTTGTTAGCATTATATGACAATTAAATACATTTGAAGAATTTTTTTAATTCTAAAAATTATTGTTTTTTCTTCACTAAACTCCTTGTATGTTAGTTTTCTAGTTATTTTAGAATTAGGTGACTGTCAAAGTTTAACTAGAAAATATAAATTTGCTACAATACAACTCAAAAGAAAAAAAACTTTTGGAAATAAGGAGTTTAGTATGATAAGAATTCTTCCTAATTTAAGAGATTTATTTTCATAAGAAATAAGGAAAGGAAAATCCCCTTTAGAATAGGGTTAACGGTTTTCATATAAACAAATACTTACTTTTTATAATTTCGTACAACCGCCATTTACATGAAAAACTAGTCAAAAGAGAGCTCTTTCCTAAGCATGATTTTAATTTTCTAAGTCTTCTTACACTTCGATTACGAACAGCTTAGTGATAATTATTGGTTTGTGATTACTATTATAATAAACTTAAAAATTTAAATCTCTAAATGTTGTGAAGACAATTGGTTGTATTCTTCGGGAGAGGAACTTAAATTTTTTCAAGAGAAGAAATTGTGTTCGTGAAAAGAAGTTCAACGGCATCAGAACCGAAGGAATCTTGCAAAATAAGGCCACCTCAGAAGATTCTGCATAACGGCGACAACAAAGTGGAAGTCATTGATTCATATAAATATATTGGTATTTATATCATTTTATTTTTTAGTAAATTATTTTTCTCTAGGCCTGGTCATAGAGGTAGGATTGGGAAATTTGAACCATATTAAAATTACTTGTCTTTGTTATTTTATTTGTGGCTTATTTGATTCGACTTATTATGGAGTTAATTAATATTAGGGGTGGAAATTCGAGTTCATGTATTGTGTTCGAGTCGTGTCAAACAGTTAATTACGTCAGAAGCCCTCAACTCGAACTAGACTCATTTATTAATTGTGGCAAGAGTCCTCAACATAAAGACACAAAACGACCCATCAACTTATTTATTAATTAGATAATCGTGATCATTGACCCATTTATTAAGCACGATTCATCTACCCATTTATTAATCGAATAATTGTGTCGAATTGACCTGTTTACTATTTAGGTAATGGGGTTGACTTGTTAATCTGTTCGATTTAAGTGAAAAAAATATTGTAATTATAGAGAATTGAACCAAGACCTTAATTTAAAAAAATTTACCACCAAGCTACTACCATATTTTTGTTTAAATTGTGAATGCATTATATATATATATATATATATATATATATATATATATATATATATATATCACATTTTAAGTTCTTTTTTATATTAAGAATTTATAATGTTAAATTGTTTTACATAGAATTATTTTCAATTGTGAATGCTAAACTATTACACGTAAAATAAAAAGTAATTTCAAATTAAAACATTACTAACTATAAAAAATTAAAAAATTAAAATCACAATATAATACATTATACATTTATTTCTTTTTCATTTTTTTTATTTTTAAAATAAAATAAAAAAAGATATAGAAAAGGTTTAAATTTCTTGTAAAAACTAATTATGAACACAATATTTTATAAAAATCGATTAGGGATAAGAATTTTTGTAAACTTTTATTATCTAAAAATATTATTATTCAACAATTATTCTTAAAAAATAAAAATAATTAGTCTTCATAAAAAGTAGTTGTTTATTTTTATATTTTTTCATTATTTTTAACAAAACGTTTAAATAATATTTTGCTTTTCATTTTCTGATTTAGATTTATTTTTTATTAGATAATTTTACCCTCATTATTGTTTTAAGTTTTGAAATCATTAGTTATTTAATCATCCATCTAATATATATAGTATATAACATGGTGTTCGGACATTCTAGCCCATGTTCGGCATTTTTCAACTTTTTGTTCTGGTTTTCTTAATTATGGCTTGGACAGGGATATTTTTAACTTCTCTTGGTAGCCCGTGGCATCTTGATAAGGCTCTAAAGGTTCTCATTCTCACATGGCATCCTTTGCCGGCGGGTCGGATCAAGGTCAATACAAATGGATTTGCTAACAGCCTTCTATGCTATGGGCTCGCTCAAGGCTGCCCAACAGCCTTCTATGCTAAAATAATAGCTGTAATTTTGGCTGTTGAGCTTGCTCATGATTGCCGGTTGTTGAATCTTTGGTTAGAAAGTGATTCTCTTTTGGTCATTCAGCTCTTCCTTAAGGGTTCTGTTCAGCTCCCTTGGATGATTCGTAACAGGCGTTATAACTATCAGCACTTGATTTCTCAGACGAATTTTTGTTGTTCTCACACTTTCAGAGAGACTAATTTATTACTGACGCATTGGCAAATTTGAGCCTTGGATGCGCTTCCTTACACTCGTGTTCGGAGTATCCCCCGTCTATTGCACCAATGTTATAGATTTTCTTGAGTTCTTTTCTTCTTCTGTTTCTCGCTGTCTTTTCTAAAGGGTTGGGCTCATTTTGTCCCCCCTTTGTGATTAGTTGTTGTTACTCTTTTTCTTTTTAATAATGCTTGCTCTTAGAAATTAAGTTATATATAATAATCAAATCTATTTACAACTAACATAAAATAAAAGTTTTATTTAAATATAACTTGTAGAACATTTTTATTTAACTATCAACTATAAATTAACAATTATTTTTATATCATATTAAGCAGGTATTAATTTTTATATCATTATTAATGTGACGATTATGCATTAACAATTTAGTTATCACATAAGTTATCAAAATCATTTATAAAGCAATATGCTTTAACTAACTATGTTGGTACGCTTTAGTTAAAAAATTAACTAAATATTAGCAATTAAATTTGAAAGATTTAAAACACTTACATGCTGATCAAGTGGTTCATCACCTCAGTTATTAAATCATAAATGATAAAGGATAAAATATTCCGCAATTAACTCAAATACAATAGACGTATAAATATTCTATTTGCGTTATAATAGCTTAATTTGCAATAATTCTGTTAATATTACAAATTATATGTATAAAATTAAATTAAGATTACATCAAAATTTTATCGTAATGGAGATTAATATTCAAGAAAAATTATTTTATTGTTGGATAATTTTGTTTACTTTGCATGGCTATATTTTAGTTGCCTATTAAATAAAAGAAATTATTAAAATTATTGTTAAATAATATGTAACGAGAAAGTTTTAAATGAAATTATTATAAAATTATAGTTATCAAATATTTAGTTAAAATATCTTCATTTTATTATATTTACAATAAAAAATTATAAGAAACTAATTATCGAATAAATAATAATCGTGTCATAAATGAATTGATAGGTTAAACAGATCAACCCGACACGATTACTTGGATGAATAGTAACTATGTCATAAATGAGGTGGCAAGTTGAGAAGATCAAATTGAGCACCGCCCGACTAACAAATAGACGACATGAACAGTAATCATGTCAAGTTTACTCAAAACGAACTCGTAAAATTTGTGCTGGGTTCATGTCAAATTTGCACAATGGGTCACTTAATTATAATTGACAACATGTCTACCAACGAATCTTTCATTATCAATGGTGATTTGGTTGAATAGTTACATTAATGAGGCAAATCGAACTTGATCAGAAATTGAGTTGAACCAAATAAACCAAATAAGTTTTCTTTAATTTAATTTAGTACTGTAATAGTTCTGTTTATTTTGATTCAGAATCAAAATAAATCGAAACTCATTTCAGTTATTTTTAGTTTGATTTTATAACAACCGAATCAAATTCAAATCTACGTAGTTTTATTCATCATTACAAATAGTTAAAATAATTTTTTTTAACAATTTTCAAGAAGTTGATATTTTAAATTTAAAACCGTAATATAGTTTATAAAAATATTAGAAATATAAATCAATCCACATTAACTTAAAAAAAATATAAGTCAATAGCATGATGGCTAAATTATATAAATATTAAAACAAATAATACGACATTTGTAAATTTTGTAGTAGTTTATGATGTTATATGAAAAGCAAATAAACTAAATTAGATTAAAACACAAAAAAATATTTAAAAAATATGACCGTTGTTGTAGTCATCGAAAGAACATATTATTGATCTAGTGATGGGACATGTACGAATGGAAGAATATATCTATATTTGTATTTCGATATTTATCCATTTTGGATATGCCTTATTTGGATTCTCTTTGGCCTTTTGGAAAACTTTTAGCAAACATAGCAAAATATGCCTGATTTGGATTCTCTTTGGCCTTTTGGAAAACCTTTAGCAAATATAGCAAATGCGTGCCAATCTTCACTTGGTGGGAGTAGCTTTCTCCTTGGTTGTTTATGAATAATAATATTATTCTTATTGAGTGACCAATGGACCAAATATACACGTTTCTCTATCCTTTATAAAAAGTTATTCTCAAAATAATTCATTATTGTTATTATTCTAACTTTATATCTGTTAGGATTTTTGTTGGCATTATATAACAATTAAATAATTTGAAGATTTTTTTTAATTTTGAAAATTATTATTGTTTTAATTTAAATCCGTGTATTTTAGTTTTTTTAGCTATTTTAGAAATAGTTTGATTATTAAAGTTCAAAGTTTAACACAACGAAAAAAAATACTTTTGGAAACAAAGAGTTTAGTAAGGTAAGAATTCTTCCTAACTAAGGAGATTTATTTGCTTAAAAAGTAAGAAAAAAAAATCTTCTTTGGAAAGGAGTTTACGATTTTAATATAAATAAACACTTATTTTCATAATTTTGGTAGAACCTCCATTTACGTGAAAAACTAGTCCAAAGAGAGCATTTTTATTTAACTATCAACTATAAATTAACAATTATTTTTATATCATATTAAGCAGGTATTAATTTTTATATCATTATTAATGTGACGATTATGCATTAACAATTTAGTTATCACATAAGTTATTAAAATCATTTATAAAGCAATATTTAGTTAAAAAATTAACTAAATATTAGCAATTAAATTTGAAAGATTTAAAACACTTACATGCTGATCAAGTGGTTCATCACCTCAGTTATTAAATCATAAATGATAAAGGATAAAATATTCCGCAATTAACTCAAATACAATAGACGTATAAATATTCTATTTGCGTTATAATAGCTTAATTTGCAATAATTCTGTTAATATTACAAATTATATGTATAAAATTAAATTAAGATTACATCAAAATTTTATCGTAATGGAGATTAATATTCAAGAAAAATTATTTTATTGTTAGGATAATTTTGTTTACTTTGCATGGCTATATTTTAGTTGCCTATTAAATAAAAGAAATTATTAAAATTATTGTTAAATAATATGTAACGAGAAAGTTTTAAATGAAATTATTATAAAATTATAGTTATCAAATATTTAGTTAAAATATCTTCATTTTATTATATTTACAATAAAAAATTATAAGAAACTAATTATCGAATAAATAATAATCGTGTCATAAATGAATTGATAGGTTAAACAGATCAACCCGACACGATTACTTGGATGAATAGTAACTATAGTCATAAATGAGGTGGCAAGTTGAGAAGATCAAATTGAGCACCGCCCGACTAACAAATAGACGACTATGAACAGTAATTGTGTCAAGTTTACTCAAACGAACTCGTAAAATTTGTGCTGGGTTCATGTCAAATTTGCACAATGGGTCACTTAATTATAATTGACAACATGTCTACCAACGAATCTTTCATTATCAATGGTGATTTGGTTGAATAGTTACATTAATGAGGCAAATCGAACTTGATCATAAATTGAGTTGAACCAAATAAACCAAATGAGTTTTCTTTAATTTAATTTAGTACTGTAATAGTTCTATTTATTTTTATTCAGAATCAAAATAAACCGAAACTCATTTCAGTTTAATTATTTTTAGTTTAATTTTATAACAACCGAATCAAATGCAAATCTACATAGTTTTATTCATCATGACAAATAGTTAAAATAATTTTTTTTAACAATTTTTAAGACGTTGATATTTTAAATTTAAAACCGTAATATAGTTTATAAAAATATTAGAAATATAAATCAATCCACATTAAGTTAAAAAAAATATAAGTCAATAGCATGATGGCTAAATTATATAAATATTAAAACAAATAATACGACATTTGTAAATTTTGTAGTAGTTTATGATGTTATATGAAAAGCAAATAAACTAAATTAGAATAAAACACAAAAAAATATTTAAAAAATATGACCGTTGTTGTAGTCTTCGAAAGAACATATTATTGATCTAGTGATGGGACATGTTCGAATGGAAGAATATATCTATATTTGTATTTCAATATTTATCCTTTTGGATATGCCTGATTTGGATTCTCTTTGGCCTTTTGGAAAACTTTTAGCAAATATAGAAAATGCGTGCCATCTTCACTTGGTGGGAGTAGCTTTCTCCTTGGTTGTTTATGAATAATAATATTATTCTTATTGAGTGACCAATGGACCAAATATACACGTTTCTCTATCCTTTATAAAAAGTTATTCTCAAAATAATTCATTATTGTTATTATTCTAACTTTATATCTGTTAGGATTTTTGTTGGCATTATATAACAATTAAATAATTTGAAGATTTTTTTAATTTTGAAAATTATTATTGTTTTAATTTAAATCCGTGTATTTTAATTTTTTTAGCTATTTTAGAAATAGTTGATTATTAAAGTTCAAAGTTTAACACAAAGAAAAAAAATACTTTTGGAAACAAAGAGTTTAGTAAGGTAAGAATTCTTCCTAACTAAGGAGATTTATTTGCTTAAAAAGTAAGAAAAAAAAATCTTCTTTGGAAAGGAGTTTACGATTTTAATATAAATAAACACTTATTTTCATAATTTTGGTAGAACCTCCATTTACGTGAAAAACTAGTCCAAAGAGAGCTTCTCCGTAAGTATGATTGTTGTTTTCTAAATTTTTCATTTTTTTCTTATGCTTTAATTGAGAACAACTTCGTGGTAATTATTTGTGTGTAATTCTTATTATAATAAACTAAAAGATTTAGATCTGTAATTGTTTTGAAGGCAATTTAGTTGTATTTTTCATAAGAGGAACTTGAATTTCTTCGGAAGAAGAAGCTGTGTATGTTGAAGGAAGTTCGGCGACATCAGAAGCGCGATAATCTTGTGAATCATGGCCATCCATCAAGATCCTGCCCAGCTGCATTGAAAAACAAAGAGAGAGCCTTTGATTTATATAAGTCTATTTGTGTTTGTATCATGTTATTTTTTAATAGATTGTATTCCTTTGGACAAGGCCTCCTGGATGTAGGATTAGAAAATATGGACCATGTGAAGTTGTTTGTTTTCATTATTTTATTTGTGGCTTATCCGATTAGATTAATAGTGAAATCAAAAGAAGCAAAATAATGAAAAAGTCGTATTTCCAACTTTCCTACAAAGAAAAATAAATAAATAAAAAATATAAAATCAGTGTTAAGAGAGCTTGAAATTACTTCAAATGTGATTTTGAACTCTAAAACTATGAAATATGGTGAAGATCCAACAGTAAATTATTGAGCCCCGTTTTTCGTTAAATTTCAAAAAGACACTTCGCTCACTCAATTTCAATAAATAAAACTCACATAAAAGGTTATGTTTTGGTCAATATAGCGGTTAATTAATACATTGCGTATGCAAAAGTTATGACTCTTGTCGTAGTCTTCGAAAGAGCAAATGATAGATGTTTAGCAGGAAAGTGATATTTATCCATTTAGATTCTCTTTGGCCTTTTAGAATGGTTAGATTAATAGATACCCCTTTTATGAACGTGCAGAAATTGGTGGGAGTAGCTTTCGTAGCTAAAAGTTTGTTTAATTTTTGGTCGTTTTTAAAGTATGTACTTCACTTTATTTCTTTGTGGCTTTCTTCTTCTTATTTTTAGCTTCTTGTAGATATTAACAACACCGTAAAAAATATATATATATTTAAATTTAAATAATTAAATAAAACCAATAATATATACGATATAAATATATTATTTCATCATATTAAATGACAGCAATTACAAAACATACGACTATCATTTTGAACTAAAGAAGTAAACAAATAACTTATTTAGTTACAAACAAAGGATGAAGAAAATTGGACAAGGAAGAATAAATATTATAGATATTTGATTCTTATCATCAATAAATATTGATGACCCAAATATGCATGATTCCCTATCCATTATCTTGAAAGAACTTATTCCTAAAATAATTTACGATCAATAAATATTCTAACTTTATATATGTATATAAGGCCCATTGTGTGTGAAAGAAGAAAGCAAGTAGTCGTTAAGAGCTAAGTAGAGAGAAACAATGGCAAAAGCAACGAAACAAAGCTTCATCCGGCTATTCGCAAAGGATTTCGAAATCGCCTGGGGAGACGACAAGCGTTACTGGAAATGGGAAAATTTACTTGGGTAACTTATCATCAATTAATGTTATTTATGCATACATATACATACGAATATATATATATATATATCAGATTAAATATTAGTAAAAATATAGACTCTAATTGCGCATTGTTAATTCCTGTTTTGCAGTTCTCATGAGGGTACGGTCGCTGAATTAATTGAAGTATGCTTCCTGGAAATCAAGACAAAATTTGATACCAGCGATCTCCAACCAGGAACTAAATATGAACTTTCGTTTAGGATTATGATGAAGGACAATGCTGCGGGTTTTACACATCCTGTCAAGCTGGGATTTGAAATTCCTAATGTAATTGAGGAAGAGCGGGAAGAGGATTTTTCAGAACTTGGACCAAAAGATAAATGGATAGATGTCCCAGTTGGTCAATTTACTGCTCCTCACAATGCTGGGCAGATGGAAATGCATTTGAGCGGAACTGAGAGTTTGGTTTGGAAGAAGGGAATGGTCTTCGCGGGTGCCGTCATTCGCTCAAAGAATTAATTAAGCTTCGCAACATAAGCATCTATCGGGACAATCAAATTAAATAAAACGTCTCGAAACTTGAATAAAAATGTAGTACTTGTGATTGTAATAAATAATGAGCATCATTGCATGCTCTATAATATATCAATGCAAGTAGTATATTCAAATTATCACACCTCAATGCTCTAGCAATTTTGACTTATGCTAAATAGCTGGCTAAACGTTTGTGTAATTTTTGTGTCAATTTTCTCATAGATTGATTTTAAAGTATGTATTTGTTTGTGTCGTTCTTCTTTTATTTTGCTTCTTGTAGATATTAACAACACCATAAAAAAGATATATATATATATATATTTAAATTTAAATAATTAAGTGAAACCAATAATATTAATGATATAAATATATTATTTCCATCTATGGAAGACTTGTTTCATGATCCAAATGGTTTCCCGTGTTATAGATTTTCTTGAGTTCTTTTCTTCTGTTTGCTCGATGTCTTTTCTGAGGGGTTGGGCTCATTTTGTCCCCCCTTTGTGATTAATTGTTACTCTTTCGAATTTTAACAATATTAGCCTCATGAAGGTTTATTAATTAAAAAAAATAGTAATGCTGAAAATCTAATTTTTGAGTCTCCCATACTCACAAATATCATGCCTTAGTTTATAAATTAAGTTATAATAATCAAATCTATTCACAACTAATATAAAATAAAAGCTTTATTTAAATAATAACTTATAGAACATTTTTATTTAACTATCAACTATGAATTAGCAATAATTTTTAAGGTCAGAATATTACAATATTTAATTTTTATATCATATTAAGTAGGTATTAATTTTTATATCATTATTAATGTGACCATTATGCATTAACAATTTAGGTATCACATAAGTTATTAAAATCATTTATAAAGCAATATGCTTTAACTAATTATGTTGGTATGCTTTAGTTAAAAAATTAACTAAATATTAGCAATTAAATTTGAAAGATTTAAAACAGTTACATGCTGATCAAGTGTTACGCCACCTCCGTTATTAAATCATAAATAATAAAGGATAAAATGTTCCGTAATTAACTCAAGTACAATAGACGTGTAAATTTTCTATTTGTGTTGTAATAGCTTAATTTACAATAATTCTCCTAATATTACAAATTATATGTAAAAAATTAAATTAAGATTACATCAAAATTTTATCGAAATGGAGACTAATATTGAATAAAATTTATTTTATTGTTAGATAATTTTGTTTTCTTTGCACTACTATATTTTAGTTGACTATTAAATAAAAGAAATTATTAAAATTATTGTTAAATAATATATTACGAGAAATTTATAAATGACTCTATTATGACATTATTGTTATCAAATATTTATATAAAATATCTTCATTTTATTATATTTACAATTACAAATTATAAGAAACTAATTTTTTAATATTAAATTAAAAAATAGACACCTTTACAAATATTAAAAATATTTAGCAAAGAATAATATAAAATATTGTAATATTGGGTTGACGGGTTAAATAGGTTAATCCGACATGATTATTTGAATAAATAATAATCATGCCATAAATGAGTTGACAGGTTAAACGGGTCAACCCAACACAATTACCGAATAAATAGACTAACAGGTTAAACTGGTCAACCTGATACGATTATTTGAATGAATAGTAACTGTATCATAAATGAATTGGTGAATTGAGAAGATCAAATCAAACACCGCTCGACTAATAAACAGATGACACGAACCCGACATGAACAGTAATTTTGTCAGCTTTACTCAACACGAACTAATAAAATTTGCACTAGGTTCATGTCGGGATTGCGCATTGAGTCTAATTTTTCCACCCCAAATAATAATTAACAACATATCTACTAACGAATCTTTCACTATCAATGGTGATTTGGTTGATCAGTTACATTAATGAGGCAAATCAAATTTAAACAGAAATTGAGTTGAACCAAACTAAACCAAAAGAGTTTTCTTTAATTTAATTTACTACTATAATAGTTCTGTTTATTTTGATTCAGAATCAAAATAAACCGAAACTCATTTAAGTTTAATTATGTTTCGTTTGATTTTATAACAACCGAATCAAATTCAACTCTACATAGTTTTATTCATCATGACAAATACTTAAAATAAATTTTTTTAACAATTTGTAAGAAGTTGATATTTTAAAGTTAAAACCGTAACATAGTTTATAAAAATATTAGAAATATAAATCAATCCACATTAAGTTAAAAAAAAAATAAGTCAATAGCATGATGGCTAAATTATATAAATATTAAAACAAATAATACGACATTTGTAAATTTTGTAGTAGTTTATGATGTTATATGAAAAGCAAATAAACTAAATTAGAAAAAAACACAATAATATATTTAAAAAATATGACCGTTGTTATAGTCTTCGAAAGAACATATTATTGATCTAGTGATGGGACATGTACGAATGGAAGAATATATCTATATTTGTATTTCGATATTTATCCATTTTGGATATCCCTTATTTGGATTCTCTTTGGCCTTTTGGAAAACTTTTAGCAAACATAGCAAAATATGCCTGATTTGGATTCTGTTTGGCCTTTTCGAAAACTTTTAGCAAATATAGCAAATGCGTGCCATCTTCACTTGGTGGGAGTAGCTTTCTCTTTGGTTGTTTCTGAATAATAATATTATTCTTATTAAGCGAGCAATTGACCAAATATACACGTTTCTCTATCCTTTATTATAAAAAGTTATTCTGAAAATAATTCATTATTGTTATTATTCTAACTTTATATATGAAAAAGTGGCACGACGTGGAAGAAGAAGCCACCATCTGTTAGGACTTTTATTGGCATTATGTAACAATTAAATATATTTGAAGATTTTTTTTAATTCTAAAAATTACTATTGTTTTAATTTAAGTCCTTGTATTTTCGTTTTTTAACTATTTAGAAATAGTTGATTGTCAAAGTTTATTTAAGAAACATGGATTTGCTACCGTACAACTCAAAAGAAAGAAGTACTTTTGGAAACAAGGAGTTTAGTAAGGCAAGAATTTTTCCTAACTAAGGAGATTTATTTGCTTAGGAAATAAGGAAACAAAAATCCTCTTTGGAAAGGAGTTACGGTTTAATATATATGAACACTTATTTTCATAATTTGGTAGAACCTCCATTTACATAAAAAAACTAGTCCAAAGAGAGCTTCTCCATAGGTATAATTTTTATTTTTTAAGTTTTTCATCATTTTTTTATACTTTGATTGAGAACAACTTAGTGGTAATTATTTGTGTGTGATTTTTATTATGAGAAACTAAAGAATTTAGATCTGTAAGTGTTGTGAAAGCAATTTGGTTGTATTCTTTGAGAGAGAAACTTAAATTCTTTCGGGAGAAGAAGTTGTATTCGTTGAAGGAAGTTTGACAGCATCAGAAGTGCAATAATCATACAAAATAAAACCATTCAAGAAGATCCTGCATGGCTGCAACGACAACAAAGAAAGAGCCTTTGATTTATACAAGTCTATTCGTGTTTGTATCATGTTATTTCTTAGAGAATTATTTTTCTTTGGGCATAACCTCGTGGATGTAAGATGAAAAAAAATGAACCATATTAAAATTGTTTGTCTTAATTATTTTATTTGAAACTTATTTGATCAGATTAATTGTGAAATTAATAATATTAATTAATTCATTAAATACTGTTAAGAGATCTTGAAATTACTTCAAATGTGATTTTGAACTCTAAAATTATGAAATATGGTGAAAATCCAACAGTTAATTATTGAGCTCCGTTTTTCGTTAAATTTCAAAAAGGCACTTCGCTTACTCAATTACAATAAATAAAACTCATATATTCCAGAATCACATAAAAAGTTATGTTTTGGTCAAAAGTTATGAATGTTGTAGTCTTCAAAAGAACAAATAATAGATCTAGTAATGGCTCGTGTTTAGCTGGAAGTGATATTTATCCATTTGGATATATGCCTGATTTGGATTCTCATTGGCCTTTTAGAATGATTGGACTAATGGATACCCCTTTTATGAACGTTCAGAAATTGGTGGGAGTAGCTTTCGTAGCTGAAAAAGTTTGTTTAATTTTTGTGCCAATTTTCTCATTGGTCGTTTTTAAAGTATGTACTTCGCTTTATTTCTTTGTGTCGTTCTTCTTCTTTTATTTTGCTTCTTGTGGATATTAACAACACCACAAAAAAGATATATATATATTTAAATTTAAATAATTAAGTAAAACCAATAATATATACGATATAAATATATTATTTCATCATATTAAATGACAACAATTACGAAACATATTATTGGGTTGGGTTTCCTCCTTGTGGAGATGGTCCAAAAATAGTGATTAAGTCCAATTAGTCTAAGGATTCTAATTAGCCTAAGGATTTCAATTAGCCTAAGGATATTTTTTAATCCTTTTTTAAGTAGGGTTTAGTTTCTTATTTTTGTTGAAGTATATAAAGGAGAGGAGTGCAGGTACTGTTCACAAGTTTAAGAAAAAAAGCGGGTACTGTTCACGGCATTAGAAAAAGACGGTACTGTTCACGAGAGAGGCAGAATAGTAAATCCCGAACAGCTGTGATCAACTGGTCGATCGGAGGTCGATTTGTGGTCCGATTGGACTGAACTTTTACCAGCAGCTTCACAACTCAGCGTACTAAATTCTGAACGGTGGAGATCAAATTTGGAGCATTCTTTCTCCAGATTTCGTGACTGGTAGTTAAGCCACCAACTTGGTGATGTTTTTCTTGAACTCTCTCTAATTTCTTTGTAGAACTTGAATGTTTACCAAGATTGTGTGATCTTGAGATTGTTATAATGTGTACCTCTAGTTTTAACTAGAGAGAACTTGTGTATTCCCATTATTTGATTATAGTGGAGTTTTTTGGGTGGACTACGGTCCCGTGGTTTTTCCTCCTCACATTAGGGAGGTTTTCCACGTTAAAATTGATTGTGGTGTGGTTGTATTGTGGTGATTTTATTGCTGTCCAAGAATTAAATTTGTGCCCAAGATTGTTGCTCTATTTGTTTGTTTTCTATTAGGTTCATGCAAGAGGGGATAAGGTAATTGTTGTGTTTCCGGATTATTTGTGTTAGTTTATCCCAACAAAGTGGTATCAGAGCATTGGTTATATTTGTCTAGTGCCTTGTGTTGAACAATGGAAGCTAATACAAGTAGAATGGTTAATTTGAACGGTACAAATTATCATTTATGGAAAGGAAAGATGGAAGATCTTTTATATGTGAAAGATTACTACTTACCCGTGTTTGAAAAACAAAAACCTGATAATAAAACAGAAGCACAATGGAAGTTGCTTCATCGGCAAGTTTGTGGGTATATTAGACAATGGGTAAATGACAATGTTTTGAATCACATCAGTGGAGAGACAGATGCAAGTTTTTTGTGGAATAAGCTTGAAGAGTTGTATGCCAGAAAAACTGGGAATAATAAACTTTTATTTGATAAAACAAATGATGAGCTTGAAATATCGGGATGGGAAACCTATGACAGATCACTTAAATGCATTTCAGGGAATCATTAATCAACTGGCAGGAATGAACATCAAGTTTGAAGATGAAGTATAAGGGTTATGGCTTTTAGGCACATTACCGGACTCATGGGAGACATTTAGAATGTCATTATCTAACTCAGCTCTAGATGGTATCATCACCATGGAATTGGCTAAGAATAGTGTTCTGAATGAAGAGGATAGAAGAAAGTCACAAGGTTCTTCACAATCAGATATCTTAGTCACAGAAAAGAGAGGGAGGAGTAAGAGTAGAGGTCCGAAGAATAGAGATAAAAGTAAAAGCAAGACCAACAAGTTTGCCAATGTTGAATGCTATTATTGTGGTCTTAAGGGACATATAAAGAAGTATTGTCGACAGCTCAAGCGAGACAACAAGAAGGATAAAGGAAAGGAAAAGAAAAATGATGACAGCAGTGATGATGACAGAGTTGCTACTGTTACAGATGACTTCCTTATTATGTATAATGATGATGTTGTCAATCTTATGTGCCATGAGACCAGCTGGGTAATTGATAGTGGTGCCTCCATTCATGCTACTTCACGAAAGGAATTCTTTACGTCTTATACATCTGGCGACTTTGGAGACGTTAAGATGGGAAACAATGGCTTAGCTAAAGCCATAGGCATGGGAGATGTGCGCTTGGAGACCAATAATGGCACGATGTTACTTCTGAAAAATGTCAAGCATATTCCTGATATTCGTTTGAATTTGATTTCTGCAGGTAAGCTTGATGATGAAGGATTCTCCAGCAACTTTAGTAGTGGTCAATGGAAGCTCAGTAAAGGTTCCATGACTGTGGCTCGAGGAAAGAAATATTCTTCATTGTATTTTATGCAAGCAAAGATTGCAAACAACAGTATCAATACAGTGAAGAATGAAGATACAATTGAGTTATGGCATAGAAGACTTGGTCACATGAGTGAGAAGGGTTTAATTGTTTTGGCTAAGAAAAATCTCCTTTCTGGGATGAAAAATGAATCTTTGAATAAGTGCATTCATTGCTTAGCAGGGAAACAAACCAGGGCTACCTTCAAGACATCTCCTCCTTCAAGAAAATCAGGTATACTCGAACTTGTACACTCTGATGTTTGTGGCCTCATGAAAACAAAAACACTTGGTGGTACTTTTTATTTTGTGACTTTTATAGATGATCACTCAAGGAAGTTGTGGGTTTATACATTGAAGACAAAAGATCAAGTACTAGATGTGTTTAAACAGTTTCAGGCTTCAGTTGAGAGACAAACTGGGAAGAAGCTTAAATGCATCAGAACTGATAATGGGGGTGAGTATTCTGGACCATTTGATGAGTATTGCAGACAGTTGGGAATTCGTCATCAAAAGACACCTCCGAAGACTCCTCAATTAAATGGGCTAGCTGAGAGGATGAATCGAACACTAGTTGAAAGAGTGAGATGCTTGCTTTCACAAGCACAATTATCAATATCTTTTTGGGGGGAGGCTTTGAATACAGTTGTACATGTATTAAATCGCACACCATGTGTTCCGTTAGACTTTGAAGTTCCAGATAAAGTTTGGTCAGAAAAAGATGTTTCTTATGATCATTTGCGTGTCTTTGGATGTAAAGCATTTGTGCATATTCCCAAAGATGAGAGGTCTAAACTTGATGTCAAGACAAGACAATGTGTATTTCTCGGCTATGGTCAAGATGAGTTTGGCTACAGGTTTTATGATCCAGTGCAGAAGAAACTTGTAAGAAGTCGAGATGCTATATTCATAGAAGACCAAACTATACAGGATATTGAGAAGTTAAAAGAAGAAATGCCTCAATATAGTGATACACTGATAAACTTGGATCCAGTTCCTCCAACTCAGCCTACAGATGAAGTCCGGGATGGCCAGCATGGTACAGGTGATATTGACACTCATACACAGGTTGAGATTGATGATGATGTCCATCAGTTACCAACATCAGAAGTTTCATCAGATATTTCACTTAGAAGATCTACCAGAATCCGACAGTCTTCCACACGTTATCCTACGAGTGAGTATGTGTTATTGACTGATGGGGGAGAGCCTGAATGTTATGCAGAAGCGGTAGAAAGTGAACAGAGAAAAGAGTGGATTTATGCTATGCAAGACGAGATGAAGTCATTACATGAAAATCACACATTTGAATTGGTAAAGTTACCTAAGGATAAACGAGCTCTAAAGAACAAATGGGTATACAGAATAAAACAGGAAGAATATACCTCACAACCACGATATAAAGCCAGATTGGTTGTTAAAGGATTTAGCCAAAGGAAAGGTGTTGACTTTGATGAAATTTTTTCTCCAGTTGTCAAGATGTCATCTATTCGTGTGGTGTTGGGCATAACAGCTAGTTTTGATTTGGAGATTGAGCAGATGGATGTGAAGACTGCTTTTCTACACGGAGACTTAGACAAAGAAATTTACATGGAGCAACCAGAGGGTTTCAAAATAAAAGGAAAAGAAGATTATGTGTGCAAGCTGAAGAAAAGCCTCTATGGCTTGAAACAAGCACCAAGACAGTGGTATAAGAAGTTTGAAACAGTTATGGGGGAGCAAGGCTACCGAAAAACTTCTTCTGACCATTGTGTTTTTATACAGAAATTCTCTGATGATGATTTTATTATATTGTTGCTTTATGTTGATGACATGTTGATTGTTGGCAGGAATGCTTCTAGAATTGACTGGTTAAAGAAGCAGTTAAGTAAATCCTTTGCTATGAAGGATTTAGGGCCAGCAAAACAAATCCTTGGCATCCGAATTCATCGAGATAGAGCAGCCAAGAAGTTGTGTATATCACAGGAGCACTACATCGAAAAGGTACTTGAAAGGTTCAATATGAGCAACGCTAAAGTGGTTAGCACTCCTCTTGCTACACATTTTAGGTTAAGTACCAAGCAGTCCCCTACAACAGACAAAGAGAAGGAAGACATGGAAAAAGTTCCTTATGCTTCAGCGGTTGGAAGCTTGATGTATGCGATGGTATGCACAAGACCGGATATAGCTCATGCAGTTGGTGTTGTTAGTAGATTTTTATCCAATCCAGGAAGAGAGCATTGGAATGCAGTGAAGTGGATTATGAGATATCTTCGAGGTACTTCCAATTTTAAACTGACCTTTGGAAGTGGAAAACCTTTGCTAGTTAGCTATACTGATTCAGATATGGCTGGAGATGTTGATACTCGGAAGTCTACTACGGGTTACTTGATGACACTTTCAGGTGGAGCTGTAGCATGGCAATCAAGGTTGCAAAAATGTGTTGCACTTTCTACTACAGAGGCAGAATTCATTGCAGCAACTGAGGCATGCAAAGAGTTGTTGTGGATGAAGAGGTTTTTACAGGAGCTTGATTTTAAGCAACAACAATATGTGGTATTTTGTGATAACCAGAGTGCAATTCATTTGAGTAAGAATTCTTCTTTCCATGCAAAATCAAAACATATTGATGTAAGATATCATTGGTTGAGAGATGCTCTTAATGATAATATGTTTGAGCTTGAAAAGATTCACACTGATTACAATGCCTCTGATATGTTAACCAAAACTCTTCCGAGAGAAAAGCTTGAAGTTTGTTGTTCAATTGCCGGGTTGACAAACCCCTCCACACAGTAAGAAAGGGGGAGATTTATTGGGTTGGGTTTCCTCCTTGTGGAGATGGCCCAAAAATAGTGATTAAGTCCAATTAGCCTAAGGATTCTAATTAGCCTAAGGATTTCAATTAGCCTAAGGATATTTTTTAATCCTTTTTTAAGTAGGGTTTAGTTTCTTATTTTTGTTGAAGTATATAAAGGAGAGGAGTGCAGGTACTGTTCACAAGTTTAAGAAAAAAAGTGGGTACTGTTCACGGCATTAGAAAAAGACGGCACTGTTCACGAGAGAGGCAGAATAGTAAATCCCGAACAGCTGTGATCAACTGGTCGATCGGAGGTCGATTTGTGGTCCGATTGGACTGAAATTTTACCAGAAGCTTCACAACTTAGAGTACTAAATTCTGAACGGTGGAGATCAAATTTGGAGCATTCTTTCTCCAGATTTCGTGACTGGTAGTTAAGCCACCAACTTGGTGATGTTTTTCTTGAACTCTCTCTAATTTCTTTGTAGAACTTGAATGTTTACCAAGATTGTGTGATCTTGAGATTGTTATAATGTATACCTCTAGTTTTAACTAGAGAGAACTTGTGTATTCCCATTATTTGATTATAGTGGAGTTTTTTGGGTGGACTACGGTCCCGTGGTTTTTCCTCCTCACATTAGGGAGGTTTTCCACGTTAAAATTGATTGTGGTGTGGTTGTGTTGTGGTGATTTTATTGCTGTCCAAGAATTAAATTTGTGCCCAAGATTGTTGCTCTATTTGTTTGTTTTCTATTAGGTTCATGCAAGAGGGGATAAGGTAATTGTTGTGTTTCCGGATTATCTGTGTTAGTTTATCCCAACACATATGGCTATCATTTTGAACTAAAGAAGTAAACAAAAAACTTATTTACTTAAAAACAAAATAGATATTTGATTCTTATCATCAATAAATATTGATGACCCTTTATCATTAAAAATATTATCCTCGTCGGTGGTCCAAATATGCATGATTCCCTATCCTTTATCTTGAAAGAACTTATTCCTAAAATAATTTACGATAAATAAATATTCTAACTTTATATGTGTATATAAGGCCCATTGTGTGTGAAAGAAAAAAGCAAGTAGTCGTTAAGAGCTAAGTAGAGAGAAACAATGGCAAAAGCAACGAAACAAAGCTTCATCCGGCTATTCGCAAAGGATTTCGAAATCGCCTGGGGAGACGACAAGCGTTACTGGAAATGGGAAAATTTACTTGGGTAACTTATCATCAATTAATGTTATTTATGCATACATATACATACGAATATATATATATATATCAGATTAAATATTAGTAAAAATATAGACTCTAATTGCGCATTGTTAATTCCTGTTTTGCAGTTCTCATGAGGGTACGGTCGCTGAATTAATTGAAGTATGCTTCCTGGAAATCAAGACAAAATTTGATACCAGCGATCTCCAACCAGGAACTAAATATGAACTTTCGTTTAGGATTATGATGAAGGACAATGCTGCGGGTTTTACACATCCTGTCAAGCTGGGATTTGAAATTCCTAATGTAATTGAGGAAGAGCGGGAAGAGGATTTTTCAGAACTTGGACCAAAAGATAAATGGATAGAGGTCCCAGTTGGTAAATTTACTGCTCCTCACCAAGCTGGACAGATGGAAATGCATTTGAGCGGAACTGAGAGTTTGGTTTGGAAGAAGGGAATGGTCTTCGCGGGTGCCGTCATTCGCTCAAAGAATTAATTAAGCTTCGCAACATAAGCATCTATCGGGACAATCAAATTAAATAAAACGTCTCGAAACTTGAATAAAAATGTAGTACTTGTGATTGTAATAAATAATGAGCATCATTGCATGCTCTATAATATATCAATGCAAGTAGTATATTCAAATTATCACACCTCAATGCTCTAGCAAATTTTACTTATGCTTATTTTGATACTAGCTGCCTTAATTGTTCGCACATGATAAATACTATCTTCTAGTATCACATCATATCAATATACCACATAAGCAGTTTTGATTAGTCTATAATGCACAATATATTACCTACTTTGCTGAAATTATGATTGTTGCTTTGGTTTTCGAATCAGCATTTGATAGATAGATGGTGTAATATTTCGATTGAAAAGTTGATTCGTTTATTATCCTTTGTTAGCTGGATTAATGGACCATCCAACCGGAATGAGAACAAAATGCATAGGCCGTTAAAATGAGTTCTAAGACACACACATGTTAGGAAAGAATAATAACACTCATCTATGCTCTTTATTGTATTATATTCTACAGCTTGTATAATTCTGCTTTTGTAGTCTTCCTTTAGTCAAGGCTGTAATGGTGGCCAACTGGCCATTAATTCTCTTTCCATTGACCTGTACGTATATATATATATCCTTATAATATAATATAGTAGTTGTCTTTGTCTTCTTTCACCACATACAATATTGAAATCTTTCATGGTATTAGAGCGCTAAACTCTCACAAGATTTCATGATGATCAATCCTACAAACTTAACCTCTTTTTCTTCTTTTTCAAATAGGACAATAACCAATCCCATTGAATTCTCAAACCCATTAATCTCAATTAATTCCGCTGCACAAGCACCTCTCAAACTCACCACCAGTAACTATTCTTCCTAGAAAATTCAATTTGATGCACTTCTCATTGGATAAGATCTAATGAGATTTGCTGATGGTACACACCCATGTCCCTCTCCAACTATAAACAATAATGGCGTCGAGAGAACCAATCCAGTATTTTCACTTTGGGTTCGGCAAGACAAACTTATTCTTAGTGCTCTGGTTGCATCATTTTCTCCTGGTATAACTCTTTTCATTCACCACTCAAAGACTTCAATGGAGCTTTGGAAAAAATTGGAAAACACCTACTCTAAACCTTCTAGAGGACGAGTTATGCAAATCAAAAGTGACCTCTCGAAGGTTACTAAAGGCTCACGATCTGTTACTGATTATATGCATATTGTTAAAGGAAATTGTTGCCGCTATTCAGGCTCGTGAATATCGATTCTTTTGAGGAACTTCATGGTAAACTTGTTAACTTTGAAGCTTCTCTTAAAAAAAAGGAACAATGCATGAAGAAATTGTCACTATCACTACGAACTATGCTAATAAGGGTGGTTAGAGTAATAATGGTAATAGTCAGAATAACAAAAGCAAGTCTCACTATCAACAAAAAAAAGGTCAAAGTTCCAACAACAAAGGGAAACCAAACAATGGTCAGATTTCTAATTCAGTTATCTGCCAAATACGTTTTAAGATCGGACATCTTGCTACAAAATGTTGCAAGCTTCAATCTGTAGCTCCGTGGCTATGTGTGCCAGCAGTCCCCCCTAATGCACCAGCTCTTCGTATGCCATTTATTTCTCCGCCTCGTGCTCATTATGCTGTTTAATCATCCTATGGATCACCTAACTGGCTTGTTAACTCTGGTGCCTCTCACCATGTTACTTATGATCTTCATAATCTTTCACTTCATACTGATTATGATGGCTCATATGACATTGTGATTTCTATCACTCATACTAGTTCCACCACTCTACCATCCACTTCCAAACTCTTCATTCTTTCTAATGTCTTATGTGTTCCTCATATGCAAAAGAATTTGATTTCAGTATCTAAACTTTGCTCCTCTAACAATATTTCTATTGAATTTTACCTATTTTCTTTTGTTGTGAAGGATCTACATACAGGAACAATCCTACTGGAAAGAAAGAATAAAGATGGCGTTTATAAGTGGCTTGATCATGCACCATCTATTAAGTCTTCATCTTCATCTTCATCTCTTCATGCTTTTATTAGTGTTAAAGCTTCTGCTCATAGGTGGCATAGCCGTTTTGGTCATCCTTTTTTAAAAATTTTACGTCATGTAATTCATCCTACAACTTACCTTTATCCTCTAAGTCTTTATCAGAACTTCGTTGTAATGGTTGTCACTGTAATAAAATGCAAAAGCTTCCTTTTTCCAACTCTTCTCTTACAAGTAATGCCCCATTTGAGTTAATTTATTCAGATGTTTGGGGCCCTTCCCCAATTCCATCCTATGATAGATATAACTATTACGTTATATTTGTTGATCATTTCACCAAATATATTTGGTTATCTCTAATGAAAAGAAAATCAGAGGCTTCACAATTTTTCCTAAATTTAAATCAATTGTTGAAAAATTCTGTAATCATCATAATATTTCTATTTACTCTGATGATAGTGGAGAATATTAAAAGTTAAAACATTTTTATGAAATTCAAAGTATTTCTCATTTTTTTACACCACCACACACTCTCGAGCATAATAGGACTGCGGAGCGACGTCATCGCCATATTGTTCAAACGGGGCTCACTCTTCTTCATCACGCTTCTCTTCCTCTTTCCTTTTGGTCTCATGCATTTCTTACTGCCACTTATCTAATTAATCGCATGCCTACTCCTATTTTATCCATGGTTTCACCATTTGAAAAATTGTTTAGACGTGCGCATAGTTATGATAAGCTACGAATTTTTTGTTGTTTTTGCTATCCTTGGCTCAAACCTTATGCTAAAAATAAGCTTGAACCTCGGTCCAAACCTTGTATTTTTATTGGAAATTCACTCGATCAAAGTGCTTTCAAATGCCTCGATATTGTAACTATGCGTATTTATATTTCAAGACACGTTGAATTTGTTGAAGATATATTCCCTTATTCATCTATTCCTTCCCAAATCCCGCATGTTACTAATGAAACTTTTGCACATTGAGTGCCTGCAATTCATACAAAAAATCATTTTTCTATTCCAATTCACGTGCCCTCCATTTCAACTCCCGTAAATCAATCACTTCCTTTACTTGAAAATCACATTCAAGTCCCCACTTCATCTCATCCCTAAAATGTTCTACCTACCACGCCAATTACATCACATAAACCACTCCTATTTTCTATGCCTTTAATCATGCACAAGCCCATTGGAATTGTGTCAACTATTCCCTCCACCGACATGTCAACATATTCCACCACATGTGCGTCAAACTTACCTTCTTTATATCCCTCGATTACATCTTCATCTTTACCTCGTATCACGCACGAAAATTTCGTGCTTCCTACCAATCAATCCCATCCAAATTCCTCTTCTTTATTGGTGCATGGTTATTACGTGTAAAATTAATGACACGAAAATTTCGTGCTTCCTACCAATCAATCCCATCCAAATTCCTCTTCTTTATTGGTGCATGGTTATTACGTGTAAAATTAATGAACGCAAGTGCACGTGTCGCAAGCAAGTAATAAAGTGATAAAAGGATGTCGTTCCCACGAGAAATGTTAATCCTACAATTACCGAAGGTGATTAACGTACGAATTTATCTAAAGAAATCAAAATAATTTTGGTTGAAAAAATTGAAATTAACTAAATTTTACTAATGTGTAAATTAATTACAAGATTCAACTAATAGAAAGTCTAGGGCTAATGATTTATCGTATTTGATATTATCCACTTCTTCAATTGACGTTATTCTAATTTAAAACACATGGTGCTAGTTAATTATCCTAATTTATTAGATTGTCTCTCTCAAGATCACTCGAGTCTATTTCGCATTTAAAATTTCACAATGAATTAAAAGGAAAACGAATTTTTTACCAAAACTTATTTGTTTATTAAAATATATAAAATTACGTAATTTTCTTAAATATTAAAATAGTGAAAAAAATGATTTTAACTAAAAAAATTAAAAGGTTGCTTTGTCTTATTCTTATTCTTGATTTTTGTAGAAATAAATTAATCTTAAATTAAAGAAAAGAAGAAGGGACCTTTAATCGCTGAGAATACTGTTGAATAAGAACAATTGCATATTGCTATGGGGTGAATAAACGACCTATCGGATAAAACTGCGGCAAAAAGTAATTGCTAATGTAATCATTGGTGCCCATTCCAACTGTATAAATGCATTTCCTCAAATATTTTGAAGTTGATTCCTTATCTCCCAATATTTTCTCAATCCGAAATATTGTATCTCTATGTGAAATTAATTAAACGGAAATATATTACGAATGGTGATAATTTCTAATCAAACTACACTAACTATATTAGTATATCTCTATCTAACATGCAATTTACGGTGTTTATCACACAGTCTAGATATGATGTTCATTTCTCAATTCCTATCAATCCACAATTCATTCAAATATTGGCCAAATATTCAAAAGCATTAATTATCATGATAAATACTTAACACCCAATCTCAAATCAGTTGAACAACATATTAGAAATGGATGCTTCAAATAGATTAAATTATTACCCTAGAAAATTGGGTTTAGCCACACATAATTTATAATTTAAATCCCACAATCAAGAATTCAATAATTGATAACATAATTTCAAATAATCACAATATTGTCAAATTCAAAATTAAATTAAAATAGGAGAGAGAGAAAAACTAGATGAGAATAGCTTGAATCCACAAAGTTGATGAAAATCCACAATCTCTTGATGAAATTCCCCTATCTTTTGTTGATTTTTCTCCTTCTCTCTTTAGCAATCCTCTCCCTCTCTCTCTAAAAACTAAACCCCAAAACTCCAAATCTCCAAAAGTCCCCTTCTTTCCCTGTTCAAGGGCTTTAAAATCGTCCAAATTGGGGGAAAAAGGCGTCACGCGGTCGCGCCCTTTGGTCGCACGACCGCGCACCCAATTCTGCCAACAATTGCAAATTGATTGGAAAATATAAATTGAGTCCTTATACTTGTAATTAACCAGATATTGAGCCATAGTTTGCGCTTTCTTACATTTCAGTCCTATTTCTGTTGCACTTTGATCCACTTGGACAGAACACGGTGCCCGAGCGCACGGCTAAGGCGCGCGATCGCGCCCCACCTTCTGCCAAGAAGGTTGGAAAATTCAGAGCATATCGATTAGACCCCTATAATTTTGATTATTTTTCCTTTTGCCTCTTAATGTGATATTTCTTCATTTTGATCCATAAATCTATTGCACTTTGGTCCCTAAACATCTTCCTTTTCATGCCAAATTTATCCTTTTCGAATCAAATTCGTCTTTAATAGCCAAATTTGTCATTTTCTACACAAAACAACTACAATACATCAAATCCAAATAAAACTTGAGATTAAACAAACAATTCAAGTCTAAAAATAAATGATTAGCACGTATTTTACACACTTATCAATAGTCAATCTCATTTGCCATCTAATGCTTCTTCTTATTCAGGTAACTTTTGCGTAGATCTCTCGTCCTATCCTCTTCCCAAATCACAATCAGTTACTACCACAGAACATTCTAAACCTTTTCATTCTATGCTTACTCGCTCAAAAAATAACATCCACAAGCCCATTAAACACTTTTACGTTTCAATAAAACATTCATCTCCACACCATTCTCAACTTACTTTCGAACCAACCTCTTTTATCAAAGCCAACAAGTATTCAAAATGGTGAGCTGCAATGTCAGAGGAGTACAATGCATTAATTAGGAATGGCACTTGGGAATTGGTACCACCAAATTCTTCATACAATTTACTTGGGTGCAAATAGGCCTTTCGTATCAAACGAAATCCTGATGGTTTTATTCATAGGTACAAAGCTCGTTTGGTAAAAAAGGGCTTTCATCAATGTGCTGGCCCTAACTACACAGACACATTTAGTCCTGGGTTAAATCCACAACTATTCATATTGTCCTTTGCTTGGCACTTTCTTATAAATAGGATTTACGGCAACTTGACGTAAATAATGCTTTCTTACATGGCTGCATCTCTGAGGATGTTTACATGGCACAACCGCCCGGATTTGTTGATGCCAATTTTCCAACTCATGTGTGCAAACTTCGTAAAGCCCTCTACGGACTAAAACAAGCACCTCGTGCTTGGTACACAGAGCTGTACCAATTTCTTCTATCATTCGGCTTTGTTAACTCTCAATCAGATAATTCTTTATTTATATTCAGATTGGATGGATTAACTATTTATCTTTTGGTGTGTGTAGATGATCTCATTATTACAGGAAATGATTCATCGGTGGTGGATCAGTTTATCAAATTACTTGGAGAACGATTTTCTGTTAAGGATCTTGGAGCATTGTCTTATTTTCTCGGTGTTGAGGTAACCAAAACAGCTAAGGGGCTCTTTCTCTCACAGAAAAAATATATTCATGATCTCTTAGAGCGTTCAAAGATGAGTCAAGCAAAAAAAGTTCATACACCAATGTCTACGAGCAACTCTCTTTCACTTTTAGATGAGAACGTTTTAACGAATCCTACCGAGTATCGTCAAGTTGTTGGAAGCCTTCTGTATCTTTTGTTCACAAGGCCTGACATTGCCTTTTCTATCAATAAGCTTTCACAATTCATGCACAAGCCTACAATTGTTCATTGGACAACTGTCAAAAGACGCCTTCGCTATCTCAAAGGCACTTCCTCTCATGGAATTCTTCTTCGCAACTCTCCACTCATCCTTCATGCCTTCTCAGATGCTGATTGGGCAGGCAACAAGGATGATCAAAAATCAATAGGAGCTTATAATGTTTTCCTTGGCTCGAATCCCATTTCATGGAGCTCTAAAAAGCAACGTACAGTGGCACGTTTATCCACTGAGGCTGAATACCGATTTGTGGCCTCTACTACCGCTGAACTTTGTTGGGTTCAATCACTTTTACAAGAACTTGGTATTAACTTGCCTCAGGCTCCAATTGTTTATTGTGATAATGTGGGAACAACATATCTCTGTGCTAATCCAGTATTTCATTCCAAAATGAAACACATTACCATTGATTTTCATTTTATTCATGATAAGGTTAAAGCTGGTACGGGTCTCTCATGTATCTTCAGCAGATCAATTAGTTGATGCACTTACCAAATCATTGTCTCGCAATCGTCATGATCAATTGTGGTCCAAGATTGGTCTTTCCAATGGCAACACCATCTTGAGGGGGCATGTTAGGAATGGCAACACCATCTTGAGGGGCATGTTAGGAAAGAATAATAACACTCATCAATGCTCTTTATTGTATTATATTCTACAGCTTGTATAATTCCCCTTTTGTAGTCTTCCTTTAGTCAAGGCTGTAATGGTGGCCATTACTTCTCTTTCCATTAACCTGTACTTGTATATATATATCCTTATAATATAATATAGCAGTAGTCTTTGTCGTCTTACACACACACATACACACACACACATATATTTATATTTATATATAACATACCCTCAAACACCTTATTTCCTTTATAAGAAGCATTTTACAAATTAAAGAAGCCGCGGCTATCGTAAAACCTGCAACTATTGATAACTTACGTGCTACAATAGCCGGGAGAAAGAACTGCGATCCCGCGAGGGTGAGTTGACTCCAAAAACTGGTTTACATACACTTTCATAAAATATAACGATTGCATTATGTTTTAAATGCATCCCTTGGCGGAATATGTCAGTATACCTAAAGGTTTTAGCTATTTCCCTCTTCTTTGTTTTTCTTCACATAAACGAGATTGTTTATCCTCTATATACCAACGACACCATAAAAAAATGTATTCTAAATATAAATAGATAAAAAATCAGTAATATGATATAAATATATTATTTCATAATATGAAATGGCAACAGTTATATGAACATATGATTATCATTTTAAATTAATATTAATGTAAAAGAAAACTAGAACATTGAAACAAAGTCGTGATTTTAATAACGGCCAAGAAGAGCTTTGTTTAATTACTATACGAAGTGTTGCCTGGGAAATAATGTTTTCTATAATTTTCAAACCAAATCATATCCATAAAATGAACGTCGATCTATATATCAGAAAGAAGTAAGCAAATTAATGCATAAAAGCAAAGGATGAAGAAATTGGACGTGGAAAACCTTTTTAATAGATATATGATTTTCAACATCAATAATTGATTATTATTTATGAATAAAAATATTTTTCTTATTGAGTGATCACCAATTGACTAAATATACATGATTCTCTATCATTTATTCTAAAAAGGTATTCCCAAAAATAATTAATTATTGTTATTATTCTAACTTTATATATAAATATGTGGTACTAGGTGAAAAAAGAAAGCACTATCTGTTAGAACTTTTGTTGGCATTTTATAGTAGTTAAATATGTTTGAAGAATTTTTTTAATTCTGAAAATTATTGTTATTTTAATTAAAATCCATGTATGTTTGTTTTCTAGTTATTTTAGAATTAGTTGATAGTCGAAATTTAACTAAGAAATGTAGATTTGTTACCATATAACTCAAAAAAAAAAGAACGACTTTGGAAATAAGGAGTTTAGTAAGATAAAAATTCTTCCTAATTTAGGAGATTTATTTACTTAAGAATAAGGAGGAAAATTTCTCTTTAGACTCGGGTTTACAATTTTCATAAAAGTAAACACTTACTTTTTATAATTCAGAAAGCCTCCATTTATGTGTGAACTAGTCCAACGAAAACTCCTCTATAAGCATGATTTTGATTTTCTAAGTTGTTCATACTTTTCTTATATTTTGATCGACAACAACTTCGTGATAATTATTTTTCTATAGTTCTTATCATGATAAATTTAAGAATTTAGATATCTTAAGTGTAATAAAAGCCTCTCGACAGTCTAGAGAGTAGTAGCAATAGCAGAGGGCAGAGTATACGTTGAAGAGGAGGGAATTCAGAAAATCCCAATTATGTCAAAATTGTTTGTCTTTATTATTTTATTTATAACTTATTTGATTAGATTAATTGTGGAGTTAATTATTATTAATTACTTAATTAATTAAAATTGACTACATACCAACGAATCTTTCACTATCAATGGTGATTTGCTTGATTAGTTACATTAATGAGGCAAATCAAACGTGAACAGAGATTGAGTTGAACCAAATTAAATCGAACAAGTTTTCTTCAATTTAATTTAGCCCTATAATAGTTCGATTTTCTTATTCAAAATCAAAATAAACTGAAACTCCTTTCAATTTAATTATGTTTAGTTTGATTTTATAATAACCGAATCAAACTCAAATAAACACAGTTTTATTCATCATGACAAATAGTTAATGTAATTTTTTTGAACAATTTTTAAGAAGTTAATATTTTAAATTTAAAACCGAAATATAGTTAATAAAAATATTAGAAATATAAATCAATCCGCATTAAGCTTAAAAAATACAAGTCAATAGCACTATGTCTAAATTATATATATTATTACAACACGTAATGGGATATTAGTAAACGATTTTATATGAAATGAAAATAAAGTGAATTAGAATAAAACACTAAAAATAATTAAAAATAATACTTAAATGAATAATTTTGATTAATAGATTTGAATGAGAGATAGAACGTCGACGCAAAAAGGACAAATGAAATCAAAAGAAGCAAAATAATGAAGGAGACGTATATCCAACTATTCTACAGAAATAAATAAATAAATAAAACTCCGAGTGTGATTTTGAACTCTAAAATTATGAAATATGGTGAAAAGCTGCAAAGTTTCTTCCCAACAGTTAATTATTTAGCTTTGTTTTTAGTTGAATTTCAAAAAGACGCTTCACTCAACATCACATACGAAGTTAGTATGTTTTGGTCAGTCTTTAGAGGTTAATTATTATATTGCCTATGCACAAATTATGACTGTTGCCGTAGTCTTCGAAAGAACATATGATAGATATGGTGATGGCTCATGTATTTTGGCTGGAAAGTGAATATATCGACATATGTATTTTGGTATTTATCCATTTGGATATGCCTGATTTGGATACTCTTTGCCCTTTGAGAATGATTGGATTAATGGATACCATTTTCACTTGGTGGTAGTTGCTTTCATAGCTAAAAGTTCGTTTAATTTTTGTCTCAATTTTCTTCTTGGTTGTTTTTAAAATATGTATTTCACTTTATTTCTTTGTGGCGTTCTTCTTCTTTATTTTGAAACAACTACAATAAAACTGTTTTTAATGACTAGAGAAAGTGTTGCACGAAAAATCATGTTTTCTATAATTTTCAATCTAAATCATATTCATAAAATGAATTTCAATCTTTATATGATAAAGAAGTCAATAAATGACTTATTTATTTAAAAACAAAGGACGAAGAAAATTGGACAAGGAAGAACAAACACTTATTTGCTTAAAAACAAAACAGATATTGGATTCTTATCATCAATAAATAATTGATGACCGGTTATCAATATTACCTCTATAAAGGAATTTTCAAAAAATATATATATATATATCCTTGGTGGTGATCCAAATATGCATGATTCCTTATCCTTTATCTTGAAAGAACTTATTCCTTAAATAATTGATGATCAATAAATATTCTAACTTTATATATGTATATAAGTACCATTGTGTGTGAAAGAAGAAAGCAAGAATCGTTAAGAGCTAAGTAGAGGGAAACAATGGCAAAAGTATTGGGACAAAGCTTCATCCAGCTGTTTGCAAGGGATTTCCAAATCGCCTGGGGAGACGACAAGCGTTACTGGAAATGGATTAATTTGTACGACAAATGGTAACTTATTTTCAATTAATGTTATATATACATACATATTATATACATGCATACATACCCACAGACACACACACACATATATATATATATAAGATTAAATATTAGTTAATATACAAACTCTAATTGTACATAATTAATTTTTTATTTGCAGTCCAAATGAGGCTTCGGTTGCTGAATTAATTGAAGTATGCTTCTTCGATGCAAGGACAAAATTTGATACCAGCATTCTCCATCCAGGAACTAAATATGAAGTTTCATTTTTGATAGTAGTAAAGGAAAATGCTGAGGGTTGGCAACATCCTGTCAAGCTCGGATTTGTGATTCCCAATGTAATTGAGGAAGAACGTGAAGAGGATTTTTCAAAACTTGGACCAAAAAACCAAAAGATAGAGATCCCAGTTGGTAAGTTTATTGCTCCTTGCCAAGCTGGGCAGATGGAAATTTATATGAGCGGAACTGAGAGTTTGATTTGGAAGAAAGGAATTGTCTTTATGGGTGCGATGATTCGCTCAACAAATTAAATTAAACTTCGTAATATAAGTATCGACCGAGACGATAAGTTATATGTTTTACTTTAAATAAAAGGTCTCGAAAATTAAATAAAAATGTAGTACTTGTAATTGTAATAAATAATGAGCATCATAAGCATGCTCTATAATCTATCAATGCAAGTATTATATTCAAATTATCACAACTTAATGCTCTAATATCTTTTTACTTATGCTAAATTTGATACTAGCTAGCTTAATTTTTCGCACATAACAAATAGTATCTACTAGTATCAAATCATATCATATATACTACTTTGCTAAAATTATGACTATTGTTCTGGTTTTCTAATCAACATTTGATAGAGGGATGTTCTAATCTTTGGCTTCAAATTGATTCTATATATGTTGTCTTTTATCAATTTTCAGTTTACATATACTTCGTAGAATATAGCAGATGTATTATATATTAAAACGCATTATTTGTATGGTACGTGGGATATATCAATATGCCAAAAACTTTTAAATATCTTATGTTTCCTTATTCTTTATTTTTCTTCATATGAAGGGGATTATTAATATCCTATATATACTAACACCACCATAAAAAAGATATTTTAAATATAAATAAATGAAAAAAAAACTAATAATATGACAAATATATTATTTCATAATATGAAATGGCAATTGTTATAACGAAAGCAAGAAAGATAATTAAGAACGCAAATAAAGAACACAGAGATTTAACGTGGTTCACTAACGATGTGTTAGCTACGTCCACAGGCAGAGGAGAGAAAAGTTTTATTGATTTTGAGGAGTAAAGATTACAGATTGCGGCTAGGTTATGACCTAGAGAGTTTATATAGTACTCCCTAGACAGAAGCGGAAAAGCCCAGAAAAATAGGCCCAAACAGATAACTCTAGCCCAGGGACTAACTGATTCAAGGCATATTCTAACAAATCTCCACCTTGACTTGAATCATTTCACAAATAACAGATGTACCAGATGCACCATACACAATGCCAGATGTACCAAAAAGAAAAACCTCCTCTACCTCAGATTTTGCCCTCTAAAGGGCAATCAACAACTCCTAACATTTAGCAAGTCCAAACAATGTTGGAACTTGCTATACGGAACCGGCTTGGTGAACATATCAGCTGGGTTATCAGCAGTACCCACTTTGTTCACCTTAATTCTCTTCTCACTTCTTAGAAAATGATACCTTACATCAATGTGCTTAGTCCTCTTATGATGAACTTGGTCCTTAGCTAAACAAATTGCACTGAGACTGTCACAATACACTATAGCTTGATCATGATGTAGACCCAAATCACTAACCAATCCTTTCAACCAGATTCCTTCTTTGGCTGCTTCTGTCAATGCCATGTACTCTGCTTCCGTAGTAGACAAAGTCACTGTAGGCTGCAAAATAGCTTTCCAACTGACAACTGAACTACCAAGAGTGAAAACATAACCAGTTATAGATCTTCTACTGTCAACATCTCCAGCATAATCAGAGTCTGAAAACCCTGTCACCAAACACTGTGTATCACCTCTATAAATGAGACCAACATCAAATGTACCTTTGAGATACCGAAAAATCCTCTTCACAGCTTGCCAATGCTCCTTACCAGGTTCACCCATAAACCTACAACAACACTAACAGACTGTGCAAGATCAGGTCTGGTGCAGACCATCGCATACATTAAGCTTCCTACTGCACTAGCATAGGGAACTCGAGACATGTACTCCTTCTCCTCAACAGATTTAGGTGCAAAAGCAACGGACAGATGTGCATTTGCAGCACTAGGAGTATCTATGGGCTTTGCGGTAGACATGCCAAATCTTGACAAAATCTTCTGAATATATCCCTTCTGTGACAAGAAGAGCTTCTTTTTGCTTCTATCCCTATAAATCTCCATTCCCAGAATTTTTCGAGCTGCACCCAAATCTTTCATCTCAAACTCAACACTAAGAAGATCCTTCAACTTCTGAACATCATACTTGTTCTCTGCAGCTATCAACATATCATCTACATACAGGACCAGATAAATCAAAGAATCATTTGTTGCCTTACTGTAATAAACACAACAATCATACGGACTCCTGGTGTAGCCAATCTCTATCATATAGCTGTCGAATCTCTTATACCACTGCCTCGGAGACTGCTTTAGTCCATACAAAGACTTCTTCAACTTGCAAACATAGTCTTCCTTACCAGGAACCTGAAATCCATCTGGCTGAGTCATGTATATCTCCTCTTCCAACTCTCCATGTAGAAAAGCTATCTTCACATCTAGTTGTTCAAGCTCCAAATCCTGATGTACAACTATTGCTAGTAGCACCCTGATGGAAGCGTGTCTGACCACTGGCGAAAAAATCTCATTGTAGTATACTCCCTTTCTCTGAGTGAATCCTCTAGCTACTACTCGAGCTTTATACTTGATACCCTCAACAGATGTTTCTCCTTCCTTCTTCTTAAAAACCCATTTACACGTGACAATCTTTCTGTCTCGAGGTCGCTTGGTTAATTCCCAAGTCTGATTCTTATGAAGTGACTCCATCTCATCTCCCATTGCAGTAAGCCATTGGGTAGACTCAGTACATGTAACCGCTTCTTTATAGGTGGATGACTCATTAGAGTTAGTATCTACTTCTTCAGCAACCTGTAGTGCATAGGCCACCATATCTTCAAAACCGTATCTCTTGGGAGGTATCCCATAGTTAGCTCTCTTTGATCGATTAAGAGCCAAACTGTGCTGACTTGCTACTGGTAATGAAGAACCTGATGGTTCTGATTCTGACTGTGGGTGTTGATCTTTATGTTGTGGTTCACTCTCATTTAGAGTGACTTGCTGCTCCACTTGTTTCTCAACACTACCATTTTCTGACACAACAATAGACTTCACAGTAGGGTTAAACATAGAATTTTCATCAAAAACTACATTTCTACTAAGTATAACCCTCTTTTCAGACGGGGACCAGATTCTATACCCTTTAACCCCATCCCCATAACCTACAAATACTCCCTTTTTAGCTCGTGGCTCTAATTTACCCTCATTTACATGATAATAAACAGTACAACCAAAAGCTCTTAAATTAGAGTAATCAGCAGGCTTACCAGACCACACCTCAAAAGGAGTTTTGAGATGTATACCTGTGTGAGGTTCACGATTTATCAGATAACACGCTGTACTAACCACTTCTGCCCAGAACCTTCTAGTTAGTTCAGCATTAGAAAGCATGCACCTAGCTCTCTCCAGAAGTGTCTGATTCATACGTTCTGCTACACCATTCTGCTGTGGTGTATCCCTGACTGTATGATGCCTAGCAATCCCTTCATTCTTACAGAACTCATCAAACTCAGACCAGCAAAATTCCAAACCATTATCAGTTCGCAGCCTTTTGATCTTCTTCCCTGTTTGATTCTCCACTAATGCCTTCCACTGCCTGAAGTTCTTAAAGGCTTCACTTTTATGCTTTATAATGAACACCCAAGTCATCCTTGAGAAATCGTCAATCATCGACACAAAATATCTATGACCCCCTAAAGACTCCACCCGAGAAGGACCCCAACAATCAGAATGGATGTAATCAAGTGTGCCTTTTGTTCTATGTATTACTTTAGGAAACTTACTGCGATGTAACTTCCCGAAAATACAATGTTCACAGAATTCAAGATCCTTGATCTTGTGGCCACAAAGAAGATCCCCTTTTGACAGAATTTGCATCCCTCTTACACTCATGTGACCAAGCCTCATATGCCATAACTTGGTCATGTTGTCCTTATCAATCTCCGAGGATGCAACAGCAACAGAACTTGACAGCGTAGAACCTTGAAGAAAATATAAGGTACCACGCTTTACACCTTTCAAAACCACATTCGAACCCTTGCAGACATGTAAAACTCCACCTTCACCTTGAAAACTGAAACCTTTGTTATCCAACATACTCAACGATATCAGATTCTTTGTCATAAGTGGAACATGCCTGACATTATTCAATGTGCAGAATTTACCATCATGTGTTCGTATTTTAATCGAGCTTATTCCAACCGCCTTACAAATAGAACTGTTAGCCATAGAAATATTGCCTCCATCTACCTGCTCATAGGTTGTAAACCACTTCCTGCGCGGACATATATGGTAAGACGCTCCAGAGTCCAGAATCCACACATCATTGTGATCCGTGTGCTCATCAGCAACTAGAGTAATATCTTATTCATAATTGGTATCTGCTACAGCAGCAGTACCTGTCGGTTTATCCTGCTGCCTCTTCTTCTTGGGACAATCAGATTTCCAATGTCCCTTCTCTTTACAGTAGTTACAGACATCATTGGGTTTTGGACCCTTAGAAATTGGCTTCTTGAATTTCTTCTTCCTCGAATTTCCATGTCCATAACTCCCACTGGCTACTAACCCAGCAGCCTGATTATCTGCACCTGTACCAGTCGCCTTGTGGCGCAGCTCTCTAGTATGGAGGGACGATCTAACCTCCTCCAGAGACACAGTATCTTTCCCAACAATAAACGATTGTACAAAATTCTCATACGACAATGGTAAAGATACTAACAGAATTAAAGCAGCATCCTCATCTTCAACTTTAACATCAATATTACGCAATTCTAATAAAATTGTGTTTAACTGATCTAAGTGATCTCGAAGAGGCATACCTTCCTGCATTCGCAGACTGAACAGACGTTGCTTTAGAAGCAACTTATTAGTTAAGGACTTTGTCATATAGAGACCCTCGAGTTTAACCCACAGACCTTGCGCGGTTTCCTCCTCCGCGACCTCGGTAATGATATCGTCTGCAAGACACAGCATAATCGTCGAGTGTACCTTCTCCTCCAGAACGGCCATCTCAGCGGTGATTGGATCCGCTAGCTTCCTCGCAAGCGGCGCCCACAGCCCTTGTTGTTTCAACAAGGCTCGCATCTTGATCTGCCATAAACTGAAACTATTCCTCCCCGTGAATTTGTCGATCTTCACGTTCATACCAGACATCTTTCTCACCGAATTTCAAAACCTTAGACAGATCTAGCTCTGATACCAGTTTGTTATAACGAAAGCAAGAAAGATAATTAAGAACGCAAATAAAGAACACAAAGATTTAACGTGGTTCACTAACGATGTGTTAGCTACGTCCACAGGCAGAGGAGAGAAAAGTTTTATTGATCTTGAGGAGTAAAGATTACAGATTGCGGCTAGGTTATGACCTAGAGAGTTTATATAGTACTCCCTAGACAGATGCGGAAAAGCCCAGAAAAATAGGCCCAAACAGATAACTCTAGCCCAGGGACTAACTGATTCAAGGCATATTCTAACAGCAATAATCATATAATCATATGATTATCTTTTTTAAATTAATAGTGATGTAAAAGAAAACTAGAATATTGAAACAAACTCATGATTTTAATAACGTGTATATTGTAAAGAAAAACTTTGTTTAATCGCTATACAAAGTGTTGCATGAGAAATAATGTTTTCTATAATTTTCAAACTAAATCATATCCATAAAATGAGCTTCAGTCTATATATATCAAGAAGAAGTAAATAAATAATTTATTTTTCATAAAAATAAAGGATAAAGAAATTGGGACATGGAAGAAATTTTTCGTAGATATATGCCTTTTATCATCAATAATTGAGTATTATTTATGAATAATAATATTTTTTTTTATTATCAATAATTTATTTACCAAATATACATGATTCTCTATCCTTTATTCTAAAAACTTATTCTTAAAATAATTAATTATTATTATTATTCTAATTTTATATATATCTATATAAGTGGCACTACATGAACCAAGGAGGCACTATCAACGGTGATTTGTTTAATCAATTACATTAATAAAACTAATGTTCATTAATGAGTCAAATCGAATTTGATCAGAAATTGAGTTGAACGAAACTAAACCGAATGAATTTTCTTCAATTTAATTCGGTCCTATAATAGTTTGACTTATTTGATTCGAAATCAAAGTAAACAGAAACGCATTTAGGTTAATTCCTTTTAGTTTCATTTTATATTAACCAAATCAAACTCAAATCTACCCAATTTTACTCGTCATAATAAATTGTTTATGCAATTTTTTAGAACAATTTTTAAGAAGTTAAGATTTTAAATTTTAAATAGAAATACAGTTTATAAAAAATATTAGAAATATAAATCAATTAATACACATTAAGTTGAAAAAATATAAGTCAACAGCATTATGGCTAAATTATTAAAAGATTAAACAAATAATGGAACATTTGTAAATTTCATCTTAGTTTACGATATTATATTAAAAATAAATAAACTAAATTAGAAAAAAGGCACTAAATAATAAAAAAATATTTTAATTGATAATTTGATTAATAATATTTAATTTAAAATTTTTTTATTGATTTTTAATTTTAATATTAGAAGGGTCAAATTAAAAACTACATATCGCAAGAAAATCAAATGGATTCAATTAATAAAAAATTTAGGGCTAATGATTTTTTCATATTTGTCGCATCCAATTCTTTACATGATATTATTCTGATTTAATATTCGTATTACTAATTAATTATCCTAAGTTATTCAACAGACTCTTTCGAGATCAATCGAAACAAGCTATTTCATATTTAATAATTTACTTTCAACAGACCCTTTCGAGATCAATCGAAACAAGCTATTTCATATTTAATAATTTACTTTATCTCTATGTAAAATCAATTAAATAGAAGTGCATTACGATTAATGATAATTTTTAATTAAACTACGTAAATTATATTAGTACATATTTGTTTAACATATAATTTACGATATTTATCACATAGTTTAAATATAATATTCACTTATCAGTTCATATCAATTCACATTTCATTCAAATACTAGTCAATATTTAAAATTATTAATCATTATGATAAATACTTAATACAAGATATCAAATAAAAAAATAACACAATATTAAAAAATAGATGTTTCCAATAAATTAAATTATCGTCCTAGAAATTAAACTTCTTGTCGCAAAATTGTATTATTGTTAGACCTAAAACTTAAATAAAATAACAATAATCAATTTGTACAGTCTTTCTCTTTCATTTAAGTTATAGAAGGAATAAAAAGCAAAGACTTTGATATAAGGGTTTTCTTTTTCTCCAATTCTCGTATCAATTATCTTTCCTAGATTTTCTGTATCATACACAAACGCATATCTATTTTTTTTTTAGGCTACACTTTGTACACTAATTAATTTCTTCTCTTGATAATACAGAAGTCACTACAGTGATGAGTTTGCTTTAATATTCTAGTTTTGTTTTACATGAATTTTGTTTAAAAATTATAATCACATATTTATATAGTTGTTGCCATTTAATATTAAGAAATGATATATTTTTATTATATGATTGTCTAACTTTTATTTATTTAAATTTTAAACTTTTTGCTATGGTGCTGATAATATAGATAGGATAATTAATCCCGTTGATAAGAAGAATAAAATGAAAAAGAAGGGAACATGAGATGGCTAGGATCTTTTTGGTATTTTTCATATATCCTACCAAGTGGCATATGTTAAAAATCACACATTTGTTATATTCTTTGAAAGTATGTGTAACTAAAAGTTGATAAAAGACAATATATATGGAATCACTTTTGAGACAAAGCTAAGACCATGCCTCTATCATATACTGATTCCAAAACAAGAACTTGAAGGTGATACAAAGAAAAATAAAGATGAAGAATACCTAATAAAGAAACATTGAATAGAAAACATGCAATGGCAAATTTGCTATGTTCTTCGAAAGTATGTGCAACCAAAAGTTCATAAAAGGCCAAATGGAATCAAAATTAGGCATAGCCAAATGGATAAGTTTTGAGAGACTTCTCCTCTATAAACCCTATCTATATTGTTCGTGACTCTTTTTATTTTTTAATAAATTTTCTCTTTTATTCATGCTTAGGCCTGTTTGTTTTTCTAGCTTCTATTTCAATAATTAAATTTCTAATATTTAAAAACTTTTTTATGTCTGAAAAATTATTAAAATATCTTATTATAATTAAAATAAAAATTTTAACTTAAATATGAATAACCAAATGTATAAATGAATTAAATATTTTTATTTATCAATAATACAATATTTTATTATTTATTATTATATACGTCACCATTTTAATATATTAGTTTCAAGGTTTTATAGGGTATAAGGGTTTTATAGGGTATATATGTCAACATACCAATTTTTTTTTTTTTTTACTTCTGTAAAAATAAATATATCCGAACATGTAAGGTAAAAAAAAATACATTAATCATATTGATATTTAAGTAAATTTCATATTTGAATCATGTTGACACTTCAAGCAGCATACTATAGTGATTGTTTGTTTTTTAAACTGAAATCTAAATAAAATTATTCAGATATCTAAAAATTAATTATTTTTTAATTATGTCTAAAAAATTCTAAATATAATTGAGATAAAAAATTTAACTTAAATTTGTATAACTAACTATCAAAGAAATTAATTATTTTATTAATATATTCTTATCTAACACTTTTTTGCCATCTTTCTTTATTTGCAAGTGCTTGAAACAATTTTATTATGACGTAATTTATTTATTTTTTTAATGGAATGTTGACAATTACCCCTCTAAAATTTAAGTCAAAGACATATATCTCTTGATATTTGAAGATAAAGAAATATTGCTCCTCAAGTTTGGACAAAAGACACACACCCCCCAAAATTACTATACAATCAGTTATCTCTGTGCAAAATAGTTGTTGCACTCTTAAATATTTAAAAAATACATAAATAGATCAATTTTTTTTCCAACAAAACAGAAATTCATAAAGAAATACAATGAATGCATAAAATACCAACAACCACAAAGTCAAGAGAATCTATAATTGTTATTAATATATAATGATCAATATAACCTTTTGACTTTAGAATAGTATAAAGACAATTATATCCTTCATTTATTTTTTTATAAGTATACTCTTAATTTTTTGTAATTATTTCCTAATTTATTAATTTTAGACAATTTTGTTCTTAATATATTATTGTTTTGTACATTAGTTTTTTTAGATTTTGAATATTAATTTTTTTATACAATCTATTTAATAGTTTGTCTTTAATAAATTAACATATTAAGAATAAAATTCTCTAAAAAAAGTAATAAATTACAATACAATAATGAAAAATAATAAGTATAATTTTTGAAAGAAGTAAATTAAGGATATAATTTGTCATTATGCTATTCTAAAGTTAAAAGGTTATATTGATTAGTATGTATTTTAAATAACAAATGGCACAATAGTTACTGTGCATAGAGATAACTAACTGGATGGTAACACTAGGGGGTCGGTGGCTTTTGTCCAAACTTCAAGGATATTTGTTTAATTTCAAACACCATAAAGCATCTGTCTTTGACTAAAACTTTAGAGGAGTAATTGTCAATATCCATCTTTTTTCAAAGGGAATAATTTAAAGCCATGAATCAGAAGATGAAACAGAAATCCAAGATTACCAGCAAACCAGAAATAGGTAAAGAAGAGTTATTAGACCTCTCATCAGATAAGGCTACTCTGACCTCACTGCATACACTTTTGCTAATACTCTAGGAAACACGAGATATTTGATGATTTACACTAGGCTTGACTTAGCATAAGCTATCGATATTACGAGTAGTTACACAACTAATCTTGGGGAACTCGATGGTCAGGCCATCAAATCGATTCTAAAGTGCCTAATGAAAAATCCTAAGATAGGTTTGAGATAGGAGACATCTAAACATAGAAGAAGAGGCGTTTCTGGGTTTGTTGATGCAATGCAAGTAGGTGATTGGATAGAAGTAGATCACTGAAAGTATACCTGTTTACTATAGGTGGTTGTATAGTAAACAACTAAGCTTTGCTTAGACTTAGATCGTGTTGGCATAAATTAAAACTCATAGCTCGAATTGAAGTTCAGAACAACGGTTAAAGTGACTTTTGTCTCTACGTATTATTTCTGATATTTTATTGAACACATTAATAGATTAGATAAAGATTTAAGCCAAGCCACTTCAATTTAATAAACACCTAAAAATGGTAAACTACTAAGCAAAGCATCTTCTCGTTATATATTTTCTACGAGTTATTATATCGCCTAAGTAACATATTAAACAAAGTTTTCTACTTTCAATTTTAAAACCAGGAGCAAATAGGTACTGAATTTACTTCTTTTAGTTAATCCAGTGACTACATAGTTCGTAGGTATCAATTATCATTTGCTTAGCAACTCCCCCTCATATCGTCAGAATTTATTCGTTAACTGTTAGTTTTTTCAAAGAAAAACATTGTAACTATGGGAGTTTAAACCTTACAACTTAGTCTAAAAAATTACATTGTTAACCATCAATCCAACTTGTACCGCATCATATATTATTAATATACATTAGATAGATAATTAAATAAATAATGATTCCAAAAAACTTTATAGAAAGATAGTAAAATTATCCAATAGATAATAAATCTGAATGAAAAAATAAAAAGAAAATTTTCTTTAAGCTTTTTATGAAAACTAATTAAGATGAAAAAATTTATAAAAATAAAGGAAGGTTCTTTATTAAGACTATATTTATTTTTAGTTTTAAACATTTTACAATTATAACGGAAGAATTTATTTTTAGGTTATAAAATTTTATAAAACTTTCCATTTAATTATGGTTTTTTAAAAAAAAGCTTAGATTTTATTCTTTTATTTTCTTCATTTAATTTTATTGTAGAAAACTAAAAGAAAAACTAAAAAGAAATAAAAGTATTATATTATAACTTTAATTTTTAAAATTTTTTCATTATCTGTATAATTCTTCATATATTTTAATTCTTAAATTGATTTGAAAATTTATAATAAATCATGTTCAAAGTGAACTTTCGTAAAAATTTATAAAATTTTTTCATTTTTTCATTTGCATTTATCCTTTATAAATAATTTTATTCGATTTATTTCTTTCAGTTCTTAGAACTAATATTTGTTTAATTATCCATCTAATATATACTTACAATATACAATATAGGATACACATCTCACCTAAATAATTGGTTTTACTCAATATGTCCAAACTGTATGTATGTACATATTGAGTTTTTTCTTTAAAACAAAAAAATCGAGTTGGGTTGGATTATGGTTTCGGCATAATACAAATTAAAGTTGCCAGATGTAAATATATAAAATGACAAAAAATAATAATATTTGATGTCCAAATTTTTAACACAGTATAGAAGTTATTAGTAGTTTTATAAAATTAGAAGTTATGATGAATTTGACAAAAATTAGGAGAATAATTGGTGTATTGGCAATTGATGATAATTCGGTTATCATAAAAAGCAAATTAAACCGAATTAAACTTAAATGAGTTCCGTTTATTTCAATTTAGGATTAAAATAAATAACTATTATAAGATTCATCTAAACGCATTTATTATAGTTTAGTTCTATTCAATTTCGTTCAAATTCATTTTGGTTCATTAATGGGCATTAGCCTTGTTAATGTAATTGATCAAGCAAATCACTATTGATTACTGACGCAAGTGAAAACAGTAAGCATGAAGAAATCACTAGCAGCAGCAGCAGGATCCGCAGCCAGCAACAGGGAATGCGATGTAATTTGAAAATTATACAAACCGTTATTTTCAAGATTACACGTTGTATAGTAATTCAAAACGGACTTCTTGACCATATACTCATTGTTATAGTCATGGGTTTTCTCAATATTCTAGTTTTGGAATTACATTTTTTCTTTTAGTGTCGTTAATCTATGTAGGATTATTAATTAATCCCGTTTGTATGAAGAAATAAAATGAGATAGTTAGAAGCTTTTTGGTATAGTGATATATCCAACAAAGTGATACATGTTAACATATCATCCATTTGCGATATCCTGTGAAAGTTTGTGCAAGTAAAATTCAGTAAAAGACAACATATATGGAATCACTTCCGAGTAAAAGACGAGCTTCCAGATTATGATTTTTCTTTTAATTGAGATATATTATGAGAACCTTACATCCAAATGTCCTAATTTTCATCCCCTTCGTCGAAGCGCATCTTCTGTGGGGAGTTTCCCATGAAAAATTCTCCAAATAAGAATAGAATATTTAGGAGGAATGAAGCTTTTCCAAATATTTGAACACCAACATTCTTATTTAATTTCTAAGACATTTACTTAAAGTAAAATATATAATCGATTGTCCCAGTCGACATTTACCTTCCGAAGTTATGATTGTTTCTTGATTTTTCTTTTCCTTGCCTTCAGATTGCTCTTTGTATTACCTTTTAATCTGTTTAATAAAATTATTATTACTTTGCTTAAAAAAAATAAATAAATAAGACGAGACCATCCCTCTATCATATGTTGATTCCCAAACTAGAACAATTGTAGAAAAGTAGGCAGTATATTAATTAATCTCTATAGACTGATCAGCTTAAATGTAGTGTGCATGATGTGATGTGATATTGGAAGATAATTTTTCTTTTCTTTTTTTTTCCAAGCCAGCATGTATCAAAGTGAGCATACGTCTGAAACATAGAGAATTAAGTAGTGATAATTGGAATATATATGATACTTGCATTGATAGTTATAGAGCATTAGTGTGATGCTCATTATTTATTACAATTACAAATACCACATTCTTATTTAATTCCTGAGACATTTATTCAAAGTAAAACATATAATTGACTGTCCCAGTCGACACTTACCTTGCAAAGCTCAATTAATTCTTTGCGCGAAAGATGACACCATTGAGGACAATTCCCTTCTTCCAAATCAAGCCCTCACTGCCCTTCAAAAAGACTTCCATCTGTCCAGCTTGGGGTAAAGCAATAAATTGGCCAACTGGAACCTCTAGCCATTCGTTTACTGGTTTAAGTTTTGAAATGTCCTCATCGCGTCCTTCCTCAATTACGTTGGGAATTCCAAATCCCAGCTTCACTGGATGTTCCCATCCCTCAGCATTTTCCTTTTTCATAATAACAAATGCAACTTCGTATCTAGTTCCTGGTTGGAGAATGCTGGTGTCAAATTTCGTCCGTGCGTCCAGGAAACATACTTTAATTAATTCAGCCGCATCCACAAGCTCGTTTGAACTGCAAATAAAAAGTGTATATATCAATTAATGTTACTCTAACTTAAATTTATGCATATATTGTTCCATAAATTAATAATAACTTACCTTGGATCTTTCACTTGAATCCAATCCCAGTAACGCTTGTCGTCTCCCCAGGTGATAGTCAGATCCCTTGCAAACAGCTTGACGAAGCTTTCTCCTGATTCTTTTGCCATTGTTTTCCTCTAGTCAGCTGGCTCTTAACAATTACTTGCTTCAGTTACTTGTACTCTTCTTTCATGCAGTGCGGCTTATATACATATAAAAAGTTATAATATCAATAATAAATTATTTTAGGAACAAGTTCTTTTTGGATAAAGGATAGAGAATCTTGTATATATCATTTTTGGTGATAAAGAATCATTAATTATTTTTTGCATATATCTGTTCTGCTTCCTTTCCATGTCCAATTTCTTCATCCTTTGTTTCTAAGTAAATAAATTATTTATTTACTTCTTTATCATATAAAGAGTGAAATTCATTTTATGGATGTGATTTGGTTTTGAGAATCATAAAAAACATTATGTTACTCGCTAAATATTCCAGTTTGCTTTACATCAATATTAATTCAAAATGATAATCATATGTTTATGTAATTGTTGTAGTTTAATATTATTAAATAATATGCTCCCACCGTACCAATGATAGATTTTATTTATTTATTTAATTTAAAATTTTGTTTCTATGGTGTTGCAAATATATATTGCATGATTGCTCCTACTTATACGAAAAATAAAAAATAAAAGTTTATTTTTAAATGAGGAAAAAAAAAACAAAATTTTATTGATAAAAAAGTTTATCTAAAAGTTTCTATTTAAAAAGTTCGACCAAACGAATCTTAATTGTCTAAAAGAAGTTTTATCATAACTCTAAAGACTCAAAAGTATATGAAGACTCGATTGCCTTTCAAGAACCTATCAAAATCAACTTTAATCCAACAGAAAAGTGTTAAAGTATTAATTATATTGGATTATCTTATCTACTTTAATTTTTTTGATGTAAAGAGAATATTGTGAAAATAACAAATAATAATAAAATAAATTATTATATACGTGCATATCGCAAGTAAAGGTTAATGGGTTGGATTTTACTGCAATTATTTGAAATGGGTTGGATAACATTCTTTTCCAATTGGGCTTCAACTATCCCTCATGCACACCAATTAATTAGCCATAGACATAAGTCTGTTAAACGGTCGATAGTAGATATACCAAGCCATCATTGCTAACCCCAAGATATTATACAATAAGAGATGACAAAAATTCTAGTGCTGTAATTCCAAATTATCCTTGATGAGAAATTGCCAAGATATTTGACTGTTCTAGCATTTAAGAAAAAAAAAAGATTAGTCAATCGTATAATGGATATTAAATTAATAGGTTAGTTTGAAAATAAATAAACTTCTTGTCGCAAAATTTTATTCTTGTTAGACCTAAAACTTAAATAAAATAATCTTAATCAATTCGTTCAATCTTTTTCTTTCATTTAAGTTATAGAAGGAATAAAAAGAAAAGACTTTGATATAAGGGTTTTCTTTTTCTCCAATTCTCATATCAATTATCTTTTCTAGATTTTTTGTATCATACACAAACACATTTCTATTATTTTATTTTAGGCAACACTTTGTACACTAATTAATTTATTTTCTTGATAATACACAAGTTACTACAGTGATGGGCTTTCTTCACTATTCTAGTTTTTTGTTTTACATAAATATTGATAAAAAATTATAATCACATATTTATATAGTTGTTTCCATTTAATATTAAGAAATAATATGTATATTATATGATTGTCTATTTTTTATTTATTTAAAATTTAAAATTTTTTCTATGATGTTGATAATATGTATAGGATAATTAATTCCGTTGATAAGAAGAATAAAATAAAGAAGAAGGAAACATGAGATAGCTAGTATCTTTTTGGTATTTATTCATATAGCCTACCAAGTGGCATATGTTAAAAATCACACATTTGTTATATTCTTTGAAAGTATGTGTAAACCGAAAGTTGATAAAAGACAATATATATGGAATCACTTTCGAGACAAAGTAAGACCATGCCTCTATCATATATTGATTCCAAAACAAGAACAACAGTCATAATTGAAAGTTATACAAAGAAAAATAAAGAAGAATAATACCTAATAAAGAAACATTGAATAGAAAACATGCAATGGCAAATTTGCTATATTCTTTGAAAGTATGTGCTACCAAAAGTTCATAAAAGGACAAGTATTGACAGATTTCTCCTCTATAAACCCTATCTATGTTGTTCATGACTCGTTTAATTTTTTAATAAATTTTCTCTTTTATTGAAGCTTAGGCCTATTTATTTTTTAGCTTCTATCTCAATAATTTTATTCAAATATTTAAACAAGCTATTTCATATTTAATAATTTACTTTATCTCTATCTAAAATCAATTAAATAGAAGTACATTACGATTAATGATAATTTTTAATTAAACTACGTAAATCATATTAGTACATATTTGTTTAACATGTAATTTACGGTATTTATCACATAATTTAAATATAATATTCACTTATCAGTTCATATCAGTTCACATTTCATTCAAATACTAGTCAATATTTAAAATTATTAATCATTATGATAAATACTTAATACAAGATATCAAATAAAAAATAACATAATATTAAAAAATAGATGTTTCCAATAAATTAAATCATCGTCCTAAAAATTAAATTTAGGCACTTATAAAATAGAGCTCAATTCCAATTATAAAAAAATCAACAATCAAATGCATAATCTTAATAAGCACAAAAATTGTTCAATTTAAGATGAAATAAAATAAGCAGAGAGATAAAATTAGATTTTGAAAGCTTTCATTCTCAAAACTTCATGTCTCCATCCTTCATTTTTTTTAATTTCCCCTCTCTAACTCTAGCTTAATCCCCATCTTTTTTTCTCTCTCTAGAACTCTATCCTCTAGAATCGACTAAGGTGACTCATCATTAAAAAACATAAAAACCTAGTATATATCTAAATCCGGCCATCTAATTTAATCTAAGGGCCAAAAATAGGTCAAATTAGATGAAAAAATCATCATATGGGGTCGCAAACAGCGCGGCTTGGAGCTGGCGGGCCAGTGATTGGCAAATCACGCGGCTACTTTCAATTAGGTCTTCTATTGTTTACTTATATTTAATTTTATCTTTATGTTGATATATTTTCATTTTAGTCCTCATTTGCTTACATTTTAATTTCAAAAATAAAACTTTATGATTTTCACGGATGGCCAGCACACGTGCTTTTATATTTTATTTTCATATTTTTTGTGTTAAAATATGTCAACACCTACAAAATCAAATTAAAATACTTGAAAATTTTAATTAAAACAAGCTAAATAACGCTAAGTATACTATTTAATAATAGATAATTCAAACATAATTATGTAATAAAAATTAAGATATTTTAAATATAAATAAACAGAAAATTAATAATATGACATCAATATATTATTTCATAATATGAAATGGCAATAATTATATAATCATATGATTATCATTTTAAATTAATATTGATGTGAAGGAAAACTAGAATATTGAAACAAACTAATGATTTTAATAATGTGTATATGGTCAAGAAAAACTTTGTTTAATCGTTATGCGAATTGTTGCCTGGAATTAATGTTTTCTACAATTTTCAAACTAAATCATATCCATAAAATGAATTTCAATGTTTATGTCAAAAAGAAGTAATCAAATAATTTATTTATATAGAAACAAAGGTTGAAGAAATTGGACGTGGAAGAAGTTTTTATAGATATATGGTTCTTATCATCAATAATTGATTATTATTTATGAATAATAATACTATTTTTATTGAGTGACCAGTTGACTAAATAGACATGATTCTCTATCCTTTATTTCAAAAAATTATTCCTAAAATAATAATTATTATTATTATTCTAACTCTATACATATGAAAGTAGCACTACACATAAAAGAAGAAAGCACTATCAATGGTCAGTTGCTTAAACAATTACTTTAATGTGCCAAATCTATTTGAGTTGAACCAAACTAAACCGAATGAGTTTTCTTTATTTAATTTAATTATATATTACCGGGAACCTTTAATGTCACTTTTTTTAATTAGTTTTTATTTTGACCCGTCTAATTAATGACCATACATTGTAAGAATTCCAAATGGTATTAAATATTAACCTTTAATATCACAATATTAAATACCTATTATAGTTTATTAATTTTTATTTCTAAATAATCTCCTGCTCCTTATTATAATACAATGCATAGTGCAATTCAAAGAAAATTCTTAAATATTGATAAGGAAAGTTGCTGGAAAAATTCACCAAATAAATATTACATTATTAAAGAGAAGAAAAAAATTATGGAATTTATTTAAATTAATTAAATACGACAATTTTGATATGATAAATTAATTAGGTTACCGAGACATTTTACTTTAAGTATATAAAGGTCAAAAAAATTAGTTTTATGTATTCGATTAAATTTTTTAACTTTTAAGTATAGTTAAAAAGATATTTTAATGTTAAAAACTATTTTCAAAATTTTTTTGTCGTTTGATTATCATTAAAAAAATAATTTTAAAAGATTAAAAAGGTTAGTTATTTACTTCTCAAAAGAAACTCAAATTTAGAGTTTAGAGATTTTTGAATTTTTTAAAAAGTTAAAATATTGTCTAAAATTTCTATAATTTATTTTAAATATTTTTTTTTTATTCTCATAATATAACTTTCAAAGATATATGCACAATTTTTATTAGAAAATATTTGATAACCAAATAATCAATAAATATTTATTAAAAGCTTCATTTGTAAAAGATATATTCTAACAAATTCTAATTGAAAAGCTACATTAAACTCACCCTAAGTATATATATGGAGTTGTTTATTTTTTTAATTGAATACTTAGTACTGCTAATATTTTTTTGGCAAAAGACCGTTTAATCCTTAAGATTTGACATCATAGTGGTTTAAGAATAAGCCTAAAACACCCTAATTTGTTAGTTACAAGCATTATTTTTTTTTATCAAAACAAATAGGTAATACAGTACATATACCTAACTCGGTGATAATGACCGACATAATAGCAAAGGGATATAATAATAATTGCACAGCCATCAGGGCTTAGGTAGGAATTTGCCCATAATGTAGACTTTTCTTAAAAGTTTTAGGTAGGATTACTGCTATAATGCAGGCAGTCTCTTATATATTAGGTGTATTATAACTGCAAGTTATTTTTCCAGTTAAATTTTAGTAGATCCCTGATTATATAACAATCGATATATAGTTGTATACTAATAAATTTTATTCATTATAACTGTAATTTCACATCCTTTATTTACAACTCCGGAAACAACTTTTATGTTTAAATACAATTACCGATTTATCCCTAATCTTTGTTCCTTGTTCTCACAACTTAATTCTTGGGCCGAATGATGACACCTTTGATGACAAGTCCTCTCTTCCATTTCCCACCCTCAAATTCATACATAGAGATTTCCATGCCTCCGCCATTAATTTCAGGCGAAGTTGTAAACTCTCCAACTGGGATCTCTATCCATTGGTGCCTTGGCTTCATCCTCAAATTTTCTTTGCGTTCTTGCTTCATTCCATTCGTACAAAGGAGTCTCAGGTTCACCGGAACTTCCCATCCGTAAGCCGGGTCCTTCAACATTATGACGAATACAACTTCGTATAAAATTCCTGGAGAGAGTTTTCGAGGATCAAATCTTGCATGTACCTCTAGCCAACAGACGTTCAGTAGTTCAGCCTCTTCCACGATTACATCACTGAGATAACAACTTACAATCAGGATTAATGCTTTGTTAATGGGCGTATTTTAGCCCCTTAACCCTTCATTAGAAATGTTTATTTAATTAAAATATCATTTTCTATTATTACCTTGTCTCTTCCTGAGGACTCCATTTCCAGTAACGATTATCTCCTGCCCAAGTGATTGACAGATCCCTTGCAAACAACATGAAGCTGTTGCTTCCTGATTTCTTTTCAACCCAATACTTCTGCAATTACAATAACAATAATAATATATAGTACTGATTCTTAACTTATGATGCATACAGATCAGACGATGGATATAGAACTTGCCTTTCTCTTTTGGTTTAAAAAAACACCAGAGCAGAGCTGATCGTACAGCTTCTCCTTGGAGGATTTGTCGATCGGTGAGTCTGCATCTTCAATAATGGCTTCATAGTTCCATGGAAGCTTCACTGCTGCCGTTTTCTCCGATTCCTTGGCTTCACAAACCTGAACTTCCTTCGTTTCATTGACGGTCGTTTTGGCTGTGCTTTTAACGTTCTGAGACTCAATCTGTAAGGCTTCTTTACTTGGTTGCGACTCTGAACAGTCATCAGCTTTCGACGTCTCTGCTCCCATGTTTAAAAGGTTCGTCTTCTTCTTCCAAGTAGTTCTAGTTTTATATATACAGCATTATTACAGGGTCAAATTAGTCATTTGCTATTTATAAAAAATAAACAAGAGTTGAATAACATTAAATATTTTTTTTAATTTTAAAACATTAAATGAGTTTGTGGTTAAACATTACTTTTGTATGGAAGATCAATTTTTGCTTAGAGCCGCTATGAGATCGCTGTTTAAAGAGATCACAAAAAATAATTTTGAAGCGTTGAAAGTTATTTTATATATTTAATAAAAAAATTATAAAATTATTTTTATAAAATTACTCAATCTTAGAGTAAATTTTGATAGGTAGAGATCGATTTTGTTTTTTAAAATCTGACTTTAAAAATTAAATTTATTTTTAATTATAGTATCAAATATATTTTTAAAACTATAAAAATATTATATATTAAATTTTAGCTTTAATTAAAAAATAAAATAATTAAAATTCAAATAATATTTTTTATTACTCTTCTACTCTTTTTTGAAAATATAATTAAACAATTTATATATTTTTATTATAAATTATTTTACACTAAAAATATATATAATTTATTTTTATTTTATTATTGTATATATTTTAATCATTTGTATTACTAAAATATTCTAAAAATAAAATTTATCAAGGACATAAAATTAAACTACTTTATTTTCAAACTCACAACACTTTTGAACATAAATTTATTAAACACTTGATTAATTTCCTTTATAATTAATTTTTTTTCAGTGTAATATAATTAAGTTATTTTAAAAGTTACAATAATCCCAAACTGGCGTTTAATGGGCTTTATCATCTTGCGAGGCAGTGAGAACTCAATATACTATGGTATTAAACCAAGTTTAATCTTACGTCTTGTATTTGAATCCTTAGCAAACATAAAAATTAAATAATGATTAATTAAATCAATCTAACAAATGAAATAAATAAACTCAAGCTTACATGTGAGGGGATTTTCAACTACTTAAATTATAATATTTAATCAGTCACTTTCAAACTTAAGTTTTCGGGTAACTTTAAGATGGAAACAAGTTTTACACTTTAAGATGGAAAGAGTTTTTATTCAGTTAAATAAGTAAATAGTTTAATATGTAAAACAAAACAATAATGAGAAAAGAATTCTAATTTAATGGAACTAAAACCAATTTAATATTCTTACGATTCTAGATCTTTTTCGGTAGATATCTCTTCCTTTTGTTCCCGTGTTACCCCCTCCCTTCGAAAATTGTTTCTATTTTTGCATTTGTTTTTCCCTTTATTTATTTATATATAGAGAAAGATAAATCAATAATCTCATATTTACGCTTATTTGTAACTTGTTTAATCAATACACTTCTAACAGTTAAGATTAAATAAGATATAACATATTAATTATATATGTTAGATTCAATCTAAATTATTAGAGGTGTGTATACATTCAATTGTTTACAAATGATGTAAATATATATATATATATATATATATATATATATATGAAAATACGATCTTTTCTTTATATAAATAAAGCTATTAATATTCTTTTTTGGTGATGTAAAATTGATTCTTTTTTTATCAAAAAAAGGATATATTCTGTGATAAAGCAGCCACCATAACTTTATTTGTTCCAAAGCATCTTGAGTCACCTTATTCCGAAAGATATTGAAAAATCAGATTCTCTGTCTAGAGAATGTTGTGTAAATTTTTGCAAAGCTTTATCTTTTTATATACAAATCTTGAGTTGGACCAACACGTCACATGATTTGTAAGTTTATTCTACTCTTTTTCTTTTTCATCTTTATCTATGGATAATAATTATAATCGTTTATTATTTTTCGTGAATATGTGTATAATAATATTCTTTTAAATAGATGTGATTATATATTTGTCTAAAATTGTAAAAAATTTTACTTATGACTTACTGCTACCACGCTGATTATTCTAGCCATTAATAGTGTGGGACTATTATATTGACATCACATGTTTTATATATTTAATTTTTTTTTACATCTATAACTATCACATTAATTTATACAAATTATTTTGTATTATATTTTTATTTTCACAATCAATTTGATGTTAATAATATTCTGTACTTTAATTTTTACATATAAATTAATTGAATATAATTTTTAATTGGGAGAATGCCCGATTTCTCCTGATTTTTGAGCTAATACTCTATTATTCCCTTATATTTTTTTTAATATCTCATCATTCCAAGAGTTTCGATTTTATCCTTTGATAATTCAAATATTTTGATTTTACCATTTTGCAAAAAAGAACAATTTGGACCGAACGAATAAATTGAACCTGTTTGTTTTAAAATGGTAAAATAAATTGACATTACATGAATTCTAACCTAGACCTGATCAAAATAAGTTAAAATATTTACTATTATTATATATACTAATTTTATGATGCATCAATGTGACACAAGAATTTGTAGGATATATATGTGTAACATTACTCATTAATTAAATGCATTAGTGTGATACCCTTATTTTTCTGTTGCAAATTAACCTCAAGGTACAAGAGAAAACTCAACTAATTAAACTAATTTTGGCTCAATTTTAATTCCAGCAAGAATCAAACCACCCTTCCACCAATCACTTTCAACTTCAAACATACCAAATTCCACCATTCCAACAGTAATATCCTTTGAAACTGTGAATTGCCCTCCTGGAATTTCATGCCACTCATCTTGCTTCTCTCTGTAGCAATGGAGTATTTCACTTTTCACTTTGTCTTCTCCATTGATTCTCAACTTGAACTTTACAGGAGCAGAATGCCAACCAAATGCATCCTCCCGAAACTTCAAAATGTACAGTATTTCGTATGTTGTAGATGTCGACAGAGCCATTGATGGAAGGATAGAAAGCTTTCCTGTGACTTCAATCCAGTTCACTTGGAGAAGAAGTGCAGCCTCTTCAAACCCAGTTAACCTGTAAAAGTGAGAAAAAATTAATGACAACTTTATCTTAATACCTTTGTTGATTTTCTGAAATCGTATAAATTTAGAATTTTATTGGTTTGAAACATTTTTTTTTTAATTTGGTATTGAAATCCGAGCTTTCTATAAAAAGAAATCTTAAAAACGCATGCAAGGACTTCAAATGTGACTTTGAGTTCTCAACATCAGAGAAAATTAATTGACGACAATCCGATGAATACCGTTGCCAAGAGGTAACAAATTTTGTTTCTCTTGTCGAAAGCTTCGAAATTAACTTCACTCAATAATAATTCTGACATATATGTAAATGAAGTTATCTTCGATATCACATTTTTTTCTTAAAGCTAAATCCTTGCCTTCAATTATTAATACTCAATCTTAAGATGGTGTGGGAAAGTCAAGCGGTTTTCAGACTATTCGAGTTACAAGCTCTTTGATACCACATAACACCATATATTTTGTACAAATTTGTTCAAGGTAACCCTGTTACTGAAAATACAAAAATTGTTTATGAATCATCGAATTTCTTACTTTGTGTTTTCTTCTGTTAGTGGGATCCTTTCCCAAAACCTAGCAACGTTGCCCCATGTAATGTTTAGAGCTCTGACAGGAATTCTAATTGATCCTGAATAATCTTGAACCGTCAAATAAGAGTCGTCCTAGAAAGAAAAAATAAAACAAAATGTCATTAATTCGATTAAAGTATGTATGATATTCAACAAAAAAATATATAATGTAAAATCAATTAATAATTAATTGAAGAGAGAATGAGGATTGGAAATATTTAACTTACAGCTTTCCAGTGGGGATTAGAATAAACATGGCTATGCTCATTATCCATTTTCAATGTGAATTCAAAATGTTTTTCTTTGGATTATTGAGTGCACAATAGATGTTCTTTGAAGCAGATAAGCACTAATAATAAATAATGTTAAGAGTATGAAACTATATAACAGACTTCTGGATCACCTGCAAGTTGCTAAAGTAGCAAGCAATTCTGTATAAGTTGTTACACTTTAGCTAGATTTATTTGTTAAAGATAATAAGCCATTGACAGAACAAATTAAAGTGACAAAGAGAGTGGGAATTTATGCTTTTTAAGCTAAAGGGTAAAGCGATTCATGTCTTTAATTAGATGAGAAATGGAAAACTTAAAAGAATTATCGAGAATAAGTAAAACATAATCTTATAGTTCTGTATCTTTTTAAACTATAGCAAAACTCTTTACTTAAATAATCTTTAAAGAGAATAAATATTGTAAATTTAAATGTATTATATTATAAATTCATTGTATTTTAACAAATTTTGGTATTTCAATATCAAAGTTCGTGGTAAGAATTATAGTGAGGAAGCAATGATCCCCGGCCTCTTACTTTCACAACAACAAATCAAACTAATTATTTAAGGATGTAGGACTCAACCAATAATGAAACAAATTGGATAAGTTAGATGCTTATCACACTAACAACATGAGTGTCTTCTTTTAAGTCATTTTGAGTAACTTAACATTGGCATTACAAGTAGTAATTTAACATTGGCATTTAATACTTCCACGTGCTTTTCATTTGTTTATATCTTATTTTATATATTCGTTTGGGATTCTTTCTATCTTTTATCTTTATTCGGCATGTCTCTTAATGGTTTATCCACTAGTAGTGCCTTTAGGAATCAATCTTGCATGTATTGTGGGCCATTAGAACTCAATACTATTATTAGATTTTATATATTTGCATGTCTCTTAATGCTTCTATTAGGAATCAATATGCTTTTATATATGATGGAGTCTGTTAATGGAGTCTGTTAGAGCTTAATACTTTTATTAGGCCTAAATCTGATTTTAAAATTTTTGTTATAGTTAAATAAAATACTAAGTAATTAAATATCAGGAGAAATTGTGAATTTTAAAATAACTTGTTTCTATTGCATCTTAAAACTAATCAGTGTTGAAGAGTGCATTTTAAAATAATTTACTTTTATTGTACTTTAAAACTAATTAATTTGGAAAGAAATCAATTTAATATTTAATAATTTATTTTTTTTGAAGGTGTTATGAATTTTAAAAGTAATTTTTTATCGTTTGGTAAATTTTATTGCTAAAATGTTATAGTAATCTTAATTACCAAAATGTATATAATAAATAGTGATGAACGAAATTTATTTTAAGTACTTATATATAATAATAATAATAAAAAGAAAAAAATACTTCAATTTTAACAACTTTATTTTCTAATTAAAAGTTGAAATTTAATAATCATTTTACAGTTAATTTTGAATTTTTATAATTTTAAATGGGTATATTTAGTATATTATATTTATAAATAAAATTACTTTCCAAAATTAGATTTCAAAAAATAACTCTTTATCTATTCTTTAAAATATTGTGTAAAATAGAGTGATTTTACTAAAAGTGATGATAAAAAAATTTTACTAAACACTTAAAATAATTCTTGGTTACTCGAAATCATTTTTGCCTTCTCCATGAGCAATGTCAAATGGGCTTTGAGCTTCTTTTTTTTTTTTTTTCCCATTTTCTATCTCAAATGAGGTGATTTAGCTTCTTCATAGTTATTAGTTAGTCCATTTGTATCAGCCTTGCGTGGGGGGCTTATTAGAGTTTAAAACTTCTTACTTGTTAACTTCATAACTTCAATTTTTAGGTCAAATAATAGTAATTTAACATGGGTTTATCTACATATTAATTCCTACAAACATTCTCAATTTTTATTTATTTTTTATTTTATTATCATTAGTGTAAAAAATATTGTGTCGATAAGGTTAGTCACATTAACCTAATAAATTGATATTATGCGTAATAGTTGATGAGTCAAAAATTGATAACTATCCTAATTTGTCTGTGATTGAGAGTTCATTTGTCAAAAGAAAATTACAAAAAACTGTATGTAGTTTTATGTTTTGTAAAATTTATTTTCAAAAATAACAAATATATTTTTAACATTACAGAAGTTGCTATTTAACCCACATAATTAACACATCCCTTAATAGAAACCTTAATAAAAACAAATAATAGGTTCTCTCTTATGAGAAAATTCATATCTTATAAAATACAAATTTATTCGCAATTCAAATTTATTTAACATCGATTTATTTCAATTCAATGTCAAATTATTATAAACGAACCCGAGAATGAATTAATCTACTTGTTTGATGAGAACATGATGAATCTTCAGCCCTCCCTTCGGTTTTCTACTCCAAACTTCATAGAGACCAAAAAAGAGCTGCTTCTGATCATCCTTAGCAGGAGAAGTAATCTGAAACTTATCATGTTTAGGAATCTGAAATGGAGCTTGACCTCCTTTAATCTGATCGATTTGTTTCCAGAAGTATGTCCCTCTCCTACCGAACTTCGCCATCATGATAAGAGGACAACCACTCCAGCCAAAGCCGTCGTCCGTCAGAGAGACCTTGAAGCTGATTTCATACTTCTTGTTGCACTCTAATTCTGCTGATCCAGCCACTTCAAGCCATAAGATCTCCACTAGCTCTGCAGCACCATTCTTATCCTTCCTGTGACAAAGTAATAAAGCTAGATAATTAGTGACTTGAAATCGCTAGAAAGATGTACCTTCTTCATCTTTTTATTAAATTCTGTTGGAGGATACTTCATGCTTGTAATCAGGATTTTCGGTGCAATTTAGAGCAAATCCACATGTATTTGCATTAAATTCACACACGCACACACCATATGCACACACACCCTCACGCACGCACGCACATGTGTACATATACGCACAAGTATGCCTACACAAATGCTCACACAAGCACAAATTGACACATTTTTTTGCACAGTATATAAAGTCTTAGATTTAAGCAGCTTTAATTATTGAGATTATACTTTAATGTGCATTAATTACATATATTAGATTTAATTTTAATTATAAAAAATACTTAAATCTATATGTAAAATTAAGATGTCATCGATTCGTCCCTTTATACACACACATTCAATCATTTTTATTTAACCACTAATAGTTTTATTTCATATCTTTTATGTTGACTACTAATTAAAATTAGTTACGATATCTCAATTAATTCTAAATGTTCTATGGTTTGTTCAATGACTATCAAGACCCATTAGGGTTTCAATTTGACCTTTTGAACTTTTAACATTATATGTAAAATTTAACCTAAGTAATCTCTGTAGGGTACCTAATTTGTATTCTTTATTGATCATTTAAGCTATTAAGATTTAAAATAATATCTTTTGAGTATGATGCAAGTAACTAGTGTTTTTCATGTTTGGTGATTTATTGTTTTCTTATTAACAAATTACAAATTTGTATCGTTCATATTAAAGTTAATTTAGAGATTCTTCCAAATAAATTTTATTACTTTTATATCTATTTTCTTTGGAAAACAATTAAGAATACATAAAAAAAAAGTACATTGTATAATTTTATCTCTAAATTTAGGGAATATTGTATTTTATTTCGAGAATACCATTTAAAAAATTATGTTTTAAATACATTCAATAATTTTATTTTCAATAAGTTGAGATTACCAAAACCTCATTTTGTGAATACCATATTTTGGAAGAATGAGAAAGAAAAATATAAATAATTCAGAGAAGAAAGAAAACGTTTTATATTTAAAGAAAATAAAGAAATTAATTACGAAATTAATCTTTGTGATTAATTATATATATAACTCACTCTTCAGGGATACGCCAATAGCGTGAGTCATTGCCTGCCAAAATGTTTAATCCTCTGGGTTTAATAATAAGCTCCCTTTTTTCCTATACAAATCAAATTCATAATTAAATCTCAACTTCATTTAATTATAATTTATAAATTAAATTACATTATGTTCGAATTTATAAAACAAACGATTAAATGATCATGAATATCTAATAATAATATGACAATCAACAAAAAAAAACTATTGAGTTAAAAATGAATGAATTAAAATATGAAAGCAAAGAGGTATCTGTTTGCAATTTCAAAAATTATTTTCCTTTTTTCAAAAGTAAAAATATATAAAAAAAATGTTTAGTTCCATATTTTGGAAATTTTATTTCAAATATCAAAATTATTTATTTTAAATTTTAACTAAAAGATAAGAAAGAAATCTCTTGTTATTTCTCATATTTTTTAAAATGTGTTTCAAAACTAATTAACTTTTTTCATAACATATAATTACTCAACTCATTTTTGAAAACAAAATCAAATACAAAGTGCTTACATTTTTGAACTCCCTTGCGTTTGGATTAGCTTTATAATGTGGACGTACTCCAGTAGGCATATTGAGAAGATGTTCTCTCTTCTAGGATGTGCAAGAAGTATTAATTTGAAGAAATAGGTTGCCTTCAAATCCTTTTATATAATAAAAACAGAAAGCAACGAGCAAAACAAGAGAATCAATAGTAAATGCCTATTGCTTCAGTGAAAAGAATGGTATCTACACTTTTTTTTTTTTTTTAAAAAAAGGGAACCAATAATGAATATTTATTGCTAGCAAGAAAATTAAGAAGTTGGTAAAGCATATACTTATATTCAAAACTCTTAAATAAGCTTTCAAGAGAATAAATATTGTAAATTTAAATGTATTATAGTTACAAAATTCATTGTATTTTAACAAATTTTGGTCTTTCATCAAAGTTCGTGATAAAGAATTATAGTGAGGGAGCAATGATCTCTTGACCTCTTATTTTCACGATAACAGATCAGACTTAATAGAATTCAACCAATAATGAAAATATTACATATATTTATAATTTTTAACTAAATTAAGTGAAATGTTTTTCTTTTACCAAACTGAGTTTCTAAATCTAATTACAATTTTATCTTCAAAAAAAATATTTTACAATTTTTTAAAAAGTTCTAGACGTTTTATTATTTTTTATATTACAAAACTATATTTATCAAAATACTTTTCCTATTCATAAAAACACTATTTTCGAAATATCATATTTTATTATTTTCTGAAACACCATTTTAAAAACATTACCAAACTCACTCATAAGAACGTTTACAATTTAATTAAATCAAACAAACCAACAGTTATACAAAAATATAAAATGACAGGATAATAATCTGCTATCTATCCCACATAAGTCTTGTTCATTTCATTACATACCAATTTTCTCATTCATTTCATAATCATAATACATTACCGAACCTGCTATCTATCCCATATAAGATACACCTTAATAGAAACAAATGAGAGTTTTTCTCTCATACAAGTGCATTCATATTTTATAAAATACAAATTTATTCATGATTCATATTTATTTAACGTCGATTTATTTTAATTTAATGTCGAATTATTATAATCAAATGAACCATGAACAAATTTTTTGGTATTTTATAAAAAATGCAGACATCCGAACCTGAGAATTAATTAATCCACTCGTTTGATGAGAACCTCGTGAATCTTCAACCCTCCCTTCCATTTTCCACTCCAAACTTCATAGAGACCGAAAAAGAGCTCCGTCTTATCATCTTCATCAGGAACAGTTACCTGAAACTTATCATCTTTAGGAATTTCAAATTGACCACCTTGATCTGCTTCAATCTGATTGATTCTTTTCCAGATGTACTTTCCTTTCTTACTGAGCTTGGCCATCAGGAAAACAGGACAGCTACTCCAGCCAAAGGCGTCGTCCTTCAGAGAGACCTTGAAGCTGATTTCATAAGTCTTGTTCTTCCTTAATTTTGCTGAACCAGTCACTTCAAGCCATGAAACCTGCACTAGCTCTACGGGGTCACTGTCCCTGTAACAAATTAATAAATCTAGATAATTAGTGCCTTGATCATGAAAACGCCAGAAAGATGCCCCCTCTTCAGCTTTTTGTGATCAGAATTTTTGGTGCAATTTGTATTTAAATAATACAAAGCTGTTTAGTATATATATAGGGGATGAATCAGCAGTCTCATATTTTTACATATATATTTACATTCATTTGTAAAATATTAGATCTATATACTTTTAATATATGAGATTAAATATAATATGTGCATTAATTATAGTGCACTAATTATATTCATCAGATTCAATCTCAGCCATTAAACATGTATATATCTAACAATTTCAAAATAATTGTAAAAATATATGTAAAAGGATGATGATCTGACCCTTGTATTTAGTAGATGAATCAGTAGGCCATTATATAAGTTTATGCATTATCTTTCACTATTTATAAAGCCTTAAATCTAAATAGTTTCAAAGTTGAAATTGCATTTCACATTTATATTAATTATAGTGTATTAATTATGTGTATGTTATATTTAATTTCAACAATTAAAAGTGATTAAATTTGGTAGTTTGTAAATATTATAAGAAATTACGTAAAATGTAGGGAATATTATTTTTCGATAATCTTTTTTAAAGAATTATGTTTTAATCTATTCAATAAGAAAAATAAGTTGAGATTACCAAAATTTCATTTTGTGAATAAAATGATGTAATAACATATATCTACAGCTTAATTCTGAAAGAATAAGAAGAAAATAAATAAATAGTTTTAAGAGAATAAAAATGTTTTATCTTTTAAATAATAAAGAAACTAATTACGAAATTAATCTTGCTAATTAATTATATAACTCACAGTTCAGGGAGACGCCAATAGCGAGAGTCATTGCCCCACACAATGTTTAATCCTTTGGGTTTAATAATAATCTCCTTATAATCCTATACAAGTCAAAATCATAATTAAATCTCACATTCATTGAAAATAATTTATAAGTAATTAAATGATAATCATACTTGAATTTATAAAACAAATTATTAACTAATCATGATAATATGATAATCAACAACAAAAAAAAAAACTATTGAGTAAAAAATAAATGAATTAAATTATGGAAGCAAAGAGGTATCTGGATGCATTTTCAAAATTAATTTTCTTTTTCAAAACTGAACATATATCAAAAAACATGTTTAGTTCCATGTTTTGTAAAATTTATTTTCAAATTACTTTTTTTATTTATAAAAAATTTAAAAAAAAGTCTTTTTATTCCTCATATTTTTATGTGTTTCAAAATTAACTATTTTTTTCATAATTTATACGAACAGATACTGTACTCATATTTAGAAAACAATATTAAATAAAAGCACTTACATTTTTCGACTCCCTTGCGTCTGCATCAGCTGTATAATGTGGAGGTTTTCTGTATCCAATAGTCATTTTGAGAAAATGTTTCTTCTAGGGTTTGCGAGAAGTGTTAATTTGAAGAAATAGAATGTGTCTCCAGACCCTTTTATAATGGAGAAAAATAAAAATAGAAAGCAACAAGCAAAACAAGAGAATCAAGTAAATGAGGAAAGCTCTGTGAGAAGAATGGTATCTACACTTTTTAAAAGAAATATAGGTATATATATATATATATATATATATATAGAGAGAGAGAGAGAGAGAGAGAGAGAATATTTATTTGTAGAAAGAAAATTAAGAAGTTGGAAAAGCATATACATATATTCAAGTGGTTAATATTTCATCAAAAAAGTATATGTCGGCTTTTTTTTATTCCTTTGTCCTTCCGTGTTTTCAATTTGTTATTCCTAAATATGATCGAATCTTATGTCAACTTTCTACTAGTTAGATTACAATAGACTCGTATTTATATAGAAAAGAACCGTTACATTATCATAACCTTATAGATAATCAATTTATAAGGACTATCCCATTCTTGTACGATGATTGAACAAGTGATAATGTAGTATCGCTTCCTCTCTTCTTTGGTTTCTGCAACACTAGAATGCATAATCGTTCATCTTTCCCTTTGCTTTGCATGCACATCAAATTGCCAAGGCCTTCCCAGGTGGATAAGGTATTCGTCTGTATCAACTATATAATAGATCTCTTTAGTAGTTCTAATGGAACCACTACCCTACGGTGAGTAGGTCTCACCTCCTTTTTGTAATCCATCCGATTTTGTACGGTGTAGGATAAGGATGACAACATTTCTTATGGATACAAACCCCATGGGGATCTGCCCTAAACGGGTTAAATTTGTGATGATGTGATGGAGAGTAGAGAAAGATTAATCTACATAATATTAATAATTTGGGGAACAGTTTAATACTTCCCAACCTGCCTGCCCCAATTCTCATGTATATTATAGTATATTATTGATGGTGTGGGGAACATTTTAATACTCCCCAACTCACCTCATCCTATTTTCTATATATATATAGTATGTTATTTTTAAAATAGATATATATGTAGACAATATTCAATCAAAAATATTTATAATCCATAATATTTTTTTTTATTAAATAATCAAGTTTATATCTTTAATATAGTTATTGCATATAAATAATATTATAATATATTAATTATATTTTTAATTAGTATTTAATATAAATAAATAAAAAATATAGAAAAATAAACGTCTAAACAAAATTAGTAGTCTTTTCGATTTTTGTCTTCTTCGAAAATAACACAGGAAATGTATCCACACGCGTGAATGTCTTCAGAATAGTAGAGAAGAAAACAATGCTCTTCAACCTTTTTATGGTTAAGCCCTAATCCCAATATTCCACTTAGCAGTTCACCGAATTATGAACATTGGACAAATTCTTGAACAGAAACCGAAGCAGCATACGCCACAATTTCATTCAAAATACCCTTGATTCCATTCTTTTCCAAAATCATTCAAATTAAAAAATTTTACTGGCTAATAAAATACTAAAAATCGCAATAAAAAGAATAAAGAAAACAACTTGTAAATCCTATAGTGCATGCCTATTCCGCGAAGATATCCTTGCGATACCAATCGATGAAAGTGTAGATATGCAAAGATATCCCACCTTACTAATTAATCTGTGGGAGAAGTCTTTCCACGGAGGAATCCCTACTACGTCAACAAGATACCTATATTAATACATATAAGGTATTGTCAAAAGAAACACCACACATATATTTATATATACACGCACATACAAAGAATGCAAATCGAATTACTATATATACACACATACAACGAATGTAGATCGAATTAATATATTCGAATATAATAATTCTGCATATATTTATATAATTATTGACCCAAGCCATGAAGCCGCAGTCTAGGTGGTAAAGGACCTTTTTCCTCCGACTAGAGAGTATCAAGTCTTAAATTTTTGTACTCCATGTAAATAAAACTCCCTCCATGACAAGTGAGGTTGGGTAGAAAATCTCATAAATTATGTGAACTCCCTTCGTGCTACGTGAGGCCAGATAGAAAACTATCACCAGTTATAAGAAACAAATTTGGGCTACACCACAATAAAATTTATCTAAATTCTAGTAAAATTTTGATATAAAATATTTAAAAAAATATATCGAGCCAATTTGATTTTGACAAAATAACAGACGTACCAAAGCAATTCTACAAAATAGTATCTTCACCTTTTTTGCTTACCTTTCTATATCAGGAAAAACAAATTGTCAATAGATGCTCCCTTATCTTGAAGCTGCATAACAGCTATTTCTTAGCAATTAATTAAAGCAGAATTTATTATGTTCCCATTTTTTTTTCTGAGAATATTTTGGTCCAATTTCGTGGCCACTAAAAAAAAATTATCATCATGATCATTATTCTGTTCGTGGCCGCTATTGTTCAAGAACTAAAATTGTTCTTTTGCCAATTGGAGGTGTCTTTTAATTTAATTCTCTTTTTTTATTCTTGACTAACAATAATAGGTTTCGACAACACAAATACTTGAAAGCGAAGTGAATGAAACAAGAAAAAAGTGCAAAAAAGCATAAAAATAATGTACATAGCTACAAAAATATAAAGCCTGTCAACTGTTAACAGTTAAATAATCTTTTGCTAAGTCATACCTACAATTATTATTAACTTCATGTTCTAGTACTGATAAGTCTTGTCATTAACAAAGTTAATCTAGCCATCTGATTTTGCAAGACCACTCATGGGTTTGATTTATGATCATATGTAATAAGTTTTATTTCATGGCCATGTATTTAAATTCTCATAAATAGAAAATTAATGGAATCCATATAAAAACTTTCACAAAAATAAAAATGGACTTTTTTCTTAATATACATATTAAGAGCCTAAAAATATTTGCTAATCTAACATCATGCATGAAAATTTGCACTCAATTTACTGGTATACAGAGAATCAAACCGTTTTTCAAGTGAGAAGTAAGGTAAACACTTGCTAATAGATTATTGGTGAAAGATTTTAAAAAAAAAAATTAGGTTTACATAGGTATAAAAGATGTTGAACCACTTGATAATTCTATGAAACTTTACCCTCAAAATTAAGTTTTAAGTAGTAATTTGATATTAACTATTAACTATATATAACTTGATCATTGATAATTTGATCCTCCATCACCATAGTAAATAGGAGAGAAAATATAATTTATTTATTCGTTCTTACAATTTAAAAGAGAAAAAAAAATAAAGTTAATTAACTGTAACACGTTATGAAGAAAACTATTTTGTTAGCAAATCATTTATTAAGAAAAATTGATAAACTTAATATAAAAGTAGAAAAAAATAACAAATAACTTGGTCCGAGTATTACTATCCATAATAAAAAAAATATTTGTGAATTTATATAATAGATCGGATAATAAGACATAAAATGGGAGAATAAATCATTTTATATGATGAATAATATATACTTTTAAGGGTTATAACTTAACCACCCTTTGTGGGACAATATTTGACTAATAAGTAATTTTTTTTAATTGGTACAAGAGAATATTTTAGAATTCGAATTCCACTTTAATTCAATCTTTTATTTTGTTAAAAAAGAAAAAGAAAACCCCTTAACTTCTAGTCTAAAACACCAATCTCCATTTTAAACAAGAATATTTTTAGTGGTGGTCTTACGGCACCAGAATTTTTTAAATAATGTCAAAAACTTAAAATTACTTTTTACTGAAATTCTTGAGGAGAAATTTGAAAGAGAAATTTATCAAAGTATCCTAGATTAAAAAAGAAAACTTTAAAAATTTCTAATAGTACCATTTAATTTTAGAACTTTCCAAAAATTTAGAAAATGGATGATTTTACCCCCTTACGAAAATTGGTCACTTACTGCGGATCCAATCATCACTCAATATTGATCCAATCGTCACTCACTACTAATCCAAATTGCATATCTGGTCGTCACTCACTACTCATTCAATCGCTACTTCTTCAATCCACAAAATTTACTAACCATATATTAATATTAAATATAACCACCCAATTTCATTTATACGGATATTATCACATTCCTCCTCTGAGATTTGAATTTGTATCACTTAGAGAAAAAGAATAGAGTTTGTATCACATACCTCCCCTACGAGATTAGTCAACTAATTTCAAATAGTGAATTCACTCAAATACTCTTAATTTTTTTTTAAATATATTTTTTTAATATTTATTTTTGAGTTATTTTGTGTGCTAATTAATTCAAATATATAAAATAAATAAAATAACCATGTAATAGAATAAAATATGAAAAAATTAGGAACTTGATTTGAAGTATAAGTTTTTAAATAATTTTTATCTAAATAAAGTATGGAGATACATATAATTAATAAAATTGATTAAAAAATAAAAAAATAAATTTTTTTTAACTTTTCTTTCATTGAGTTAGAATTTAAGAAAGTAAAATTTTCTTCTTTAGACAAAATAACAAACATTAAATAATGATATTTTACGTATTTACCCTCACACTTAACGGTCAACTAACGGTCAAATATAAATATAGGGGAGGTAAGTGATACATTTTCCATAGTTTCTATTTAAATGATACAATCTCAAATCTTAGGGAAAGAATGTGATAATAATCCTTCATTTATATTAGAGATATTATGCATGCTTTACCCCTAGTAGGTTTTAGGAAAAAATCAAGATGCCCTTCTAGGTTTTGAAAAAGATAAGATACCCTCTTACATTTTGAAAAAAAATCAAGATACTTCCTTACTATTCATATTTTAATTTGACTATTTTACCCTTCTACTATTAAAAATATATAAAATAATTATATATTTTTTACTTTTTACTTAATAATCAATATAATTTTATTGTAATATTTAAATTTAAAAATTATAATAATATTTTAACCTTAATTATTTCTTTCCTTCAAAATTTATAATCAAATTTTTTAAATAATCTTATATTGTAACAAAATTTTTTAAATAAACTATTTTAATAATACCATATATTTTAAAAATTATATATAATAGATATAAATTTTTTATTATAAATTTTTTATTGAAATAAATAATTAAGGGGGTTAAACTATTATTATAATTTTTAAATTTAAATGCTACAATAAAATTATATTGATTATTAAGTAAAAAAATAATATAGTTATTTTATATATTTTTAATAATGTAGGGGTAAAATAATCAAATTAAGATATAAATAGTAACCCTAAAAGTGTATCTTGACTTTTTTCAAAATTCAAGGGGTATCTTGTCTTTTATAAATATTTAGGGAGATATACTAGCTTTTGACAGAAGTCAGGAGGTAAAGCATAATATCTCTTTATATTACTATAAATTTTGAAGAAATCTCAACGTATAAAGATGTTATTAATTTTGATTGAGTTTTTTTTTCTAGGCTCCATACAAATTCATATATAATCAATTAATTAAATTAATTGATTAAGTATCATTAATTAATTATAAAAATTTCTTCACCTTTTTTTTAAATTTTTTTGTTAGATGGTCAAAATTATATTTAATGAGTTATATATAAAAACCTTTCAAAATACACTTAGTTTTCCTTAAGCGAAATGATGAAATTGTTAGAAATTAAACTTGATTTGGCCTAATAAAAAAATTGGGTTTGTAAATTTTGGGCCTAGAAAGTCATGAATCGTATGACTCAATTTCTACAAACATGTAAAAAAATATCTAGATATTTATGGAGTAAATGTCTAAATATTTGATAACAAAAATTTAGATAATTATAATAAATATCTAAATATTTATAATAAATATCTAAATATTATCAAAAATATTTTTAGAAGAAGTTTTATAAGCATTAGATTATATGTGTGTTAGCATAATATTAACCATTGGTTAAGGAGGTGTCATAATATAAATAAGAATAAGTTATTTTGTTGTAAGCTTGAGAAGTTTGAGAAGTTTATGAAACTTGTGAAGATAAAAAAAAAAGTCATAAATTAATGCCATTGTAAACTTCTCCCTTCTTCCTTATATATAATTAATGTAAGCCCTCCTCCACCTTCCAACAGAAATGAAATCAATCATGGCTTCATTTATAATCATTAAAATTTTACTTCTGGTTTTTAATTTAATTCTTTCTTGGAAAGCTGCAGAAGAAGGGGAAAAAATTGCAATCCATAAAAAGAAAAAAAAAACTTGTGAGCATGAACAGGGCAAAATAAAGTGTTTCTTTTTCTTACTTAATTGCATAATATATCCATATTTGAGCCTTAATTGTGATTTTGTAATCTATTTTCTAGATATTTTGCATGATTTTTCATTTTTTGTTCTCAAACCATAATTTATGAAGAAGGCACGCGAGGTCTAGTTGCAAATATTGTGAAAATGTTAGGTTATAATAGTATTTTTAACTCTCAATACGTAGGTGCTGTTTTGTATTATATTTAGTTTCGGAGGGTTCCAGAAATATTTTACACGAAGCCATGTCCACGGCAACTCGCGGGTATCACTGAGTGTAGCGTGTGCACTATTCACCTTGTTTTCCCATTTTCTCATTCAAATTTACTCCAAAATTATCCACTCCAAAATTATCCAATCCAAATCCCACCAACTCCTAAATCCACCAAACTCAACCCATATTACATTTTTTCCAATAATCCAAATATAAAATCTCACAACCAACACCGACAACATCTAATCCAACTCAAAAATTACAACACCACAATCAAAATTAATATAAATCATTAACCTTCCTTGTCTTCTCTATGTATTTGTCTTGTTGCTATTGTCAATATATGTGGGTGGGTTTCCTTAATTTCATAATGTAAAATTAGGGTTTATTTTTGAGAAAATTTTGGATAAAAATTAAAAAGATTTAGGATATTTTGATAAGGGATAAAATCATTTATTTTGTAAATTTTTTAATACTTTAAAAATAAAAGTTATTGTTAGATATTTTTAAAATTTCATTTTTGGTTTTGGATATTTCCCCTTGTTAGATTAAAATACACAACAACTCTACTGTCTCTTTTTTTGTTAATTTCAAAATAAGTTTTTCAGATTTATCCCTGCCAGTTGTTTCAAATTTGATTTGGATCCATTTCAATTAAATGGGATATAAAATTTTGAAAATTTTGACATTAATGTCACTTGAACCTTGCACTCTAACAAAAGGGCAATGGTTTAATCACTAGATCAAGTTGAACTTTCCATTAAAATTTGTAACTAGTAATATGTATATTTTTTAAATATAACATTGTCATACATATTAAACTAATAATTATTTTCTATAAAAAAATTTAAAAATTTATTATATTTAACCATTAATAAATAAAGAAAATCAATTTATGGAATTATAGTTAACAAATTCGTATTTAATTATTTCAAATTATTAGTTTAATATGTTTACTAAAAATTATTAATTTAATCTCATATAAAATTATTAATAGTTCAACATTACAAATAAATTTTATAAATTCATATTTAATTTTTTAATTTTAAAAAATAATTATTAATTTATTTTTTCAATTTATTATTGTAAATTATTAGTGTTATTTCACACAAATTTATTATTAGTTTATGTTATAAAATAAGTCATTGTACAATTTTTATAAATTCTTTTGAGTTTACGAATTCATATGTAATATCTGATGTTACAAATTAATTATTGTTTAATTTTCTTCAATTTTTTTACTAAAAAGTTATTATTTTAATTTAAATAGAATAAAAATTTTAGTTGAATTTTATATAAAATAATTATTAGTTTAATGCTAACAAATTTTATTGTTTAATGTATGACATTATTATGTTTAATATATATATATATATTACTAATTAAAAATATTAACTATTAATTTAATTTGACCTAGTGTTAGAGTGCAAGGGTCCAAACCACCATAATGTTAAATAATAAAAAAAAACAAAATTCTCATTCTCACAATATAAAAATCAAAATAATAGAATTTTAAAAATTTTAAATTAATAGTTTGATTTTTCTTTGTAAATTTTCTCCAATTAATATCATATTACTAAATTAAATATTCAAAAATTAATATCGTATTAAAATTCTAAAAGTACATATAGTTTCAATATGTCAATAACATGAAACTTTAATTCAATGATTATAATAACTCATCATTGCTGGTAAAATCTACTCATCTCATCGTTTTTGTCTTTGTCTTTGTCTTTATATTTTATTCTTTAATTTATTTTGATTAGAGAAGCTTTTTAACAATTTTGTTACTAAGTTTTTATAATTTTATGGATTGTTATAATTATTGAATTAAAATTCTATATTGTTAGAATTATATACATTTTTTAAGCTGTTAATATAATATTAATTTTTAATTTAATGTATTAACATAATATATTAATTTGTAAAATGCTAAAAAATCAAATTATGAATTTAAAATATTTCAAAGTTTATTAGTTTTTTATTAAAATATCGATATGTGAATATGAATATTAATAAATATTCATTTATAAGAATACAGGTATTAAATATAATATCCGTTGCGAATACAGAGAGGATATAGTAATATTTAGTGATCTACTACAAAATATCAAAGAAATTACCTATGAATGTGAGTTGAAAGTAATTAAACAAAAATTTAGTGAGAATCAAAGGGAAATCGAAATTAAAATGAAATTTTTGGGTTTCAATAAGAATTAAAAAATTTAGGGGAACGAAAAAAATTAAATACAAAATGAATGAGACTGAATGAATTATTTTACGAATGATTTTATGCAAAAATGCTAAATGAATTTTCCAGGTGAAGTTGTCAAGCAGCAAAATGAACGAAAGATTGACGAACTGAATGAAAAATTAGGGGTAAACTATTTTCTTTTTTATTTTATTTTATTTTATTTATAATTTTAATAATCATTGTGTTGGCATTTATCCTATAACATTATAACCGCACTATTTTTTATTTTTTTCTTTACTATTTTTTATTTTTATTTTCTTTATTTTATTTTTTTATACTAATAATTAAAATTATTATATTTGTATTATATATTTATTTTTTATTTAAAATATTTATTATATTATTTTTAGTGAATTAGATCGGATTTTAGTAGATTAATAATTTAAATCTATAATCTAATTTACTGTAAGCGAATTTCAAATTTTTTAATCCAACTAAATTCATTGATTTACCAAACCCATTAAAAACGAATTAAATTGGATCGAATTAAACAGATTGAACTGATGGGATTGGATTTTGAACATCCTATCAACCTAACTATATAATAGATCTCTTTATGTTATAAGATTTCTGAAGTTAGCTTGACTAAGAATATTATGTAATTTAGAACAAATTTTGGTTTACTTCTTACCTTTCACACTACAACCTACAATTGATTCTTAGAAAATAGTTTGGGTTTATTTTTCTCTTTATATATTACCTGAATAAGATGATGTAACTTTAAGACAAGTTTGGACTCAAGTCCAAGGCCTATTTCCAAGTATCAAAATCCATAAAATTATAAAATCTCAATAACAATTATAAAGTTACATCAAACTCCTACAATCGAGCTAATAAAATGATTAAAAACAAAGCATTTAAAAAGTGAAGACGAGTACCAATATTATATTAAAAATTCTTTACAACAATTTCATATTATAAACCTAAGTAAACAAATTTTGTAAATCAAACTATTTAGAACAACTAATAATCCACGTCAATAATTTCAATAACAATTCATATTTTCTTTTAAAAAAAAACAAATATGGGATATTTATATTCACGAAAATTTTAAAATATTTGTATCTTTATTGGTCCTAATAGGATATTATGCATCCTTACTATATTTTTATTGTAAATTGTTTTGTCCTTACCACGTTTTTACCATCAAGATTGCATATTTGCAGATTATTTACATCCACAAATAAAATTATCATCTCAGAGCTTCCAAGAGTGATGTGTCAAATTTTAAGTACGTACCAAAAAATCCCACATGACATAGACCATATCCTTGGCTTGATAATATTGACTTTAGTTTGTAACTTACCATATGAAACGGGTAAGCATAAGAAAATTGGATTAGCAAATCATTTATTATCTTCATGAAATAAATATCATACAAAATGTCAAGCAAATTGGCTAGAGACTTTGAAAAGAGTTGGCATGAAACAATAGTCGGTGGAATTGTCAATGATGAAAATTAATGTGTTTCTCACATTATTCAAGCCACCAATTAATAATCCCTACCTTAGCTTGAACAGTGAAAACTCTATTTATCAATTGCCTACTTCAAATTTCTTAAGAGCTCACTAATTACAAACAATACTTTTTTACTCTTGATTGCTAAAACTAGCTTAGTCATAAACAACAATACCTTCGAATATGATCTCATATTAATGTATTTGCTTCTTTCTTGATGCATCTAATTTTTTATGAAAACAATAGTGGTTTCTTCTTGTTACCAAAATAATGACGAAGACCTTCAATCAAATTGCTTCCTTCACTGTATCTGTTGTAGACATATATTTCGGTATATTTTCAGAATTAAGTTAAAAATAAACGATTAAAACTAAACAATATTATTTAAACTAATTCAGACTAAAAACAAATAAGCACGTAGTCACTAAAAACTCTCCAATTTCAACATCCTTCTAATGGGCAAGCTTTTTACCAGCTAGTGAGAGGCATAGGGCCTATTTATTTTTTTTATATGAAATCTGAATAGACCTAAAATATTAATAAATTTAAATAATTCTAAATAATATATCTATTTTCTATTTATTACCTATGAATATAAATATCTGAAATTTAATAATTTTTACTTACTATATCCTTATAAGTAATTAAGATAAAGTTTATATATCTGAAAATAATTAAATTTTATAAAAGTAAATTAGTTCATCACAACTAAAAGCCTATTTAAATTTTAAACTTCAGCATTAAAGTAAACTTACTTTATTAAGACATAATTACTAAATTTTCAATGTTAAGTTAGAAAATAAACATTTTTAAAAATATCTAAAAAACTGAATATGAACAAATATTTAATTTAATTCAGACTAAAAAATAAATAAGCAATTAGTCACTAAAATCTCTCCAATTTCGACCATAATTTTGTAACTATCCTTTCTTTTGTAACTTTATCACCAAATTTCATCTTTTTCTTTCTTGACAAAATTGTTGGCAATTTTTATTTAATTGGCAGAATGTGCAAATAAATGCGTTGAAAGTTGAAATTACATTTTCCATCAAAATTTTCAATCTCATATTTGCAGTCGAAATGTTTGTTATCATATTGGTGATAAACACAGCCTAATATATTCATATGAGTGTTGCATATGAGTGTTTGCATATACAATACAGTGCACAAGTATTTGAAGTATAATTCTTTCAAACCTAAAACCCAATACACCCATACTCACAAGACACTCACATGCTCAAAATGCTTAATGCATTTCACTCGTGCACATCCCATTGCCTAGCCGCCAAGAGTGATATGTCAAAATTTATTAACCAAACTATGCTCAATTAGCTCACATCCTAAGTTTGAGGGTTTTTTGACTTTAGCTGCAAATTACCTTCAAAATGGGGTGAAAACATGAGCAAATGGGACAAACTCTTCATTAATTGCTATTTTCATGCACTAAAACCCATGCACATTGTCAAGCACATTGGCTAGGGAGCTAGCTTGATGAATTTTTTAATGAAAGCGATAGGTGAAATTATGAATACCAACTGTGAGAACAAATCAACAGTCCCATATTTTTACATATATGTTTACATTATTTATAAATCGTTGAATTTATAAATTTTCGATAATTGAAATTAAACCTAACACATATAATTGGTACATAATTAATGCATTATAATTAATACATATGTTAAATTCAATCTCAATCGTTGGAAGTTTGTAGATTTAACGGTCTATAAATGAATATAAATATATGTGTAAAAATATGAGACTTTTTTTCTATCAACTATTAACGTATAATTATTGAAGTCATTTCTTATTATTATCAATACTAAAAAGGACCATTGAAAGGTACTTCATAGCTAGCCGTATGCTATAATGGAGATCACGTAGCTGCTTTTCAATATAAATATGAAAGCAAATATTGTGAACTAATATCCTTATTATCACACTAATAAAAATAAAAATATAATAAAATAATTAAAAAAATGGTTGTTAGAGCTTCTAATTTGTGTTATCTTTTACTACTTACTTATTTTTGTGCAGTTGGAATTGGAGAAGCTGCAAAAATAGAAGATGTAGGGTATGGCTACACTCTCCAATCAGTCACCACCGTCGATTCCTCCGTGAATTCATTGACGGCTGATCTTAGCCTCATCAAGAACTCCTCCGTTTATGGTCCTGATATTCAAAACCTCCAACTTTTTGTCAGGTATATGATTTCAATTTTCTTTAATTCAAGATTAAACCTCTAACTTCAAATTCGATATTTCAGCACAATGCGTGCGTTATTTATCCTCGTATTTGAAGAATATCTCCTCATACAACCAGTAGAAAACCCCCCATAATTAATGTTCGAGGAGTGTTCTGTAAGGCAAAACTTGAACACACTTCTCCTTAGGAAGGAGTGTGTTATAACCAGGCTAAGGCCTTGGTGGCGTAGTTAACTTCATTAATATGCATATTCTTATTAGTTATTACTTTTCGTTGTCAAAAACTTGTTTTCTAAATTCCTATACAAACATCATTATCCTATTTTTGTTGTCAAAAAATTGTTTTATAGATGGGAATTGCTGTCTACACGAACTCTTATTCGAACTCAAACATTATTACATATCTTATATTTTAATTAAAGAGATCAGAAAATAAATTAATGGAACATTAAACAATATACCATTGCTGCATTTGGATATTAGAAAATAGATTATTTGGCAATGAACGCTATTCGATTCAATGATATAATCAGAAATTAATATTAGATGATCAACTAGGATAAATGTTCGTTAACTAAAATATTTAACAATTTATTAATAAAATAAAAAAATAATAATTTTTATTTCACCTCTGGGCTCATGCAATCCGTAATATTTTTAAATAGAACTCGTTATTTGAAATTACAAAACATTTTTTCGAAACAGATTGCTTCAGTTTCTAATCATTTATAAGATTCGGATTGATTCAGGTGTTTTTGGTCTCTGCAGCTTTGAAACCAAAAACCGTTTGAGAATCCGAATTACAGATTCCAAAAACAAGAGATGGGAAATCCCAGAAGATATCTTCCCCCGCCAACCCCATCCCACTCGCCTGAAAAACCCCAACTCAGACTTAGTCTTTACCCTTCACAACACCTCCCCATTCGGCTTCTCCGTCTCCCGGCGATCCTCCGGCGATGTTCTTTTTGACACGACTCCCGACGGCTTGAATCCCGAAACATTCTTGGTGTTCAAGGATCAGTACATTCAACTCTCTTCAGCATTGCCCAAAGAAAGGTCTTATCTTTATGGACTTGGAGAGCACACAAAGAAGTCATTTAGGATAAGGCATAATGACACTTTAACTTTATGGAATTCCGACACATTTTCAGCATATACCGATGTTAATCTCTACAGTTCTCACCCTTTTTACATTGATATGAGATCGCCTGATGGGACAACTCATGGAGTTCTGTTGCTTAATAGCAATGGCATGGATATTGTTTACACTGGTGATAGGATTACTTATAAGATTATTGGAGGCATTATTGATTTGTATTTCTTCGCCGGACCATCGCCGGTTTCAGTCATACAACAGTACACAAAGTTCGTCGGCCGGCCTGCCCCTATGCCATATTGGTCCTTCGGTAAGTAATTAAACTGTGGAAACTGTTTCATTCAGTATATTGAATAATGAGTTATCCAACTACACTTCTTTTTCTTAATTTTCAGGATTTCATCAGGGTCGTTATGGATACAAAAATGTGTCTGAGCTAAGAACTGTAGTTGCTGCATATGCAAAAGCTGGTATTCCTCTTGAAGGTATTTGGGCAGATATCGACTACATGGATGTGTACAAGGATTTCACTCTTGATCCCATCAACTATCCTCCAAACCAGATGAAACAATTTTTAGATGAACTTCACCAAAACGGTCAGAAGTATGTGCCCATCTTGGATCCTGGTAAGTGGGTTACCAAATTCTCTTATTGCTGGTATTTAGGAGCATGGTTTGCTATTGCTGGCTTTCACTTGGCTTTGAAAGTAAAGTTGCAAATCTCAATTCTAAACATATACTTAGAGATTGATGATATGTAGCATTATCCTTATTTTCCACAGGGATAAGTGTGAATGAAACATATGGAACATACGTACGAGGAAAGAAAGCTGATATCTTCATAAAACGTGATGGGGTACCAATTGTAGGTCAAGTTTGGAAAGGACCAATCAACTTTCCTGATTTTCTAAATCCAGCGACTCAGAATTTCTGGGAAAATGAAATCAAACTATTCCGAGAAATTATTCCTGTGGATGGTCTTTGGCTTGACATGAATGAGATTTCTACTTTCATGACTGCCCCTTCCATTCCATTTTCTACCCTTGATGATCCTCCCTACAAGATTAACAATAATGGAACAAAACTTCCTCTTAACCATTTCAGTATTCCGGCAACATCTGTGTTATATGGCAACGTTTCACAATACAATGCTCATAACCTGTACGGACTCCTGGAAGCCAAAGTTAGCCGTAAAGCCTGGATAAATCTTACTGGTAAAAGGCCATTTATACTTACTAGATCAACTTTTCCAAGCTCCGGAAGGTACACTGCACGTTGGACAGGAGATAATGCTGCAAGATGGGAAGATTTTGCATACTCCATTCCTTCCATACTAAATTGTGGACTCTGGGGTATTCCGATGGTTGGAGCTGATATTTGTGGCTTTCTCAAAGATACCAATGAAGAACTCTGCCGGCGGTGGACTCAGGTGAGGCTTTTGAGCTTGCAAACTGTAATATATTACACTCGACTTCTAAAAATTGTCTTGTAAAGAGTCTTTGCAACTTATTTGAAGTCTTTCGCAACTGCAGCTAGGTGCCTTTTACCCATTTGCAAGAGATCACTCTGACATGTATAAAATCCGTCAAGAGCTGTATCTCTGGGATTCAGTGGCTGCAACAGCAAGGAAAGTGTTCGGTCTCCGGTACCGACTTCTCCCATACTTCTACACATTGATGTATGAAGCCCACAAAACAGGAAACCCAATTGCACGACCCCTTTTTTTCTCATTCCCTAAAGATGTCAAAACATATGAAATCAGTACACAGTTTTTGCTTGGGAAAGGTGTATTGGTGTCCCCTGTATTGAAACCAGGAGAAACTTCAGTCGACGCATATTTCCCAATGGGAAATTGGTTTGATCTCTTCAACTACTCAAATTCAGTGAGTGTAAATTCAGGAAAACAAATCACACTCGATGCTCCACCTGATCATATGAATGTGCATGTTCGAGAAGGTAACATTTTGCCCTTGCAAGGACAGGCTATGACGACTGACGCTGCACGGAAGACACCATTCGAACTCATAGTGGTTGTCAGCAGTAAAGAAAATAGCAGTGGACAACTTTTCCTGGATGATGATGAACAACTGGATTTGGGAAAACAAGGAGGCAATTGGAGTTTGGTGCGATTTCATAGCAGAATAGTAGATAATATTGTTCAAGTTACATCAAATGTTGTGAATGGAGATTTTGCTTTGAATCAGAAGTGGATCATAGAGAAAGTGACTTTGATAGGAATCGAGAAGTTCAAGAGATTGAGGGGGTATCAGCTAAGCACTATCAGGGAAGCAAATTTGATGGAAGAATCAACAATGATTAGGGAAAGAGTAAACAGTTATACAGGATTTCTAACAGTAGAGATCTCAGAGCTATCTCTACTCATTGGAGAAGAGTTCAAGATGGACCTGGAACTGGAACAGGAACAGGAACAAACCAAGTAGCGGCATACAAAAAATGCAAACTAGTAGATCAGACTTATAATAAATGCTCACCGTAGACTGCAAGAAATCTTTAATAAGTTATCTCTAAGAGAAAAACTCTTCGAGAGAAAAATCAAAATAATAATCTAAAAATTCTATGTATCAACCTGATTTCTTCCTTGGAAGTTTCAAATGTGTGTGTTGTTCATCAATTTACTTAAATTGAAACCAGCAGATAAATTCTGCAGGCCTTTCCATTATCAGAGCTCATTCATGTAACAGAAGAAGATTTGGACAAGATTTCATGGGATTAATATTAATTTAAGTTATCATCAGCGCCCATATCTTCAAAATAGAGTTTCATTTAACACAATATATAAATATAACTTTGACATTAAGCAATATATAAATATTTAAGATTAATATAATTGTAATATGTACCACGAGACTAATAATAAAATTGCAACATGTAACACGAGATCAATAATATATTACTGAGTTATACATTATATTAAAAAGAAAATTTTATTAGGAAAAAATATATTTGTATTTAAAGTTGGCCTATTAGAATTGTTTAGTCTAGGTGATTTTAAAAATACTTATTAAAATATTAATTTATTAAAAAAAATAATGATAGTTAGTTAATTGAAAAAATATTTTTTAACGAGAAAAAATCAACAACCCTATATTTTACACATATATTTATATTATTAGTAAATTGTTAGATTTATACACTTTTAACGATTGAGATTAAATTTGATATAAGTATTAATTATAGTATATTAACTATACATTAATTATATGTGTCAGATTTAATCTCAATTATTATAAATGTATAGATATAACGATTTATAAATGATATAAACATATATATAAAAATATAAGGTTACTGAATGATCCACAAGTGAGAAATAAACTAATAAAAAATAGTATTTCGAAGGATGTAAGAAGATTTTGGCAAGATTTCATTGGTTATCATAATCAAACTGGTATCAAATTTTAAATTAATATCAAATTTTAAATTATATAAATTATTAATTTAAGTTCTATCAAAAACCGTTTACAATTATTTTACAAGGTAATAATATTTTAATCTCGAAGATTTGAAAAAACAATAAATCAGAATATAATTTAAAAAATTAATATTTTGGACAGTGTACTTATGTTTTATTATACAATAAATATTGTTTACATATATTTTTTAATTTGAAAATAATTAACATTATTTAACTATTTCTTATACTTAATATACATATTTTTTTAATACACAGATTAAAAATCTATTAAGAGTATGAAGTCTTGATTGAATTTAATATAATATTGCTTGCGAAAATCATCACTAAATTTAAGAAAAATTTATCGTAATATCAATATGAAGAATCAAACCTCTAGACATAAACACTTACTTATCCACTATTAGTGAAAGACTTATTTAAATACAGAATAGGACAGACCCCATTCCTCACTTTTTTAATTTTCTGTAATTTTATTGTAATTTTATTACTCCATTATATGTATATCCACCATAAATTAATGAAATTATAATCTAACAATTGCATTTTACTTACCTTTCCATTAATTTAAATTTATTCTCTTCAAAATTGATTATTTTTTTAGTACAATAGAAATAGATTATTTTAAATGATTTAATGTTTAAATAATTTAAATATTTTATTTATTAATAATATTTTTAATTTATTATTTAATATTTATATATGTTAATAATTTAATATATTAGTATAAGATTTTTTGGAATATATATGCTAATATATCAGTTTCAAATTTTTTATTTTTATAAAAACAAACCACTTAATATTTATCTTAAGATATTTAAAATAAAAAATAAATATATTATTTAAATTTAAATTTGAGTCACATTTAAATTTCAAATATAAAAGACAAATACTATCTAAGTTGAACAATGTAACAGAAAATTAAGAATTATAACAAAAAGATAGTAAAATATTAATATTAACTTATTTGAAATTATTTTTTATATTATAAAAAATATATTTTTAATTAAAATATTTCAAACAATTGTTTTGAAGTCAAAATATACAATTTATTTTTTATTTATATTGTAAAATAAAAATTATTTCGGAATCCAATATGTACCTTAAATAAATGATATGCCTTAAAAATATAATATTTTTTACTTCAATATGTATTTTTATTTTTATAGGCTAAAAAGCGCGGGAAATTTGTGGTGCTTATTGCAACTGGTTGGGTCTAAAAGAGGGAAAAAGGGAAAAGGGCGTTCCAATTTGGTACAGGGAAAGAATTAGGGTTAGGGTTATCGTGAGGCGATCGAAAGGAAAATAATGGAAGGGGGAAGAGGTATGATAGGGAGAATAAATCTGAGCCAAAGCAATGGCGACGAAAATTCGGAGGTAAATCTAAGTGGTCAGGTTCACCAGCTTCCTTGCTGCATCAAATACGACGGTCCCTGTGCCGTTTCCGACTATTTCAAACCCAAACCCGCTGGTAAATGAGATTCTCTGTATGTTTATGTTTATGATAATTTGCTGTAAGAAAATGATGAAAAGTTTTGTTTTTGGTGTTTCATTTTTAGGGGTTGAGGTTGATGGATTAAGTGTGGAGGAAGCGCATTTCAGAGGAAGGAAGTTGCATGGTGCTACAATTCCTCTTCCTGATGGCTACTCTGGTATGCTTCTTTCTTTTTTCTCTACTCAATTTTAACGCTTGATATATATACACAAACTGGGTTGTTGTGGATCTTTGGATACGGTGAAATTATGCTTGTGAATGGTTTGTAATTGATTAGTATTGACACTGCCTAGTAATGCAGAATGACCCTTAGCTCCAGTTGCATTTAGAGTTGATTTTTGGAATTGTTTTTTCAAAGAGTGAAATAATTAGAAGGATAGGTTTGGTGGCCAATTTTGTGAACCCATCGAGCTGTTCAATTCAAACCCACCCCAGGTTGAGGGTTATGCTCTGAGGCCTGCCAGCTTGAATTTCAACTATGAATTTGGTATTTCTTAAATAAATTTTACATTTTTACCAGGTTAGCTGGTGGACCTGTTTATAGATGGTTTGTATCTACCTTCTTTACTCAATCTGAACCCTATGTCCTTCCTGATACAGAGATTGGTTCTCGAGTTTCTCTATTTTTTTTGCAACTCCTCTTCATCATTTGACGGTGTAGGCTTCTGCGAATCCCTAGCCTTGGAAAATGGGTATAATGTGTGGTCCCTCAATAGTCAGAGCCCTACATTGGCCATAACCATTAAAGAGTACACTATCTAACTTTGTTGAGAGAAAGAAGATCATACAATTCTTCTTTCCTGAGCATTTTCATAACATCCAAAACCAGTGGCAGGCTTTTCATTAAGTTGCATCAGAGTTTGTTAGGCTCCACTGTAAGTTACTTGAAGGCAGAAAAGAGTGCCAGAAACCTGTTGGTATTGGGATAGTTATATCATGTTCAACTTCCAATAACTCCATGGATTTCAAAAGGCAGGGGTTTTTTCTTTTCAATTTTGTGATTTTGAATTACACTATTTTGAAGTTTCAAACATCTTATATTTATGAACAACCAAGATATCATAAAGCGGCTATTGGAGAACTTAAAAATCTTTTGAATGTATATGAATTGTCTTCATTTCTAATAATTTTATCACATTAGGAGCTATATGAAATTACAAGTTTTGAAGAATTTCTCTGATCTACTTCTTGATCTGCAGGCTTTGTTTTAGGAAAGAAAAGTCTCGGCAAGAGAAAAGTTTCTGAAATGTCTGAAGAGGATTCAAACTGTTGGGAAATGAAAGCAAAATTTGATAAATTAACATATTGGAATCATGATACTTATCCTTCAAAAGATGATGATTTTTTGCGTTCTTTCCATTGGTTCGCCGTTGCAGAAGCAGTAAGTCCTTTTTATTCTTTGGTATTCTTTTTCATCAATATATGCAGAATTAATCGTGTTATTCGGTTAGGAGTAGAATGGATACTGTGTGTATGTATCACATGTGTTAAACGTTAATTGCATCTTTTGTTTGAATTGATCAGGAATTTAATTACAACAAAAAGTAAGAAAGAATAATTAATGTATACTTGGGGACAAATTCGTAAAGTAAATAGTAAAGAAGATAGATCACTTGATGTTGGTCCTTTCAAAGCTTATTTCTTGATTCTTCTGGCCAACTTAAGCTAGAATTTGTTAAACCTGCAGCTACACAAGCCAGTGACAGCTGAAGATCTTGTTTCTGCAACGGTTACTCTGAAGAAAAATTGATGTAAGTGATTGAGAAATTGTTAAGGATGCTGTCATGTTCAGCCATATTTTTGTCTGAATTACTCCGAATACTAGAATGGGGTGTTACATGGTTTGCATTTAACTACATTTGATGAATGCAAAAATTTGAAACATGCAAGAAAGGATCTAAAGAAAGGATCTATATTGATAAAAAGTCTTAACTGAAATCAGTTTGATGGTTTCTTGACAAGCCAGAGAAGATGATTAACAAATCAAATTTATTGCAATTCAGTGAGCATTTATTGTTTCTCTGATGTACTGTTTTCATTTTTATATGCCTCTAAATTGTACTGCTTGTTGTTTAAGAGCTCTGACTACTTGGTGTGTTCCAGTTCCAGATCCAACTTGAACTTTTCTCCAATGAGTAGAGATAGCATTGAGATCTCTATTGTAAGAAATCCTGTATCACTGTTTATGCTTTCCTTAATTGCTGTAGAGTCTTTGATCATATTTGTTTCCCTGCTAGTGGTCAATTCATACCCCTTAAATTTCTTCAACTTTTCCAGTCCTATCAAAGTCACCTTGTCTATGATCCACCTCTGACTCAAAGCAAAATCTCCATTTACAACCTCTGATGTAACTTCAATAATATTCTTTACTATTCGGCTATAAAATCTAACCAAACTCCAATTGTGTCCATCTTCTCCCATCTCCACTTCTTCTCCATCATCTAAGAAAACTTGTCCAGTGCTACTTTCTTTACTGCTGAAAACCACTAAGAGTTGGAATGGTGTCCTACGTGCAGCTTCAGTTGTCATGGCCTGTCCTTGCAATGCCAAAATGTTACCTTCTCGAACGTGCAGATTTATATGATCAGGTGGAGCATTAAGTGTAATTTGTTTTCCTGAATTTACGCTCACTGAATTTGAGTAGTTGAAGAGGTCAAACCAATTTCCTGTTGGGAAGTATGCTTCGACTGAAACTGCTCCGGATGTCAATACAGGTGACACCATTACACCTTTGCCAAGCAAAAACTGTGTGTTGATTTCATAAGTTTTGACATCTTGAGGGAATGAGAAAAAAAGGGGTCGTGCAATTGGGTACCCTTTTGTGTGTGCTTCATACATCAATGTATACAAGTATGGAAGAAGTCGGTATCTGAGGCCTAGCACTTTCCTTGCTGTTGCAGCAACTGAATCCCAGAGATATAGCTCTTGACGTATTTTAAGCATGCCAGAGTGATCTCGTGCAAAGGGGTAGAAGGCTCCTAGCTGCATTTGGGAAAGAGTTTGAAATAAGTTGCATAGATTCTTTACTATGATAATTTTTACAGTGTACAAAGCCCCAAAGTCTTACCTGAATCCACCGCCGGCAAAGTTCTTCAGTAGTATTCCTCTGAAAACCACAAATATCAGCTCCAACCATTGGAATACCAAAGAGTCCAAAATTTAGAATGGATGGAATGGTGTATGCCAAATCATCCCATGTCGCAGCGTTGTCTCCTGTCCAATGTGCAGTGTACTTTCCAGAGCTTACAAAAGTTGATCTAGTAAGTATAAATGGCCTTTTACCAGTAATATTGATCAAAGCTTTGCGAGTCACTTTAGCTTCCAGGAGCCCATACAGGTTATGAACATTATATTCTGTAACATTGCCATAGTGCAGAGCTGTTGCCGGAATAGTTCTATTGTTAATTGGTCTTCGTGTTCCATTGTTGTTTATCTTATATGGAGGATCATCAAGGGTAGAAAAAGGAGTGGGAGGGGAAGTAATGAAGTTAGAAATCTCATTCATGTCAAGCCAGAGACCATCCATGGGAAGAATATCTTGGAATATTTTTATCTCATTTTCCCAGAAAGCTTGAGTGGCCGGATTTACAAAATCAGGGAAGTTGAGTATTCCTTCCCAAACTATACCCACATAAGGGACACCATCACGTTTTATGAAGATATCAGCTTCTTTTCCTCTTATGTAAGTTCCATAGGTATCATTCACACTCAGACCTGTGAGAAAGAAAGCAACCCAATAGTTAAAGCTTTTGATAAATACTTATAAAATTCAGAAGACAACAGTCTTACACAGAGCCTAAAATTTTTACCAGGATCCAAGATGAGCACATATTTCTGACCATTTTGGTGAAGGGAATCTACAAACTGTTTCATCTGTTGGGCAGGAAAGTTGATGGGATCAAGAGTGAAATCCTTATACCCATCCATGTAATTAATATCAGTCCACATAACTTCAAGTGGAATACCAGCTTTTGCATACCCAGCAACCACAGCTTCTAGATCAGACACATTTTTATACCCATATCGACACTGATGAAATCCTAAAAAATAGCATAAAAGTAGAATAAAATATATTGTTTACGCATTATTCGATTAATTAAATATCTACTTGACCATCATTTTTAGTCTTAAAAATGAAAAACTCACCAAACTGATGTTTTAATTAGCCTTTTTCAATATTTTCTCCTCTATTTCTATGTTTTTTTTCTTTTCTTTTTGGAGAAAAATTTGGGTAGAACAGTTAACATTGTTTGGTTTGCTTTCTACTCGATTTCAGAACACTATCCCGGAGGTAAGGGAGATTCATAAGAACAACTTGGACTTTGTCCATGCCTTTATCTATTTTTTTTTTAAAAAAATAAAATAGAATTTATTAGATGGCAAAATTATAAATGGTAAGTATGTTTATTTTCTTCTTACCAACCCGAAATTTCTTTTTTTTTTGTCAAATTTGGAAAGAAAACCTCTTCTAAACGTTTAATTTGGTCAGATTTTCAAATATTGACACATTTTCTAATCACATTTTTACACTTGGAACATATCAAAATTGAGAATACAATTTTTCTCTGTTCACTTACCGAAGGACCAATATGGCATAGGGGCAGGTCGTCCAATGAACTCTGTGTACTGCTGTATGACTGAATCCGGCAACGGTCCGGTGAAAAAATACAAATCAATAATCCCTCCAATAACCTTGTAAGTAATCCTATCACCAGTGTAAACAACATCCATCCCATTGCTATTCAATAGCAAAACTCCATGAGTTGTCCCCTCCGGCGATCTCACATCAATGTAAAATGGGTGAGAACCGTAGAGATTAACGTCAGGATTTGCTGCGAACAAGTCGGCATTCCATAACGTTAAAGTTTCATTAGGCGTTAACCTGAATGACTTCTTTGTGTGCTCTCCAAGTCCATAAAGATAAGACCTCTCCTTAGGCAATGCTGATGAGAGTTGAATGTATTGATCCTTGAACACCAGAACAGTCTCAGGATTCGAGGAGTTTGGAGACGTGTCGAAAAGAACGTCGCCGGAGGATTTCCGGGAGACGGAGAAGCTGAAGGGAGAGGTGTTCTGGAGAGTAAAGACCAAGTCTGAGGTGGGGTCGGAAAGGATGAAGTTTTCCGGCGGTGTTCGGTGGTTTTCCGGGAGAGTGGCATAGGGTTGGCGGGGGATAATGTCTTCAGGAATTTCCCATCTCTTGTTTTCAGAATCTGTTATTCGGATTCTCAAACGGTCTTTGGTTTCATATCTGCAGAAAAACCATTTCTTATTTTGTTTTCAGAAAACATGTTTTTGACAACACCAAAGGAAATTCGAATACCTGACAAAGAGATTGAGGTTCTGAATATCAGGGCCATAGAGGGAGGAGTTTTTGATGAGGCTAAGATCGGCCGTCAAGGACTTCAGGGAGGAATCAACGGTGGCTGATTGAAGAGTGTAGCCATACCCCACATCTTCCATTTCTTCAGCTTCTACAATTCCAAGTACACAAACAGTACATGATTTTGGAACAAAAATAATGCAACAAAAATAAATCAGTAGTGAAAACTGTTGATACAAATTGGAATCTCTAACCATTGTTTGTATGATGAGGAGATTAGTAGTCCACGGTATTTTCTTTTATATGCATGTATTTTCCAATAATATCTAATTGGAAGGTTATTTTTATAATTTTAATATTTATATATTTTTTATAATAATTAAAATATTTGATAAATACCATATTTATAGAAAAATAATATTCATACAAATTCATAAGACTATCTTTATTTGGTTGATGTAGGAGTGTAAGGTGTATATTCACGAAGGAATATGACCATTGCCTTCCTATATTTTTAGTCAATTAATCAAATTACCCTTTAATTTCAAAAAATTATCCGTTACGTCTTACTGTTTGATTAACTGACGAAAAATTAAAAAGTTTAATTATATATAATAAAAAATAAATATAATATACAAATTAACAAAATTTTCTTTTAAGGAACAAGAGTCTACGAAAGTATTTTTGAAATTAAAAGAATTATAACCAAATTTTTTAGTGTATATGTTCTTTTTCTTATTTTTCAAGTGATTTTTTAAATTTTATACCACTTTAAATGATTTGTAATTAATTATTATGAGCAAGATAGTGAGATAATACAATAAATTATTTTAAAAATATAAAAAAATTTATTATCTAATGACAAATATATCATATTGGATCCTGCTGATTTAATTATAATATATTTTGTATAAAATAATAATTATAGACTGCCGTCTATGATGGTAACTTAAAATAATATTAATTTATATATTTTGAAATCTCATAACAATTTTATTGTGACAACCGATGAAATCTTGTCCATACCCTCTTATCTCTTTTGAGCTTTTATTAATTTCTTGTTATTAATTTATAGAGAAATTAACACATACCTCCCCTGAGATTTGAGAAACCTACATTTAAATAGAAGATTTAAAAAAACTCACACTTACCTCCTCTGAACCGTTAATTGATCGTTAAAAGATCGTTAGAATTAAGGATATTTTTGGACAGTATTATTTTTAACTTATTACATAATTAATTCCCATAAAATATTGCATTATTGTTCATATAATAATACAATTTTACATAATATGAATTAGTCTTATTTTCTATAATTTTAAAAAAAAAATTAAATTTAGAATTAAGATTTAGAATTTTTGTAAAATAAATATAGTATATCCATGTACTCATTTAATTAAATTATATTTTATATTATTTTTCGTTAAATTAGTGTACATACACATGAAATAAGTATAATTTTAAAATTGTTATTAACTTAAAAAATTTATGATTGTGATAAATAATAATATTAAACATATAAATTTTACTTATAAATTAATACAATAGTATTATTTTGTTTATATATATTTTATATGAATTTTCATATAATTTATTTTAAAATTTCATCGTTATAACTTGAAATCTTGAATAATTAATAAATAATAATACAATATTTTATAAGAACTAATTATCTAGTAAATTACAAAATAATTAAATTGATAAAATATCTAAAATACCCTTAATCCTAACGGTCAACTAATAATCAACTAACGGTTCAAGGAAAGTAAGTTTAGATTTTTTCAAACCTTTCATCTAAGTGTAAGTTTCTCAAATCTCAAGGGAGGTATGTGTTAATTCCCCTTAATTTATATGTATATTGTCATTTGTATATGGGTGAAGAGACAAATAAAATACAATTGTTTGACCAGAGCTTCATTAATTTACGGAGGATGAATCACAAAAAATAAATTTAAAATTATAATAACAAAAGAGTTAAAAATTATAATAAAAAATGTAAGAATATATTATATATCAAATATCAATAGCCATAATTGTTAATAACTTACAACTAAACTGTTTTGATACAACAGTTTTACAATTGTATTCATGGATGAAACTGCAACAACATACAGGTTAAAACTAAAACACCCTCTTCTAGTACAACAGCTTCTACTCTTTGCAACATCTAACCCACATCTGCAAATTCATCCCATCTTCTAGCATGAAAGAATACCAATTTCATTTCGTCTAAAATCATTGCTAAACCATCTACACTCTAAATTTAGATCTCAGGATCAGTGAAGGTTGGACTTTCAAGTTCACCCATGCTTGCAGAAGCGAACGATTCATAGGATTCTACAGTTGAGAGTGAAGAAGCAGTGTCAGCTGAATCCGACTCTACGTCATCATTTACGATAATATGTTCCTCATCATTGTCAGATACGTCCGAACCAGATCCTCCTTGTAGTAGTTTACTTATTGCAGACTTTGCAGTTTCAACAAACCATTCATCCTCAGGAAGCGCACTAATGGGAAGATTGCACTTTTAGTCGCTAGTAGAGAAGTGACGTAAAACAATATATTAAATAACAATTAAAAGTAGTACCTCGGATCTATGCCTCTTACAGAGAAGGTCCTAATTGCTCGAGCAATTATAGCAGATGCAATCTGGTGTACATGTCGAGATGGGTAACCAGCAAAACGTGCAATTTCAACAGTGAAGTGCATATCAAGAATGAGCTGCCACAGAGAAAGAGGGAGAGTTATGAAATTTCTAACATACCAGTAATTTCAAGAGATTCTCAAGTAACGGTAATTCAATTAGGAAAGTAAAGATTAAATAATTTGGAAAATTAAATAATTTGTCAGAGCCTTCTCAATCTCACTTGTAGTTTTATAAAGCCGGCATTACATTTTTGCACAAGCACTCTTCCGAATCTCTTAACAGTTTTCCAGAACTTCCAAAATTGCTCATGATTGCAAAACCAAACAACATAATTTTTTTCAATCACATCTGACTCCAAGATTCACAAGTCAATCGTATAATATCATCACGATAATTATCTAGTGGTAGGAAAGTAAAGATTATCAATATTTGGAAAATCTATGCACTTCTCAAAAAATTGTCGAAATGAGATAAATCTAACACCAAAGCGTTTGGTGTCATGACAAGAAAATAAAACTACCTGTTGCAACCCAAGTGGCTGAATTGGAGATGATTCATCCTCAAAAACAACCCAGAATTCCTGTTCTGCAGACAACCACATCACAACTGTCTCTGTCAACCTGGCAAGCAAAATTTTCTGTAACTTTTCTTTTCCCAGTAGCATATCTCCAGCAACAGTTGCCAACTGCTGAAGCTTTGCAAACAGTGCCTGTGATAATACCACTGAATGTCATTAATAAGAACAAGATAAATGTTGATGCCAACTGTGCATTATTCGCAAGGATTTAAAAGGCTCAACGCAATGAAAGGGGAAGCAACTTCAATGAAAATTGAAGTCAGTTTGTAACATTGGCTGAAGTTTAAAGAATTCAGTTACACATATAACAGTCAAACAAGAAAACTAATAACTTGACAGAAAGACAGATAACCTGAAATGGAAGTGAAGGCAGAGGATCCAAATCCCAATGCATATCTTCCTCATTTCCACTTAAATATATTTGTCCACTTAATCGCGTTTTGCCTTCTCTTGAATAGATGAAAGCCAGAACATATTGCCGACAGAAGTGATCTCTAAGTTTTTCAAATGAATGCAGAAGATGGCGCTTCCACTCTTTTATTTCAGTTGTAGCACTAGTATTATGCTCAACGTTTTCATCTCCCACCTCTTTGCTTTCATCCTTGGGATTCCAGACTTCCGATACAGTATTTGGTAGAAGTTCATCCATAATTGTAAATGCTACTCCTAAAAGTGCAAGTTGTTCCGAATCTGTCTCAGCTCTAAAAGGTATGGCCTCCTTCAACTCTGTAAGATTGTCATCATCTGAAGGACCTGGTAGGGCTCTAATCAGCGCATCCAAGTATTTATCAAACAGGTGTGAAATTCTAGTTAATACATTTGCTCCAAAATGCACAATGACCAGGGGAGTTAGCTGCTCCAATATCTCCTGCAGAAGTTATAAATCATCCCAATATTATATTAACATTGGTGGTTGAGTCATCAAAGACTATTGGAGTAGCAACAGTCAGTGCAACAAATATAGAAGAAAGCAGAGAGAGAGGGAAAGATGGAATAGACTGCAAGAGTTATAACTTGAAGCATATAGCCATGTACAAATACAAATGCATCCAGAAGAACATGAGTAAAAGAATATCAATTACACAAATGCTCCTAGTTGGATTATGGAACCATAAGGATTCATGAGCCGACATCTACTGATTTCCACATGAGGTCAGCAGCCTTCTAAGAAAGAAACTAATTCAGAAACCATCTTGTCTCTAAGCCTCGCAAAAGAAACATGAATTCTCACCTACTACCAGAGCCATGACACGAGCACAGCAGTGCTACCTACCTTTTGCACTGAGAAAAATTATCTAATGACTAAATTATCCTGGACCATATGCCCCAAAATCATATCAGGTATATTATCCTCCTTGACACATTATACAAGTAATTCAAAAGCAAAAAGTTTGAAGTAATTGAGTACAAACAAATTGTCAAAAATCATCATCCAATCCTCAATTTTTCAGGAGCTATCTCTGAAAGACACATTACTTTCATATTCTAGATAGTTATATTAGTCGTAGTGGAACAAGACAGTTAGGGTAACATTCACAAAGATGAAAAAGAATTATTAAAAAATTTAAAAAAAATAATAGGATGGTTTCACAATATATGAAAAGGGGACCTACTTACCTCGACAATTTGCATAAATCTCATTCCACTATCAACAAGCATGCTATCTGAAAATGTTACAAATACAGATAGGGGAGACAAAAAGTGAGGTGACAATGGCAAGCTTTCCTCAACATCCAAGTCGAATAGAATTTTTCTGGCCCGTCTAAAATTCAACTCCAAGACTTCTTCAATGTATGGCCGCAAGAGCAACAAAAGCAACCTCGACAATTTCAGGCCTTGTGATTCCAACATTGTGCAGCAATTAACACTAGCCTGAACGCAAATGCTGGCTGCACGTAGAGCAGAAATTGTCTCTGAAGGAGGTGCATTCTCCTTCACCAACCGTACAAAATATTCAATTTCCCACTCTGCCCATTGAACAATTCTATTGCTATATACAGGATTGTCACCAAAAACCAAACTGGATTCTTTCGTTGTCAATGAGATTGTAGAAAAAACAAACTTAGATATTGTAGCTGGAAATACTTTGGGACAGACAGAACACGAAGGAAGAAAAACGTCAAAGTTCCTTTGGAGATGGGACCCATAATACTTCAGCAGCAACTGGTGAGCTAAAGGACCCTTTCCAAGTTTAATCAAATTGGATAAGGCCTTCTTGAGCTCCAGAATGCCAACTGAAGGCTGTTCAGTAATCTTAACCAACTGATCCTCAACCATTTCCTTTCTTTTCAAGAAAGCGCTCTTGAACAAGGATGCTTCAGCTGATGAAGCTTCACCAGAGCTCTTCAGTTCCGGAAAGTTTTTCTCTTCAGCATCTAAAGCCTCTATTGCTTCATCCACCTTATGTTCAGCCAAGAGAACATCAATTTTCTCCAAGAATAACATCTTATGCTCATCTAATTCATTTGGCAAGGGATCTTGGGAATCATAAATTTCTGGATCTGGTGGAGATTCATCAATGCTACCATTAGCTCCTGTCAATTCTTCCAATTGACGGCAAACCCCAGTCATCAAATCTTGGACAAGAATCCCTTGAGCTGAAATATGCTTCCGCAGCTCCATCAGCTCATGCTCCATTTCCACAACTTCTTCAGACATTCTACAATTATAATGTAATTATAGCACATTTATATTATCTTTAGCAGATAACATATATAACCAAGGAAACAAAAATCAGAGGTAAGCAGAGAATTAGGAGAGGAAAAGTTGTCAAGAAATCAGTTCAAAGCTAAACAATTATGGAATCAAGAAAAGTTGTGCACTCCTGATATCCACAGTGAAAAAGAATGGCGCCTTGCCCCCATTCTAGGGGTAGAATTAATTTTCTAAATCAAATATAACTTCAATAGTTAAATTTTCTAAACCAAATATAACTTCAATAATGAAACTTCTTTCCCGGATTCTAAATTTCCATCCTTTTAGTTTCTGGCAAGAAGCTGGTTATACACTTCTTACAAAACTTTTAAAAGGGTGATACTGCAATGAGAGATTAAACCATAGCAGAAACTACAAATTTGAATTATATTTAGACATATCATGTATATATGAAGTTTGGGCCAGTGGTTCTCCTACTTGACAATTCCAGAAACACTTCTTAAGTATTAGAAGGTGATTATCTGCTCCTATTTTCCTCTCTCTCCTTTTCCTAAGTTTGTCAAATGGTTCTCCTGCATGACATCGGCAGAAAATAATCCCCAAGTATTAGCAGTGCAGTATCTGCTCTTTTTTTTAAGAAGAACCTTCTTTTCATTTCTTCTACTTCTCTTTCTCTCTTCCATCTCCCCCTATCTCCCTCTCCATCTATCAATATCATTTTTGCTTGGCTTTCAAAATAGAATCATATCTACTGTAAAGATGCAAACTCGATGCACAAAATGCTTGCACGAGGTTTACATTATCACAGCAGGCTCCACTACCAAAAGCAGAAAACACTTTCATATTCACTTACTACCAAAAAGGAAATATCATAGTGCCCTGCATTCTTTTTAGGACAATGCCTTAAATAGTTTAAACACACTACAAGCGTCGGGAGAAAGTTAATATCAAAATTCCTTGTGATTTACCATTTAGCTAAAGCAAGAAACATGTTATTACCTCAAGAAAGCCAGGTATTTGGTGCGCATATTGCCACATAAGTTTTCCACTGCATCCTTCAGATCCAACAGCTCGCAGCAGAGCTTTCTGATTCCCTACATTGATAAACATGCTTATCTTAAAATGAAGTGATACAGTATCTTGCTCTGCAGTAGAAAAAAACTTGCTGAAAAGAAAAGGCTACAGGGGCAGGGCATGTGGCTAAAATATAATTCTAAAGTCTGAAACTGAAAGCCTCTGTAAGGCAATACAGTTAACAAATTGAGAGAACAAGAAATCAGATATCATAGTAGTGAACCACCATCAAAAGAAATGATTTTATTGCCTCATCTTGGCATGAAAAATGCAGAAGACATACATTGTAATGGAGAGTAAACTACATAAGAATCAAATGTTTGATATGCACGAGCATCACTGAGATGAAATATAAAGAAAAAATTTATATCAAATCAAGTACTGAGACAATAATTCATATTACGAAGAGATCGAAATCAAATCATGGTGTTGGTGGCAAAAGCATGCATAAGAATAGACTTCTTCCCTTCAACTGCAATTGATAAACATACTGTTTCAGTCAATGAAAGGAGAAAACTTAAGGAAAATAAGAGAAAAAAATTGTACATTGATTGAACTCAAAACAGTTCAAAACCACTAAGAGTGTCCAATAAGAAGCTAATATTTGTACATTCACAGCTGTACATCTTCCAGTCAGCAACATAAATTAACAGTAAACATATTCCAAACTATTGAATTTAAAATCCAGTCCACCCAGATTCTGCATCATGCATTGACAAGACAAGATCTATAGTGTAAATCCTAACTGCAGCAATCTACATGTTTTACACTAAAAACAGAATGAGCACGACATTAAGTTCAAACTGATAAACCCATATACAAAGAACCAATTTTTATTAAAAAAACGACTAAATGAACTCAATCAATGCGTAAATGACCATGATTTACAATGCCATGAAATAAAGTAGCAATTTTTCATATATTGAACTCAATTCAACATAACCCCACATAAAGAAACTCCCAAACTCCCCCTTTTAAGTGAAGCAAGAAAATATCCAGTTAACAAAGAGGAACTTACAACATAAATTCAAAATTCAACAATGAAACATGTTTGGCTGCAAAGAAACTAAAAGAAAAACAAAAGAAAACCTTTTCAGTATTTGATTGGTAAAGGGAGTCAATCTTGGACTGAGGAGTGATGCTTTCAATGGAAGGGAAATCATCATCTTCTTCACTGCTCTCCATTTCTCTCACCCTCTTTGTTTTCTCCCTTCTTTTACTTCCTGCTTCACGAATACAAGCTTCTTCTCTTCAACACTTCGACCTTCAGCTACTGAAATGCAATTGAAGAGGTCAAGTTTCGAAGTGAAGATGAAAATTGCAGAGCAGCAAAGAGCATGTGATTTGTGACTTCGGGACTTGTGATGACTACTGTTTCTAGTCTAAACTTTTCCTGTTTCTCCTGCGGTAACGATGACATGACCGTCATTAGACGTTTCATCACAGTCCAATAAAATTTGGTATGAATGTTTGTAAGGGTAATATCATTGCCATCACTCAACTTTACTAAAACGATACATCAGGGCATAATATTGTAAGTTTAGGAAACCAGTCCCTATTAAATTATTAACTTACTTATTTTTCAGTTTCGGTAGTATTTATTTTTTATCTAAAATTTGAATACAAATGAAATTTATATTTAACTAATATTTGAATTTGATTGATATATTTTTTTTTTTACTTTAAACATCTGAATATAAATGTTAAGTTGTTTATTTTTATAAAAAAATTAAAAATCTAAAAGTGATATATTGACATATAAATTATAAAGAATATGAAATGAGTTATTAGACATATATAAATAATAAATAATAAATTAAGAGTATTATTGATAAATTATTAAATTTATTTAGATATTTAATTATTCAAATTTAAATTAAAATTTTAAACTTAATTACATTCAAATATTTTTAAAAAATTTTAAAAATAAGTTAAAAATAAATATTTCTTAAATATTTAAATAATTTTATTTAGATTTTAGATAAAAAAAATAGGTCTTTCGTATAATATCTGCAACTATTAGTCTATTAAAGATAAAATTATTAATAATAGATGAAATTGTTAATATTAAATAATTATATTTTATTTTTAAAAATTTAGTTAGTTATTTATCTTTAAAATTAAAATAAACATATTGATAATCAAATTATTTTATTAGAATGTACAAATTATAATTTTAAAGATACACATATTGTTGCTTGCGATAATAATAATAATAATAATAATAATAATTTTTTAATAATATTTTATTAAATATACATTTTCTAACGAATTATTTATTAAAAATTGGGTTTATTAATATAAAATACAATTGGTGTAGGCAGTAAGAATAGTATTGCATTTCCTTTAATCTAGTTTTGAGAAAATGGTTTATTTCTTAAATATTAAAAGGTATTTTGTCAAAACATATTGTAAATTTTAAGATATTTTCATCTCATTCTTAAAGTTTTTTAAGTGATTTCCTTTTTCTTTTTTCCTATTTCCATATTTTCAAAACAAAGGCTGTGCCACGTTAGGACTTTTACCTTACAAAATGTTTTGAAATTTTAAGTAAAATTATTGATTTAACTCTATAAAACTTTATTTACTTTTTAGCCCTTATAAAATTTAAATCCTTACATTTTAGCCCGCCAAAATATTAATTCAAACTCTACCACTGTCTTCGAAGAAATTCTTCAAAAAGCTTAACCCAAATGGGGTTTGTAATTATCAGCTTTGTTTTCCATTTTTATTCCTCATTTCCAGCACAAATTCTTCTATTTTTATTCACCTAATTTATTCTTCTATTGACATCAATTCCTCCCCTATCAGCTATATTTATCACCATAGGATGAAAAATAATTCTCCAACTTCACACAAATTGTGAAATAAAAGAACAAAAAACTCTTTCATATTTTCTTAAGTGATAAGTGATTTGTCGATTTTTTAATAAGATTACAGGTGATAATTTAGAATACGACACGATTATTTTATGCAAATTCGATATCATTAAATAATTTCGAATTTGAAAAATTTGACACGAATAATAATTATACCATGTCGACACAATTATTCTTGATATTATATTAGTTTTAAATAAACATAAATTTTTCGTATCTTAAACGAATCTTATTTAAATAAATAAATCATATTTGAATTTAAAAAAATTAATACGGATAATAAACAAATGATATTTATGTCAAACAAATAATAAATTAATCGTATTTAAGTTGATTCAAATATAATTTATTTATTCGAATAATATGAATTATAAACAAATTGTATTTGCGTCAAATAAATAATAAACGAATTGTATTCGAGTAATATTATTTCTGGCGCCTGAACTTTATTTTGGCAATCCTAGGGATGGGTTGAAAATAAAAGGATTCAGAATGGGATAGAACTAGAACTCACATATTTAGTTTAAGTTAATATAAAATTAGGATATTTTTTATTAAATATCTATACTTTTCAAATAAATATTTGGAAAAAGAAAAATAGATTTTAATTTTGTCAACAAGAAGCATTTTCTTGGAAAACACTTCCAAATTTCAATTCCCAAAAGCACCACAAAAGCTATACGTAAGCTGAAAAAAGAGAGCTCAGAAAGTCGCTCAAAATAACTGAAAATGGATGCAACTTCATGTTCCCTCCTTAACCCTTTCCGCCTTTCAAGCTCAATAATTTCCTGCACCATTACCAACAAATACTACTATGAAACCCCACCTAGAAACAATAACAACAATCTTTACCCGTTTCCTTCATGTTCCTTTGCTTTCCCCAGAAGCTCCAATTTTCCAGGAAAATGTCTGCATATCAATAGCTTCACTGCTTTCAGCTCCCTCTCTGCAAGTGACAATCAAAACCCACCTCAGGAACTTGCTGTTCTTCTTGAAGTTGAAGGGTACCCTTTTGTTGTTCCATAATTTTATGACATAACAATAAGTATATTGTTTCTCCTCAATGTTTCTTCAATTCCTGTTTTATGTTTCAGTGTCCTTGTTGATGCATATCGCTTAGGCAACCGGCAAGCGTTCAATGTAGGTGAGGGCTGATGCAATAATTTAGAAAGTAATGCAAGTAGTTGAAATTATTTTGTTTGTTGGTTTGACTTACTGTTTTCTTTTTTCTTTTTGGTTGTTTTATACCGTCAGCATTTAGAAAGCTTGGGCTCGACTGTGCAAATTGGACTGTCCCAATTTATTCAGATCTTATAAGGTGTGGAACCAATTAAGATTTTTTCCTTATTCTATGGATTGCTTGATTGTGTATATATTTAAACTTCTTTAAAGAAGAAATTATTGCTATCAAAATGAAAAACCACAAGCCCCTATGGCAATTGAGTTGTTTCTTCATCAACTTGTTGCTTATTTCTAGACAAGAACCAACTGAATTGTTTTCTATAGAGAGATAAGATGGTTTTGAAATCCGTATCAAAATTTTAACTTTCTTCTGTTTGATGTGTTTTCTATTTTTATTAACTAAAAACTTTTTTTTTTCATCTCTTTTGGGGTTCATACACAATTATTTTCTTAACTATATTCATGACAACAGTGGCCTTCCTTTATCATATATATTGTGCTTTTAACCCTTGTCAGTTTGACATCAAAACTTTTCATTTATTTTATTAAAAAAATAAGATATTTATCTTGGCTAATACCCTCTGATATGATGGTTAAGGTTGTTTTAAAGAAATTTGTAACTAAATTTCAGGAAGAGTACTGGTGATGAGGAAAGAATGCTTATTCTATTTTTTAATCGGGTAAGTTCCTTCCCTTATGTTTACAAGATATGACACACTAACATGCGGCTCTCTGCATTTGGTGTTTTCTGCACTATTGGTTTTATCTGTCTTACTTCTATAGTTCTTCTTGTAGATTGGTTGGCCTACTGCAGTTCCCACAAATGAGAAGAAAGCATTCGTGAAAAATGTCTTGAAAGAAAAGGTATTTTAAGTGCAATAAATAAGCATTACTATTTACTTTGACTATAGCTTCTTTCTGTGGATGATTTGTAACTTGTTAAATTGCACAGGATGATGATCATTTTTTAGATATCCCAATTTTAGGAATACTAGAAAGTGATTCTTTATTAATGAGAATTTTATGATGGGAGAATGGAGAAATAGGGAAACTTCATATTCTTAGCTTAATTAATTTGATTGAAAATCAATTTGCGTAATTGCCCTTCTTCTCTTATCAAGTCTGATTTTTTTGAGTTTTAAGGATCCTTTTTTATTGCTTAATAGGTGCAACTAAAGCTTTTATGTATATCTGTAACTGGAATTTAAATCTGCCACTAAACAATTTGTGAAGCTCTTGGAAATCACGTTTGAGAAGATATCAGAAGAAATGTTAGGCTATGAAAAATTCAAAAAGGTCCGAAACTTACAATGGAGTTGAAATATCAAAATTTAATTGATGCTAATGCCCTTGTGTAAACCAATTTGACTGAGGAAAAAAAATGTCTCCATAGCAAGTTCCAACTACTACAAATTAATAGCTCATGATTTGAGCTTATTTTGACAAGTTTTTTCACCAAATGCTCTTGAAATTATAAGTTGATTAGAAGTACAGAAAAGAAGTATACTCAATACAGGGGGAGAGTTGAAAAAATTAAGTAAAAATAGACATTGGGCCAGGCCTCCATTTCCCTCTTTCCAATACTCTGGATTTACATCTACATCTTGAGCTCAGCTGAGATGATCTACACTATAAGTCCTGCTACTGATGGTATCCTTTTCTTAATCACAAAAGGCTCTCCTCTTTTCTCTCTTTGTATAAAAATCTGTGTTCAGATTGTTAAAAATGACCAAAAAATATTCAGCTTCTTTTTCTTAGTTTCACCCTTTAAAGAATGAAGATGCTGAGAATTTCATATGGAAAGCAGCTAAGTCATGGTTTGTTATTGGCAGAAAAATGCTTTGGATGAATTTCTGGCATCCAAAGATGCACCTTTACGCCCTGGTGTTGAAGAGTGAGTTGTCTTATCCTAATTCTATAGCAAATTTTATGCCTTTATGCATGTATATTCTACTTTGGATTTGCTCTATTGAAAAGTTCAGGGGCTTTTTTAATATCTATATTGGCAGATGATGTCTCTTTCTCTGCCTACATGATTACTATAGGATTCTAAAATGTGAATTCTTTGGAAGATTGATCACTACTCCTTCCTGATTCATGATGTATATGGTTTTGTTACAAGAATTGGTTTTTATGATCAACTCTAACAGAAATATGAAATTCTCATATGAATATGATGTAATCAGCTGGACCCTGCATTGACATTATAGTTTTGTTTGTCTATTTCTTTTCTGTTTGATCAATATGGTATTAATTTTTTAAATATATTACAAATATGCTATTAAAATTCAGTTATTAATCTCAATCCAAAGGTTGCTAGACGTGATGTCCTAAACCTCATTTATCATTTTGATTCCAGTTTTGTTGATAATGCATATAATGAAGGAATACCTGTCATTGTCCTGATAGCCTACAGTAAATGTGGAGATAGAATAGCCAGGTATGTTGTACTAATTCCTGGATATGGGCTATGACCTATGGTTTCTTAAAAAATATAGCTACATTTTCTTTCTAGTCTCTTTCTCTGTCTCTCGCTCGAACATTCACATCTGTGCATATTGTTCTGTATACTTTTGGTTTTACTATTATGTAGAATGCACAGCATTATTTTTCTTCCGCTGATTGATTGTTATTCTGCTTTTACCAAATTATCAAGCATTTTTCACTATTTTCATGTGACAGAAGACTGATCAACAGCCTAGTTTCTTCATGCATGATTAGTGGATCTAATTGTTTGGAATAAACAAAGTACTTGTAGGCTTTAATGAATCATATTGGCTTGAGGCTTTAACTTAGAATTTGGATGCCACTAATGCCCCACTCTTGTCACAGGCTCAAAATATCAAGCATTCCCCGTCTCTTGAATGTGGTGAAAGTTCCACTCTATCTTTACTAACACTCGGATGGATCCTTTATCTTTTAAAGACTTCTGTGTCCACAATTCAATGTTCTCGTGCCATGTTGCATACTACCTTGAGATCAGCAAACATCCCCTTCTAATAAATATTGAGATTCTCTATCTTAACTACAATTGATGAATTGAGTCTTTTTTGGAGGAGTTTGGTGTTCATAATTTATTTATTTATTTTTTTGGTCCTTCCCCCATAGCTTTACCTCAGCATACTTTAAATGGATGGAGAGGAGCTTCTAACTTTTACTTTTAACCATTGAAAAATTTTAGATCTGTTGTTGAAAAGCTTGGCTCTGAAAGAATTTCAAAATTAAAAATTGTTGGGGACAAGGAAGTAGAAGAGAGTTTATATGGCCAACTTGTTCTGGGTAAAGGACTCCCTTATGGTGTGGATGAGCAATTAGCTAAGGAGGCAAGAAAAGCAGGTAGAATCTTAATCCAAAATTGGTTTCCATGTATTTGTTAAAGCTATAGAGCATTTTTATGGCAGAAGTTCGACTAAAGGCTCTGTTCTTGCCTTTTGACCCAGTTTCTGCTCAGAAACATAGGATAGCAGAGGAGGTTGCATCAATGCTAAAGTTGAGTGTCGATATGGATACTAGCTCACCTGAAAGGTTGGTCCACTTTCTTCACTGTTGTCCTCTTTCGTTTTCAGATAGATGTCTTTGTCTGCTAGTTAAATGATTTTCACTCTTTAAAACATTGCAAATCATAATTTATTACTTGTTTGCTTTTGTTTATTTTATGTGAAAGAGAAATCACTTTTCAATGTCATTAGGGTGCTGGTTTGCCTGTCCTTCTTATTAATCAACTTGCACTTTGGAACTATTGCTTCTATAATTGGGTGGTTAACCTCTGTGTTATTCCATGTAGTGATGATAATGAATGTACTTCATTAATGATGATGTTCATTCCAAACAGTGAACCATAAAAATACGAAGAAATACTTTATCTGAGCCCACTAGGTTTTGCGTGATATTAAGAGCTGAAATGAGATGATTGAAAGTGTTCTAATGTATTGACATATTTTTGAGAAAATAGAGCAAGTAATGAATTTCACTTGTACTGCTGCAATAGTAAGGGCTATTTTAGTCCGTCTGATGACCTTACTAAATCCATAAATAAATTTTATGGGTAAGAACCTAACAGTAGCATTTAAGCTCTTAACAAATCACAAAATTTAGACAATTAAAGAGTTTAATTATGTTTGACCTGCTCAAATTGATTTCTCATTTGACTGTGGCAAGTCAATTTCCGTCTCCAGCTTAGATAAAATTGTAGCTACATTGCGTGCGGGAGCAGAATATGCAGAAATACCTTTCTCCAATTGCATCCTTATCGCAGGAAGTCAATCTGGAGTGGCTGGGGCTCAACGAATAGGCATGCCTTGTGTTGTAATGCGAAGCAGGTGAAGTTCGTTTCCCGTTATTATACCACCTATTTATGAGATGAAATTTATGATCTTTTCACTACAATCAACATCTTTGTTTAAGAATTTCGAAGATCACACAAGAACTTGCTATCTCTTTCCTTGCCCATCGCCGCCTTCTCACTTTTCACACATGCATACTTTCTATCTGATGAAACAACTGATAACACTATTCTTGCACCAGTTAATAACTTTTATTGTGCTCTATATTTGCTAATCCTACAGTGTCCTTGCATTCAAGGAATGCTTTGCATATGAATTCTTTGCTACTCTGTTGTTTACATTTCCAATATGCTTCTCGTAGTTTGACGTCAAGAGCCGAGTTCCCTTCAGCAAACGCAATAATGGACGGTTTTGGAGGAGCAGACTTGACAGTATCTAAACTACAGCAAAAGCAATGGTCGTGAAATATATTAAAAGTATTGTGCTCTGCAATTTGAGCTGTTTCTTTTACACCTCTTCTGTTGAGTCTTTCCCAGCTTCCCTCAAAAGTCTCCATAGCTAACAAAATCTTTGCTTGATTCCTATGGATCCTGAAATATTTTAACTTGTCAACAGCAAGAACCTGTTCTCTAGTTAGGTTTAGCTAGAAATTTTTTTGTGTTCTGTAATATTAACTTTCTGGCCATTATGATTCTACAATAAACTTGCTGAAAATAAGATTGGGCAAAAGAAAGAAAGGGAAAAATTGAAGTTCCATAGTAGAAATCTTAACAAAAAAAATCTTATAATTTAATGGAAATTTTAAAAACTGATTTATTTAACTCTAAAATTCAGTTTTGACCGTTGTACAAAAAGTAGGTCGAGAATGATCAACTTAATAAATTTTCGACAAAAATATTCTCATAATTAGTTTGTTGAAGGGATAAAAAAATTATCAATCTCAATATTTTTCTAACTCATAAAGAGGCTCCCGAGTAAAAAAAAATTAACAACTTAAAAGTATGAAGAAAATAACTTTTGTGTAAGAAAAAAAAATTTATACTTAAAAATGAGATTTTCTTTTTCATACTCAAAAGTAATTTTTGAGTAAAATTAAACTTTTTTTTAACTCAAAAGTATCTTTTTGAGTATAATAAAAACTTTTTTTTACCTAAAGTTACTTTCTAATAGGAAAAAAATTTCTTTTCACTCAAAAATCACTTTTCAATTTACGGAACCTTAGAAATAAAAAATTAGTTATAAAAACATTTTCTTCCAAATTTTGTTACTTATCATAAGTTTTTCAAGGGTGATAAAAAATAAATTTGAGGTCTAGAAACATATTATTTCAGAGAAATTTCCTAATTTTAATTTGATTATTAATATTAGTTCTAAAAAGTCAGACCAAATTGAATGACAACTTTTTCTAAAAAAGAATGATAAAACAACTGATTGATTTGTTTTAACTTGAAAGTCACTTTCAAGTAAAAAAACTTTTATCATACTCGAAGATAAAAAAAATAATTTTCATGCAAAAACTTTTTTTCTTCATATTCAAATATTAAAAATTTTCTTTATATTCAAAAATAATTTTCGAGTAAAAAAATCTCTTCTAACTCAAAAAAAGTTTCAAATATCACTTTCAAATATACAAAAAGTTGAAAGTAAATTGTTAGTAATAAAAATATTTTCATTCAAATTTTGTATGGGTGACAATTTTTTTATGAAATTTTTTTAACAGTGATAAAAAGTAAATTTGAGGCCTAAAAAGTCATTTTGAAAAAACAATTTAATTTGATTTTCAGTGTTAGTGCTAAAAAGTAGGACCGAATTGAATGACATAAAGAAAAGATTCAAATTCATAATCGACAATAACATATGCTCACTAGCCTGAGCTCTTCTTTTATCAAATAAGAATAAGACCCTGATTTATTTATTTATTTATTTATTTATTTATTAGTTCTACAAATTGAAATTAAAATTGTTTAAGCATACACAAATTTTGTCATCTCAGAATTATTCTTCTTGACATTAACTTAAAACCCTTTGCACTTTGGCAAAAACCATTCCTTCCTCGACTTGAATTCCCACTCTTCTCTTTTCTCCCCTATCCTCCCCCTTTTCTCTTTGCATATAATACAGGGGTAAAGGATAAGCTCTATGAAGACAGTAGCCTTCCTACTTTGATACATATAGTACATCAAAGACGGCAATCTTCTTCATTATAATTCAGCCTCTTGGATTTTTGTACTTTGCCTGTGCATCAAGTTAGGGCTTGAGTATTCATACCCGGTATCAGTTGATGAAATGTTAGATGATACGGATGACTCGGCAATTGTGCTTGATGATGGAGTTGGCTGTGTTTGATGTTTGAAACTCTGAGACGCCAGGGACTGTGGTGGTCTTGGGGCTTCGGGAGTTTGATGCCCTTGAGCAGCCCCTTGAGCCTCTTCGGCAAGTCGTTTGAGAAGGTTCATAACAGTGGGGAGAAACTTCGATGAAATGGAGAGTATGCCAGGAAGCTGGTAGCAGACCAGTTAAAGAAATGAGACTCGCATATAGCAACTGGTTGAGTGAGAAGAGTAAAATGTACTACCCAGAAAGAGAAAGAGAAAAAAAAACCCTTAAATCTCAATTGCATCGAGGATGTTGGACTTATGCTATAGCTATTTCTCTTATGCCAAATCTGTTTAAATTCCTACCGAAAAGAAGTCTACCTGAAAGCATTATTCCACTTTAAGATTACTGTGAGTACAAGCAAATCGATTGCAGGTTATTTGTCACCTGGGGGATGGGGATATACAACTTAAGACAAGAGACCATAAGCTAAAATTGAGGGACAGAGGTGAAGGCTTATTTGTGAATTATCCACTCTTGAAGATGCATATGCATTATTTTGGAACCATTGTGCAAGCTTGGAAAAGCTATATAATCTAATATGCATGGGTCTAGATTATAAAAGTTTCAGAAATAGGTCCTCAGCCAAGAGTTGAATGAGAGAAAAATTAGAAATAAATCAAGTTACCAAAATTGATTTTAATGACCAATAAGCAACAAGCAAGTAATTTAACAGAGTTCATGATTTCGTTTGCACGTGAAGAGTGCTTGTGTTATTTAGAGGTTTTCTGAAAATACTCACAGCTCCATGTCGAAACTCCCCTGAAATGTCCATCTGTACCCATAAGGCTTTTGCAAGTAGATATCCAACAAACAAAATCATGAGGTAAAGAGGATTCCTGTTACACAAGCAAAATATCAACAATAAACAAAGGAAAGAGAGGAGAAAGAGAGAGTATAAAAAATAATCAACTGTGAAATGATGAGTTTAGATGGCATTATTACTTTAAGAGGAGCATAAACTCGTTGAAACCAAGGACAACCATTGCCACAATTGCCCATGGAGGAGGTAGCCAGTTGTTACTCTTCCTGTGTGCCTCCTGCAGCAAGCAAAATCATAGATTAGAGGTACTAAACACATGCAAAAGTATAAGAGATAAAACGGGATCAAGAATAACTCTTCTCTTGCATCAACAACCCAGTGGCAAGGAAACAAAATAAATGTCTACTTTTCACGTGACAGCAAAGAATAAATAAAAAATACTCTGAATGCTTACACTTTCATGAACAGTTGAAAACAATTGAATTAGATGGAGAAAAAGACATAAGCACAATTTTTCTAGCACCAGCAATGTTATGTGCACAGGAAGCTACAGTTTCTTTATACTGAAGCCAGTGTTGTTAGTATTTTTATTTTATTTTGGCCAGAATGAATTGTCAGTCAGCAGTGGCATATATCCAACCTCAACAAAAAAGCATAAATGTCATAAAATTAAGTTTCTATTTCTCCTGAATCTATGAGCTGCTCTAAGCTTACAAAAGGCTTAAGTTAATAATCTCCCTGATATTCTCATTTTATCAAATGCCCAATCCTTTTTGGATTTATGATATTGGCTTTCTTTCATTAATGGCTGATCCTTCCAATACATTTGTATATTTCAACTCAATGCTACTTTGATTTGACTGTTGTAAGCTCTAATAACGATTAAAAAATGGCATGATATGACACTAGATCCATCAATAGGATCAAGATTAGATCAGGATAAAGATTTCAGGCAGCAAATGATGTCCCGATACATATATTTCCTGTCATCTCCAAACATAACAAAAGCCACTCAACATTTTCATTTCAAGAATCATTTGATTTATGGAAATCAGAACATAGCTCCAGCTTATTTATCAACCCAGAACACTGAAAACATAACAGTTGCCCGCTTAAGTTTGCAACTGCCTGCCTCCACATCCGGAGGCTCCATGGTTCAGATTTTCATAAGTATAATACAATGATACAGAGATCAATATTATGGCTGTGAACTTTCTATATCATTAGAAATTCACAACTTGCCAATTCTAATCAGCACATAGAAATTAAGGTCTCAGCCACCAAAGAATTGAAGAGTCCCCCAAATTTATTATAAAATTGAGCCTCATTACTGCAAAATGAGATAAATCTGCTGGCAAATGCAATCAGCTTACTTGACCAAATGCATGGGCAGGTTAGATACAAACAAATATGAAAAATTGCTACCACAGTTTGCACATAAATTTAAAGGGCGACTACTGATAGACTGACAACGTCCACTGCAAATCACTTCATCAAAATAATAAATCACCAGACAAGTGAATTAGAAAACAAGGACAGATTTTTCAAACAAATAATGCCCAATATGTACCTGTGCTGAAATAGCTTGAGTGACTGTGTACTCAGTCTCTGCTTTAAACTGTCTCCACAAGGACTTGCATTGCACTGGTGTTATCAACATATCTTGTGGAGGAACCTAGATCATATTGTTTTAAAGATGAGAAATATGAAAAAAGATTAGATCCTGAAAAAAGTAACTACCACTGTCAACAAAATACTACCTCCTCCCATGTGCTTGAGGCAAGAGGGTCTACAATATCTCCCACACTCCTATCTCGAGTAGATGTGGCAACAGTTCCGTCAATGAGGGAAGAAGACAGTATCTTCTCGATCGTATCAGGTTTCTCGTCCAAGCGTATGGCAGCCATGACAGATAAGAGCCTCAGTGACTGCACAAGGTGATAGCAAAAGTAAAATCAGATATTATTATTATAGTACAGATAGTTCAGACTCCCATCTACAAAAGTCCATGGGAAATTACCGCAGAGCGCGCATCCTTCGTTATTGTCCTAATATCTTCTTTGCCAGTCCAAACCCTTGGCATTGAATCGTCATCATGATTGAAGACTGTTGAGAATCTGAAATATATTTCCGGGGTATTCAGCAACAATGATGACAATAATCATTAGAAAAATTCTCATCAAAGAAAAGAAAAAATTTAATACTGTAACAATCAAGTTCCTACCTGTCCTTCATGCGCATCAGAACTTTTCCAGCTTCTTCTCTTGCTTTCTTCTCCACCACATTTCTTGCATAGTTCCTTAGATTTTGCACCATTGTGTCAATTGTAGATTGGTCCAACTCAAAGCCTTCAATTGCAGTTGAAAACTCCAACACAGCAGCTTCAGTCTCACGTTTGAGAAGCCTTCTTATTGAAGCCCAGGTGTCTTCACCACCAACTTCAAACAGGGATTCCACAGGTGCAATAAGTGCTTCAGTAAGTTTTTTCTGCACACCAACAATATCAACATCACTCATTCAAGTAAATTGATATGATCGTATGGTTTAAAGAATATCAACTAAAAAAAGTTATGAACGGTAGTATTAGCCAAGAAAATAACCTCCTGGCTGGCCGTTATTTCAGACAACTTTGCACTGCAAACAGACAATGCCTGTTCATCAATATCACGGCGAAGTTTTTCTCTGACTTTTGAAGCATCCCAGTTTGCCTGTCTTATAGCAGCATCTGAGAGGAGAAGTCTTGAGTCATTAAATTCAAAGCAAAGAAATAGGTCCACACCATTCAAACAAAGAGAACCTCAATGATTGAATTGATGGGAGAGGCAAAATTATGAGTTTTATGAATGAAAGGAAGTTAAACTTTTGAGAATAAATTTTTCAACTTATCCATTTCATCAATCTAGACAAGCCAGATATTATCAGGGGTAGTATTTCAATGTGATGATCCCAAATCCATATTAGCTCTGATTTCTTGCCAAAGACCCAACCCTAACATTATTCACCATGTCATGACTTCAAAATTTTAGGACTGCTGTAAAATGTTTTCAATATTCTGCCGTATTGAATCCCAGCAACAGTTCAAGATACAACCACAATTGCCCTAAAAATTTGCAGCACCATAAAAGTCTCAATTAGCCATTGATACTCATCAAATAAACTACAAAGATTCCCTGCAACTGCTGTCCCCTCACACATGTATTTAAATTGGATCAATAACCCTTTTGAGTTTAAAAATTTACAGTAATCAACCTAACATTCTGAGTCGCAGTAATCAACCTAACATTCTGAGTCACTATAAGAATTTTGAAAATACATCTTGCATAGATCAGGTTCTACATTGGAAATTTTAAGCTGTCAGGCAGAAGATGGGGCGGTTTTCTAACTCACTGTTGAAGGGAAGACCTTACTATTTACCGAGACCGGTACGAATGGAAAAAAAATAAATTAGCAGCTAAAAAAGACAGGCTGAGATCACAGAAACAGTTGTGAATTTTCTAGATGACTTGAATGAAGAAGTGGGAGCTTCAATCATGAGAACAAGTTTACCTTTATCAGCAAGAATATCAATGATTGCAGTAGAAGTTTATCAAATTTCACCAATAGAAGAGTATTCACATACCTCATAAATATACAACTAGAAGTAGAGTACCAGTTATATAAAATTTTCTTACCTGCACATCCTTGGTCAAACTTGAGCATACAAGATTGAGTACAAGTACGAACAGAGGCAGCAAATCCTTCCCCTTTCTTTAGTAATTGTTCCAATCCAATCTTGAAACTTTCAAATGCTTTAGAACGTAGATGACCCAACAACGTATTATATGCATGGTAGACAAACTGGAAATTTGGAGACGTGTGAATATATGAGATAAACAAAGAATTACTTAAACCTAAAAGAACACTTAATAAATGATAATTATTCAAAAAAGTTCTTCTAGACAAATTGAAATAAACCATTTCAAAAAACCATAAAACTGCCAAACCAAATTCAAAAAGTGTTAAGTCTGTTAGTTGCAATCCACTAAGGTATAGGGCTCAACAAGATATCAAGGTTTACTATGAAAGCTTGAATCTAGCTGGGCTAAAGAAAAGTTGCTGCATTTTATCTACGGCTCAGTGACAAACAAGAACTTATGATCCTATACTAAAACTTGAGCGAAGCCAGAATTAGACTGAGTCATTCATGCAGTTGTCATCCACGTGTGAGGACTTGGTATCTCATCAGCTAAAGCTAATTTAGAAACATTCACAGTTCAGGTTTATTTTTGGCATGTCCACCAAGCAACTGTGCCTTCAACCAAATGAAGCTCATGGAGATCACAAGAAGATCAGCTTGTAGCAGTCTTGGTTCTTTCCCAAAGAATCACTTGAAATCAAAAGAATGCACCAGACAATATGCCACTGTGAGTGTGACAACTCACTCAGCCAGAATGTAGCTATGCAACAGCTCCATATGAAACTACAAATGGTGTCATAGGATACGATAAAGACATTACTTAATGAGAAGGTGTTAAAAGGGAGATCAATAACAGCATTGAATGCAAATTCAATGCTGGTTCGCTAAGGATTCAAAAGAAAATGAAAAATAAAGATAAAAGTAAGAGAGAGAGACACACACACAGTAAATAAGCCATCCATCATTAAATTTGACCATTTTCCATATCAAGTCCACCGCATATATGCATAAAAACTAGATAAAAGTTCTTAGCTTAACAGCAAAAACAAATAGACAAGAAAGAAGGTAGAGCTTACATCCAATGCTTTTGATTCCAACTGTTGTCGTTTTGCATTTCTGACACCTTCATCGAAGTAGGCTGTGTCTGTGTCATACCTATTAAGATTGAATTTAATATTCAAATTGGGATCAGAGCTTCCAAAGAAAAGGAGAAATGAGCATATTCCGGGAATGTCATTCTAAAATATCTGCAAGTACTCGGGTTAACAGTAGCAGCATATCAAGGCTTCAACCTCCAGGTAAAACATTATTTCAGCAGTTGGAATAATCAGTTAAATTTTTCATACATAGGAAGTTTAGACAGAAAACTTCCAGCTTTTAAGTAATGCATTGAAGTCTGAGGAAGGATTAAATATATACAGAATATTTTCCAAACAAATGCTACGGCCTCTGTCTCAGGAAACCCTAGTTAAACGTCTTAAATACAAACTGTTGGAAAACATGTTTTGTTAGTACCATAGTTATTTTAGGAAAGCTGTAAGTTCAAGGAAACTATAGATTTATATTCCTAAAAGTAGGAAATAGTTTTTTTAAGGAATCCCTTTGATTAAGGGATTTGATGTAGGATAGTCAATGATTCTTTTTATACTTAGGAGTAAGGGTGTATATAAGTGTGGCTGTACAGATTTCCAACACAAACTACAAGTTATCTACAATGAATAAGGTAAATCTGAGCAGTAACATATCAGAGCAAATGTGAACTAACTCTGAAAGATATTTATCCAGGACAGAGCTCAGCCTTCTTCCAAATCCTGATACAGGACCTGCTTCAACAGCTTCCTCCAATTCCAACCAATCCTGCAATAGATCAGCTAAGTAACGACAAGGAAAAACATCTCAAACAAACATAATGTTAGAGAAGGAAGATTTATAAAAATGTACCTCATCGGCTGACAAATGACGGAGCATCTCATTGGCGATCTCCTCACAACGAACGGTTGCAACCATTACCTGATTAATATTAACAACATTATTAATAAAAATATTATACATATGAATTTGAAAAATGAACTATACATATGCAGAGCAGGACAAATACTAAACCTTATGAGCTGGAAGATCCAGGTCCTTGTTCTCTTTTATAACTCTCCATATCTGCTGTGCACTAAATGAAAATCCCGACGCAGGAACAACTCCCCGTCTGTCACCAGCAAGTCCTCCTGGAGAGATGGAATTGAAAAACCGCTGTCTCAGTTCAGCGACCTGTATAATATGTCAAGTAAAGATCGTAAGCCTAAAAATAACAACTGTACACTACTTATTTCACAGAAAATCAAATCAAAAGAATTAAAATAGGCTAAGATGCCAAAAAGTCAAAGATCCTGGACTTTGATTTTTGGGTAAGCATATTAAGAATGAAAGACTATGCACCCAAGACTCCAAAAATTCAACCAGCAAAGGTCATAACTCATATATTAAGGCTTGACAAACTTCTACTTTTAGTCGTGGCTACCTGCTCTTTAAACTGCTCTTCTTTTTCTTCATAGCTAGATAAAGCAGTAACCTCCACCTTCATGTCAAAAGTGAGAACGTCAAGAATCTTTTATCAAGCAAAAGGCAGAGTGAATAACTACAAAAATTAAGACATGTCAAAAGGAGAAGAATAAAGAGCATTTGCTTACATTAAAAAATTCACTGAGAGGTGTATTTTTATGGGCTTCGGGTTTACGAACTGAATCCCATATCTGTAGGAATCAACACCTATCAAAATACTGAAGGAATACAATAAAGAAGAAAAGAGTGAACAAACCCAAATGTAAACAAAAACAAACAAATTTACCTTCTGAATATCTTCTCTTAGAATGGGCTCTAAATATTCAAGTGGAGTCTGTGAAGACAGTACCAATAGGACAAGGTTTCAGACAGAAAACATAAATTCCCTTCAATAAGCAGCAGCAGCATAAAGGAAAGAGTTAGAAGAAAATCTTAATTTCAAACCTTTGTTTTATCACGTATAACAAACAGAAGGGTTGTCTTGCGTGGGCTAAACAAACGCATCATGACCTGCATACATTATAAAAAAAAAAGTTCTATTATATGTAATAAATGCCCACTGACACATTCACCGTACAGAACTTGCTAGAGTACCTGAAAAACAGTTTTAAGAAGAGGTTTGTTGGCAGCCTGCTCCCGACCAATATCGTGGCACCACCTGCATATTAAAATCTGATTAATATCTGGACTGACAACCAAAGTGTGTGTTTTCCTGTGAGTTTCCAATGATTCTATGCTTGGGATTGAGGTGCAGCCGTAGAATAGTCATATGATGTCAAATATTATTGACAAAGTGGGCCCACTAAAAGTTAATTTTTACCAAACAATTTTTTCAACTTTTCTTTCAAAGTTAAATGGAAACTAGTGGTATGCTTCATACCCTATGTCATCTCTGCATTTATATGCAGGAAACTTTAAATATATAACTATAGTCTGAACAGCGAGGAAGTTCAGTGGAGACAACAACATAAAAAACAGAATTGACAGGTGCCTTGTTCCTTTTTTGTTTGGGAAAAATAAATTAAGATAAGGATTGTCAAAATTTATCTTGATACAGCTTTTTTCATACATCAATTTTCAGACATCAGATTGCTATTGGTATAATCTTGCTTCCTGGAACAAACTTAGTACTACTACTTCTCGAATATTTTATCTGCAATCATATAAGTAAAAGGGGCCAAGGCTAAGCCACAGCACAGAAACAAAACATGCTTCCCATGGGCCTAAAAACCAGCGAAGTCAGAATTTCTAAACCTTCGAAAATACTTGGACAATGACCAGCATTCAACCAAACTGAACTACTCACATGCCCAAGTGAAGCAAAACAGAAAGACAGAATTAAACTGTATAAGTGAAGAATAAAAAAACGTTTTGCATATTATCACATACAAAGAGTCAATTCACAACAATCTATCATATGTGATTTATTGCATCCGAAAGCCTGATTTGGCCAAGGCCCAAGTTCTGTTTCAGAAAACTGTGTTTCCTCCAACAGTTATCCCAAGCCAGATTTGTCCCTATGAAGTGCTAAAATATCCACTGCCTGTGAGAACAACATTTAAACAGACTCACATGTTTATCAGCACAATATCTGCAACCGCCAAAGCAAACAGGGCACTTTGTTTTTCAAATGTTGTGTCATCCTGGAAGATACCAATTTTGCAAATACGCATTATTAGTACTGAAAATATATTCCCTGAAAGTAACGTGTTATTGCAACAAAAGTAACAGGAATTCATAAGCTACTGAAATAAAATAAAACTTTTTATCTACTTAATCACACTATGAAAAATTATAGGCCACAACATGTTGTAAACACATCAGTTTTTCATTTATTCTTTTTTTTTTTTTTTTTTTTTTTTGAGGAAGAAAAAAAAAAGTTATGAAAATAGGAAAAATATACGGCACTGTTTCTCTATATCACAGAAAGGTGTTGAAACAAATGGATACTTTTGCACCCAAGTAAAGGGAAAAAATCTTCCTAGCAGCATTCCTAGATTTACAAAAGGCTCTGTGAGAAACTTTATGCCTCATAAATATCAGATTGACAACGATCTCACAGGGTCCCTGAACTTCAAACCTGCTAAACAATGACTGAGATATCACTACTTGAAGACACCAAGGATTTCAGTTCTGGGATTTTTTATCACAGATAAAAACTATCATCAAGGTAATATCCCTCTTCTAAATTGTTAAACCACTTCAACTTACTGATTTAGAACAGGGCAATATCACAAGACTCAATAATAACCTATTCTATAGGTTCCGTGAAACCCTGAAACAATCTAAACATAATACCACCTCCTCACTGAACATCATCCACCCTATGTATTAGAATACACCTGTATGCAATCCACCCATATTTAGCATTGCTACAACCACATTTAACTGCAGAAAGAGTATGAGCCATAAGCTATAGAAGCCTCATTCAGAGTAAATAGTAGCCCATTTTCTATTGTAATTTGAACTTTACCATAGAAGAAAATAACAATACAATTCTCATTACCTCCCCTCTTTCCCTCCCATCAGTACCCTCCAAATCCATTGCAATTGTGAAAGGCTCAATGCCAACACACTTCGCCATCCAAATGCCCTTAGTTGTTTGACTCCTGCAACAAAATTAGATGATTTTTCTTATGTCTTTGATAGTGTAAGCAATATACGCAAGAGATATATAATAAAATTTGAGAAATTAAAAAACCAACCTTCCCCTATATGCATCCATCTCTCTGAAATTTGTATGAAAAAGATGATTCAACAAAGTACTTTTCCCTGTTCATAGTGGAGGGTGAGAGTTCATTCTTCGAGTGCACGAGTTAACATGTACAACATAAAATGAGAAAACTACATATTGGCAACCATAGAAACTAATGCACATTCATAGCATTAAAAAAAAAAAGATATAAGTTAAGAAACATCCAAAGGATTCAACATAGCTTGACATATACATGTCTCAATGAGTTCTTCAACACAATAAAAAGAAAATTCATAACTAATAAAGAAAAAGGTAAAGGACACTGGACAGACTTGAATTTGCCATGATGACAACTAGTCCTTTTGGAATATTGGCTAATGCGGATCACTAGAAAGACATAAAAGTGGTTTAGGTTTTGGAAAAGCTGTATAGAAAATTTTAGAGCCAACATTGTCTTTCAAGAGTCAATATTGGACAACATGCCAAACTTCAACGGGCACAACCACAACAAAATTGGAAGGAGTTAACTGTTATTATTGAACATACGCAAAGATGAATGTGTCATCAAACCTTAAAAGATTATATTAATTGGGTCACTAAAGAAGCAATTTTCAAATGATAGCAAGTTGCAGATGAAAAAGACGCTAAAAGAGCTGTAAATTAATTTACAGCATACATAAGAATACATTTAACAACGCCAAAAGCACTTTCATATCTATGTTATAGGAACTAGATAAAAGCATTTTGACAGAAGAAAACTTTCAAGGACTTCTTCAAAAAAGCACTTCATAAATGCTTCTCTTAAAAACAATTATGAATAAAAAAAATACACGTGCATTTAGAAATTACTTCGTTATTACTTTTACAGAGAGTGCTGCTTCAAAAAGCAATTTTACTTGAAAGCATTTCATACAAAACGACACCCAAAAGCACCCTTATCTTTCTTTCACAACTATTAGCTCAGGCAATCTTCATTAATTGGGTAAGACCAGCTACGAATTATCTTGATACATATAAGATTACTTGATCTAAAGCTTGTAAATCACAATGCTAAATTATATGAATCTGATCAATGCCTCTTAAATCCAAATACAGCATTCATAAATCTAATCATTGAAATAAGTCTCTACGCAAAGAGCGACAACTAATCCAGTAGACTCTAGAAAAATCTGAACTTCCAAACCAACTTAAAATTTAACTTGAATATAACTAACAACCGATAATTCAAATCTTCAACTGCAAAATCAATTAAACCCTCACAGAAAACAACTAATCCAACATACCACTACTTTGCGGACCCATGATGGCGACGACGGCGTAAGAGAGGCCGCAGTCGGCAAGCTTAGAAGTTCGAATGAAGTTCTCGAGGCCAGCGACATTGAATTCACCTACGCCGTTGATTAGTTGCGTGGAGCAGCACTGGTCCGCCATACTTTCTCCCTGCTACACCAAGTCAAAAGCTAGGGTTTTTCTAAACCTGATTTAGAAAATAAAAATCGAAGAAGTATTTATACTTTGCTTGCTTCCTTTGAGATCAAACTTTGAGAAAAGGAAGAAATTGGAGTAGGGAAGAAGCAATGGGCGAAAAACGGAAGACGACAGGAGCCCGATTGTATTGTGTCGTTGATCTGTAATTTCATTTATATTTATCAGCTTTTTAATATTTTCAAAACTTAAAAGAAAAAGTAAACTATTAGCATATAGGTCCCTATATTAGTATATTTTAACAAAACCACAAATAAATGTATATAATCTTTTATAATATTTAAGTCTTTAATGTAAAGATGACAATTTATGACATGCTCATCAATCTAATACAATTATGATATAAAACTTATGTGATTATTTTAATTTAAAATATCTTGTTATTAAATAAATGATACAAATACAGTATCATTAACAATTAATATAGTTTGAATTTAGAGTTATTGATTTTTAAAACATGTTTATGATACAGTTAATTATTTAAATAATTATAGTTTATTAACTTTTTTATAATCTAATCAATGAATAAAGTTGATTAATATTTGAATAACTCATATTACAAATATTCTAATATAATAAAAAAATCTGTTAAAATGATCAAAGTGTATATTTACGTACTATTTTATCAAAACTCAGGGATCTTTACATTATTATCCGACAAAGAAATACAGTTCCCAATGATGATGAATCGATGATACGTACATGATTGTTCGGGAAATATTGCACGATCTTGATGATGGGTATCAGGGAATGATTCTGTGCGATGCCTTCCAGGGAAATACCATGGGAACGATCTACATCAACCGCTCGTAATGATTTAATTTGTTCTTTAGTATGTAATATATTATATCGTTGACAAGTTTGGAATAGTGTGTGTAAAAGCATTTATTATTTAAAAAAGTATTAAATATTTTTCATTAATCCATTTTAAAAACTTTTTTACATTTTCTTAATAAATATAGATTCAATCACTAAGATATTTTAGAGATATTTATTTTTTAACTCATACTAAAAATTTACTAATTTATGTGTAAATAAAATAAATTAAAATTTTGTAATTTGAATAAATTTTTTTATTATAATGAATTAAAATTTCTTTATAATAAATTTTTAGATATTTATATTTTAACGTGATAAATAAAAAATAAATATACTATTTAAATTTAAATTTATTTAAATATCACATAAAAAATACTTTGTAATTTTTCTATTTGTGAGAGTAATATATATAATTGAAGCCTGGATATGATATGATAGTGCTATAAATTAATACTAAAATTTTGATTGATGTGTTAGTAATAAAAAAAATAAAGCAATATTTTTACGAGAAAAAGACGTGCAAATCTATAATTTATTAGACTGATTAGTATAATAATTTTAAAAATACTCGTAAAGATTTCAATTTATTAAAAAATAATGATTATATTTTTATTTAATAATAGTTAATTAAAAAAATTATTTTCAATTTTTACTAATAAATAAATATTAAAATAATAATAACTATTATTTTATAACATATTGATAATTAAATATTTATTAATATATTCTCGTGGGTGTAGGTTAAGTGGTTTAGACATGTTTGACACTCATAACCCATCATGAGGTCAAATAACAATAAGAGTAATAGTTTGGTATTTTGTGAATGAGGCTTATCACTTTCATTCAAAACCTAAACCTTTTAAATAAAAAATATATATTTATTAATACCTTATAACTAAAATATAAATTTATTGTCTTACAATATATTAACAATTTAAAATTAATTAAGTATTAAGAAATAAATAAAATAAATCATAAATAAATATGAATCTATAGATAAAATAGATTATAATGTAATATTTATTATCATATTATAATTTATATTTATGTATAATTATAAATATGTAAAATATTTTAAAAATAAAATATATTATTTATAAGACTTGTAACAATAAAATAATAAATCACGTTACTTTATATATATGTATGTGTATGTATCAGTGTATGTGTGTGTGTGTATATATACGATGCTTATAAATTATGATCATTTAGATTTTTTTAAATACATGAATTTTCTAATTCGTTATTAAAGGATTCCTCATAAAAACATCATTTAAAAGTCTTTGGTATCTCATCGCTAATTCTTATGTTAGGTTTTATACGAAGACCTATTGAAATTGCAGCATTGTAACTTTAAAGTCAAAATTATTTTGAGATATAAATACTATGTGCTAAATATTAATTAAAAAAAATAGATAGATCTTACTAAACATTGATATTATTAAATATTTTTAAAATATTTTTCTAAAATTAGGTGAAAATCAATAGTGTCAAATAATTTCGAAATCTTTTTATCTTTTTTTATTATAGTATATATATATATATATATATATATATATATATATATATATATATGCATGTATGTATAGATTGTCTAGAAAATTTTGCCCTTTTGAAATTATATGGGTTTCTTTCTTCTAACAAGAACAATTTTTCAGTACCTTAGGTTTCTTCTTATAGCACTATTGTCCAAATACTTTAAAAGAAAATTAACAGTATTAACTTTTAAAATAAAGGAAATAATAGAAAATCCACCTCAAATTTGATGTTATAACAATTTGGTCCTCCATATTTCATAAATACTTCTTTTAAATTTAATCCCTAATGTTAGCTAATATTATTATATTATATTATAGAATTATTTAACATTATAATAATATCCTAAGAAGTAAAACTATTTATTTTCTTTAAATTAAAAAAAAAGAAAATTTTGTGAAAAATAGATTAAATATCTAGTTTGGTTTTAACTTTTTCATTGGCTAAAAGAGTTTTTTTTTTTAATGATAAAAGTATTTTTCAAAATTTTTGATGTCGTTCGGTTGACACTAGAGAAGATCTTTTGGAAATTAAAAAAATCTATTTTCTTTCTATAAAAAGAAGCTCAAAATTTTAGCTATTATCAAATCTATTTTCTTTCTATAAAAAGAAGCCGAAAATTTTAGCTTTTGACAGTAGTACTTCTCTAACTTTTTTAAAAGGTAAAATTATTTAAAATATTATTATTTTATTTTAAAAATTATATTTTTAAAAAATAAAATATTAAAAAATTATTTATTAAAGTAATTATTCAAATTTCTTCAAAAATTATTTGTGACAATCAAATGATTAATAAATTTTTGTTAAAAACTCTACTTATAAAAGTTCTATTCCAAAAAATTCTATTTGAAACATTATACCAAACAAACCCTAAGTATAGTAATATTTGAAAATTAGCAAGTCAATTTAGATTTCTAGTAATATTTAATTTTTGAAAGTATAATAATAAATAGTAGTTAACAAATCATAGTTTCTTAAATTTGGAAATCATACATAATTTAGATGATTAGAACTTGGGTCCAAGCCTAAACTCAAAACTAAAATGACACTATTTCGATTAAGATAATGTATAAAAGTATAAGGGAATCCGAATTATAGGTTAAAACATAAATTATAAACCATGATATGAAAAGTAAGAGTATACTCAAATCTAATTTAAATGAATATAATACTTCGATTACGCCCACCTAAAAATATTAAACTGAAAAGGAATTTTATTGTATGATTAGGTTAATATAAAAAAAATATAAAACCTAAAACTTTAGAGTCCAATAAAAAAAACCCAAACTATATTTAAATACATGCTACTTATTTTGTCAAAATATTATTTTAACTAATCTTGTATTATTTAAAATAAGAGGAATTTTATTACATAACAAAGCCTTTGGTACAAAATCATATATATCTTAGAAGAGAAGGCAAATTTGACTTAGATAAGGACATGTCACCAAAGAATTTATTACATTTATATGCCTTATACCTATAAAAGAAGACTTTTTAATGTGAAAACGGATTCTAAACTTTAACTCTTTAACACAAACTCGAGATCATTACAAATTATTATTGCTCAACAAGCTTTTAGCATTATAATTCTCTAAGTAAATACCAATCAAATCTTGTTTTCTAGGTTTCATCACCATAATAGTCTTGCAACTTTGCTGCATATATAAGCATTAGTATTTACAACTCTTAAGTACTAAAACACCTTAATTTGTAACTTAAATGTTTTGTATTATTACTAGACCTAACTCACTATTATATATTAAAGACATATAATTTGAGTCGCTATCATATTTAATGCAATGATAGGTTACCACAACAAATACATCTAATCTAGAGTTATTCATTGTTTCAAAATTATAACCTAAGTAACCACCATTCAATAGGGGGAGGCCAGGTCTCTAAACTTTACTTCAGACAAGGTGACTCCCACAATATGTCAGGTCTTCTGTTCACTATATGCGAGTTACCATATTAGAGTATAGGTAGAATCTTCTCCCTATGAGGGTAGGTACCGTCTCATAATTGTACGTAAAAGTTCGGCCAACATCATATAGGAATTTAATCAAAATTTCCGACAAACTCCCAGTATAATATTGGTAGTTTATACATATAATATGTAATACTTAAAAAAAAAATTTACAACCGTAAGTTACCAAGAAACTTTCAAAGAATGTAGTGTACCTAACTTCCTCCATCTCAAATCCAAAGAATTGAAAACTTGAACCATATTCGAATGCTCAACCATAATACATTTAGCAAATTTGTTACAAAGTCAACCTAGTAAAATTTCAATTAAAATCTACCACTTACATCAACTAAATTCATCCCGTAATACCATAGTAGGTCAAGCATTAAACTAAATTTATTGTTGGAGCTCTCATCAAGGTCAAGCTGTGATACTTAGAAAATTTCTCTTTAATTATATATGAGATTAGAGATGGTTTACTTTGAACATAGTTATTTAGGCACTATTATCACAGTATTTATATAAACTTCTGATAAACCTTTAGCTTTTATTGCTATTTAATGAAGCTAAATTAAAATAAAACATTTGCCTTTTTTTTAAACATAATTTACCCTTTAAAAACTATTTTTGTTTCTAAAAATAGAAAATATCAAAAACAAATGTTTAATGACATTTTTTTAAAATTTACTTTTACTAATATAAAATTTTATTTCTTAAATTTTAATAATATACAATATTTTTTATTTTTCATCATTTTCAAACAATCTATTTTAGAATGGAAACAAAAATAAATTTATGACAAATAATAAAATCTAAATTTAACCAACAAAAACATATTTGTTTTTATGTTTTATATAAAAATGGAGATAATTGGTTTTGAATTTTATAAAAAATAAAATAATTTTTATACTAATATAAAAATAAACTAATAATTTTAGATAATTACATATGTGATGATAGTAATTAGGTTACTAAATTTTATAATTTAAAAGTAAAAGTTAAAATTTATTTATTTATAATAAGTGTTTTTTCTTATTAAAATAACTAAAAACTTTATATTTTGTGCTTGGGGAGTAAGCGATATATTTGGACCAATCTTAAATTATTCTGTTATAATATTTTTTCGATTTTTAAATTTAAATTAGATCAAATTTACTCTCACATAATATATTAAATAGATAAATAAATAAATAACTAAGGATTCAATTATTGAATGATGGCAAGATATTCAACAAGGTGCTAAGATAGCTATATGTAAGTCAATTTAAGGTGCATGCATTTGAAAAGTGTTTTTATGTTTAATTTATAATGTTTATTTGAATTTAAGTTGATAAATTTTATGTACAAACTAGCAATATTCGAGTATTTTTTCAAACAGCACTTGTTTTCTTTAAAAAATTATTTTAATTTCAAAAAATAATTATAACTTTTTATAGTTTTTTTTAAATATCAATTTGGTGATTTTATTTAAAAAAATATATCAAAAATTATTCTTCTACTAAGATTTTCTAGATAGCTTCTTATTTTTTTAACAAATTATCTTCTCGAACTTTTTTATTTATAATTTATTTATTAGAAAATATCAAAACCAAACAAAGTCAAATTATTTAAGCATTATTTGACTAAAATATAGGTTTTAATATTAATATTCATTAAAGATAATCAAAATAGGAAAACTAGTGATTTATTTCAATAACAAAATAAATTTTGAAAAATATTATACTAAACATCTTATAAGATTTAGAGCTTGAGTTTCAAATATTGCTAATTGTGAAACAATCATTTTACTAACTTATAATAAAAGTTTAATTGAAAGATACAAACACTCATACTCACATATTTTGAGCTTTATATAATTAATGGTGATTTTAACAGCTATTTTAATAACAAAATGTTTATAATCACATGGAAAAGAAAATAATCCAAATAAATGCGGTTTACAAATGTATTATTTAGAATATGAAATTATAATTTATTCTCTCCATTTATAATTAATTTACTTCAATATTTCAAAAATAATGAGAAGAAATAATTTTTTTAAGAAATATGTTATTAAATAATTATATATATATATATATATATAATTGAAGAAAAGATAGTGAATACAAGAAAAAAAAACAAAAAGAATCATGCCACTTTATTGATGTGATATATTGAAATATTTGTTCAAGTTATTCTTTAAATTTGTTGTCATTGAGATAAAAATTTATAGGAAGGTTTGGTTGAAAGAATTAAATCATACAAACGCCATGAGTATAGTTTCTAGATATTTAGAAAGTCATAAAGTGTGATTTTTTTTTAAAAAATACTAATATTTTAATAGATTTAGAACTATATAGTTCACTCTATGAATATTTAATATAATTGTTATCTTTACTTGGATGAGTATTTACCCATATATAAGATGGTCGAGTCTTATATATGAAAATTCTAATAAGACTTGTCACATTTTCATTGGTGAGAATAAAATGTGATTTTGTGAAAATAAAAAAAAAATGAAAATGTGATGGTTAAACAAATGAAGTTTGATAGGTAGGAGTTGATTTTATTTAGTTCAAATTTATTTGTATAAATAGTTTGTAAAAAGAACAAAACAAAGACGTAAAATAAAAGAGAGGAAGGCAAAAAAATATAAAACAAAATAAAAATTTATGTTATATTTTAAAAATCATAAATTATATTTTTTAACTATTACATAATTACATATACAATTTATCAACACATATATTATAATTTTATTAAAAGTTGAAACTCGGGAGTTGAGATTATTACAAGTATGATATTACCCACTAAAATTTATGTTCAATTTAAATAATTTTTTTAATTTAACAAAAATTTAATTTTTCCGTGATTGTAGAGATTCTATTTTTTTTTAATAAAAAGAGGAGATAAGTATTTTATTATAAAGCTACTAGACGGTATCTTTAGCTTTGTATCAAAGAAAACCTTCATTATTAAAAATAATCTCTCTGAATATTAGTGTACTATAAATGCATGTTATTTTTCCAGTAAAATTTTAGATATCTTTAGTTAAAATACCAATATATGTTTAATTAAATACTAATAAATTTATAATATTAAAAATATATATTTTAGACAAAGAGAAATAGAGAGATTTTCAATTATAAAACATACAAGTCATTGAAAAGTTAGTCTGGATGGTCGGCACATGCCCTCATTTTAAGAGATTGTGTGATCGAATTCTGCAAATAGCAAGATTCCTCTCACTGTATGTAAGAGTTTTTCTATTTTGTGTAAGACTTCTCTCGAATCTTTATGTCTATAATAATAATAATAATATTTATTTAAATTTTTAGTAATACTCTAATTATAATATTAATAGAATTTTAATTGTATTAAAAAAATACAGGCCATTGAGAGCAACTGATTTGGGATGTGGGTTAGGCTAAAATAAATAAAGACCTGCATTACTTACACATGTGGAGCCTCCACATAAATCCTAATTTAATGGCTACAGTATTCTCTATTATATGCCAATTACCATATTTACATATCTTCAGATATTATCGTATTTTTCTTTTAAAATTTGAATTTGTATTATTTAAAAAAAATTATATTTTATATTTTTTATAATATTAGTCAATTAGTTTTAAATAATAAATTTATTTAATATTTTTAATTATTAATTTTTTATTAAAATATATTTTTTTAATATTTATTTTTTATTTATCTGATAATTAATTCAAAGGTATAAAGTAAATAAAATAGATAAAATATAAAAAAATTAAAATTTTGATTTGAATATGATTTTTTTAATAAGTATTTTTCAAATAAAATACGGAGATACATATAGTTAATACAATTGGTTAAAAAATAAATTCTTTTCAACTTCTCTTTTATTAAGTAAAAATTTAAAAAAGTGAAATTTTTTTTTTAGATAAAATAACAAATATTAGATAATAATATTTTACGTATTTATCTTTATATTAACGATTAACTAACAGTCAAATATAAGTAGAAAGGTAAGTGATATATTATTCATAATTTTCATATAAATAATACAATCTCAAATCTCAAAGAGAAATGTGAAAATATTTTTTATATGCCACACATGCAAACTCCAATCATTATCATCATTATTATTAGTATTTTAATTAATAATATAAAAAATACACTCTTAAAATTTTAAAAAATATATTTTAATTTTATCAATTTTAAAAATATTCAAATAAAATTTATTCATTAATTTAATTTATCAATTTATACAAAAATAATGATAATTTGAGAGATTTAATTTTTAAAAGAATTATGATTAAGATGATAAATATTATAATTATTATAATAATTATAGTAAATTAAAATATGTTATGGAACTAAATTTATGTGAATATTTTTAAAATTAATATGATTATTTTTTATCAAATTTTAGGGTGAGTATATATAATTTTTTTAATTTTATATTTAACATTATTACTCATATTTAGTGTTATAAATTTTTTAATAAATATATTATACACAAATAAAAATTAAATCTTATTTTTCTAAAATAAAATAAAAAAAGTAGGATGTTTGAAATTGTACCCACAAAGGAAAAAAGTGCATCGCAGGCTAGAGTCCAAAACTTAAAACGAAAGGGACGAGTCAAGGGTTTTGATGGGGCCCACATTTTGGTCAAAACCCTAGTCAAACTGAACCCTGCACTCTCGTACGTCCTAGCTGGCAGATCGTGAAGGAGAAAAAAAATTTAAAAGAGTTTGAAAAAGGCTGATGACGTGGCATCCAGGCTTTTTTTTAAAATGTCCCACCTCAAAAGACGAAATTGACATTTACATTTCCCTCGAAAGGACAAAACTGTCCTCTTCGTTGTCATTACTTCCAGCTTTGGGGGCTCTTTTCATATTAATAGAGGTGTTTGGGGTGAATTAATTATTTAATTATTAACAAATAGGTCCATAATTATTGGTAAAATAATAAATAAAAATATACTTTAATTATTTATAAAAATAAGCTCCTCTAAAAGCGAACCAATATAGTTCAAAAATCCCAATATATTTGTGTTGAGATCACATTTTAAAACACAAAAAGACTAATTTAAATATTAAAAAAATGACATCAATATCAAATCTAAAAGCTATATAGAAATTAAATTTGTTAATATTTTAATGATTTTAATTAATAATTTTTTTAAAAGAATTAAAATATAAAATTTAGATTTTAATACAAATACAGTTCAATGCAACAAAAATTTAATAGGTTAAAATTGTGTTAATAAATTATTTAAAATTTTAATATTATAAAAAATATAAATAAACCTAAATATTTTAAAACAAAGTGATACTGCACACGACAATTTATACAACTGAATTTAGATATTTATTTGTAAATATCAGAATATGTATATATTTATGTGTTGTTTCATCCAAATATGGGGACCTATTTGATATTATCCCATTAATTATTTTAATATTTTTGTCGCATGCTAATTGGCATTAGAAGGCTAAGCAAATGATTAGGGTGTTGGTATTAGCCATGTTATTTAGTCTTTTAATGAAGATTTTCTCTGCTTGATTTTCTATTGAGAAATTATTTTGTGTTTCGAGCAATATTAAATATTATTAATTATTAAATTAATAACTAAAATTAATTCATTACAAGTCATAATTTCTTTTTTTTTTCTGTTAATTACTCTTGTGTGTATTTAAACAAAATTTTATACATTCTTTTTTTTTCGAGTTTTAGATGAACATATAAAAATTTTATTTAGGAAACACTAAATCTTTATGTCATACTATTACTCAAACAAAATTTCATACATTATTATGTATATTTTCAACTAATTATATAATTAAAAATCAAACTATTAATTTAAATAAAATTTAAACCTCAAATTTCTATAACACTATATATTTTAGAGTTTTTTTTCTGATGCTTTTAATAAATATTTGTTAAAATATTGGTGTTATCGACAGAACACTCTAAATACTATTTTAATATCATGTAATTTAAAAATTAATATCGATTCTAATTAAATTTGATAATTATATTTCAAAATAAATAGTCAAAAACATGGATAAATGCTTGTATTTCTTTAAATAATACTCATGCCCTCCTATTTAGCAATACCAAATAAACCATTATACCATCTTAAAAAGTGTTATACTTTTAACTAATCAAATTAAACATTTAAAATTGTCCCCACTTTTGTTTGCTAATACAAATTAGAAGTATTAATAATAATTTCATGAATTCAAAAAGGAGAATTCACTTTCCATTTGTAAAATAGATAAATTTGTGTCTATAAAACACAATGTAGGAAAATATTGATAATTAATTTCTCCCAAAATTAATGATATAATCACAAGTTTATAATTAAAAGAAAGGAAATTAAGTCAAATGGGTTTCTAAAACATATGCAAATGGTTGGAACAAGAGTGGTTAAAATTGTCAAAGTATGTGTACAATTTTGATATACAATAAATGATCACAAAATCTCACACAAAGTGTTTAAACGCATTCAATACAAAAGAGTGTGATAATTGGTGACTAAACCACGTGTGTGGGTAGTGCTACTCATCTTCAATACACACTCTCTATTCCAAGCAACACCATAACTTTTTCTCCCCCAATCTACCTTCTCTTGAAAAAGATCACCCCCCTCATCTCTCTCTCTCTCTCTTTCTCTCTGTGAAATTTTTTTTGGGGCTTGTAGATATGTCAGTTTGAATGGATTTCTTTGGCCTTTTCTTATAATGATACCCTTGATTACACACACTCACTCTCTCTCTCTCTCTCTCTCTCTCTCTCTCTCTCACCCTTTTTCTCTTATTTCCCCTCACTTTGTTGCATAACTCAGTGGCTTGAATGAGTGGGTTTGGATTTGATTTTGATCTTTCAAACTTTAAGATTTCATCAAGGGAAGGGGTGAATTAATGGAGTGCAAATCAAATCATCAAATCAAAAGTAGCCTCTTCTCTTCTTGTTTAATTATATGTTAAACTTGTTGATTCAATCTCTTCTAGTGTTGTGTTTGTTCATGAGGCATTAGGGATAATATTCTATCCTTTTGCCTAAATTAGCAAGCTTTAGTGAGATTTGACTGAGTTTGAAACAACCCCATATCAAATCAAAGTCTCCCAAAAGAGAGCATAAGACATAAGATCATAAAACACTTATTATTGGGCCAATTGTTGTTCCCTTTCTTGCCTCCTCCTCTTTCTTTTCTCTCTCTCTCTCTCTCTCTTTACCTTTTCTATCTGTTTCATGTTAATTAGGGCATTGCATGCATTTGGTAATGGCTGATCAAGGTGGTAATAGCAATACTACTGTGATGAGCGAATACAGGAAAGGAAACTGGACTGTGGGTGAAACAATGGTGTTGATTGAGGCTAAGCAGATGGATGATGAGAGGAGAATGAAGAGAAGCAGTGGTGATACGAGTGAAGGAAGAGGCAAACCTGCTGAGTTGAGATGGAAATGGGTTGAGGATTACTGCTGGAGAAAGGGTTGTTTGAGAAGCCAAAACCAGTGCAATGATAAGTGGGATAATCTGATGAGGGATTACAAGAAAGTGAGGGATTATGAGAGAAAAGTTGCTGAGAAACCTGGAGAGGTTTCATATTGGAAGATGGAGAAGAATGAGAGGAAAGACAAGAACTTGCCCAGTAATATGTTGCTTCAGATATATGAAGCTTTGGTTGAAGTGGTTGAGAAAAAAGGAGCAGGTCAAAGAGTCTCCGCAGCCGGCACCGGCGCCGGCGGTAGCTTTATGGTGGAGAGACCAATCGGTATGGTTCAACCACCACCAGCAGTAGCAGTTGCTTCATTGCCTACCATGTTGCAACATCATCATCATCATCAACTTTCAGCTGCAACTCAAATGTTGCCACTGCCACTACCTCCATCATCCTCACAACAACCACCCCCGCCGCCGCAGTCTCTGCAGCAACCACCTCCTGGTCTCCCTCTCCCTTATTCTCAGCCCCCCACAGTAGGTACTCTTTCCTTCTCTCTCTCTCTCCCTCAATTCTCCGCTTTGTCTTATGCTTAGAAGTGCTTTTAGTTAAATTACTAGAAGTGATGATTCCACTGCATGCTGCTTCTAGCAGAAGTTGTGATATTCTGTGTCATAATTTTCAGTTAGTATTGATTGGTTTTTGGTTCCGTATTTTTATGTTGTGGAGATCTGTGATAGCTCAGATTCTGATACAAGTGAGTATTCAGACTCATCACCAGCAAAGAGAAGAAGAAGAGGAGGAAATGGAAACCAAGGAACAAGTGCAGGGACTGCAAGTGGAAGCAGTTCACATGAACTGGGTACTGCAATTTCCAAAAGTGCTTCCATCATAGCAGAAGCACTTCAGGCCTGTGAAGAAAGAGAAGAGAAAAGACACAGAGATCTCGTCAGTTTACACGAGAGAAGACTCAAGATTGAAGAATCTAAAACTGAGATAAACAGACAAGGTATTAATGGTTTAGTCGACGCCATTAACAAGCTTGCTAATTCCATCCTTGCTTTAGCTTCCAACAACAAAAACCAGCACTCAGCTCCTAAATCATGATTAATTACATCAATTAATATCCCCCATTTTATTGTAAATAATTAAAATTATTGAACTCAAAATCACTCACAGTGATTAATCATATCTTAATTATGTTTCTTAATCTCATCTGTTTCATTGTATTAGCAGCTTAGATGAAGCTAGCAGGCTCTGTATTGGGTCAATAATGGAGTTATGAGCTTTGCATGGATCGTTGGATTTAACATGAATGACTCCATCTAAGCCGTTCATTTTCTTTTGATGATCAAGATCATTATTCATTAATTTATAATTTATTCTGCATGATTTTTTTACAGACCCATTTGTGGTTGAATTTTGATATCCTTCATTCAATGACTGCAACTTTTATAATTGTACGTGAGTCATCGAATTTTCCTTTTTTTTCTTTTTTTTTCAATTAAATATATATAAATATATTCATATTTGGAAATTAAAAAAATTAAAGAAAAAGAAAAAGAGATTCTGCAAGAAGTCAGTACTGATCTCATGATAAATTCTAGCCCCTACCCACTTTTGGAATTGGATTTACAAGTCAGGGATTGAGTACAATGCATGATTATTATTATTATTATTATTATTATTATTATTATTATTATATAAATATATTTTCTTCAACTTTTATATCAAATATTTTAAATATAACTAAATATTTAATATACTATAGTCATAGTTTTAGTTAATACTAATGTGAGAATTCGATATATGAAAAAAATAAAATATTTTTTGAAAAAAAAAGAAGTAATTTGTAAAAATTATTTCCAAACTTATCTTGAAAATAATATTAATAATAACATTATTATATAAATAACATAGATTTTATTTGATAATATTTTTAAAACATGTTCAATAACAATAAAATTGTATCTAAAATCACTTCAAAAATCAATATATTTGAGGATTTATTGATTAATAAAATTATGCTATTATCATATGTTTGGTATAACTTATTTTTCTTTATTCTTGTGAAAATATAAATTAGATAGTAATAATTTAATATTCTTTTAAGTTAAATTATATTTAAATTTATATACCAACAATAAGGATTTGTTTGGTATAATATTTTAAATGAATTTTTTTAGAGTAAATTATTTATAAATAAAATTTTATAAGTGTAATTTTAACAAAAGTTATTAATTATTTAGTTATCGCAAATAATTTTTTAAAGAGGTATGTAATTATTTAATAAACAAGTTTTCGAGATCATATTATAAGAATATAATATAAAATTATCTAAAATATTAGTTTAATATTTTAAAAAAATAAAAAAAATTCTACTATCAAATGTTAAAAATTTATATTTTTTTTATAAAAAAATAATTTTTAATTTTAAAAACTCTTTTCTAATATTTATTAAATGATACCAAAGAATTTCAAAACAAAAAACTTTTTCATCCAATAAAAAAATTAAATTAAACAAACACTACTCTTATAAATTTAGAACAAATTGATATTATTATTAATTTTGTTAAATAAAATATTTAGTAATTAATTAAACAAATACCAAAAATAAATAACCGAAAAAATTAATAGTAATTAATCTAATTGTTGATAAAGAAAACAATTTATAAATCCAAAAATAAAATTTAAAAATATAAAAAGAGTAAAAATGTTAGGTTAGGTAAGCTAATCCCAACACTGCCGACTGCATTGTAGAGGGAGGTGAGGTGCACGCGGTGGAGAGAGGCGAGTGGGAACAGCTGTGAAGCCTTATCATTAAGAGGTAGGAAATATGAGAAAATGTTGTTGGTAATGGTATCATACAACTGGGTCTAGCTCTGGGACTGGACAGTGTGAGCAGTTCTTCCCTTAGAGGAAGAGGAGGACTGGTCAAAGGAGGACTGGTCAATGATCACTGACCATTTTCCATTAATTTACCAAATTGCCATTCTTCTGCTATTATTGGTGTCAGTCTCTGTTGTTTATTTATTTATTTAATTTTAGGGTTAGTTTCAACTTTCAACCTTACCCCTAATTTATTAATATATATCAAATATGTCATCATTTTATTATAATCATCAGTCTATCCCATTGTATTTAACTGTCATTGTCCATTTAACCTTTAACAAGATCTTATATAATGAATATTTTGTTTTTATTTTAATTAAAAATAAAAAAATTAAATCTACAACACGATAGTAGAGTGGTGAGATGGTGACTAAATATAGTTAGTCGTTCTTATGCTGCTTTATACATTACCATGCACGATTAACAGTAAGAAAACTAATAATAATACTTTTTAAAAGATTATATTAAATGAGATAAAATGGTGATTTTTAATAAAAATAATATATTTAATATATAATATTATATTAATTAATTAATTTTAAATCTATAATATGATAGTAGAGTGGTGAAATAGTGGTTGTATACAGCCAACCAGTCTTGTGAATGATCACGTATGATTAGAATTAGTGAGATTAATAATAATATTTTAAAAAAAATTACATTAAATAAGAAAAAAAGATAAAATACCTATTTTATTTCTTATTATATTAGAGTTAATGGTACGTTGTAGTAAAATGAGGGTAAAGAATAATGTTTAGTAGAAATGATATAATTAATATATATTGATAAATCAGGGGGTAAGGCTGTAAATATCCTTTAATTTAAATTTTCAATTGGGGATGGGGGTAGGGGCGTCTTTAAATGCTGCTGAGGGAATTCAGAGGTAATAATTGGCTAATTTGGTAGACTCTGAGTGTGGGCTGGGCTGGACTGTAATTTTTGTTTCTTTTTCTGACAAAAAGGTAAATTAGATGTACTAAAGTTTGCCTTTTTCACTTTATGCCACTGTATCATAGAATGCCTAGAAGTCATAGATGCCTTCCTCCATTTTCTTTTTTCCCCCCATTTTTTTTTAAATTTTTAATTAAATTAAACAATACAATATGCAAATACATATAGGGTAGGGCTACAAAGCAGCGATTGTATATTATAGTAAATACATTTAAACTATTGAATTATTCAAAATTTAATTTAACGGTTAACTTAAAGTAAGAATCATCGTACATATAATTATAGGATAACATGATTGTATATATATATATATATATATATATATATATATATATATATATATATATAAGGTTTATAGTATAGTTGAACTTTTATGCTGAACTAAATTTAAAAATATTACGATATAATTAAGAAAAAATAGCGTGAAAAATAGAAAAAATACGTACGAATTTTTGTTTGTTAATTTAATGTGTGAATTTATATAAAAATAAAGATAATTTAGTATACATAATTTTTAAACGATTATAATTAAGATTATATTGTAGTATTTATAATATGAAAATGAACATATTATTTAAACTAACAAAACTTTTACGATCAAGAGTTTCTATAAATATTTTTCAAAGAAATAGAATAAAATTGTCCTTTTAATTAGCGCTTATGTCTTTTTTCAATAATTTATTTTAATTAATTTGTAAAAATAATCATCGAATGCATTCATGTTTTTATAAGCATGAAATGTATAAAATCAAAATTTTAAAAACACAAAAGGATATTGTATTTTGTAATGTTACTTATGCATTAATCTAAATTATAATAATCACGATAAATATTAGTTAATTTATTGATAAAGTTTAAAAACATATAAAATTTAAGTATATTTTTATATACTTAAATTTTCAATGTACTGTGAAATTGACAAAAATGCTTAATTTTTAATGTACTGTGAGTCAACTCACTATAGTGAGGCTCACTAAATTTTTAAATATATATATATATATATAAATTTAAGTAATTTAATAAAAAATTCTCTTAAAATTATATAAATATCGTGAAATTGAAATCGAACTCACATCAAATTTAAGAAGAGTATAAATGTAAGGGGGAAAGATCAATACTCCTATAAAATTATATATATTCTTACACTATTTATGAACTCTTGAATTTAGATATTTTTAACTGTTAAAATTAAATCAAGTATGAGTATTAATTTATATTAATTATGTGTCAAATTTAATCTCAATAGTTAAAAATGTATAAACCTAACGGTCAAAGATTTGAAATATGTGTACTTTATGAAATTATATCTCCCCTGAGGTTTATAAGAATTCTAGTTTAATAAAAAGTTTGTGAATAGAGATACAAACATCCCCTGTAAACAGTAAATTTATCAAAATACCCTGAAATTCAATTTTTTAAATTATAAAATATGATTACTTTGGTTGGATTCTAACCTATAACTTTAAGAAAAAAAAATTAATACCTTAACCACTACACCAAACACATTTTACTAATATATTTTCTAATTTTTAATAAGTAACCCTTTTGAAAAAATATATATAATAATTTCTACAATAATTAAACTTATTTTTTATTATAAAACTTATAATTCAAAAATAATTTTATAATCATTAAAATTTTATATGATAACTTAAATTTAAAATTATTATTATCATTAAATTATAAATATTATATAAATTTTTTTGAATTATAAGTTTTATAATAATAAAATAATTTTAATTATTATAAGAATTATTCTATATGTATTTTCAAATTGATTATTTATTAAGGATTAAAAAATATATTATTAAAATGTATTTGGTGCAATGGTTAAGTTATTATTTTTTTACTAAGGTCATAGGTTCAAATTCAACTAAAGCAATCATATTTTATAATTTAAAAAAAAATAGATTTTAGGGTATTTCAGTAAGTTTACTGTTTATAGGGGAGATTTGTATCTCTTTTCATAAATTTTTATTAAATTAAAATATGTATAAATAATAAGGGAGGTATATGAAAATATCCCTATAAAATTATTGATCCGTCTCCCATTATTCAATAAGTTAATTTTAGAGAGAAATACATGTGCGACATTTACTTTACAGACCTCCAACTCTGTACACTAACATTATGATCTTCAGCTTTTTGAGTAACTTTTAAGAATAATAATTGTTGCAACATGATAATTAATTTCATATATTTTATTAATATAAAGTATCTTTCAAATTTTATTCACTTTTAAATAATTAATTATGTATTAAATTTTTAAATAGTCACCTTTTAAAATAATTTAGAAAAAATATTATTCTTATAAAACTATTGTACGATGAGATTAAATATTGATATATTTATTTAATTATTTTTTTATAATATCATTTAAAATATTTTATAATATAAGATTTTTTATACCAAATTTGTTCTTAGAAGTTAACATAAACATTAATTATCAACATGATTTTGACTTACGGTCTGTTTATTTTTTGGCTGAAATTTGATTATAAATATTAAGATGTGTAAGAGCTATTTGTTTTTTAACTTATATTTAAATATTTGTTAAAAATATTTGAATATAATTGAGTTAAAAATTTTGATTTAAATTTAAATGAGTAAATATTTGAATAATTTAAATATTTTATTTGTCAATAATACTCTTAATTTATTACTTAATATTTATATACGTTAATAATTTAATATATTAGTATAAATTGTTTTAAAATATATATGTCAATATATCAGTTTCAAAATTTTTATTTTTATAAAAATAAACAACTTAATATTTATATTTAAAAATTAAAGATAAAAAAATAAATATATTAATTAGATTCATATTTTCATCAAATTCAGATTTCAGCTATATTCATATTTTTGATAGAAAAAACAAATGCTACCTTAATAATATTGTTTAATAAGTCATTTTTTATTTTTGTTTAGAATAATATTTATTATATTATAAATTGTATTATGGATTAAAAAAAAAACTTTTACAGTGTTATTTAGGATAAAAAAATAATAAAAGATATTTTAGTCCTTAAGATGTAGTTTATTGAATTAATTAGTGTAATATTTTAAATATATTACAAACACCTCAATTCTTTAGATGACGAAGTTTATTTAGACGAAAATCAATATAATTACTATCATGTCCTTTATTAGTGTATTGGTCGTTGTTACTAAATTATGTAAATATACTTTATTAACTTTTATTTTTATTCAAATAGAGATTTGTAACTAATAAATTAAGGTATTTTAGAGTATTTTTGAAATTATTAGAATTTATTAGATCAATAAGTTAAATTTTAAAGACTAATGGATTGTTTGTTTCTTTTACTTAAGTATGAATAATTTTATTAAAATGTTTCAAAGCTCTTTATTTTTTAAATTATTTTTAAAAACTTGGTAGAAATATTCTAATATAATTAAGTTCAAAATTTTAACTTAAATATAAATAACAAAATATTTGGATGAATTAAATATTTTATTTATTAATGATATCCTTATTTTATTACTTAACATTTATATATGTCAACAATTTAACATATCAGTTTTACATTTTTTTTATTTTTATAAAAATAAATAACTTAACATTTATATTTATACATTTAAAATAAAAAATAAATATATTTTTATATTTCAATTAAATCTAAATTTCAGTTATATTCTTACATTAAAAAAAAATTATCCAATTTTTTTTAAAAAAAAAGTATTTTTAAAAATAATATTATTTGATAGTTAAACAGTTAAATGGGTAATTCAAATTATTGAACATGTTTATTCACAAGTTTGCAAATGCCATTTTGATGCAAGTTCTTATTCATTCATTTATTAAATGATGTTGATTCTTCCATAAATATCTCTCTCTCTTTTTTACTCATCTTTTTATGAAAACGTTTGTTTAGTGTGACTTTTTAAGTGGATTAATTTTTTAATGTTAGTTTTTTTTTTCATTTTCTTTACGTCGTTTGATTGTCATTAGAAAAGAATTTTTAAGATTAAAAAAAATAATTTTACTTTTACTAAAAGAACTCAAATATTTGGTAATAAGAACTTTTTATTTTTGTAATAGTTAAATTATCTAAATTGCAGTTATTTTATTCTAAAAATTTTATATTATTTTTATGTTATAATCTTAAAAAATTATATATTAAATTATTAAATAATACATACTAGAAATTATTTGTGACAATTAAACAACTAATAAATTTTTATTAAAAATTTCGCTTATAAAAAATATAATTAAAAAAATTCTACTTTAAAAATGATATCAAATGACCGAACTCGAAATTTTACTTGATTTTGAATTCTCTCTATTATTTTTAAATAAATTAGGAGTATACCCGGATTCAAATCCTTGTGGTTGCATTACGGAGGTAATGTTTTTCTTTAAATAAAATGTGAATACTCTTAGTTACATCATATAAATAAGCATTTAAATATGATATATCTCTTACTACAACATTAGTAGTAAACAAATCATTCCATTTAGTCCAACAAAGAAAAGATAATTCATTCAATTTAATTGTGGTGAATAATACAATCAATTTATAAACAAAATTGTGTTATATTAATATTTGAGAAGCTAACAACAGAAATAGAAAAGAAGAAAAAGGAGTCCACATCAAATATAGACTGAATTGTCTTACGATGTTCTAAACCCAGCTTACGTACTGTTTTAATGGGCGAACAACCCAACCCTTAGAACATACTATAACCCCAGGTGGCGAAGAGCCGACATCGAGGTGCCAAACCTTCGCATTTCATTGTGGAAGCATTTTATTTGAAGCAAAATGCAATTCTAATAGAACCAATTTAATAAAATATGTTAAATGTTATAAATTTTACTCTTATCATAATTATCACCCTCATGATTAATAATATGCACGTGACTAAATTTTATTAAATGAACATATAAGTAAATTAGTACGTCTATTCTATTTAAAAACTTTCTCTTTCATTCAATCCAATAAATAATATTATAGTAACAAAAAACTTGAAATTCTAAACTCTTAAACTCTAAGCGAGGGAAAATTTTAAAATTAAAAAAAAAATTAAAGAAGAAATTAAAGATAGGTCAATCTTATTAGATAGAGTATTAATTTTGTTTAAAGGTCCACATAGATGGGCTTTGTAATTAGAGCTCTGGGCTGATGAGAATTGATGAAATTGAAACTATTTCCCACCCGTTTAGTTATCTAAGAATCTTTAATTATTATTATTATTTTTTTAAATTTGACCCAAATCGCTAAATTTCTCGCATAAAATATCAAATTCTTACTCTCTATTGTTATCTAAATTTAAAAAATATTAAAAACATTAAACATATCCCAAATCGTCCAAACTACATTTAAAAATCTTTATTAATTTAAAGTCTAATATATAAAATAACGTATTATTAATAAAAATTAAAATGTTTATAATATTTATATTAGTCTTCTATCTTAAATTATTATGCATAACATCTCTCATAATTTAAATAGTCAATATTATTCATCCTAATTATACATTTAGAAAATATTTAAACAATAAATTACAGAAATTATATAAGTAAGTTATCATGAGATTAATATATAAAATGATATAATAACAATGAGTCCAATTATTCACAATATTGATATAAAATTCTGATATATAATGAGATAGTTTAATATATTCGATGCCAAATAATCATAATATCTTTTCGAGTCCTTATTTTAATTTTTTAAAATTTCAAATAATTTGGCATCATTAGATAATAAATATTCATAATTGAAAAATAATTTATGGCCTTATTTTACCATATAGATAATAAATATTCATGTTAAATAAGTATAATATTTTTTTAAATTTCAAATTACTTGGCATTATTAGATAATAGATATTCATAATTGTAAAATAATTTACTATCTTATTTGACCTTCTAGATAATTTATGTTTATTTTTAAAATGATTAAATAATAAATAGTAATTTAATTTTTTTATGAAAATATTTATTTTTTTTGCGCGGAGAAAACACGGTGGCATTTGACTCGAAAGACAGCTGCATATAGAAAGGCATGATCCTACAAAAAGAAAAACGCAATTGGCTGTGATTCTGCCACGTGGAAAATTTAAGAAATAACTAAAAAAATAAAAACAATAATAATTAGTAAAAAATAAAAAAAATAAATGGTAAGTATGTTTTTTTATGAAATTTTACATTTAAGTGTTAAAATTTTAAATTTAAAAAAATATATGTATTAAAATCCCTATTATTAAACTCAACTTTCAAAATATAATAAAAGCATCCAATACAAAATGAAGCCGTACTCATAATAGATTTCAATTCATCTCATGTCTTTTAAGTCTTGAGGTGGATTTCTCTAAATTGTAATTTTTTGTTAATATTATATTACAATTTACTACTAATACATCATATTTTTGTTAGGAGTTTGTGATAGTTATGGTATGCACATATATCTACATAGAGAGTGTAATATGACAGTTATGTTACATCCTAGACATTTACCTATATATAGTGCGATATCGACCCTCAATTAAAAGGATATATGGTGCAAGAGTTCTATATCATTGTGGGAGGAGCCCCTCCATTAGTAGGATTTAAGCACACTCTTTTAAAAGAGAAACTATGTTCTTTTACCATCGAACAAGAAGTTGGATGACATGAATTGTCTAATTTGAATTTAGACATTCAGAAAAAGACAGATCTCTCATGTTCAATTGAGATCGGTCCCTTACAAAATCTATTCTCCTCTCATGGGAAACTACGTGTAGTCTTCAAGAAATGAAAACTTTTCGAACTACCTATTCCAAGCCTAGCTATAACTATCAAACTCAAGCATGCGTATAGGAAGTAGTCAGTTTTTTTGGCTAAAAATGTAGGTTTAATTTCTACTAAATCTCATCTGAAAATGACTCTTCTCTTGTCTATAATATATGATGATCAAAGTTTCAAGTTTTATTCATTATAGTACTTCTTATAATATGTGACCTGTATTGAATATATGGTCAAGAATTTTCCTTTCATATTTTATTTCGCAATCTGATAACCACAAATTTTATTAATTAAGGAAACAAATTAAAGAAGGAAATTAGGTCAAATTTATATATATCAACAGAAGATCTGATCCTCCTATAACTGTTATCTACTTGTAAATTGCAGAGAGAATTTGCATATTCTATAGGAGAATTGATTTGAGGCCATGATTCCTCTAAAGTTTTAGGTTAGTTATCAGTTTAATTAGATTTAATTTTGCATGTGCACAGTGGACTGCCACATACTGACCATGTTACACCCATTATATATATTAATTAATCATATAAAATGTGTATATAAAATCGTTTTAAAGCTAGCTGTTCCACCACAATTTGTTACTCTAATGCTATGCAATAAGAATATATCCAGCACACTATTTTTCTGATTTTCTCGATAAATCCATAATTAATACAAAGACATAATCCAAGTACAAACCAGTAGAAGAAAAAAAAGGAAGAACAAATTGCATAATATAACTTATGCAGAACTAGAAGCTGACAACATTTCTTATTATATATTATGGAGGAAGGCTTATAAAGCAGGAACTGCCATTAACTACCACTAGAATCACTTTTTGTGAAGTCCTCGTGCAGAAGCAGCTGATGCACAGTCCATTGGTTGAAACCCAATTCTCTCTTTTTCCAAGTCATACACCACTTCTACATTTTGCTGCTGGAAGCTCCCAAAAACACCTGCTGGTCCATAATCACCATCATCCATGCTTTGGAACAACAAGCATTTTACAGCACTTGAGTTGCTTGGTGCACTCATGGGATAGAAGCTGTTTCCTTCAGGCAAAACCAGGCTGACATTGTTTAAGAAATGGAATGTTATTGAAGGGAAAAGACTGTCTGTAAATGTGTTGTTTGGACATGGAACTCTATAACAAAGATCAAATCCTGCTCTTTCTTCTACTTCGTTGGCTCTAGGATATGTTATCATTGACTGAAGAATTGAGAGAAGTTGTGAGTAAAATGGTTCTGGGAGATGAGTGTAAGTTGTGCCTGAATCAATCAACAATCCCCCATTTCCTTGTGAATCAAAGTCCCTTAAACTTAAGGGCACTGCAGCTGAAGAACTGTTGCCTACAGTAATGGCCTCTAGGCCGATGTAATAGTAGTTAGGAAACATGGGGCTCTTTAACATTGGGGTGAACTGCAAACTTTCCTTAGAAGATATTGCAGCATCTCCTATGATCAAAGGGCTTGAAATATTAGGGTTGTTAGCATACTTGAATGCCAAGAAACAATGAGAGAAACCCTTTTGAAGAAACCCTAGTTGTGAAGGAAGTGAAAGTGCACCTCTACCAAACCCTGCAATCCCTATAGGCTCTCGATAAGTTGATCCTACACACCCGAAACAAAACTTTGGAATATCCCTGGTGATTCCAGGGCTAGTTCCATGAACCCTAAGTGTATCCCTAGTGAGGGCTCCAATCACAAGTCCTCCTTCACCATATGTGTATGCAAATGAAGGACAGGGCCGGGAACAAGTAGATTTGAGAAGTGTATATAATGAGCAACCAGCTTCAGTGCATGGATCAAAAGAGTTATCAGAGCTATGAATATTAATGCAGAAAGGACTTCCACATATATCTCTGTAGGAAGAAGAAGAACGAGAAGGAGAGAAAGTTGAAATTAACTTGTTGTTCCTGTAATCATCGCAATCCATGCAATCAAAAGAGAGATTCCCACAGGGAACCCAAGTTAGATCACTCCCAGTATCCATATACACTTGAATGACCTGGGCTGGTGTACCAATATTCAGAGATATCAAATAGCCATCTCTGACTTCCCTCAGAGGCTCCATCATGTCTGATGCTTCTGAGGGTTTCTTTGAGAAAGAATGTTTGAAATCTCTGGGAAGAGAAAGGGAAACCCTAGAATCTGTTAGACCAAGGACTAGAGAGTGTTCTGCATGCTTTAATATCTGAACTCTTGCTAGGGTTTGGTGGAAGCTGAAGGATGCAAAGAGGAGAAAGAAAAGAAAAGTGACAATGGTGCAACGTTTTGCCATTGGAGGTTTGCTTCTTTGTATAATGAGATGAAATGAGTAGAGACGTGGGCAAGTATTTATAGAGAAAATCGAGGTTAAATGAAAGTGATTAGGGTTTTATTGCATGAACTGAGAAACTAACAGCTGTTGCATGAAGAATAAGAATGAATCCGAGGAAGGTGATTAGGGTTTTCTTTTTGAATGTTTTTGGTATGAATGTGCGCGCCGCGCGAGCTTGCATTCATTTGCATAGAGAAAGAAGAAAAAGACAAAAGCTAATTCTTTCGTAAAGAGGAAGAAGAAAAAGATAAAAGTTTTAAGTTATTAGGTAAGCTCCAACAATAACGTTTAATTAAGGATATTAGTTAGAATTTTGTGTTTGATTTAAATTAATTTTTTAAAGAGTTTTTAATTGTCTATATTTTTGTTTGTATAGGGTCTAGATTTATTTTTTAACACTTAAATACTTGTTTGATTTACTCAAAAAGATTTTTTTTTTTAATGTTAAAAACTCTTCTCAACTCTTTTGTTATGGTTTGATTGGTATAGAGAAAAAAGTTTGAAAATTAATTTTTTTTTATGTGTGAGAAGAAACTCAGTTTCTGACAATAGAATTTTTAAAAGGATTAACCTTGTCTAAAATAATTTTTTATTTTAAAATTTTTACTGTTATTTTTTATAATATAGATTTTAAAACTTATTTATTAAAATAATTACACAATCGTTCTTAAAATTCATAAATTTACCTAATTTCTTTATACTTTATCTTATATTAATATTTAATCTTTAAATTTAAGCATATCCAACAGTTAAAATTAAATTATACTGTATTAGATTGAGATTGAATCTAATACAGTATAATTAATATACGTATTAGATTCAATATCAATCGTTGAATATGTTTAAATTTGAAGATTAAAAATTGATATAAAAATAGGGTTGCCGATGTATCCTTTAATAATTGATAATTTTTTTATTAAAACTCAACTTATAAAATACATATTCCAAGAAATTTTACTAAAAAAATTATATCTAGGAAACCTTAACTATCAATGACACAAATATATTTCACATGGAACATAACTCAAAATTTACATTCACGTGAATTTAAGAGACTAATATTAATTTTGTTCGAAGACCCAAGATTGAATAATTAATAGATATGTTTTCACGATCATGTCGATTCAAGAGATTAAGACAAAAACTCGAAACTTCAAGATTGAAGAAACATAAATTAATTGAGATGAAGTGAGAGTGTGATGAGGATCCAACAGAGTCTTGGCTCTAATAGTACTGCATTAACTTACTGTTAAAATTTTTAAAAATTGAAATTATTAAGTAAAATTCCAACAATAGAATTTAAGACAAGTGATAATATATAGCACATGGATGTAAGTAGTGTTGTATTTTTGTATATAGAAATGAAGGGGAATGAGGCGTTGCTTCAATTTGAATGGATAAGCAGGAATAATAGTGGAAAATGATGTGCCACTGCTTTATATATATATATATATATATGTATATATTAATTTAATAAATTTGAATTTTAATAATTAGTTAATTAGCAGACTCTGTACAAATGAAACTACGAAAGAGCGTCCAATGTTTTCAAAAGCTAATGGCTTCAAGCAAAAATCGTAGGTGGATATCACGTGCATAGTCCGTGTTTGAATGATTGATTGATTGATTAATTAATTCTAACTAATTGCTTAAAGCAATTGGGGAAGATGATTATTTTAATTATTTAATTAAAGAGTATTGATTAAGTAAATCACATTAATCTCCAAGTAAATTTTCATGCATATATGCATTTGGTTTTGACTCAGATGTCTCTCAGGTCTCAGCATTTGGTCTTTAATTTTGGCATAAATTGAATTTAATTTGAACTCAATTTTTTTTTTTAAATTTGTATGTATGTTTGTATGTATGTATGTATTTATATCAATGGAGTTTTGAGACGATTGAGTTTTATTATTATTGACATTCGATTAATTGATCAGTATATTTTATATTGAACATATAACATATTTTTATATTTATGAATGAATTAATTATGTGCATGAGCATGTTTATGTATTGGCATAAACATAGCGATTTAGATAGTACAGCGATTATCATAAAAAAGAGATGTAACCCTAACAAACACTTGTATTATGCAACCGATGATACTAAATAATTTTTTAGGTATATCAATAAGATAACGATATCAAGTTTGAGTATCTGATCATGCAACAACGGTTTGCTTCTTACATCACTAGAAAATGAAAAGATTACCTAAAAAAAGATATAAACCAACAATAGAACGATGATCAATATGGTTATCAGTCCAATAAGCACGAAGGACAAATGATGAATGTGTAGAGAAGTGGGATCATGAAAAAGACTACTTTTAATTATAATATTTTTCATAATGAGTAGAGTGAGGCATAGTCATATATTGACCAATAATATGAATAACATGAGAGGTATCAAAATGAATAGTTGTAAGATAAATTAAACTGCCTACTAACTATTGAGTAAAGTATAATATATTTAAAGAGAGTCTCATCAAATTGTATTATTTTGACATTTCATTTAAGTAGAGTGAAAATTGTCTTATTGTTAGTCAAACCAACTTAAGCAGGAAATCACATGTATATATATTTAGCTGGGGAAAGATATTGGAATCAAACAACATCTCGAGACTAAGAAGGTAATTAAGATGATTAAGATTTTTCAACTCAAAATATCGTAAAAAAGAGATCTTGAGAGTAAATATATTATCAAAATAATTCCAATAATAATTATATCATCTATGTACAGCAAAAAGATAGTGCATCTATGATCTATATTGAAGTGAAAATCAAATGATTGAACTATATTGATGAATTTAGAAAACTAGGCTTCAAGGGTCTGTTTTAAGGCCACATGGTAGCACAAATCTTTCACTTCTTATGTAGAGGGTGCAAATATCTGTGAGAGAGCTTCATATATACTTCTTTTAGAGATTGCCATTAGGAAATGCATCTTGAACATCTCTATGAAATAGTTTCCATTATTGTTTGAGCATATTAGCCTATTCAGATGCAACTATAGGTAATAACTGGAGACGAAGACCGGAGACAAAAAAAAATCTAAGAAAATTATAAAAATAACTCTGATACTATCTTAGAAATATAAAATATATAATTTTAAATGAGTTAAATTATCTCTATTTATATCTTTATATAGGTATTAGTAGGGGTCCAGAGCTCCTCTCGAAACTTAGCTCCCCTTCCCACAAATGTTTTAAAACTTTTTTTATTATAATATTTATATTTTAGATTCATTTATTAGATTCACATACAGTTTATCTTTATATTTTAAAAAATTATCAATTTATTATTTTTAAACTATTACCCAACTAATTTTATATTTTAACTATTTTGGGAGGGCCTCCCAGTATTAGTTCATAGACCCTTTATGTAAATATAATAAACGAACATAAACTTGAACATCTAAACTAAAAAATCCAATTCAACGTAAAGAAGGAAAAGACAAATTGTTGAACAAGAGATGTACTTTACAAGACTAATATAAATAAATAGAATGCTAAAATTTTGATTAATTAATGATTGATTGAATTGCTAACATTTTGATTAATTAATGATTGATTGAATTAACATTTCAGTCGACCAATAATTATTGACCTTCGATCAATTCATTGAATTTGACATCCCAATTCTTTTAAAATCCGGATGCATGCATTATATGTACTTTTACCAATTACAAATCTATACAAGTGATGAGACATTACATTCCATGTATATATATATCTCATGTGTACACACACACACACACACACACACACACACATATGAATGTTAATATGAATGAATGTTTGTTCTCATATATATAATAACTATAAAGTTAAGGTGATATCTGAAAAGCTAATTAAAGAAGCTATTATAAAAAAGCCTTTCTTGTAACTTAAAACCCGGAAGAAGATAATGAAAAAAAGTGCATGGTTCATGCATGCGCAAAGCTAGAAGCTATCTTTAATAACGTTGTAATTAATTAATTAATTAAACCCCATTTTAAACCTATAATTAGTTTATTAATTATGATTCTAATCCTCCAGCTGCTTAGTTAAGTGCTCGTCATTCTTGAACCTAACTGATGTGTATATGACACAACTTCCACAAAACTCTACTTTCTTTCTTTCTTTCATTCATGTGTGTATTGCCAAATGTGACATGGCTTAATTTACTATTTCTAGAAAATCATTTGTCATCATATGATATAATATAATATAATAAAATATATAGTATTTTATATACATGTGATTGGAATATCAAGCCACTAATGTATATATAAAGGTAAATTTAATTTATTTTATAATACAAAGTTAAAAGAATAATAGTGTACTTGACGAATAAGATATTGGAAAATGGCAGCATCATCATCTTTAATTTATCTTTGATCATGATTTGAATTATGAGACTTTAATGAAGAACAAAAAGAGTTGGTTAAGAAAGGATCCTAACTGCTTGCACTAATTAGTTCTATAATTGATTAATTCTTAATCAATTTTAATTAATTAATTTAAATGCTTATTAATAGATAGATTAATGGAATTGCTAATTCCAAAAGTGTTTTGTCATCATCTCCAATCAGATTCTACGAATGTGCGGTTGCCTAATTAATTAAGTGTTGCTCATCATTCATGACCATCTGCATAAAGTTAGCATTTAGAATTATATATATATATAATATGTATATAAAAAATTACAACTTTAAAATTTATAAATATTTATTTCAGTTAATTATTTAGGATTAACATTTATATTTATAGGTGAAAAAAAATTAAGTAGATTTAAATTTTAGTCGAATTCAAATTGCATTTATATTCAGCTTTAAAAAAAATGCCTAAAACTATATTTAACTCACTACATAAAAGAAATCGAACATGATTCCATGTTCGAAAAATATTTTTTTCTTATTGCATGAGTTTAGTATAAAAAATATGCAATAGCTAAAACTATATTTAGCTCACTACATAAAAAAAGCGAACATGATTCAGCGTTCGACAAATTTTTTTTTCGTTGCGTCAATTAATATCAAAATTTACTTCTGTGTTAGACACAATTTTATATTTATTATTATTTTTTTTAAAGAAAACTTGTGCTCAAATTGTATATTTAAAGGTAAACAACGTGTAACTTGAAAGCGTAGTTACTAGCGTTTAATTTTATATGTTCAAGACTTTTTTTTAGACATGAGATAATTTTATCTAATTTTATATTTTTGACTAATTATAAAAGAAATTTATAAAGGTGATTATATGTAGAAAATTTTCTACTACTGTAAGTTATAAATAAAAAATTTTCTAAAACAAAAAGAGTCAAGAGAAAAGAGAAAGCATATAAAAAAGAATACGAAAAAGAAATAAAAAAAAAAATTGAGCCATGGTTTCTCTATATTGGATGTGTTGTATTTTGATAGATACTGCGGCTCTAGATTTTTTTTCTTTTTAGGTGGATGGTATCAAAAGTTATTTTTAAAATTTTTAGGATACAAAAGAAGACAAGCACTTTTTGTAGCATGTTTTATATGAAAAAGGAGTATTCAAATTGGTAGCATTTCTTATAATGGATGTGACTTGTGAGTGGGGCAAATAAAATTTGATCATGCTTGAGATTACGTAAAGTGATTGATAAGGTTATAATTCATTTCTCTTTAGTACTGTTTGACATGTGAAAAACTTTTAGTTGAAATTTTTTGAAATGGTACGATGTAAGGGTTCGATTGCCTTTTATCTTGTTTAGATGTTATAGTATGTCATTTTTTAACCACACAAATTGAAATGTAACTAAAGCCTAACATAATTATAGTTCTTACAAAGGTTATTGGCAATATAGTTATTTGATAACATAGATAGCTAAAATTGATTAGGAGATAGTGATTCAAGATGTGCATATATTAGAAGATAATTGAAGATACATTAGAAATTGTTACAAAAGAGGCATCAATTGATTTTGATTTCATTGTTCATGTTAAAGATGTGATTGACAAACCCCAATAATAGGGTATGTTTTTCTCTAAGCGTGGTTGTGTAGATAAAATTAATTGTAGGGCATGTTGAGCAATGTTTTAGAAGAGTTAAAGAAGCTTAGAGGTTCCTAAGAAGAAATGTTTTGGAAGAGCCACAACAAATACAGAAAGAAGACTAAACATGATTATTTTTTACTTTTGAGTCTCCAAAAACTTAAATTATAGGATGATTTAGTGTTGCACTATAAATTTCATCGATTAGAAAGAATTGCAAGACATGTTTTCATTAAAAGATGAGGAATATAATATAGAGCCACAACAAATATAGAAAGAAGATTAAACATGATTATTTTTTACTTTTGAGTATCGAGAAGCTTGAGTTTTAGGATGATTTAGTGTTGCATTATAAATTTCATTGATTAGAAAGAATTCGAGGACATATTTTCATTAAAAAAAAGGAGATATGATATAGGACAAAAATAGGGTTAAGCTATATTAGAAATTTATAATTTATGTTTGCAATTTAATCATAATCATGTTTAGAAAGTTATTTAAGTTTTTATTTGTAAAATTATTCATTTACTTATTTAAATTTGAGTTATTTGGTGGAGTAATTTTACTCTTATTATAAATAGATACCCGTGTTATTTGCCATTTAGTATTTTGAATTAATCAATAAAATTCTCTTTTAATTTATCCGTTTTAATACGAGATTGTTATCTTGATATTATTGAGTGGTTTAAATTAGATAAATTCTCTTTTATTTTATACTCAAATTTTAAATATATCTTTTAAAAAAATTAAGTAATTATTTTAATAGATTAATTTTTAAGGTTATATTTTAAGAAAATATATAAAATAAAATAAAAATATTTTAGATAATTTAATATTTTAAAAATATTTAAATAACTTCATTACTAAGAACTCAAATTTTAGATTTTTTTGGTAATTTTTTTTTAATTCTCATAAACCTTTCTTCAATAATAACTAAATGATACTTAAAAAATTGAAAAAATAATTAGCATTAAATAAACTCTTTTGTTTAATAAAAAAATCAAATTAAAAAGGTACTAATAACAACTTAGAAAATAATAGTGTCGAAATAATAATCCAACAAAGTGCACAATAAAAAATAAAGATCGTATTCATTTAAAAACTACTTAAAAATGATGACATTATCTGAATTTACTAAACTTTAAAATATATTTTGAAACATATAATTTTATTTAAGTTAAAGATTTATTTTCTTATTTTATTATCATTTATTCAAGTTTATATCAACATCCGAGTCCTTATCCATTTATAATAGAGGCAAACTTACTTCACTAAGTCAACTCGAAAGTCAAATAAATACATGAAATTTTAAATAAATTACTAAAGATTACAAAATTTTGATTTTCTATTTTTATTGATATTTGTCTATTTTTTATGTGACTAGTTAGGTTTGGATTTTGTATTTTTATAGCATTATTGGGTTTTTTTTTTTTTCTCAAACCTTCATTATCTTAGATAGGATTTTATAAATCCAATTAATTAATTCAGAGTAGACACACAGGACTCTTTCCTGCAAAGCTTATGTGATCTCATTTCTCTAAGAAATCTGTCATTAGCCTCAAATGGGTGACCTTTGGGGAGTCTTAGAGATAAAGATGTCCTGTATGGAAATTTATTGGTGATTTCTCTCAAAGCAAACTTGCCAACTGAAGAGCTTGAGAGAGCTACAAATGGTTTGTCCTGAAATATAAAACCTGGGAAACAAAGAAAACATAGAGCATATCCAGCTTTGGTGTAAGATTAGATGCAACAAGGATCATTTACAACAGTTTGATTCACCTTGGAATTGTTCTTCCTTTTCTTTTCCTCCCTTCTCTATGATTTATACAGTAAAGAAAGTTAAAACTCAGCTATATGATAAACGGATTCCGACTAGCTTTTACATTCATCACTGTCTCTTTGCTAATGTTTTCTTCAATCCTTTAAGAATTCTCCCAAACCACATCAAGTTCATGATAGCTAACGCAGATGGCACAGCAAACACCAAGGTATACCCGATAGCATGCATCTGAATGACCTGCAGAACCAATCAAGAGACTTGATGTCATAATTTGAACACGCGCGATAAAGTTTTAAATACATATGATCTTTTTTATTGCATTAGTCAAGAACCTTCTAATTCTATGTAATAACTAATAAGGTTGAGAGTGGGAAGAAAAACATTCTACGTAACAACTAATAAAGTTTGAGTGGAAAGAAAAATGTCTTACCATGAGTCTTGACCCCTAATTGGGCTGAAAGGACAAAGTTAACTTTCAAGTTCAAGTATTCATAAAAGACATTCTTGCATTGCAATATATTGTCTTGTAAATTGTACACTAATATCTTAAAAATCATCTTGCAGAGTCTCAAAGGATCCAAAGACATAAATTTTTGACATGTGATCAAAACTCACAGCAAGACCATTGTAGGTGTTCTTTTAATGAAATCACTCAAAAATAAGTCAATAAGACTGCTGTGAATAAGTTCAATTAAGAACCGAGGAAAACCACCACAAATAAATCAAAATTAAGAACTGAAAAGGGGAAAAAAGAAGAAGCAAATATCAATTCAACTTTTAATTTTTCTTCAAGATTCAATTTGGTTTTTTAATTAGTTCACTTGGACTTTCAAGTTTTGAGAATTTTCCGTCATTTGACACCCAAGTTAAAGTGAATATTAATTGATGTGTCAGCCGATGCACTTAATGTTTAGCCAGAATGATACATATAGTTGATGCTACTGAAATTTTAGACCAGTAATGTTATAATAAATTTTAAGATGAACAGGCTAAATATTGGTTGAAGTGGTAAAAATATAGCCAATGCGGCAATCATGATTTCTCGGTCCCTCTTCTCCTGCCCTCCCTCTCTCTTCTCTTTATCACCCTGTAATTCTATCCCCCACTTTTCTGTGTCTTACTCACCAACCACATTTGATCAAATGAGAAAAGGAAAAATGAGAGAAACAGGTTACGAGGAGAGAGCAAATGACGGGCAGGGAGGAGAGAAAGAGCTGATGATCACCATATCAACAAAGAATTACCCACATCAACCAATATTTAGTTGCACCATTCCTAAAGTCATAGCATAACCAGTTAAAATTTAACTATGTCAGCTGAATATTGAGTAAAACAGTTAAGCATATCAAGTGACAAATTAGCTAATTTGGATGTCAAACAACAGGTAGGTGAATTTGAGCCAAGCACAGAACTCGACCATTGAAGCAAATTTGAAGGTTCAAAATGGTTTTACACTGAAAAACAAAAGGGAAGAAGAGGAGTTTTTGGAATGAGGATCCCACTGTACCCGCAAAATTTAGAAGTTGTTAACCCAAAAAAAGAAAAAAAGAAAGGAAAACAAAAAAGGAAAAAAAAGTGCAGAGAAGTTGACATCAGCTCACTTTGGCTTTAATGGAATGCCAAGGGGAAAAAAATAAACTATGGACTCTGCTAACTATTTAATTTTCAATTCTGAAATAATGTGTCAACACGGCATTTCACACAGAAAACCAAAAGGGAAGAACAGAGGGAATTATTGGACTGACAATGAACGTTGCTATAAATGCAAAATTTAAGAATCATTAAACAAAAAAAAATGAAGGAAAAGACAAAAAATAGTGCAAAAAAGTCGCCTCAGTTTTCACTTTGGCTTAACAAACTATGGACTCTGTAGCTATGAAAAACTGGAACTCTGGACAAAAAGTTAGCACCAAGTATACCTAATGCAAAGCATAACAAAAATCTGGACAGAAAAAAAATGAAGATTCACCATCGCAAATCACAAAAAGAGAATGTCACCAGACAGCAGAGTGCAAGTTCAATGCAATTAAGTTTCCACTATAAGAATAAAAAAGTAACATGTATCGGATTCGGTATACAAATGCCAGATAGAAGGAATTACCTGATCATAGTGCAAGTAAACATGGTAAAACATGTAAATCAACAGCAGAATTCTTGCAATCTGCATTTTTTGTAATTTATTTCAAAAGAGTCCATTAATACATGACCAAGGTTCAAGAATAATAAATTTCTGTCATATTGAAAACAGCATTGCAATGGTTAAAAAAATACTGAATCCCTCTATGATGGAAGTTCAAGAGGATTTAACTCACCAGCCAAGCAAAAAAGATGATGACACCGTTTACAAGGTATGCAGTGGACCTCTTCATACCAGCCATATCAAGATACCTTCATGAGCCGAAACAGATAATTAAAATCAAACTTAAGATCCTAATAAAAAATTAACTTGTACAAAACCTACCATCTCATATTAATTTCTGGAGTTGTCACCTCAGATATGAGCACCATGAATGTATAAAGCTGACCTTCTCCAGAAAACATAGAATATGCTACTGCAATTCCAGAAAGAGAATGATGGATGACCTGAAATCAGATGCTAGGATCTTATCAGTTGTATTATCATGCCTTTGAAATTGCATCTTATAGATTAACTATGGACTTGGTGCAAATGCCACCTTCAATATAACTGATTTTGCTTTTCAATTTTATCTTCATCACTAGTTTTAGGCAGACTCGACCCCAGGACATGAAAAGGCAGTGTACAAAATTGTTCTACAGATTTATATCTAGGATACTTTCACATTGATGCCATGAAATTTAGAAAAAAACACATTGAAAAATCTTAATGCTGAATTTGAAGCCAAAAGCGTCAATAATTTCAGTTTGCCTGAAGTATGCTATATATTCACTTATAAAACAAGCATAATACAGCTGAAAAATTACTCATGTAAGAAAAAGTAAAAAATGCATGGGTGTTCAAATGTTTGTCTAAAAGTGCAGTATAGAGAATGAAAATAGAAAATGGTGAATTTAAAATCAATGACACTGTTATACTGATTCTTTTGCGAAAGAAAAATGATAGTAAATGCACTATATCAACAGGTAATTGCCTTCTGTCCTATAAAATACACTTACATACTCTATTCCCCCTAAAGAAGGATATAGCCAAAAAATCATTCCAAGATCCGCAAGGAAGTAACCAACAGAAACCTGTCAAAATCATATCAGAATCAAGATATCAGAGCACTTATCAGGAAAGTTCATCCTACTTATCCAACTACACAATCAATAAAAAACATGAGAAATAATTCATGGCACGTGCAACATCATCGAGGAGTTGCCTGTATTAACAAAGAAGTTTCATGACAAAAATAAATAATGATAAGATAGAAGTGAATCAAAAGCCACAGGCAGCATAAGCCATGCACATGATATGCCTGTCTGGTTTGGCAACAAAGTACAGTTAACTCAGGAAAATTTACATGCAGCATTTCATTGACTTATGTAATGAGAAAAATTGAACCTTAGTCTGCATTACCACATACAGCTGTATATAGAATATAAAAGCTGAAAGCTTAATTGTCTCAGGCGTAACCATTCTTTCAGAGGAAGAAATTTCTCAAAAGGTATGAGCATATATTTTAGCTACCTCTCAAAGGTATGAACATATATCTTGGCTATCTGTTGAACAATTAGAAAAATACTCACCCCTAATCCAAAATTGGAGATCCAGTTGCTCCGGAAAGTAAGAAGACCAGTAGGCCATTGGTCAGAAAAGAGATCAGACCAAAACACAAAGTACAATGACATAGCCGTGATAAAAATTGCATGAATTGTAGACATACCACTGTCAAAATTAGAATATTAATCAATAAGGATGTAAGCAACAATTACCACAAGAAGAAAATGGGAAAATCTTGAGTTAGTACACACCGATTGTTCCACTCCAGTCGTTGGATTTTTGTAAGACCATTATATGCCTTGAAGTAAAAGGTACTAATTAACTGAGTAAGATCATAGACCTGTTAGAGATACAAAAATTTAATATGACATAATTAGGAGGGAAAGAAAGCAAATGGCAACCAGATTAGGTATAGAGAAATGAAGATAAAAAAAAGGTATACCACTTTGCAGGCCAATAAGCCAGCAAGGATAGACGTATATGGAATGAAAGGCTCTGCTATTAAGTAGTTCTTGACAAGGACTTGAGCCTGATTTTGATAGGACTTAATAGCCATCACTGTCTGTTGAGACACTGCCATAGTAATTCCTTTTAATTAGCAGGTCTTATATTCCTTCTTCTCTACTTTCTCCTATTTTCTTCCCCATTTCATCTTGACCTTGTAGCTGTTCCTCAACTTATATCAAATCAGTCAACATTGAAGGAAAACAAAAACATCAGTTTAAAGAACTTTAGTTGTAAAACACCATCATATTACACAAATCAATTTTCCAGTCAGCATTTAGAAACACTTCAGCAGGAAGGTTTCCCTTGCAGCATTTATTTTAATGATAAATGCAGAAGGATTTGCTGTTAATACTATTAACTTCCTTATAGTCCATAATAAAGCTACAATAGCATACACGTAATTTTTAGGGCAACAGGAGTGCATTCGCATACTATTTCTTCTTTTTCATTAAGAAATTGGTAAAATCTGTGCACGCAAGTTTTGCTGGCTAAGCAGGTGGGTGGGTGGATGGATGTGTGTGAGCATGCACATGGTATAGGTGCAGGTGTGAATCTAGAGGTGCAGAAATTATAAATACCATTGTATCAATGAAGAAACTATTACATTATCATCTACATATAGAGTCCCCCCTACACGATACCTATAAGTATGAAGAAATGCACTAATCTATCCACGTTTCAGAATCCATCAGCAAAAGAAAGAAAGAAAGAAATGAAATACATCTTGATGTGAAGTACATAAAAATGCCAAGAGAAACCAGATTGAGCAAATAGATCCCAACCCAAAATTATACTTTTCATATACCATCCTCACTACCGGATAGTGATCGAAACAAAATTTGATTAAAGCAAGTTGACAACACAGTATAACCCGGTATTCTTCACCAAAGAGCACAGAAACAGACACTCCAAAAGCAGAGTCAGAAGAACACACGACTACTCAGAGTATTGACACTAATTATTTACAGTTTCCTGATCCTCTGGCAGTGAACTATTAACATAATGAATCCTAATACAACAAAAATCAGAACACGAGCAACGGAATGAAGATAAACAAAATCAGTCAATACCCAGAAAGCAAATCACGAAATAACAAATATGTTAAGCAACAAAATAGAATTTTTTTCAAAAGCAGAGAAATCAGATTGTAGAGCTCACCTCCAACAAAGGCGTCTACAAATCGAAGAAGAAACAAAAACAACCGATATAAAACCAAGTAATGCAGAAGCTAATCAATGCAAAAGCCAACAACCCATGACCCAAAAGCTAATATCAGATATAAAAAAACGCACTGAACCCACCAACCTGGAGGTTACTCTGTTCAATCAATGGGGGTATTTTCCACAGAATCTTCAACTAAACACAATAAATGAAAAGGGTTTAGATTGAAGGAATTTAACCATAATAATAATTAATCATTATAACGAAGGCGAGAATAAGGTAAGGGGGCAAAGATGGCAAGTGGGGTTAGCTTAAACGTGTCGTTTTGTTATGATTTCTGTTTTCTTCATTTCTTCTTCTTCTTCTTCTTTATTGAGTGTATGTGTGGATTGCATTTGTAACAAAATGATCCCTCTGAAAATGTGGCAAGGATAATGTGACCCTGGAGGATTAATCACATGCATCCGAGTTTATGATTATCCACTATGTATCAACGTTTGTAATCATATATACATATATAGGTAAGATCAAATCGAATCTCATATAGTTAATTTTGAAAATTTTATTATCAATATTTATTAATTAGTTAGACAGTGTTAATTTATCGTTATCATGTTATGAATAATGAGTATGATATTTAAATTGTGTAAATTATTATGAGAAAATAAATGATGTAAGAAAAAATATTGAATTAATTTTTTTTAATATTATATATATAATATTAAGATCAGGTAAAATGGTCTGAAATTCAAAAAATCAGATTACATCGGATCAAACCAATTCAGTTTGATTTTATATGTAATTCGGTCTGATCTTAAGTTTAACATTAAAAAAATTTAAAAATTTTGACCTAATTTCGATTTTCACTGAAAAAATTTAGACTAATCCGAATATTTTTATATTTTTTATCAAATTATTAATAAATTTAAATATTATAAAGTTAAATTATATTTATTAAATTAAAAAAATTATTATTTTAATTTTAAATTAAAATTTAAAATAAAATTTTGAAAATTATATTAGATCAATCTGAATCAATCGGTCCAATTCGATCTCAAAATTTATAAATTCAAAATTTTTTAATTTAATTTAATTTTTTAAAATTTAGACCAAATCAATTCATATCTACTGTTATATTATATATAAAATTTATTGATGTTATACATGAAAAATTTACTATAAATAAGAATTTAGGTAAATTTATTAGAGTTTACTCCTTAAATTTACTCATATTAATTTAACAAAACTTTCTACTAAATTTTTAAATTTTATTATTATGAAAATAAATCTACTCTAATTTTCTATGCCTAAGATTTTATAAGCATTAATGCAAGCGTACACACGACACACACCACAACAAAGATAACGGGATGGCGGAGGTCTAATCACATGCATCCGGATTTATGATTATCATCTATGCATCAACATCTATAGCCGTAGATAGATAAGATCGAGTCAATTTTAGAATGTAACTATCAACATTTATTAATCAAGTATGCATTATTAGTGTATCACTATCACATTAGTTCCGACAAATACTTAAAATAGGTATGATAGTTAGATTTAGTAATTAATTATTAATTTTATGATTATTAATTATGCATCAACATTTATAATTATAAATAAATACGATCGAATCAAATCATACTGAATTAGTTTGAGAACTTTATTATCAATATTTATTGATATATAAATTATATAATGTATATATAAATTTTGGTTTATTAATTGATGTGATGGTAAAATGCAATTAATTTTCTTTTTATTCTTGTAAAATTATAGAAATGCATTATATGATAAATAATATGAGATGAATTTGTATTAAAATTTGTATATTTAATAATTACTTATGTTTCGTGCTTTAAAGGGTCTAAATACAATAACATATTTATTGAATATCATTTTTTAAAGAAAAAGAGAACAAATTTGATCATAATATTAATAATACAATATTTTTTTGGTAATATTTTATATTTTGTGTTATAAAAAAACTATGGCAAGTAAATTGTTAATTTTATTTTGCTTATAATTAATTTGTATTAAATTTTTAGACAAAATTATAATTGGTACAATTCCATCTAATTTGACGTTTTAATTAGTCAAAAATATTTTTTTAATGAATTTTATAAATTAAAAAATATATTTTTTTCTTTTATGTGAAGAAATTTTAAATTTGAGTTTTTGTCATATAATTTTTGAAGTTTTTTTTAAAAGGTAAAATTGCCTAAAAATATATTTAATTTATTTTTTAAAAATTTCAAGTTATTTCTTGAAAATAAAACGTGAAAACTTGTCTATTAAAGTAATTACTTACATTTTCTCAAAAATTATTAGTGATAGCTAAACAATTAATAAATTTTATTAAAAATTCTCTTTATAAAAACTCTGTTAATAAAATGTTTACTTAAAAATATTTACTCGAAAAACTTTATTCAAATAGACCTTAAGATAGCATTTATTTTTTCTGTATGAAATATGAATTTGATTGATATCTTTGTTCTTTTACCTTTAAATGTCTAAATTTAAATATTAAATTTAAAAAAATAATAAAACTGATATATTGACATATATAAATAATAAATAATAAATTAAGGTATTATTGACAAATAAAATATTTAAATTATTTAAATATTTATTCATTTAGATTTAAGTTAAGATTTTTAACTTATGTATATTCAAATATTCAAATATAAATTTAAAAACAAAAGATTTTAAATATCTGAATAATTATATTTTAATTTTGAATAAAAAGATCATAAATATCTTAATTATTTTTTTATATATTATCTTTTTATGTAAATAATTATTTAATTTAGTGACAATAAATAATGTAATAAAGATAATTATGTTGATTCGGTGATAAGTTAAGATCATCCTAATTATATAGGTCAAATACTTTCTAAGAATTAATGCAAACATTTACACAAGACCAAACCCTACCAACAAAGGCTCTAATACTAAATATAATTAATTAATTAATTAAAAATGTGCAGGGGTGTTTGATGGAATACCAACTAATTTTATTATAGTATTATATTTAAATTTAATATTTATTATCTGTATTAGGGCTGCTTGTTCTTTTTACTGATATATGAATATAAATATTTAAATATATAGAAACCGTTTATTTTCTAACTTATATCTAAATATTTGTTAAAAATATTTGAATATAATTAAGGGTCAATTTTTGTTTATGTCCTTAATTTTTAATATTTTATAACTCTGTCATAATAATAGGATTTAAAATATTAAATTATATCTTAATTTTTTATTTCATCAAAATTTAGAATAAAATGATGTTACCCTATTGTCAATTATGAATCAACATTTATAATGATAGATCGATGTCACAATCACCCAATTTGAGAATGTTATTATTAATATTTATTAAACAAGTAGGCATTATTATGATACTACTATCATAGTAATTGCGATAGACTCGCAAGATTATGATATTTAAATTATGTAATGCATTAGTTTTATATAAGTAATGTTATATACAAATTTTGATTTATTAATTGAAGTTATCATAGATATAACATAATTATACTTATATTACTGTCATTTGTTTTATATAATTTTTTTTTATTTTCGTCAATTTTCTTTTTATTATTGTAAAAATGATGAATTTGTATTAGAATTTGTGTATATATAATACTTATTTTATTTGTATTAAGGGGTCTAAATACAACGACGTATTTATTGAATATAATTTTATTTTAAAAATAAAGAGAACAAATTTGATAATAATAATAATAATAATACAATATATTTTTTTATAATATTTTACATTTTGTGTTATAAAAACCAATGGCAAGCACATTGCTAATTTGATGTTGCTTACAACATCATCTTTTTTAATTTGTATTAAACTTTTAGACAAAATTATAATTAATATAAGTATCTATTTAATTTGACTTTACGAAAAAATTAAAAAGTTTTTTTAATAATAAAAATTAATTTTAAATTTTTGAATCTCATTTAATTGATATTAAAAAAAAATTTCTAAGAATTAAAAAAATTATTTTTTTAATAGAAGAAGCTCAAAAGTTCAGTTCTTAAATATTCGAATCAAATAAATTTTTTCAAAAGTTATTTATAACAATCAAATAATTAATAAATTTTTATTAAAAATTTTATTTATAAAAATTTTACTAATAAAATATTTATTTTAAAACACTTTAATTTAAAAAATTATATTAAAAGGATATTAAGCATTTTAATTTTTTTTATATATATGTGTGTGTTTTTATGTAAATAACTATTTTAATTTAGTGATGATAAATAATCTATAATAAAGATAGTGATGTTGATTTGGTGATACATTAAGATCATCATAATTTTATATGCCAAATATTTTCTAAGCATTAATGCAAACATACACACATGACCACACCCTACCAACAAAGGCTATAATACTAAACTTAATTAATTAATTAATTAAATATGTGTGGTGGGGTATGATGAGATACCAACTAATTTTATTATAGTATTGTAATTATTTAATTATTTATTATGTGTGTTAGTGTTTCTCATATCAAGTTTCTAGGAGAATCTGCTTGGTTGGTGGAGTGTAGGCTTAAAAGGGTAATTTAATTTTTTATTAAAATATTTTATATATTTCATGTTGTAAAATTTATTTATTAATACAATTTTTGTAACAACCCATTTCATGTCACCATCGACCATGGAAAAATATGCGTAAAAACATAGGATTATCGATTCTGTTGCTATATATATTTATATAGATATTTACATCATTTATAAATTATTAAATTTATATATTTTTAACTATTAAAATTGAATGTAAATATATATGTAAAAATATAGGATTATCGATTCTCTCGCTATATATATTACATCAATAATTAAAAGTCTTAAGTATTTAACTTATAATATAAGTTAGAAAAAAAGAGTTCGAAAATTTCAAGCTTTCAAAATTTCAAGCATTTAGAAAGTAAGTTTCAAAAACTTTTCTTGCAATTTTCTCAATTTTTTCTCAAATTATACTCAAAATCTTCAATACTTGAATATCAAAATTTGTAAGTTTTAATCTTTTAACCTTTCAATTATATTCAATTTTTATGTTTTAATTCAATATTTCATTACATTTACATTTCAATTTATTTACCTTGCTTTCATTTGCACAATTGTTTAATTTTAATTTCACCACCAATTTCTTTTTGAGTACCTGACCCTATCTCTTCGGTATTATATATATATATATATATATATTCACAATTTTGATTTTATTTGGTCATATTTATGTTAATTTTTTAGTTTCTAAATAATAAAATTATAAAAATATATATTTTATTTTTATAAGCGAAAATAACAATCAATCGTTATTTTATAATTTAATTAGTTTTATTTATTGAATTAAAAAATCTTTAAAATAACAAAAAAAATATTAATTTTGTTCTATTTTTTTATTTTTATAATAAATTATTCAAAAAAGGTATACGGAAATGTAGACGGGAAGTATTAAATGTTAGGTAGATTTTGACTTGTGTACCCCTTGATACAACCATCAATATTTCTTTCAAAACTATTTGATGTTGTTTTATTTTCCATACACAAAAATAATAAAAACATGTTTGATGGAAATGTTTTATGAAAATGACTTCAAAATATGCAAGATGAAAAGAAAACTAATTATTTTCTAAAGGATTTTAGATGAATATATGGAAAAGTTTCATATGCCTCCCCTAAGGTTTGTAGTAATTCTACTTTAATAGAAAGTATGCGGAAAGGAAAACATACCTCCCTTTTATAATGCATTGACTCTTAATTGACCCTTAGTCAAAGGGTAAAATCGTAAAAAAGACATATATTTCACTCTTTGTAAATTTGGGTAAATTTAAAGCAAAACACCTAACTTTAGACCTTTGACAGCTTCTATGACTAAGAAAGAGGAAGTTGAAATTGATAAATTTGTATATAAAATCGTACAAAATCAATTGAAATGGAGTTATAAGAGAGTAGGAGCAGATCAATATGCAGCTGATATAAATTCTCTTCAGAATATTGTGCAAAATATATAGACAACTTTCAAAATCATGTCATTGGTCCTAGCACCAAGAAGATTTGATGCAAACTGATTCACAAAATTCATAGATAGAACACCTAAATATCTTCAAGCAATAACACATTACGTTTACAATCTTGGTCTAGGTATACTTACACATTACCTTTACTTTCTGGCAATTATTTTTTCTGTACTTTAATAGCTTTAAGAGGCAGATATGTAGGTTTTTGTTATCATATTCATGATAAATTATGTTATCAAATAATTTGTTAAGGTGGAGGATCATGGTAAAGAAAGAAAGAGAAAAAAAAATGATAAATATTGAAAAAGGGGTATTTTCAGTTTCTTCCTCTAAGATATTAGAAACTATCAGTTTATGACAAAGTTTGAAGAAAGGCTCAGTTACCTCTTCGGAACCATCCATCTCCATTAGTTGACTGTTAACTTTAATGGTAAAATCATAAATGAAGCAAATTGCTTGAAAAAAATTAGTAGATACTTCCCTAAAATTTATAAAATAACAGATATTCTCCTAAACTATTACAAAACTGCAAATACTCCTTAAAATTACTATTCAGTCATACAAAATAATAATTTTTTTTTATATATTTAGAAGACTTATTAATTAACCATTTTACTCCAATTATTAATACATAATTACTCGTTTTAAAGTTTTTAATTTTTATCTTATCATACTTTAATCCTAAAAATTAAATTTTTTTTAAGCACCGATTTAACTATTAAGAAATCAAGACCCAACGAAAATTTTTTATAATTTATTTGACTATTTTAAAACGAGTGATATATTTTTCAAATTTTACATAAATTTTATTAATTAACTTTAGATACCGAGAGTTTCACAATTTAAAATTTAATTAATTGGATTTATAAAATCCTATCTAAGATTATGAAGATTTGGAAAAAAATAAAATTTTATTATATTGAAAGGACTGAAAAGATCTTAATTGCTTGCACTTAAATAAATTTGAAAATTTGATATACATAAAGTAAAGCATTATTGAGTAAAATAATTGTATATTATTTTTTATCAAATCAAAACATATCGTCCTATAAGATTCTATAACCAATATGCAATTAATTAACTTAAAAACCCAATAATGTTATAAAAATACAAAATCTAAACCTACCTAGTCACATCAAAATTAGGAAAATATCAATAAAAATACAACAGAAAATTTATTTGTAATTTTTTAATAAGTTTGTTTAGGTGAGATTTTTATGTACTTATTAGTTAACTTAGTGAAGTAAGTTTACCTCTATTATAAATAGATAGGGACTCTGTTGTTGATCTAAACTTTTCTTTTTGAATAAATATACATGTGTAATTAGTAGCTAGTAAATGATAATAAAATAAGAAAATAAATCTTTCACCCACTTAAATAAAATTACATATGTTTTAAAATATAGGATAAAAGTCCTTTTAGTCCTAAAAGTTTGGCTAAATACTCTCATAAATTTTAGTAGTTTTGAAAATACCCTTAAAAGTCTTAGTTTCTTATAGAATACCTATTATACCCTTATACACAATATTTAACAAAAAACTAATGAATTTTAAAATTTTTTTAAAATACATTATATTTATTAGTTTTTTGTTAAATATTATGTATAAGGGTATAATAGGTATTTTATAGAAAACTAGGACTTATGAGGGTATTTTTAAAACTACTAAGATTTATGAGGGTATTTAGTCAAACTTTTGGGACTAAAAAGACTTTTACCCTAAAATATATTTGAAAGTTTAATAAATTCAGATAATGTCATCATTTTAAAAATTTATTTATTAAAATAATTATTCAATTTTAAAAAATATTATTTATAAACACTCAAATAATTAATAATCTTTTATTAAAAACTCCACTTATAAAAATTATACTGTAAATAAAAATTTACTAAAAAAAGATTTATTTAAAAATTTATATCAATCAGACATCTAATCCGCTGTGTGAAAAAAAAAATTATATAAAATTCGATGTTAGACGAAATACTTTAACTATTTCTACACAGTAAAATGCTCGTTATTAAAAAAATAATTTGTATAGATTCTGCTAATTCACTAATTATTAAAAAAATTATTAAATTAAAATAATTAATTAACATACATAAATATAAACACTATTATTGCTGCCTATCCATTCAAATTCAAGCAACGCCTCATTCCCTTCATTTCAACAATCACTTGTCTTAAATTCTATTGTTGGAATTTTACTTAATAACTTCAATTTTTAAAAAATTTAACAGTAATTGCATATGTTGAAGTTTCGAGTTTTTGTCTTAATCTCTTGAATCCACATGATAGTGAAATCATACCTATTAATTATTCATCCAATAACTGTCAAAAAGCTCCTACAATTGATGGGTCTATTAGTAAAGTTTAATGTAATATTAACAAAAAACTACAATTGAGAGAAATTCACCTCAAAACTTAAAGGCATGAAATGAATTTAAATCTATTGTTAGACTATGGCTTCATTTAGTGTTGGATGCTTCTATTGTATTTTCATTACAAGAAAAATGACCTTTTGCGATTGCAGCTGATTTTCAATCGGTCGTAAATAAGTATATTATTTACGATCTGATTTGCGACTGAATACAATTTCATCTTAAAAATATATATATTATTTGTGACTAAATTCAAATACCAGCCGCAAAAAATAATGGTCAATTTTATTTTATTAAAAATTGAATATTATAATTTTATTTATTACATGTTAGTTCCTAATAAATGGGATTAAAATATTTAACTATATAAAGTTATATATTAAATATTAATTATTATGATACTGAAGATAAAATTTTCATTTTTCGTTTTTACAGAATTGCACTTTCTAGTGAAACCAATATATACAAACATTTGATGATTTGGGTCGTTATCCTTTTTAGTTTGAAATATATAAACATATCACAACCTTCCAATATTTAGGAATTCTAAACTAAATTATAAATAAGTATTATCTATTGGTTAGACAAACATATGGTTTAATCATCCCATTTGACAATTTCTCTACTCAAAACCTTCATCACCAGAAAAGTCTCTGGGATTTACAACCTTGACCTCTTTGGTTGCATCCAACTCCAAGGATCATTACTGCCCAACCCTACCCTCCAGGATTAACCCTCAGAAACTACAAAAAGGACAGAGTTCAAGCCTACACATTTTTTAACAGATAATATGTTCCTGGGACATACAAAGCTCTATCAACCTGTCAAATACATGGATTACATTAGCGGATGTGATATTGTTGGGCTTATACTTGTCGAATGCAAGTAGTCGAACTTGTATTTACATCCAAGGCCAATGCATTTTGAAAGTAAAAGGTAAACCAACATGCCACACACGATTAGATTACAAGGGATATGCCAATCTCCAATCCAATTTTATCAGTTTATACAAATGCAAGCATGCATGTACAGTTCTGAATTTCTCAACGAATAATACACAAACGAAGCAAACTTGGAAAGATGAAACCTTCAGTGTCTAGTAAAGCATTACAGGAACTATTCAGAAGATACACACTGGAGGAAGTGCACACCACCGCCACCCAAGTATCTAAGCGCAACACGATGAACTTGCCGTCCTCTCCCCAGGTCTATCCATAAGAACCATTCCAGATGGATTTGGTGCTGGCTGCACTCGAGGTAATCTCTTTGCTGTATCCAAAATATAAATAAAAAACAAATAATAATAAATCACATTGCAGCTAATAGAAGAGATGTACGTGTGAAAACTCTTTAAAGAGATTGTATGCGTTAAAACTCTTAATATCAAAGCAAATGCTCGCACCATATGACTTGATACATTTAAAAGGTTGTCATCATGATATGTTTACTTTTTCCCAAAGCTTATGATTATTTACAAAAGGTACAGAAACTTATGAACAAGACAATGGCATTGCATAATACCATGAGCACAAAACAGATTTTGTTTTGATATACATGCAAACTATGTTGCAGACTCTTCAGTATAATTGACAGAAAGCCATTTAACCAAACAAAAATAAAATCATATCAAAATTCAAGTATAACCCTGTCTTTCTCTTTGAAATGCATCCTCAAAATCTTATACAAACTAAACACTTACCTATTTCATAGAAAATGTCATTGACATTGGCTGCTGTCTTTGCAGAGGTTTCCATAAAGAATAGGCCATTCTCCTCCGCATAAACTTTTGCTTCCTGCAACCATACAAAATTTTATTTAAAGAAACATCATATAAGCAACAACCTTCCCCTTTCCCTTTGCACCAAAAAGAGAGGAAGAGAGAGAGTGTAACTTAGCACTATTCATAAAGTTGTTTCATCATTACCAAGTTTGAGCATACTAGCATTGATATGCAACAAAAATTTCCCAGAGATCTCTCTATTCTCTATGGGATTCAACCAAATCATAAAGATCAAATAAACCGCTCATTATGATTCAAATAGTTTTTTATCATTTATCACATTATAAAATCCACTCACCAAAGATTATAGCCTTCTGTTTACAATTTTAAACACCTCATCCAAATAGGTATAGAAGAGTCATGACCAAGAATAACAAACCACCCAAAAAAAAGGAAGACGGGGTGGCAGCCGACAAAATAGCAGTTTCAAAATATAAATTAGAAAATTGCTCTCAACCTTTATAAAGATAGGTACTATCTGAGAGGATATATAGGGACACATTCACATACACACAAAATATATTATGCAACATTTTATACAATTATCAAATATATTATTATATACATAGCTACTAGGCTAATCAAAGAATGCCCCAAGTTTAATTTCCTCCAACATATATATATATATATATATATATATATATATAGCTCAGAGTTCAAGATTCTCGAAAAACAGTCATTACAGTTCCAGTTAAAAGTACAAAATGATAAATATGTAGGCTGCTCTGTGTTATAAAAAGAGCAAGGAAGGAGCAAGCTTTGAAGTAGCAAAGCGGGTCAAAGAAAACAAAGAAAAGTCCAACATTTTCACAATCAAGAGGCAATAAAAACAGGCAAAACTATGGCGTAATGTTCTAGAACAAAAAATCAATTCAATTTATTTCGATTTTCATCCTTTTCATCCGATAAGTTCAAACCTATGAGACTTAAAGAATAACGGAAAAGAGTAGAATATAATGAAAACAAATTAAAGTAGTGGGGTTAAATAAATAGCAAAGTAATTAAATGAAAAATTATATAGAAACAAGATTCCAAATAAACAATTTCAAAATTAAAAAGGATCTTTCTGATTCTCAAATGAAAGGCACAGACAATGTAAATGATCAGAAAAAAATAACACTAGGTTACTTTGCAATAATTATAACCTATTTAATACTTCACAATAACACTAGGTAACACTTTGGAAAAAAATAAACAAGCAACATATTTAATACTTCTGTTAAATTTTAGTAAAAGTTGTCAATATTTAGTTAATTCAATCTATCATAATTAATGGAAGCATTTTGACCATCATAATTAATGCAATCTATCACTATTCAATCGTTTTTCACCTTAAATAGACATGACAAGAATAATTAACTGTTATGTTTTCCTTGTAAACATTGAAGCTAATGGGTTATCTTCATCTTGATAATAAGATTATCTGATATCTGTAAATTGCTATCTTCAACACTCATAAATTAAAGAGTAGTGTTTTCAGAATCCTTTATAATTCTTATCAGCTTACCAAGCTGTTATTCCTGGATGTCATTCCTATCAGATCAAAGAAAAAAAAACGGAAGAAGAAATGAAAGGCAAAATCAAAGCAGAAACACTTATACTTGCCTCGGCTGGGACCTTCCTTGCATCCAGCAAATCAGCTTTGTTCCCAGCAAGTGCCATAACCATATTCGGATTGCCTTACCACCAAGAAAAACAAAAATACAGGAAACAAGAAATTAGCCACTAGATGCCAGTAAAATATATTCACATAACAAATTTTATAAGGAGCATATAGAAAATAAAAACATCACATATTCTTTATATCCAGCACTCATTCAAAATAAAAAGGGATAATATCACAACTAAAACCAAAAACTGCTGATTAAAGATGACTACTCAGAACCCTCAGAGCTAAATGTTTATGTAACATAAAGAATCTCTACAGGAGACCAAAAAATGTATCATTACCTTGTGCCTGAAGTTCTTGCACCCATTTCTTTGCCCGCTCAAAAGAGGCCTACAAGGAAACCAAAAAGGAACAAAGTAAACAAGTAGATTCTTGCTTAAAAAGTACCTGAAATAGTTATCTGCACTTTTAACATTAGCAGCCCAAAGATTTTAGGCACGTACAAATGTTCTGAGTGTTAACTGACTTAATTCTTTAATCTCCTTTTATTTTATAAATAGCAGAGATTGTAGTGAATGAGAAAAGAGAAGGACAAGAAGAGAGCAACTGAATACATAGAATTGCATATCCCGTCCCCTCCCAAAAGAAAAAATAAGAATAGTAATAATAAAAAGGTATGTTGCATATAATTGACAAATGTAAGCATATGTACTCAATTCTTCTTCTCTCATAATGTAAGAGGCTTACATTATATGTTTCTAAAGGTCTTACAACTTCAAATTCTTCTTAACTTACGGAATGAGAAAATAAGAGGCTTAAATTGTATACTTCTAAAGGTCTCACACCTCAAATTCTAACTAGTAGGTTGTCGAACAACAAAGGGGAATACTTACTTGATTTGATATGTCATAGACAATAATTGCAGCTGCAGCTCCTCTATAGTACATTGGAGCCAAGCTATGATATCTCTCTTGACCTGCTGTATCCCAAATCTCAAATTTTACAGTAGCGTCATTTACAGCCAATGTTTGAGAGAAAAAGGCAGCACCTATCGTCGATTCCTACAATATCAAACAACGAAAGTCAAAACTCTGGAATCCCAAAGTGAAATGCTCTTTAGCAATCATATGACTGTCCAAATACCTGAAATTCAACAAACTGGCCTTTAACGAAGCGCAGTACAAGACTCGACTTTCCAGCTCCAACATCTCCAAGCAGCACCTAAAGCATAAAGCAGAAAATCAGCATCAAAAAGGAAAAATTATGCAAAAATAAAAGTAACTCTAAGAATACAAAAGGCACCCGTACAGCAATTGTAAACAATAACCATATAATAGAGAAGCAATAAATGGATTACTGCTACTATTTGTCTATCAAACAAATCCAAATTTCACTAGTGTTGAAACTCATACAAAATAATTGGCATTTAGAAGAAATGAATCCATATTCATACCAATTATAAGCATTTTAGATTGATAGCGTACCCATTCAACATAGAGATTGGATCTAACAACTAACATACATTCGCAATAAAGATAGACAAAGCTCAAATCAGAAAATTCACAATCAAAACAGACCCAACAAAATTAACCATCAAAGTTACGCTCAACGAAGCAAAACAGACATGGAAACAAAGACAAAAACTTAACCTAAATGAGAAACGAAAAAAGAACGCGCAAAATCTTATCAAAATTCTAAGAAGAGTCAAACCCACATCACAATTTGCATAAACGGACACAAAAACAAACAATCCACAACACAATCGAACAAATTAAGATACATCCATCTGAAAATTCCGTCAAAATAGAATCAAAAACCAAAAATTGAGACGTTTGATGATGAAAACTAACCAATTTAGCATTGATGTTTTTGTTTCCCGTTGTCGCCATGAAGACTGCCGTTGACTGGATCAAAATCGGATCAACAAATTAATATAAATTCAAAGAATCAGTTTGTATTTCGAAGAAATTCAGATAAAAAGAGGACCCGGACGAGAAGGTAAATGGAGAAGGACAGCGATTTATCGTATTCTTTACGGAGAATTGGTTTTTTTTTTTTTTTTTTTACCTAATTGTTAATGTTTTATATAATTTTATTTTAGGAAAATTACAATGTACCCCACTGAACTATTAAGAAAGAACAGATACCCCTTACACTTTCAGAAAATGACAGATACCCCCCTGGAGTCCAAACACCGCCATTTTGCCGTCAACTTGGGAAGAGTAATTGTATCAATGAAGAAACTATCACGCTATCATAAACATATACAGTTCCCATTATACGATACCTGTAAGTTTGAAGAAATGCACTAATCTGTCCACATTCCAGAATCCATCAGCAAAAGACAAGGAAAGCAAGAAATGAAATACATCCTGATGTGAAGTACATGGAAATGCCAAGAGAAAACAGATTGAGCAAATCGATCCCAACCCAAAATTTGATTAAAGCAAGCTTGACAACACAGTATAACCTGGTATTCTTCACCAAAGAGCACAGAAACAGACACTCCAAAAGCAGAGTCAGATGAACACACTACTACTCAGAGTGTTGATGCTAATTATTTACAGTTTCCTGATCCTCTAATGAATCCTAATACAGCAAAAATCAGAATCCGAGCAAAGGAATGAAAATAAACAGAATCGGTCAATACCCAGAAAGCAAATCACGAAATAACAGATGTGTTAAGCAACAAAATAGAATCTTTTTCAAAAGCACGGAAATCAGATTGCAGAGCTCACCTCCAACAAAGGTGTCTACAAAAATTGAAGAAGAAACGAAAACAACCGATACAAAACCAAGTAATGCAAAAGCTAATAGAAAAGTATTATCACATTGCGTAACGGAGTCAATGAGTAAAATTATAAATTTAAGAATAATAACATTTTGGTACCTAAAGTTTAGATAAATAATAAATGAAAACATATATTATTTGATTTTAATAAATTAATCCATATTATTATCATAAAATTAAATAATATTAAAATAAAAAAATAAAAATTAATCGTTAAAATTTTATTTTACACAAATTAATATGCTATATTAATAAATTAAATGAAAAAATTAATATCGTGCTAAAATTTTAGAAAACATGAATTATTTTAATAATAAAAAATCAATATTAAAAAGTACAGATAATTCTAATAATATAAAATTTTAATTAATAATTATAATAATTCATTAAATATAAAACTTAACAAGAATAATAAATAACAAATGAATAACAATAATATGCACATAAATACGTACAATATTCTATAAATTAATTGACCTAATCAATTATTCATAAAATTGAAGATGAATTTTAATATATACTATGAATGTAAGCATATAATTATAAATTTAAAATTAATTAATTAAAGTTTTTGCTATTTAAAAGTATTTTTAGTAGTATTAAGGATTTAAAATTTATGATCTCGGCTTAAGAGTAAAAATATAAATTAAAAATAAGATTAAGAATCAGCATATGTGAATCCATTGTATTTAGTTTTTTTTTTAGTATAAAATAATAATATTTTGATAATAGAATTTTCAAAAAAGGTAAACACATATATTTTATAAAAATATATATATATTTTATAAAAATATATATATATTTTATAAAAATATATGAGGGTATTTTAGAATATACATATCTGTACTATATCCTAAGTAAATATTATACACTCTTATTATATTCGTATCACATATAATTTTACCCTAAGTAAATATTATACACTCTTATTATATTCGTATCACATATAATTTTACGCTTATCATGTACTTATTATTAAGATAAAATATAGACAAATATACTAATAAATTATGTATTATTTATGAGTTTAAATGACTTTATATCATTCTTTTGTATTTATTCAATTTAATGTAAGAAAATTTTTTGAATTTTTGTTTATTTACTCAGGGTAAATAAATAATTGTATAAAATTTTATTATCAATTTAGATGATAGAGATTAATTTATTAATATCATATAAATCAATCTTAATTTTTTATTTATCAAAGTTTAGAGACTACAATATTATTATTTTACTTAGGTTATTAAGTATAAATTTGTGACTACGGTAAATTTTATTAAAGTAGGGGTAATAAGTAATTTTTCCTTGCTTTTATAGAACTTCCCTCTTGTATCATTAAATAGTCGCTCATTAATACAACTCCAATATTATTTGATTCCAAATTCAAAGCAATGCCTATTGTAACCATATTCCATGTAATTGTGTACCTCAAATAAGAACTAATAAAGAGACCCATGATCCCATAGAAAGACATCACGATCCTTTGTGAGAAAAAATTAATTTGCTGAAATAAAAATAAATATATCAAATTCCTATCAAGATAACTAAAAATTAATGAATTAGTGTAGTATATTCATATAATAACATATAAACAATAAGAACTAACATTCTTATTGAGACTCGTTGAAGTAGATTAGTCTTTTTAATCAATTAAAATCCCTTCCTAAACTATATAAACTTCTTCTAAAGCATACGGTTTTTTAGATGTAGATGATGATATCTATACAGATGGATCTTATATATATCATATAATGAAGTATCAATGAGTGAATATATAAGAATCCAAATCTGTCGAATTACTTGTATAAGTCATTAGTCCGATCATTTGTAAGAGGTACCCGTAATAACAAACTTGCAAAATGGATCTATTTATCATAAAGAGATTCGTTGTTCTTGATTAAATTGTCTTTAATAGCTTACTTTAATTTTTTTACAAAAATTTATTCTTTTTATTTTAAATTTTAAAGCTTTTCCAAACTTAAATTTACTTTTCTCCGACTTATTCTTTTCTTTAAAATCACTCTTTCTATTAACAATGAAGACGACGGTAGTATAATTTTGACGACGAAATATGATCACCAACATTAAGTGATTTATAAATATATATTTTATATGTGAATTAATTAATTAAAAAGAAAATTTTTAAATATAAATTTATAATTTAATATTAATTAGGTAGTGTAAAATATTTATACTCATTATAGATGTAGATTGCATTACAAAAGTCTTAGATGGATCAAAAAATTCCTTTATTTATATTAAATATATTTTTATATTTATAAGATATAAGATTTTATTTATATTAATATAAGAATTCTTTATCTTTATTATCAAAGAATTATTGATGAATTTTTTTAATCGGGTGAAATTTAATTTAATAAATTATATAATTTTTCATATGTGTTCTGATATTGGAGATATACAGTAAAAATTTAGCTTCTTTTCATTACACTTAGAACTCGTCTTTTAGGGTTTTATCAATTAAGCTTAAACCCTAAGTATAACGATGGCAGTTGAAGCTGCTCCTTCTTAATAAAAACCAGAGAGTTGGGAAATTTCCAAAATTCAAATCTCAGGTAACAAAATTGGAGTTTGCCATTTTCATTCTCTTTGATTTCAATTCAGATATTTTTCATAGTTGTTCGTACTGTTTGGGAATTAATTGATGTTTAATCAGAATTTCCTTTCTATAAATTTCATAGCTGGCCATGGTATTACCCAGAATCCATAAAAGGGTATTTAGCTTGTCTAGAATGGTCACTCAACTAAATCATTTTCTTGTTTTCTGTCCTGTTTTCAATGAAAAACCTAGTATCATGCAAAACCCTTGTTTTATTTCTGTTAAAGTTCGATCCTTTTGCAGTGCTAGACTTACCCACCAACCAAAAGTTTCACTTCCTGATTCAACTCCTTCGTCCACTTTAATTGCCAGCCGGGTCTCTCGGCATGCTAGAACTGAAGCTCAAGATGTGCTTTTTGATTACTTGCATTCTACTAGGACCTTAAGCTACTTGGACGCTGAGCATATCAGCAAGAACTCACCACATTTTGTTCAAAATTTGTTGTCCAAGATTGATAGCGATAAGGACGTGACTCGTTCTTTAAGTAGATTCCTGAGGTACAATCCTATTAATGAGTTCGAGCCATTCTTTGAGAGCTTGGGTTTAAGCCCATCTGAGATCTCTTCTTTTCTTCCGCGCCACTTGATATTTTTGAGTGATGATGAAGTCATGCTTGATAACTTCCGTGTTTTGTGTGATTATGGGATTCCTCGTAGTAAGATGGGAAACATGTATAAGGAAGTGACAGAGATATTTGGATATGATTATGGAGTCTTGGATTCAAAACTTCGAGCTTATGAAAATCTGGGTCTAAGTAAAAACACGGTCATTAAACTTGTCAATTGCTGCCCATTGCTGTTGATTGGTGGTGTTGATGGTAAATTTGTGAAGGTTCTTCAGAAACTAAAGGAACTAGGATTCAAGAATGATTGGATTGGAGGCTATTTATCTGGTAAAGGCACCTACAATTGGAATCGAGTGTTTGAAACGATAGATTTTCTTGACAATGTGGGTTACAGTGAGGAGCAGTTGTGTAACTTATTCAAGATGAATCCTGCATTAGTTTTTGAAGGTTCGGGGCGGAAGGTCTATGTATTGTTTGGCCAGTTACTCAAATTGGGTCTCAAGATGAATGAAGTTTATTCCTTATTTACGGAAAACCCACAGCTCTTGTCTGCCAAGTGTGTGAAAAATCTCTTAAAAGCAGTGGGATTCTTGGTAGATATTGGAATGGGAATAAAAGACATTGCAAACATAGTATCTAAGCATGCAGAGCATATGGGTTCCTGTTCTCTCAAAGGACCTAAAACTGTTTGCAGAGAGTTAAAAGTTGGGAGAGATGGTTTATGCCAAATTATAAAGGACAAACCATTGCAGTTGTTCCATTTGGTATCTAAAACAAAAGTTAAAATCAATGAACAGGTAGATCGTCAAAATCCAAGTAAACATCTGGAGAAAACAACATTCTTATTGAGTTTGGGGTATGTGGAAAACTCGGAAGAGATGACAAAAGCTTTAAAACAGTTCCGAGGCAGAGGGGATCAATTACAGGAGAGGTTTGACTGCCTGGTACAAGCTGGTTTGGACAGCAATGTTGTCAAAAACTTAATTAAACGTGCTCCGATGGTGCTTAACCAGACCAAAGACGTGCTTGAGAAGAAGATTGATTGTTTAAAAAATTATCTAGGTTATCCACTTCAGTCTGTAGTGGTATTTCCAGCATATTTATGTTATGATTTAGAGAGGATTAATCACAGATGTAAAATGTATGTGTGGCTCAGAGAGAGAAGGGCAGCAAAGCCCACATTGTCCTTGAGCACTATCCTTGCATGTTCAGATGCAAGATTTGTGAAATATTTTGTAGACGTCCATCCTGAAGGTCCAGCCATGTGGGAAAGTTTAAAGAAATCATCAAATTTGAGCTAAGGCTAAGTCAATCCTTTATTAATATGTTTTTGTTTCAATTAATTTTTTAACTTAAAAGTCTGATTTGCTAACTTGCATACATATGTAAATTGTCATGTGATTCTTTCTTCTTGTCTGCTCTGTCAGTTGATAATATTGACATGTTTGTTCAACAATCATCTGTGATCAATATATAAAGCTAATTGTTAAATTCTTTCTATATTTCTACTGTGTAATCAACTGAAATGAAAAATGACAACAGGCTGCAAAACAGGCTGGGTAACAGAGTATAAGATATTTAAATGCTGACAATTTTTGCATTGATATGGATTAAGCAACTTTTAGTATAATATCATTCCACTTTTAAGCAAGGGTTGGATGCCTTAAGTGATTACACGGCTTCAGTTCAGTTGGTAGTTAAGAGCCTAGGATGAGAGTTGTGATACCTGCTGAACATAATTGTTGGCTTTCAACCAAAAAGATTTGTTCAAATTAGAGTGGTTTAACTACGGTGATTAGATCCTTAACCCGCTCTTCATATATGATTAAAGTTTCACGATTCTTTTAATTTGGTTCAAATGTTGCACTTACAGCGCCTTATTTATTTTATGCTGGTTTTGATCTGTAAGAGGGCATAGGTAAAGAAAACAGTTCTTGAAAACTTAGAACAGCCACAGTGACCCAGAATGCTTAAAGCTTGAAATTTATCAGCGATAATTATCATCCAATCCCCTAATTTTCACATTTAATTATTTGGTCCTTGCTCTTATTGGACTTTCAACAGAGATATATAACTGAATCATAATTAGTTTGCATATTAAACAGGTCACTATGTTTATACAAAGTATTGGAAATGTCTCCTTCCGGGAAATCAAATTTTCCTTCCCTTGATAGTGTTGTTTTGGCTAGGTTTTTTCCTACTTTCACCTTTTTCCTCTCTCTTTACAGCCAGAAGAGACGAGGTAAAAGGAGTCCTATCTGATTCATCGAAACTTTTTGGTTGCCAGCTAATTTTACTGTTTTGGGCTTTTGGGTCGATGTTGTATGCCTGAAGATGCTGAATAGGCGGCCATTGATTGGTTCCATGGATAAAACTTCTTACAATGGTATCTTGCTAACGCTGAAATTAGTAAGGGACTAGATTTACATTTATAGAATTTCTTTTTTGAAAGAAGATGCTGAGTAGAAAAGACAACCACCATTCATCTTCAGATTACTTGACATGCTTTTGCTGAAATATTTAAGCAAATTTATGAGCTTGGGGAATTTTGTTGAAATGCTTTCCTCATTTTTTATGCATTTAGGACTAGAGATAAATTCCCAAGCTGTAAAGCATATTGAGGTGTAAGTAACTCAATGAAATGGCTTTACTCACAGGGAATCGCAGACTAGTAAAGATGGCTAATATTCAAAGTTGCTTCTTTATTCAGGTAAATGTCAATGGAGGAATAAAGCAGCAGCCTACTATTCTCAGGGAGCTTCCACAATTTAGCTGAATCATAATTGGCAGTAATATTGATTCCTCCTTTTTTTAATTTGCAGATTCTTCCTTGGCTGCTACTTAAATCACATTTCTACTTTACCAACACAAGGAATTAGTTCTGCTTGTATTTTGCCCCTTGGTTGGGATCAACTTCCAAAGAATGATTCCCGATATTGCTTCCTTAGATGCCATATTCTATGAAAGTGCTAAGATTTTGAAACCCTTACTTCCATTACTGGTCCTAAGATGCTATATGTTCCACTGAGAAATAATAAATCAAAATGTTTATGACATGTTGTGAGATAAAATTAGCGATTAAGGAGAGGAAACTACTGTAGCCCGGCGGTGAGCTCGAACTTCAGGTTATACCCCGTTGTAAGCTAATATTATCTGTTTTTAAGTGGAAGTAGAATAAACCATCCTTACTCTGTTGTGTTGCTTGTGAATTTCTCTCTAATTATATGTGATGGTTTGAGTCGTGATGCAAGTAAGTTATTTAATTTCAATTACTCTCCCATTCATTAGTACCCCCTGGTATTTTGTATCTATTCAGCATATCAGCTAATCTTTGAACTCTGCATTTTCAATTCTAGAGAAGAAAAAGTTAATGAAAAGAATCTTTGAAGTGCCAATTTATGTCTCTATTTGACCATCCGAAAGGATAAAGAACAGAAAAAAGTTACAGATACCAAATCAGAACCAGAGAGAGAGAGAGAGAGAGAGAGCATTGTGCCTTTCAACTAACAGAAAGCCATATCAATTTCATTCGGCAAGAAAAATGGAAAAAATAGTACTTTTCCAGGCAATGTCTATAATACTTGTCAGTTTGTTCTAAAAATTATTTTCTAGGATTTACTTGTACATAGATCCAAATTCGCAAAGAATATGTAAGAAAATTCAGTGGCAATTTCCCCAAGATAAAGTTTCTTCTGTGTTACCGAAGAACATTTCTCTATAAGCTATTGTAAGTATGATGCTCATATTGACTTGGTTGCAACACAAGTAATAACAATATACAAAGAGCCAAGTGTTAACAGGCTCTCACCAGAAACTTTCTTCAAAAACTCTGAATTCAGTAATCAGGCTTATTAGTGTCATCTTTTACAGGCTATCATAATTTTCTGAGCTTGTATTTTCCACCATCTTTTAAACATGATGAGGATGATGCGGAAGACAAACCAGAGTGCTCAGCTTTGTCCTTACTGAACGCCTTCTGAACCTCCTCTTTAAGCTCCATGAAGCGTGTCCTCTTCACTCGCTGCTCATAGTGGTTGCCCTTCTCAAGGTAAAACAAGTCTGGAAGGTCGTCCTCCATAAACTTATCCAAAACTTCGGAGCAATGAGGGAAATAGCGTTGACCCATCTCAACTGTTATCATGACAACCACACAGTTTAAACACAAGCAATTGTAACAATGAAATATATGATACATACGCACTCGCACAGAGTCAACATTCTCGTTCCTCAAGCAATTGCTTTCTGTCACACCTAATATTTTAGAAATCTTTCTCTCTTTTGTCCTCTTGTGTTTTAGGAATATGGAAAAAAAAAACAGTATAATCAAGGTACCCATGTGTGTAACAAACACAACAACACGTTTTTCATTTAACATTCTTCGAAGCCATAAATGATTGAACTAAACTTGAAATATAATAATCGCAGTCAAGACTCACTAATCACATCTTACCCGTCGGATACTATAACTGGTAACTTAACTAATCTAGAAGGGTTGATTCAGGTTATTAGATTCTAACCCCAAGCTTTTGACAGCCTTACCTGCCCCTAGATAATTCGGGTGGATAGTAACACATTCCCAGTCAATCATCTTTAGAAAATAGAAAATGTTAGATAACTCCTTCGTATAAAAGTTAAGGGAGAACAGAAAAAGTCATTCATACAATCAAAATTAAGATAAGCAACATATCTGAATGGAAAATAATTGAAAATTTGCAATTACCTGTTTTCATCAGGGCTTCCATCCTAGAACGAAGTCTTCTGTTCTGCATTACAGGTGTCTCATTTAAGTCAACCTCCCTTAAGTTTCCACTCGAACCTTTTGGAGCAGCGACACCAGAAAACTCATCTGTTGTCTCAGTATGCGCAATATGCATGGCTAACTTAGCTTCTGTAGGGAAGAACAATCGGGCAAATGCAACTGCAGGGTAACAAAACCACGTAGAAATTTTCCGACTAAGTATCATAATAGAGACAAAGAGACGAATTAGATTGTTGAATTGGGGGTCAAGCCACAACATGTAAATAAGCTCCATGAATGGGACATCTTTGCATGTGCAAGTAATTATATTTCGATATAAGCACGTCTGAGTCTCACCTAGTCTGACTAAGTATACAAAAGCCAAATCTGATGAGATTAAACTATCTCTTATCTCTATGATCTCATATATGCAACCTGCAGGAGCACCACTAGCTTGACTTATCACTGGATTTTAACATCTAGAATTTCTGCATTTAGCTCATCCAATGGCCTTGGATTTCAAACCAAAGCACTCAACAGCAAAATAATTTTGTTGCTTAAAACATTCAACTTTCATAGACGTTCAAAAATTTTATTTATTTAGAGTGTAGTAGAGATGACAAAATCCATGTGGCAGGCCCTTTATATGTTGGCAAAAGTAATATCCAAATGCAAAGTGAAAAATCAAGAGACTGTTTTAGGTCTCTATACATATTAATCACTTCAACTTTGATACTGTACTTTCGGATACCACTTTACTACTAAGACTTCAAACATTTCAAGTGAGAGTATAAACCAAAATTCTAGTATGCGGAATAATACCTCTGTTTTCTAGGTACAGCAGCTTCATGTGCAGATCATCAGCAAATGTCTGGGAAGTGTTGAATGCATCACCAGCCATTGGATTCCTCCTCATTTCTCTCTCTAGAACATCAACACATATCCGGTCTTTATTTGTTTCTTTCCCCTGCTCTGTTTTCGTATTATAATCTTTTGGCCTTGTCAATCTCCGACAGATGGTTACAGCACTTCGTCCATCAAAAGTCAAATCTGATGCACAAGCTCCTTTAGTCAGAAGCGATACTATTACTGACGGCTCCTTTCGCATTGCACCGATATGGAGAACTGTATAACCCCGAGAATTTCTAAGGTTGACATTAGCCAATCCAAGGCCAAGAACCTCAGATAACACCTTTGGATCACAATATGCTGCAGCATAATGGAGCGCATTTGCTTCATCTAAGGTTATATCAGACTCAGATAACAGAAGTCTCACAAGTTCAACATCATCGGAGTCTAGTGCCTTGTGTATTCTCCTGATTCTCTTTTCTTGCAAAGGGTTCACAGAAAGTGTATTATCTTCATCTTCAGGCAGAGACTTGCGGCGAAGCATTCTAATTTCCTCTGCAACTTCACTGGGAAGTTCTTTGTCAATGCAGATAGTATCAAGATCTGAACGTGCTACTCTATCAACACATTGAGCAAGAAGCTGACTTGATTGACAATGGAAGGCAACCAAAAGGATTGGAATAACATCTTCCACAAGAGCCTTCTCAACAAAGTTAAGAAGACGCCGCTGCAAAAATGTAGATAATGAAATTGTCATAATTTTCTCTTGGTGTCTACAAACCTAAATTTGATAGATGTGGATAACAAACTAAAAACAAAATGGCTCTCAAAACCTAATATATATAACTTCAGTTAAATAAACTTCATAAATGCACAGAGCTATAGTTTTCAATCATGTAAATGAGTCACTAATAGAAAAGAAGGAAATAATTTATCAAAAGGAAAGGAGGAAAAAGGCAGTAACAATAATAATTGAACCTAGGCCAATAAAATGAACATGTGCTAAATGATGAGTCAACTATTCTGCAATTATGAATTTGTTAAGAATATTTGCGAAAGTATTTTTTGGGTAACAAGATTAATGATCCAGAAGACAGTTCCCAAGTGATAGAGAGTGAATATTGTAGAAGTGAAATTATATCTGATATACTTCACATCACATTATTTGCTGCTCCATTGATACTGTAAAACTTATAGGTAGAACTCTGCCTCTTCATCATGAGTAATAAACCATAAGCAAGCAAACATAGTGAATCACACCATTGCAACTACTAAACTACATCTAAGGCATGCATTTCATTAGTTACTTAATTTGCTCTGCGAAAGTAAACTATATCCAGCATACTGACCTGGAAAAGTGATGCCAACTCCGGCACTTGAAATATAGATGAGGCATACATCATCTCCACTGCAAAATTAATGGCAGGGTTACATGCATCATGAGCACATATGTCATCAACGCAAGTTGATACCTCCATTGGATAATGCTTCAGCTTTCCAGTATACAAATAGCTCAAGAAAATAAAAAAGGCTTCATATCCAACCTTGCCATATGGCAACAGCTCACTTATACAATACTTTGGTTTTCCTTCTTTATCACTTGATTCCTTCTCACGCTTAAACAAATCATGAAAAAACTTACTCCTAGCGGCCAAAATACATCGATGAACACCAACAGGGGTACCCTCAACAGTGATTTCAGCATCACTATAATCACTAGTGGAATCAACCAAGAGTTGCTCCAAACTAGAGCTAAGCTTGCTTAGACTTATTACTTCAAGATTAGGCCCTGACTCAGAAACCGAGGAGTAGGAAATATTATGACTAAATGAACCATTTGACAGATGTGAAGATGAAGTAAAGCTCAAAGACGATGATGGTTCAGTTGAATTAGCCATTTAAAAACTATAGTGAGAGTTTATGCTATGGATCATGAAACTTGAAGAAAGAATGAGTCATGGTTTCCTTAAAGCCTCAAAGCAGAACTACCTAATACCTAAACTAAAGCTAGAGAAACAAATACTAAGCATATATAAACTGGGATCCCTCCAATTGATCAGAAAATGAGAAATCATTCATTTCTAACTCTCAAAAATCAGACCTTCTTATGTGGTATTAGAGGAAAATACCTATACAAAATAAATATTCACAAAACTAAAATTGCTATCAAATTCCAAATTCTTCACCAGAGCAACTATAAAGTAAAACTGACATCAAAGACTCTAAATTGGAAATCACAAAGAGAAACTCCTGCAAACAGTTCTTTTACCATATTACAGGAATTGAAACAGTCAGCTTGAATTTCCAGCGCCATCTAATCACCATAATAAATCATAAAACCCCAGAAAAACTACAACATCAAATCTTAAACATCAAAAAGAGATTAAAAAAAAAACTTTCTTTCTAATTAAATCCAGAAAACAATTGAGCACAAAACAATTTCCCAGTTGCTATCAGATCTACCAAAAAAACAAAACAGCTGACCCAGTGCAAAATTACGTCATAGCACGGAGGGAATTACAGAAACCAAGAAACAGCTTAGACTAGTTGTAATGTTGGTATGAAAAGAAGATGAGAGGAAAAGGGAAGGGGGGTAAGAACAAAACTAGTGAATTAAATTATGGAGAGGGGAAATGACCGCCACAAACAGAAGTAAAACGTGTACCACCACGTCAGTGTAACACGAAATTTCGTATATCGTTTTCAACGAGTACAGTAACCAGAGACAGGGGAAAAAAAAATTTATTTATTTAAGAGGAAAAAGAAGGGGAATTTGGAAAGGAGTCGTTAGGAGATGAAGTCGTTTGGGTGACGACAGAAATGCCGTAAGCAAATGTAGCTGGGTTCTTCTTATGTCAACAATGGCGTCATTTGATAGAATAGTTGGTCAATAAATTCAGAATTTAATATTAATAAATAATTGAAAAAAAAATAGTCTTTTTCTTTTGGAATCTTTTTAAAATTAAATGAAAAATATAAAAAAATTTGTATTGTAGAGACAGCTGACATATAGACTACTGGCAGACAAAAGATGTTTGGTATCCGAGAAAGATAGGAAACTGCTAAGAAAATGCTAACACCTGGACATTTGGATAATAACATTCGCATCCTTAAAATTTATAAAAAAACAATTGGAGACATGGTTTTGAATATTTGACAAATGAGTCCCTACAACAGTGCAACTCTAGTTGCCGTTTCCTAAAATCGCGGGATAGGGCGGAGTAAATTCGAGAAAAATTTTCATCCTTATTAGTAGAGTAGCAATATCAATAATTAACGTGGAACTAAACTCATTTAAAATTTATGACTAGTTTAAGACTTTAAAATTTAACTCTTTTGAAAATTGGGATGGGTTCAAAAAAATTTTGTCCCGTTTTTTTCATCTTATTTACCATAAAAAATTACAATAGCTCGGATTATTATAATTGGCCTAAAATTTCATCTCATCATGTAGCAAGGCTTTTTAGTTCGATTATAGCAAACGTTGTAACTTACTGCAACAACACTATAATTCAATTAAAACAAGATGAAATAGGGACGAGTTGAGGTCGAATTAATTAGATTAAACAAAAAGGAACGAGTTGGTCTTAGCCGCATTTCTTTTAAAATGAGAAAAGGGTATGTTTAGAGATAAATTAAATTTAAATGGGATAGGTTCGATGATTGCAAAATCTGTTCCATTTTCATCCCTATTTGTTATTTGCTAAGGATGAAATTATTGTGATTGAGAAACTATATATTGAATTGTTGTTTCATTAAATATTAAGGATGAAAAAGATATTATTGTTGAAAATTTATCAATTTTCACACATAGACGGGGTCAAACTTTTGAGATTATAGTAAAAAAAGGTAAATAAATCACATTTTACAATTTTTTTAAAAAAATTAATTTTAGTTTTTTTAATTAAGATATGGTTGCTTTAATTATTAGCCTTGTATAACATGTTTCACATTATTTAGTATCGTGAAAGTAGTTTTAATGAACATTTATAAAAAAAAAAGTTATCCAATATATATATACGTAAATATTTTTTTATTTTTTTAAAAGCTAATATAGGATAGATATAACTCAAAAATAATTTTTATTTCGTAAAGACATAATTATAGAATGTATTATTTAAAATTATTGAATAGTTTATAAAAAAAATTATTTTATTTGAATGTAAGATATGAATAGGGTTATAATTGAAATAGTTTTTTAAATGAAAATTTTATAAATTATTGATTAAAAAAATGAATAATAATTGAAATTAAATGGGTGGGAAGATCTTCTTAGAATTTCCCCTCTAAGTTTGACTAGTTTAGCACGAGATTCACATCACAAGGCCAAAGTAAAGCAATAAACAAAAGGAGTTGCCAATAAAGCATGTGTTTGGAGGAGATTTGTTTCGACTTTCAAGGCCAAAAGTAAAGCAATAAACATGAAAGTGTTTCTTGAAAGTGTTGCCTCATTGTGAGCTTGTATGGGTGGGTGGTGGGTGGGTTATTGTTTAATTGAAAATAGGAAATTGCTTGCTTTTTCTCTTAGACTTTGATAATCACTTTCAAACGCTCCAAGTTTGTGTCTACATATGTGAGTTAAATACATTGATTTAGTATAAATTTCTGTTAAAAATATATTAAAATAATAACTTTTTTAAAGAAACAAAAAGTTAGAAAACACAATGAAAGATATGAATATTTAATTAACAGTGAAATTTAGAAGTTATAAATTGTTTTAAGTAAACAAGTTAAATTTTAATTTTGTGTTATTTTCAATCGATTACTCTAAATTTGTTATGATTTTATTGCGATACAATGATTATTCTGATACTACATAATAATACATAAAATTAAAGTTGTCTTACTGAATTACTACAACTTTTAAATATTCGTTCAAAGAATTTTAATAGTATAAAGATAAAATAGTTTTTTCTATTCAACCCACAACCGTTGTGTTTGTTAATTTGCTAGAAATATAGCTAGCTAGCTAGGAATCTGCAGTTGAAGGAATAACTGTTTAAAAAAGAGAAGATATTGAGAGAATAATGAAACTTGATGAGGTAGAGAGAGGGAATAGAGTTAGGGTTTGGAGCACTTGAAATAAAATATGGTAAAATAAATTTTTTATATTTGTTGTCATTTTAAAAAATATTAGAGTTGTAATTGTTCATTTAGAACCTTATATAAAGGGTATCTTAGTCATTATTCTTACACTGCTAAAATTATTTAGACAATTACTAATAAAAATATATCTCATTTATAGAAATACAATTTTTATGTATAAATTAAAAATAAATTATAAATATTTTAAGATTAAAATGAAGATCGAAAAAACTAAACCTAATAACTTTAAAACTAATTTTAAGTTATATTTAGAATAAAATATTCTAAATTATTAGATTTAAATATAAATAAGAGTTTATTTTCAAGCCTAACTTACATAAACAACTATCTTCAAAAGATTCTTACTAAACTAACAAAGAATTTCATTTTCAAACTATAATACTTCTTTTTTTACGTTTTTAGTGAGCCCCACTATTAAGTGGGTAGACCTACAGTAAATAGAAAGTAACCCTTACCAGTGATAGTAAGGATCGAAAGGTCCTGACTCCTGACCACTTGAACTAGTCCAAGTGGTTAAATTATAATACTTCTATAATAAAAAATAGAAAAAAAAAGTATTTGAAAAATCTTTTCTCATTAATATTTATCAAATATTTAATTATAGTGTTTTCAAAACACGATAATCCTAAAAATTAAGTAGAGGCGGCGATCACCATAATTTAATATTTTAATCAAAGTTTAACAATATTTGAAAATTTTATTTTAAATATTATAATTTTACATAGTTTTGGCCACACCTATGAGCTAAAAAATAAACATTAAAAATTTTAGAGAATGTAGTAAAAAATAAGAATGGTTAATTAAGAATTAGGACTAAGGTAATTTGGCAAATGTGTTGACCACCATATTTCTCTTGATCTACCAATAATCAATTTATCTTATGTAATGTTTGTTTTTTTAATTTGAAATCTAAATTTGAGTGAAATTTAATATGTTTTTTTTTATTTTAAATGTCTCAATATAAATGTTAAATTATTTATTTTCATAAAAATAAAAAATTTGAAACTGATATATTAACATATATATCATAGAAATTTTTACACTAATATATTGAGTTATTGACATATATAAATATTAAGTAATAAATTAACAGTATTATTGACAAATGAAATATTTAAATTATTTAGACATTTACTTATTTATATTTAAATCAAATATTTTAAATTAATTATAATCAAATATTTTTAACAAATATTTAGATATAAGTTAAAAAACAAACAACTTTTATATTTATAAACTATATTTAGATACTTTCAGCTATTTAAATTAAATTTAATAATTATAATTAATACATCATAATTAATGTAAATATATAATACAATTTCAATCGTTAAAGTTAAATATAATAGTTTATAAATAGTGAAAAATATATAAAATTAAAATTGTCCTTGATTATTTTATATCCCTAATTGTGAGAAAATTATTCATTAATCCATGTTTATTTCATTATCATATTTATTAATAGTATTCAAAGAGGATAGATTTTAAAAATAAGGTAGACCTCTTATTGGGCTAGGAGGGTTTTTATGGGCCGAGCTTCTCTTTGGGCTTGGATTTTCACTATCCTCATACTCTTCATCATTTTCCAATTAGCTTTTCATTTTTTAATAAAATTTTTTACCAATAGCTTTAATTAATTAAGCAAAATTATGATTTTATAACTCTTTTATAACATTAATTGAGTATATTGATAAAAAAATCATCGATTAAATAGTTATTTCAATTAATTCTATTATTTTTTTAATAATTACGAATCTCATTAATACATTTTTATATGAATACATATTAGTCTTAATCTTCGATCACGAACATATTAAATGCTAATTTTTAATAAAAAAATAACGTATTCTTAAAATTAATTAATAATTAGTATAATTATTTATAAAAAAAATATAAAATTTAAATTATATAATTATTAAATTGAATTTTTAGCTGATTTATATGAAATACTATTTATCATATTTTATCTAATTAATAAAAATAAAATTAAAAATAATAATAATAAATTTTAAATTTTAAAATTTTTAATTATGACATATTTTAAATAAATATTTTTTTAAAAAAAATAAAAAATAAAAAAGAAGTGGGAGATAAGGCAGAAGCAATTGGTGTAAGGTCTATTTGTAGGGAAGTCTTAGTTATACGACGGCCACATTTTGTTCTTCGAGTCACGAGAAGTGCTTTTTATTTGTCATTTGACTTCCAACTATGCTTCCAAAAGTGCTTCTGATTGAAAAGTGCTTTTCCACATCCATGAAGATTCCATGCATGCATATATCTTTCAGTCGTCCATTTCCAATTTGGACTTTTATTAATTTAATTAATCAATCAATTAATTAATTATTGCAATAAATAAAGAAATTAAATGTATAATAAAGTAATAAATAATTATTTGTATCAAAATATAAATTATTGGTACGAAAATTTTAATTTAATTTATCATAATTAAAAAAATGCAAGCAACATTTAAAGGTGAGGCAATTCGGGCCGGTTTTATTTGAAAATGGAGAGAAATTGCTTAATTTCATCGTTTCAATTGAACCGGGAAATGGTAAATTGGGCCGGTTTTAATTTGAAAATGGAGAGAAATTGCAAAAATACAAAGAATAAGACATAAGAGAGAGAGAAGAAAGAAAAATGACATCGAAAAATGAGAGGAGGAGAATAAATAATAATTATAATAATTAATTAAATAAATAAATGATATAATAAATAATATAAAAACCAGAAAAAGTTAAAATCTTATCAATGAATAATATTTTAATTATATAATGTTGCAAAAAAATCTCTTGTCTTCAATTTCTTTGTTTTTGTTCATTGAATGCTTATTTTTCGATTAAATATTGTAAATAAATTAGATAATTTTTAATTACCATTCTCAATATTTTATATTTCAAATTTGTTTGTTTCTATTTAATTAATTTTTTCTGTTGTTTTCTTTTAAATTAGATTCTTTAAATATCAATAAGATAATATTTCATTTATTATTTATTAATAATATTTCATCCCATTAATTTTATTTTTATCTATTTATATTTAATAAATTCCTACCTAAAACTCTAATTAAAATTTGACTATCTAGTTTTGATTATTACAATTTTCTTTTGATTATAATAATTTAGATTTTTTGTATATATATTGTATATAATTTTTACACTAAATGATTTTAGTGTCGGTTACTCGAATAAGGACTTATTTGATATAAATAAATAAATTATATATTTATTTATAAAAACATAAAACTTAAGTAATCCAAATGTTACTATCCATTTTTTTATTTACATTTTATATAATTAAATTCATTCTCGACATTGATTGAATAATTAATTAATTAATTACATGCAAATAGAATATTCAAAGAAAGTGCCCCATAATTTTGAAATTTTCCATGGTCCCGTGAATGAACAATGAAATTCCAAATTACAAAAAGTTGATGGGTCACAATCAAACGGTCAATTTTTACTCCTATATATGATTCATCATATCTTGTATCACACCTTAGCGTTTCCTTTTCTTAGAAATAATCCATAAATCCAAGTGTATCCCAAATTGCATGTGATCATCAACTTGATATTTTTTTTCACTAATAATTAATATTTATTGAAATTTATAATTAAATCCCCACTTTCTAACTTTGGAATTTGAGATTTTATTGGCTAATCACCATGTTGATGTAACATCATATTATTGATTGATTAATTTAAGACATTTTCTTGTTTGCTACTTAGTTTGTATCACATTATTAAAATAATTGACTCATTCAACTAGGATTATTACAACTTTTTATAATTTTATGGTAAAATTTAAATTTATAATTTTTGTACTGTTAAAAAAAATATTACATATCGCATAGATTAATAAGTAATAATAATTTATTTCTGCTATTTATATATCATATTATTGTTTTTAAATATTTTATGTTTAACGATATGTAAATATGATCAAATTTGAGATTTAAACGATATTGCTTAATTTAATTTTTATTAAATTAAATTTTTACGATAATCAAATAAAAAAAAAGAAAATACGCATCGTGATTAAAAAAATAATGAAAAAAATATTTAGTAAGAATTATTTATTTGATAATATTTATCAAAAATTTATTGAGTTTAATTTAAACATAATACAAATAAATTTTTTTTCTAATTTTATTAATTTTTTTTTAAATTATTAGAAATCTTTGTTACGATAAATTTTTTTATATCATTTACGATAAATTTTTATTAAATTTTATTAAGTTTTAGTAAAAAATTAATATTGTAAAATTTACTATAAATCTTTGTTACAATATTTTTTTATATTATTTACAATAAAATTATATTAAATTATATTAAATTTCATAAAAAAATCATCAAAAATGAAAATTTAACTCTGATTTGTAAATAAAAATTAAAATTCAGAACCGGTTGGGTCCGGTTCGGTTAATGAAATAAATGAAGGATAACGTTTTTTAACTACATTGAACCGTACGGTCCAGGGTTTCTAACATTTGCGAAAGCGGAAAACATACAGCCAAATTGAAAGTAACCCGAAAGTCTTTCTTGTCTTATTTATGCGTTTTTCTTCACCTCTTCTTCCACATTCTCTCTTCTATTTCTTTGTTATCTTCAGTTGAATTATGAACCAAGTTCATTCATGGCTTCTCTGCAAAAGCTGCTCTCAGAGGAAGGATTTGAGCGAGGAAAGTTGACGAAAAAACAGAAGCAAATGAAGTTCAAAGAGAGGAACGCACCGGATGACTCTGTAGCTCTGCCTATTTACATCTGTCGTGATGTTAGAAGCTTTGATTTCTCCAAGCAGAAGGAAAAGTCTGTGAAGGAAAAAGGGTCTGATTCGGAGAGGACAAATTCCCAGTCATTAAGATCAAATGGTATAGGGAGAGAAGAGCCTGCGATTGATGAAGTTGCTATAAGAGCTGTGATATCTATACTTAGTGGATACATTGGTAGGTACGTGAAGGATGATAATTTCCGGGAAAATATTAGAGAAAAGTTTGTTTCCTGTTTGGAGAAGAGAAGAAAGGAATCTGATAATGGGGTTTTAGCAAACTTGGAGATTGGTGTTGAGAGCACTGATAGATTGGTTGATGATAAAGGGACTAGAAAGGAGCTTAGAATGAAGTTGTTAAGGAATTCAATTCAGCTTTTGAGTATTGTTGCCTCTTTGAACTCTAAAAAAACCAGGCATAATTCTACGTCTGGGATTCCCAATTCACATCTTTCAGCGTTTGCACAACTTTACTTATCAATCATTTACAAAATAGAGAAAAATGATCGGATTTCAGCTAGGCATTTGCTTCAAGTCTTCTGTGATTCGCCATTTTTGGCACGAACTCACTTGCTTCCTGATCTTTGGGAACATTTTTTTCTTCCTCATCTTCTTCATCTCAAGGTTTGGTATCATAAAGAAATTGAATTCCTCTCAAACTTAGAATATCGGGAGCAGGAAAAGAGAACGAAAGCTTTGAGGAAAGTGTATGATGAGCAAATAGATATGGGAACAATTCAGTTTGCTCTTTACTACAAAAATTGGCTTAAAATTGGAGCTAAAGCTTCTGCTGTTGTACCTTCTGTGCCTTTGCCATCAAGAACAAGTTATGGATCATCGAGAAGGAGATCTTCGGATTCTTTTTCTTCACGTTCCTCCTTAAACAAGAATCTGTAAGTTTTAAACATATAGTAACTTTTTTTTTCATCTCATCCATGTAAGTACAGATTTCAAAGTTGATTGTGTAATCTAATCCACCATTGCATAAATCTTGGTAGATTCAGAGCTGTTTTCGGACCCACAGACCGGAGATCAATGGATCTCGATCGTCGAGATAGAGCTTCAATCAATGCATGGAGTCCGAAACAAGAACATGGAGTGACTAGAGATGGGGATAATTACAACAACTTCAATTATGTCCATGTGAGTAACTCTGTCTCTGTCTCTGCCTTAAAACTATATGTATTTTTAAAATTTTTGTACTTTAAATAGTTTTTTTGGTTAATCTGACAGAATAATAGAAATCAGACAAGTGAATTATGGGCAGAGAGACAGAACAAATCAGACTATTTTCGGTTTTTTACCTGCCAGAGTGTCCCAGCAGAAGAATTCTTGGTGAATGGAAATCACTCAAGGAAAAATTCAACAAGAAATGAAGAAAAAATTAGTCTTCATCCAAGTGAACTTGGCAGAGGCATTACCACAATTTGCTCTTCAGATAGTCTGAGTGAATGTGAAAATGCAATCAGGGTAATTGTCAAAACTTGGTTGAATTCACATGGTGATACTGCCATTGAAGATGAGTTATCGAAAGCTTCCATTATTGAGGGAATGCTTGAGGTTTTGTTTGCTTCGAATGATGATGAAGTTCTAGAGCTGGTAATATCATTATTAGCTGAACTTGTGGCAAAAAACGAATTGAATAGGCAGATAGTATTGAACTTTGATCCACAGCTTGAGATTTTCATCAGACTTTTGAGAAGCACTAGTTTGTTTCTAAAAGCTGCTGTTTTGCTTTTTTGGCTGAAGCCAAAAGCAAAACAGATGATATCAACTGAGTGGGTGCCATTAGTTCTTCGAGTACTTGAATTTGGAGATCAGTTGCAGAAATTGTTCACTGTATCCTGCAGTGCTCAAGAGGCAGCATTTTACTTCCTGGAGCAGCTTCTCAGTGGTTTTGATGAGGATAAAAATTTTGAGAATGCAAGAGAAGTTGTTTCTCTTGGGGGATTAGCCTTGCTAGTGGGAAGAATTGAGAAAGCAGAAATTAATGAGAAGCAAAAGATTGCTTCTATCATTCTCTGCTGCATTAATGCCGATGAAAGCTGCAGGAATTACTTGGCTGAAAATTTGAACAAGGCCTCGATTCTCGAGCTCATTGTTCTTGAAAACCAGAACTTTAATGGCTGTGCTATTGCTTTATTAACTGAATTGCTCAGCCTGACTAGGTATGCATAATGTTTTAGTCATTTTATGTTCATTATGAATCTCAATCTGTTAGCTGATATCTTAAAAAAATATCTTCACAGACGAACAAAGATAATGAAATTCTTAGATGAATTGAATGCTGGATGGGGGGGCTTCAACACCATGCACATTTTCTTAGCCTATCTTCAAAGAGCTCCCCCCGAAGAACGACCCCTGGTTGCAGCGATCTTATTTCAGCTTGATCTTCTGGTAATTTCCTTCGATTTTATAGTTTCTTCTTCACCAATTCAGTAAGGTTCAGAACTTAGAACAGTTCCCAGATGAAGCTAACAGTTGTTTTGTAGGGAGATCATTCAAACTGCAGCATATATAGAGAAGAAGCAGTTGATGCAATTGTAGCAGCATTGGATTGCCTAAAATGTAATGAAAATGTTCAAGAAAAATCAGCAAAAGCTCTCTTGATGTTGGGAGGTCATTTTTCTTCTTACACAGAAGAGCCAACAACAGAAAAATGGCTTCTAAAACTAGCAGGTTTCCAGGAAACTTCAGATGATTCATTCTACAACAACAGAAGAGTTCTAGATGAAAGCTTGGTAAGTGTTTGTTATACTTTCCATGAGTTTCTCATTCATCAGTTTAACTTATTCATTCTGTATGATATTAAAATATTCAGAATGAAGAGGAAGAGGCAACAGAAATTTGGCAAAAAAAGGCAGCAATTGCCCTGCTCAAGGGCGGCAACAAGTGTTTCTTGGCAGCACTTTCAAATTGCATAGCCAATGGCATCCCAAGTTTATCAAGAGCAAGCCTCTTCACAGTTTCATGGATTTGCAGGTTCCTCCATTCAACTGGTGATCAAAACTTTCTATCCACTGCAAGCTCAATACTCATCCCACAGTTACTAGAATCCTCAAGCTACGACAAACCTCTCGAGGAACGAACCCTCGCTTCTCTTTCCTTAGAGAGACTCACAACAAGTTCAGGCAAGTATTTACCAAACACTTTTAACCATTATCAGGAAATGAACGAATAACTGACCTTACTGTTACCAAATTGTTTTCACAGAATATATCTCCACACTCCCAACATTGGATAAAGAGTTAACAAGCTCTCTTCAGAATCCTGATGAGTTCCTTTCAATCATAACCAGAGATTTGAGGCTTCAATAATTTCAAAGGCATGTATATGATGTAACATATAGACAGACCATAGTTAATTTTTGCTCTTCAAGGTTTATGTAAATTTTGTATTAATAACATCGGTTGATTCAACTGGTAAAATTTTTTGGAACGATACAAAGACATTTATGATTGGAATTATGAGGACAGGAGGGAGTTTGGTTTGATATTATTGGAATTGTATGTGTATAAAAAAACATTCCTTTTGTGACAAAAATCCAAGAAAATACAACTTGGAATTTCATCACCCCAGCCAATGAATGAATATGGCTTTCTCATTGCTTTTGCGGTCCCCTTTCCCCCTCCACCTACCACTAATCGATAAGTACACCGTTTCACATGGTTGATTCCATTTTTATTTTATATAAGAAAACAAAAATATTAAAAAAGAAATATAATTCTACATTAATTTTTAAAAATATAAAATGGGTTAAATTGATATAATATGATATAAAAGAACAAATTAGCATAATATAAAAGTTCAAATACTTCGTATTAAGTTCACATTTTAAACACAAAATTGCCATGAACTTAAGTGTATGAAAATAATATTTTATTAAATTAAGGTAAAATAAATTCAATTTTCTTTTTTCATTAGGGGTAAAAACATACTTTTTTTTATTTGTCTTGATAAATTGTATATACTAAAAAGCGAAACGTTAATGAAATGTTGGGGATGTTTGTTACCTTGTGTGTCAAAGTTTTTGATTAGTAGAATAAAGTCGTATTTCTTAAACAATTAGGGACTAGAATGAAATTTCCCAGGTGAAAAATTTTAGGACTTGAAAAGAGATTTTATTAGTATAAATGCATAATCCTGATTGGCCCATACGAATTTCTCCTCAAATTGTATCAAAAAACTGAAAACTAATATTAAAATAATTATAAAAAATAAAAAAGTAAATAATTAAATTAAACCCTAACATTACATGAGACAAAAACAACATTCAAGGAAAATACTTTCATAAAACATTTCACAAGGTAAAGATCAAGCTAAATAAATACATAAAGGATTAAGAAAATGCAGAGTAATGAAAGGAAACCACACAACAAAATAACATCGTTTGAAACTGAGTTTAAATTCAACCAGAGGGTGCACAACACACAGAGTTTCCCGGGTCTCAGTTCAAGATACTGTCAAGAGACAAACATGAAGCAACCATTGAGTCGATACAAAAAACACAAAAGACTTTGAAACGCATTAGATTCACGCACAAACTCCTTTACTAGGTAGGTGCTTAGGAAAGGAGTAGACCTGCGTTGCGGCATTTCATCAAAAAAAGAGTGGACATCTCCATCCCTGCTGCAGTGCGAGAAGAGAAGAAAAGAGAGTACCTGTCTAAGGGTAGCTATTGTCTTGATAAGAGTGGCTGTCTCCATCCCTGTTGTGAGAAGAGAAGGAGACGATGCCTACTTGAGTAAAACACTGGGTTATCGATTTATCAACTTATCTCTATCCCCATTGCAAGAAGAGAAAGAGACAATGCTTAATAGAGTAAAATAGCAACTATCTCTTATCTCTAATGTCAAGAGGAGTAAGAGATGGTGAATGCTTTGACCCTTCAAAGAAAAAACATTATGTTTTCCAGGTTAGTGTGCAGCCTGTACAACCTCTCATCAATTGAAGCTTCTGATGATAGAGATGTGGAAGTCAAAGATGAAGATACAGATGATACTGAAGCTGGAGATTGGCGGTCCTCCATTACTGCATCGTGGTACAAGCGTCCTCTGTACGCAACAAGGTCAGCATAGTACACGGGTGGGACCAGTGACACAGGTTTAGTGCAGCGAGCAAAGGTGAAGCACATGTTATATATGAGCTTCTGCAACTGATCGGAAGTAAACCTGTGCTCATCCCATAGAACATGGTAGTGAGTGGGTTTGCTAGTTCCGAGGCTTCCATAGTGGCTACAGAGGTAGAAATCAAACTCAAAAGGGTGCACAATAGTTGTGTCAACAACTGTCCCTGGTGGTACATTACCAGTCGAACAACCATCCCTCCTACTTTCCGGAAATAGACGAGTCTGGTGTCGTTTCTGGGCTACAATTAGAGTGATAGTTGGGAAGTAATCCATTGATCTGAAGGCCATCTTAAGAGGAACCAACTCCTCATTGAGAACCATATCGAACTGGCCCTCACTTACTCCATCACGAAACACTACAATCTTTTGTGGCCAGACTTTGTTCACCTGACCATAAAATTTAACAAGCTCCAAGCACATGTCTGCAAAATTTAGAATCTTCTCTGTCCTATGGGATTGGGGGCGGACCCTTGCCACATATCTGTTTGCAGCAGGCCAATTCACAGTGGCAACAACAGCTGCTATAGATGGACTAGTTTTGTTTTTAGCGCCAGGATGATTAACATCAGCCCCCACAAACATAACATGATTATCACCCTCAAAGCAGGGAAGCCGGTCACTGAGCTCTGAATTGCTACCTCCAAGCTTCGCATTGATCTTGAGTGCAAGATTGGCAAGATACTGGTCTTTACCCATGTTGGCATGGCTGGACAAACAACACTGAGTCACCACACCAATTTTAGTCTCAGAAATCCACTTCAGAAACTTGTAACCAGGATCCTTCCGAGTCATTACACAAACAAGGATTTGTAAGTGGCCTCTGGCAATCTTAGAAGCCTTTGACGTGACTCCTTCAAGAAGTTCCTGCAGTCGTTGAACATTATAGAATCGATCCATAGAAGCGGGCTGATATAAAACAGGCTCCTCCATTTGCATGCCTAGACTCGTGCACCGAGTCATAATGTTTCGAATAAATTGGCGAGAATTCAGTCTACCTTTTTGTTCATGAGCACTAAAGTCAAGTACAGCCCACCGCTCTATTCGTTTACCTTCTACAACAGCTCTTCCAACTAGATTCCATTGACATTTATCCCTATCAACTGTGATCTTCATCACCTTTCCACCAAGAGCAGCTACTTTCAAGTCAGGTGGCTCAAGGACACGTCCTATAACACTGCTCATGTTTGTGTTGACTTCAATATCAAAATTGCGAATGATGTCCCCACTGCCAATTAAATTGTGAAAAATAAGAATGAAACCAAGTTTAGTGGCAGATTATATATGACTCTTGTATAACAATGCACATTCATTTGCTGTCACCAACCTACACAAACAAAAATTAATTCATTGTATCTACATTTCATGCAGGCCCCTGAAAACAGAAACATTCCAAATCAAAATATTTTGAGCTTGGAATGAGATCATTGTAAACTCAAAAGAAAAGATATAAAGAAACCAATTATGTGTGCCATCACTAGAAAGGTAAACTACTTCTCTCAATGAGTGTCTCCCTTCGACCATATGCAAAATGTTGCTAATATATCAATGAAGTCTGCCATAACTTTATTCAACAATTTTCTTTTTTTAAGGGGAACAAAAACAGTAGTCCTTAAAAATTAAACCACGCAAAACCATCCCAAGTAGCTTATGCAAGAATGTAAATTCTACAGAGTTATAAAATAAAGAAAAAGATGGATTTTACATACCCACAGGGTCCATCTCGTGACCGTACCATTCTGGATATCATGTTCTGTCTATCCCATGGTTTTGCCAGTGACAAATTCTTCAAAAATAGACCAGCATCTCTATCCAAGTACTCTTTTGGATATATCTGCCCTTCAACTAAGACACAGAACTCCATTGGAACATAGTTTTTTCGATTATTTTTTCCTACATCTAGGCAAGGAATATCTCTGTACATAATATCCCTTCCATATTTTTCCCTGAAATAATCAACAAGTCTGACTTCCCTTGGTGGAGCCTGTCCCTCAGGATCTGCGAGAATAAATGAAATATTCCTAGTGTTCTCAGTCGTCAATCCAGCAACAGTGTATTTTTGTTTGGTATGACGGTGAGTTACTGTAACTTTCAAACCAGTCAAGGCATTAGCAACTGTCCTTCTATCTCTAAAATTATTCACATTAAAACCTTCTACATGCTCCGTCAAAAAATCCAAAACCGACATTCGCTTACGAAAAGCCAAAACAGAGTAGTCCAAACACAATGCCAGACCCTGGGAGGTGGCCTTCAGGCCATGTTGAAACCCTCTAGATGCTGCAATTCCATAGCCAAGATCATCATCGGGAAAGGGTTCTACAGGGTGGAAACTTCGGCCAACAGGAATCATATGTCGAGATGGATTTTCTTTCATAACTACATCCATTCCTTGCAATATATCACGGGGGATGGATCCAAGATTCCCCGTCAAGTAACTCTTCAACTTGCAAAGCTTCAGCTCATTTACAAGTTTAATAGTGACAACATAGGAACGAAACCTCATGTCCTCTCCTTCAGCGAAGTTCACAGTGAATTTTCCAGTTGGCAGTTCCAACGCACAAAAAACATTTTTCTCTCCATCATAAGCAGTCATTGACAAAGGAAATTCATCGGGATACTCTTCACTCAACTTGTTCCTGATAATAGCCAGATGAGTTTTGGATATTTTCACAGGCCGACTTTGATTAGGGGGCATCTCTGGTTTAACATCGATGTCATAGTGTCTTATGATAGTTTGAGGATTAAACTTCACTGGAAAATGGTTGACCCGAAGCCTAACAAGTTGGATGGAAAGTGTGCCACCTCTATCTGGGCGTTTAATCGCAACATATCTTGCTCCACTTTCTGAAGAAGAAGAAGATGATGAAGCCGCTGTCTCTGTAATCTTTAACTTTTGAATATCTGGAAAAATAAAATCAGCAATTAGGAAAAAAAAAAATTCTCAGTGGAAGTCCTAACAAATAATATAACTCCATTTCCGCAAATAATATAATTACATTTTTACTCAATTTAGCACAAACATTTCCTCCTAGTCCTGGAAAATGATTACATTTCTTAGAATTTAAGAACAATATTATTAATAAAATACCAAAAATATATTTAAAAAACATTTCCTCAATTTCTAAAAAATAAAAAATAAAAATGGATCTCTAAAGCTTGTAAATCACACTTCCACTTAAGTCTAAGATATATTCATCCAGCATTTTCTAAAAACATAGAAATAAAATGAAAACCATCCATCATACCTGGAATAGCAGGACCTACACCCGGCGTAGCAGAAGGTCCGGGCTGCGGTTGCGGCCGCGGCTGCGGTTGAGGCTGCGGCTGAGGTTGCTGCTGCGGCTGCGGCTGTGGCTGTGGCTGCGGCTGCGGTGACGGACTTCTAATGACAGGCCACGTGGGGGCAGGCCATGGTCTCGCTGGCGGCTGAGGACCGCCGGGTTCCTGTACCGGAGGTCTTGGCCATTGAGGTCGAATAAACGGCCCTGCCTGTTGCGGACGCGGTTGAGGTTGCGGCTGATGTGGTGGAGGTTGACGATGAGGCTGATTACGAGCTTCATAGAAAGGAGGAGCACCAGAACGATCGTCATTACGGCCTCTTCCACCTCTACCGCCACTGCCGTCTCTTCCACCTCTACTGCCACCGCCTCCGTCTCTTCCACCTCTACCGCCACGGCCATCTCTTCCTCCTCTGCCTCTTCCTCGACCTCTTCCTCTGTATCCTTCTCTCTCCATTGGACTTAATTCGGGAACGAGTACAGCTGTTTCAACTCGGTCTACCAAATCACTCAGTCACTATCACTTCCAACACTTTACCAACTCACAGACAAGAAACCAACTCACAGACGAGAAAATAACAAACGGAAATTGAGCGCAGAAAGCGTGTCATAAGTTTATATAAGACGTTTAGGTAACTGAAATTACGGAACTGCCCTTCCCGGCATTTCTTAGCGGTTAAACATTCTATTTAGAGTTCGTTTTTAATTGTTTATATAAAAATAAATTTAAGTAGAAGAAGTAGATGAGAAGGCGTCGTTTGGAAAGTGAGAAAAAATTCCTGAAGGTTCGATGAAATCCATGGTTTCTTGCGGAAATTTTCCAGGAAACGACGGAGAAAATGAAGGAATTCTTGTAATTTTTACCGGAAAGGTATGTTATACATATCTCTTATTTTATTTATTTAGATAATTCTTTATGTTCAATATTTGAGATATTAACAAATAGATCCTTATTTATGGAAAAATAACGAATAAGACACAAAATTTTTATTTGTAACAAATAAGTCCCCCAATAGGCTAATAACTTAATAGAGATTATAGGTGACAAATGGATTAGAATAATAAAATTCAGACAACGATAACATGTGAGCATGGTATACTAAAATACAAAAATTTGAGTAAAAATTAGACGTGACATTAAATATAAGCTAACCACTAATAATCTAATGGTAAATCGTTTTAACTCTCGATTACATTAGAGTAAATTTTTCTTAAATGAGTTAAGTCTCCATAGTTACGTTAGTGTAAATTTTTATAATTATATAGGGGTTTAAACGTTTCAAGTAAATTTTTTTGTAATAGATTTTTTATAAGTAAAATTTCTATAAATAGAATTTTTAATAAAAGATTTTTAATTGTTTGATTGTCATAAATATTTTTTTAGAAAAAGTGAGTAATTATTTTAATAAATGGGTTTTTAATACTCTATTTTAAAGAAATAAATTAAAATTTTTAAATCAAAATAAGGATATTTTAGATAATTTTATCTTTTAAAAATTTTAAAATATTCTACTGCAAAAAATTCAAAGTTTATTTTTTTCAATTGAAAGGAAATGACTTTTTTAATTCCTAAAATTTATTTTTCAGTGTTAATCAAACGACATCTAAAAATTTAAAAAAAATTATTATCAATAAAACTATTTTAACTAATGAATAAACTAAATCCAACAGATAGTTTTCATGATTATTTCAAAGTATATTTCCTTTGAATTAGGGACAGGAGTGCAAATCATCTCTGATATATTGTAGTAGGTTTCTCTTCAATTAAAGTTATAGATTGAAACCTCAACCATTATGTTACTAGGGAAATATGATTAAAATTATCAAGCGGGAATTACATGACTCACATGTAAGGACTAATACAAAGCTGAAAAATTAAAAGTCACTAGGGATTTATTTGTTGAATTTTCAAAAGTTTACATTTATTTGTTATTTTTTAAAACTCAAGGGTCTATATGTTGTATCCCAATGTAATTAGCTGTTCTTTTTTATGTAATTAAAAAAGATTTTACATTTACTAATAACATTCGGTTTAAAAGTAGATAAAAAAAGTGATTGAAAGTTGGAAACTAAAAGAGCCTTTTTCAAAAAAATTGAATCTGAAAAGTAAAAAAGAAACTAACGCCTTCTCTCGTAAGCTACTGTTGACTTTTCAACAAAGAAATGGGAATAAGTTGACTTAGAGTTGACGCGCGTAACAAACAGAGGATTTAAAAGCTTTTCCTTTTCATTTTTTTTAATTAAATTGAGAATTCTTTTTACTAAATAAATTAAATTTATAATTTAAAACACGTCACTATTTATTATTTAATTTTTATTTTTCTTAAATTAGTGAAAATTGTCCTATTTAATTTTTTTGTTAAGATAATATGTGGGCCATAGTTGAAACAAATCCTTAATCATTTATCTTCACATATTTGAATACGGTTAGGATAAGTTTGGACTGTATTATTTCATTATTTAAGTACTATTTAAGACAATAATTTTTGTTTAATATCTAATGCAAGGTCTAATCTATATAAAAATTAAATATAATAAAATCTATTTTTAATAAATTCGTATTGTATTATTTTTTTAAAAAAATAATTTTGTTTAAAATTAATTTTAAAAATTATTTATTTATTAATAAAAAATATTAATATATAATTAAATAATAAAAATAAATTTTATATAATTAAAATAATTATAATATAATTACTTACTAAATTTGTTATTGTATTAAATTTTTTATTTAATACAATCTATTACAATCTAATTCAATTTATTCTATTATAATATAATACACTATAAAATAAAAAGAGTTGTTTAATTAAGTCAGTCTTAAAAATCATTTTAAGCGGTAATAAAATCTAACAAATTTAACTAATTAAATTTTATGAAATTTATATTTTAAAAAAAATTATATATATATATATATCCATTTTAAATAAAATTACGATATATTAATCGTTCATTTGGTTATTTATTTATAATATTAATTCATGAATTAAAAAGAGTCCTATGATTTTTATACAATTTTTAAATTATTTAATTAACTAATTTAATAGTGCATTAATCTTACATATTAAATAAATATTAATTATGATAAATATATTAATATAATAATTTATTTGTGTAAAAAAGTAAATAAAATTAGTTATTAGTTATGCATCAAAATCATTCAAACGAAAGAATAAAAATAAAATCTTTCATTTATTTCTATCCTTATCTTTGAATCCACAAGAACTTTGACTCAATTGTCACGTCAGTTCAATTCAATGCTATCAATTAAGGCAACCACAATTCAAATCAAACCATTTTATTCTAAAATAAATATTTTTTCTTTCAAAATTTGGTGTAAAATAATAACTCTTTATCTTATTATATACAGAGACAATAAATGGGGATGACAAAATTTCTAACGGGTTTAGGATTTTATAGGGATTCATAAATTAGGTAAATTTTGAGTGATACAACGAGAAATGAGATGGAAAATGAAAAAAGATTAACTCTTAAATTATTAATAAGGTGAAAAATGGTTTAATATTCCTCATCTCATTATTATTTTATTTTCTAAATATATATTATAATATATTATTTTTTAAATAAAAGTATATATATGTAAACTATATTTAATTAATAATTTATAATTTTTTATTTTATCAATTAGTAAAGTATATATTTTTAATATAATTATTACATATGAATAATACTATAATATATTAGTAATATTTTAATTAGTATTATTATAAATAAATACAAAAAAATAAAAAAATAAATGAGGATGGAGAATCTATTCTCCATATGGAGATTTTTTATCTCGGCTTCATTAAATTTTATTAAGAAATGAGATAGAAAATAGGGATCAAAATTATAATGGGATGAAGAATGAAAAAGGTCTCCCCACCACCCCGCCCCATTACCATTCCTAATAATGAATTAAAATTTTAATAGAAAAACTAATATGTTTATGGGATATCTCATTTTTTATAAGCAGATTTTATTTTTAAAAAATTGAAATTTTGTTTCTTTAAAAAAAAATTTGAAATTTTGTTAGAAATAATATATTGATGGGGTATTATAAAGAGTAGGAAATTTTTTTTTTAATTTTTGTATATCAAATAAATAACACCTTTATTTTTTAAAAAATAAAAATTTAGTAAATTTATTAAAATAAAATTTTTCCTCTTTTCTTTCTTTAAATATATTATAAATATAAACTAAAATTCCTAATTTTTGGCATAAACGAGTATCAAATCTTAAATGTTTTTCGTATCATTTCAAAAAAAAATTTAAAACAAATAAATATAAATAACAATTCTTTTAAAAGTATGTGTTAACAGTAAAATATATTGTTTTACAATAAAAGAATAAAAATAGGGTGGGTCGTGGACAAAAGACTTCAAACCCGACTTGACCCGAAAAAAACTCTCCTAAACCAAAGCCTGTTTATAAATCTTCTGAAGTCATAGTGGACCCACAAGCAGAAACAATGGTGGAATGAGACCTGCAGTGATAATGTAGATAATATATGTATACTAGGTGGCTAGCAATGGGACCCGCAGCAATAATGTAATATAATTGTATATGCTAGGTGGCTAGCATGATATGATGTAAAGTAGTAACTAAGCATGCAAGGTGTAAAGGAGATTCCTTAGAGATAAGGATAGCATCTCCTAATAGTGCTAAAAGAATGATGAGTCATCTACTAAAGTGTTCCTCCGATGCCTATATAAGGGAACCTTGGGTAGAGTTGTATTCAGAGTTGGATGAGATTCCGAGTCTTGTAATAAGAGTCCTGTATAATATTCCCTCTGTATAATAATTCGAGGTGAGCTCAGACTTTTCTTATCAAATCCAATCTCAATGGAGTTTAGGCCCAGGTCAAATTAGAGCTTAACCAAGCTAAGTTAAGGCCCAAACCAAACTGAGTCAATACTCGACTCAAAAGATATAAAATTTGAATGAATTTTAATAAATTTATTCAAATTCGAGCCGAGTTTATAAAAAGTTTAATTTGAAGCTAACTTTTTATTTATACTATTTCAGACTTTAAAAAAACTCGAATGTAAAGTTAGAACTTTAATTGAACCGAGTCAAAGTCTTACGAATCTAATCTGAATTAGATTGGATCAGATATAGATTAAATTTATCCAAATTTAAATTAGGTTATTATAAATATGGCAGACTTAAATTTTTGCAAGTCTAAGTAAAAGAGTGATGGTGGAGTTTTTATTTTAATAAAATGCTTAATTTGGTTGAATTTAACTAATTTTTTCTATTAACTTAACAAGGATTTTCATACTTTTCAGTTGAATACAAAGAATATTTTTTTTCCTAAAATTTTTTACTTAATAGGAAAAGTTCTAATGACATCATTAAATTTTATTCTCGAAATGATTCTTAATATTATTTTATCAAAAACTCTCCTAAAAATTATATATAATTTAATATTTTACTAATAACATAGCTTTTATTAATATGTACGAGTAAATATTATTTTATTTTATTATATTTATTGTTTCAACATTAAAGGGGCATAAAAATATTAGTTTTATATTTTTCATTTAAACAAATAAATAATTTAATAATTATATTAATATATTAAGAAATAAATCAGTTATATCTAAACATTCAGGACAAAACAAAAAACAAATGCTTTTGTCTTTACTTACATCACACCAATTTTGTAACATATATTAAATTTTGTGTGTCTACTTGTGGAGTGTTATTTTAATTTTGATTTTTTTATTCAATTCAATACGAACTATATAGTATAATATAGTTAGAAGGATGAAAATAATTAAAAAAAATAATATTTTTAATCTTTTTAATCATATCATACCACATAAATTTATATAATTAATTCAAAAAAAATTATGTATTATATTACACATTAATTTTTAATATTTACATTTTTTTGTTACAATTATGAAGATTAGAATATAATTAATTTCCTTCACTGCATTTCTTGTTTTATAAGGTAAAATTTATATTTAAATAACATTATAACATAGTGTTATTGTAAAAGACAAGTAAAGATAATGATATAAAAAACAATTATGATATTTCTAATTATTGGCATAATTTGGATTAAGCATAATTATGCTACATTTTGTTTCTTTTGGTTTATAGATTTATTTTATATTTCTCTTTAAACTTAAGTTATGAAAATTTTTTAATTGTCTTATATTGTATGTTTTCTTAGATGTGAGATTGAACTTCAAGATTGAATATTTTTATTATTTATTAATTATTAAAAAAGATTTTGATATTAAGGTACAAAAATCAAAACAAAAATTGTATATATTAAGAAAAGGATATAGTTGCCACCAAAATTTATAAACTATTAGATCTATATACTTTCAATAATAGAGATTAAATTTAACACATAAAATTAATGTATATGTGAGATATTTATTATGTATACATTAAATGATTTACCAATCATATAAAAATTGTGTAAAATTAGATATCTCTCTATAGATACACTTTTAATAGTTACCTAATTTTATACAATTTTTATATTTTTAATAGCCACCTAACCGTTGGTCAAATGATAAGAACTCATTCCCTCTAATATTATTTGTAGTAGTTATCCTTATATATTGTATTAACAATTGAAATATGATCGAATGAAAAAATTTCCATTTGACAAGGCTTCTTCTTATATCTATGAATTCTACTGGATCAAAAACGATACATTAAAAGAATTTTTTAAGTCTTCTAATATAAATAGGTTAATTGTTTCGCTCAGTGTATCTTTCAAAAGGAGGAAAAAAATCTTGCAAGAGCTTTTTCCTAGATCAGAAAGAATGTACTTGGATTCTTCCAATAAGTAAAAAATGTATTATGCTTGAATCTAATTAGGGTTCATGATGGTGAGGGAATTGGCTTAGAAAAAAGAGGAACTTTAATTGTGAGATATCTAATGAAACTATCATAAAAATTAAGATTTCGTTTTAAAAGAAAAAGATATCAAATATTTTGAGTTAAGGTGTATGTTTTATTTAGATGGGCCCAGCCCAATAAGAAAGATAGGATTTTAGGCCCAAAAGTATCCTACTAGGCCAATTTTTCATCCACAATTCAGCCCAATAATGTGACCAAAGCCTTTTTCTTTTTGTTGGGAGTACTACTAGTTTGTAGTTATTTAGTTCAACAGAATAGATATTATAATATTTCGTTCTTATATTCATAATTGATGTTAATTATTCATACAATGTGAATTATTTTTTATCGATTTGGTGGACTAAATTATGATATAATAATTATTTTCCATGATGAATTGAGCTGTAACCTACACTAGCATAGTTGACCTAATATTGTTTTTTTAAATTATTTTTTATTTTCACACTTGAATTAAAAGTTTATTTTTAAATTAAAAATCGAGTCATGATCCAACATGACTTAAAATGGCCACGTGAAAATAATTACAAAATTGTGTATGTATTTTGACCAACTTATAACATTTATTAACAACTTGCAATAATATATTAAATATGACTCTCGGTCATAATCACTTTCAATATATATAATTACAAGAGGAATTAACACATAACTCCCTTAAGATTTGAGAAACCTATACTTAAATAGAAAGTTTGAAAAAACCTACACTTACCTCCCCTGAATAGTTAGAATTAAAGATATTTTGAATATTATTATTTTTAACTTATTACATAATTAATTTTCATAAAATATTATATTATTATTCATTAATAATATCATTTTACATAACATAATTAGTTTCATTTTCTATAATTTTAAAAAAAATTCTGAATTTAAAATTAATATTTAGAATTTTTATAAAATAAATCTGGTATATTCATGTATTCATTTAATTAAATTATATTTCATATTATTTTTTATTAACTGAGATGTACATACACATGCAATAAATATAATTTTAAAATTATTATTAACTTAAAAAAATTTATGATTGTGATAAATAATAATATTAAACATATAAATTCTACTTATAAACTAATGTAATAGTATTATTTTGTTTATATATATCTTATATGATTTTTTATATAAATTATTTTAAAATTTCACTCTTATAACTTGAAATATTGAATGATTAATGAACAATAATACAATATTTTGTAAGAATTAATTATCTAGCAAGTTAAAAAATGATTAAATTGATAAAATATCTAAGATGTCCTTAATTCCAATGGTCTTTTAACGGTCAATTAACAGTCCATGGGAGATAAGTATAGATTTCTTCAAATTTTCTATTTAAGTATAGGGTTTTCAAATCTTAGGGGAGATATGTGTTAATTCCCTATAATTACGAAATTCTATACCTTGTTCATTGATTTTTTAAGATCTGGCCAAAATTTTAGAATTATTAGCCTTGATTTCTTTATTATTTTTGACCAAATATATACGTATTTGACTAAAATACCCTAAATATTTGGACTTTCCATGCCAGCCATCTCTATGTCTTTAATGTTTAATCTATTAATTGATTAATTTCGGTGATTTGAAAAAATATTTATTAAAAGTTTCTATTTATTAACAAATAATAAATATAGAAATTTAAAATTTGAGAACTTACATTATATTTATCTAAGTAAATAATAATATTATTTTATAAATAATATAATATTTATTAATATATAATAAATTTATTTATTTTACTTATATTTTTTACAAATTTATTTAATATAATTATAGATATTGTATTAAAAATAAATTGTAAAATAAACAAATAAATAAATCTATATTTTATTTTATTTCTAATATTATAATTTATATTAATTATATTATAAATTTATGTTAATAGTATATTTAAAAAAATTTATTACCGTTATAAAATAAACAATTATTTTTAAATAAATAAATGAGAACGGGGTGGGGCCGGAGAACCCACGAGAAGAGTGGAGAGTGGGCCCCTACATCTACAACTGGAAATAGAAGTAAGAGAATCGCGCGTAAATGAAGAAAATAGGAAGAGACGAATTTGGTTTAGGATAAGCTGCATTGGAACGTGAGCCTCGTTTTTATTTATTTATTTTTATTTTATTTAATATTAGATTAGGACAGCGTGCCCTATGTTAGGGCATGTGACCCTCCCTAAGCACATAAAACAGAGGAGATTCCTTGCTGTCAGTTTTCTTCCACAATTATACCCTACACTTAATAGTACTTGCAATACAATGCCATATATTTCTGCCCCAACAAATGAGATATCCTTTTCAATTTCATTTTGCATTTTTCATGATTTTTCAATGGAAAATCATTAGTCACCAATGTCACACTCTATTTAAATCATCAAAATTGAAAATAAAAATAAAATCTAAACTAAAAAAATATACGTGAAAGAAAACAGATTCAAATATCGTATTTTAAAAATTGTGATTCTCTTATTTCGTGTGGATAAAATTTTTTCTGTATCGTATTAATATATCATAACAAAATTATCTAAAACTTTTATTTTTAGTAGATTTATGATGTATGCTATCAATAATAGATTGTACAAATACTATTTCAATTTATTAAAATAGATAAAGATCATAGATTAGATAAGGTAGCATTTAACGTGTGTTCGTCGGCTATTTTTTATTATCTATTTTTTACAAAGTTAAATTTAAAATTTAAATTTAAATTTGAAAATTCAAAATTTAAGAATAATTATTCAAGTGAGATTTTTTTGATAGATATTTTATAAGTAAAAATTTATTAATTTTTTAGTTATCATATTAGTTATTGAAAATTGTGTAATTATGATAATAGACAACTTCTTTAAAGTTATATTATAAGAGACATGAAGTAAATATAATTAAAACACCTCAAACAATTTAATTTTTGAAAAAAATTAAAAAGAGCTCTACTCTCAAAAGTCTAAAATTAAGATTTCTTCTAATAAAATTAAAATAATTTTTTTAAATCTCAAAAAACTCTTATGTAATGACAAATAAATAATTCAAAATATTTTAATATTTAAAAAGTCATTTTGATTAATAGAAAAAATATAAAAATATGCGATGAGAATTTGAAAAAAATCAAAAATTTTTTGATATTTTCTAAATTTTTTTATTGTAATCTCAAATTCTTATTTTTTTATTCTTTAATTTCTCGGTGTAATTTTAAATTTTTTATTTCGATTTTTATAAGTTTGATACTATAAAAAAATATTAAAAATTTTAAATTACAATAAAAAGTTTAAAATTATAACAAAAAAGTTGAAAAAACAATTAAGGAATATATTGTACACAACATATACCTAACTTTTAGGCTTTTCCATCCCACAAATCTTTTAACCATTTTTATGAATAATATTACAATTATAAATGATTAATACAAATTCATTTACACAAATTAAAAAGTAATATAATTTAAAATATAAAATATATTATTTTAATAATATTGTGAAGAATTAATTTATATGGATAAATTGTATAAAAAGATTATATATAGCATAACTTAATGCATATATTAACATTTTTTAATATATAGAATAATAAATAAATAAATAAAAATATGATTCATTACATAAAGATTATGATTAATATATTAATCACACTATTTATTTTATATGATAAAATTATATTTATTATTTACCTTATAATAATTTTTATAGATTAATATATTTTGTTGTTAACTAATATTCAATATTAAAATTATTTATTTTGTGTTATTAGTATACTAATTTATATTATTAAACAAATATTATTTTAAAGTATATTTTAATTTTATAATAATTATAAATTAAATGTCAAATCAAACAATACTAACAAAAACATATGATAAATTAAATAGTTGATGATAAAGACAAAAAGAAAATGGATTGAAATTGACAAGACATATGACATTAAAAAGTGGGACAAAACATAGTGTTATTAGTTAAACACTACAAAACAAAATGAATTAAGAATGATAATTAATTAATTTGAGATTAATTAAACATCCCATCTACTTGGTAATGTCATCTTCTTTGGACACATTCAAACATTGGCTTTATTAAATATAATATAATGTTAAATTTTTTAATTTCAAGATGGTGCTTATCTCTTATTGTATATGGAGACAATTAATTAATTAATTAATTAATTATAAATCACAAATTGATGTTGTATAACAATGGGGAACAACAACAAACAATAGAGTCTTGGGATATTTAAAAAATAATTGATTTTATTTTTAACAGGAAATATTTATATTTAATACAAAATTGTATACAAACTAATATTAGAGTGTTATATATATATATATATTTTATAAATATGATAAGAAAATAACTTAAATTTTTTTTAATTCAAATGTTGTTGAAATGAGGTTTGAATTCTAAATCCTTTATATTATGCAAAGAAATAAAATTTAGATGTAATAACTTAAGCATAAGTTTATTTTTCGACTTCTTAATTCAAAGTACATGTACTCAGTAAAGGAGACTCAAGGAATATAATTGAATGCAGCCATCCAGGCATAGCATGGATGGTGAGAACGCATTCCCTCCATAAGGACGGAATGAGTTCAGATCCTGTGAGCATTTTCTACAGGGTTCATTCTTTCAAGACAAAGGTAATTTCTCCGAATGTTAGGTGTACTATAATTGCAAGTCATTTTTTCAGTTAAAATTTTAGCAAATCTCTGATTGTAAATACCACTAGATTCCTAGTCAAATACTAATAGATTGTAATATGTAATATTTCAAAATAAAGGAATATAATTGATTGCAACATCATTCTCACTAGTAATATAAAAAAATCCATATATCATGTTCTAATACTAAATATAACAATCGAACCTAAAATCGAGTAGATATTATTTATTTTAAATTTAAAATTTATAACTCGGTTCAATTTTATTCTTGTTAACAATGTGAAATGTGACATTAGATATATACGATTATGACACATATTGAACAAATAGTCCTTAGAAAAATTATTTCTATAAGTTTATCTCAAAAATGAATTACATTAAATAAAATTTTCAATACAATTTGTGTTCAAACATATAAAATTATCCAAATCCTATCAAGTAGAATTCTTTCTGAGTTGATGATAGACATTATTATTCAAATTGAATACAAATATTTGGATATTGTCAATATCAGATCTGCTTAAGACTCTTAATTTTTTTATTTTCGATATATTTTTAATATAATATTAATAAATTTTATATTTAATGTGTAATATAAAAAGAAAAAGCATGGAAAGAAACAGATTCCACTAAATGTGTGGATTTGGAAAAAAAAAAATCAATTTTTTTTAATGAAGATTAGAATATAACAATAAGGGTATTATAGGAAATTAAAATTTCAAAAAGGTTGCCCTCCAGCTCACATTCACAAGTAAAGCTAAGCCTACCTGCCCCCACTATATACTCTACCCCACACCCATCTGTCAAACTACCCTCCTTCCCATTTGTCTGATTCTTTAAAAACATTTTGTTTTTTATAAAACACTTTCTAATATTTTATAATAATATTAATAATTCAACTATTTAAAAATATAATTCCCCTTTTTTGTTCAGTATTTTTATTAATTAAAATTATTAAAATTTCATGTACAAACCAATGAAATTCTTGTCACATGGCATAGTAAATAATTATTAATATTTTATTTTATTTTTAAAATACTCTATTTGAATCTTTAGTACAACAAATTAATGAGATTGAATTAAATTCTAAATACAAATAATCAAATTATTTTTTACTTTAATTTTACATAAATTTAGAAACTTATTTGTTAATATCTCATTATTTATTACATATTTTGATTAAATGATAAATAATAAATATTTGCTAGTGATATCATGATTATTGTATTAGATACATTAAATAACTGTTAGAAAAGATAATTTTTATGTTTTTTTTAAAGAAATTTAAAAAAAATAATTCAATAAAATTAAATATTAAGCACGAAAAACACAAATTTGTTTCCAGGAAATAGTTTACTGAAATACTGAAAACAGTGTTGAGAGTTACAGTTTGTTGGCTGCTTCGTGGGTACCACAGTGACGTATACTTCACTCTGATCAATGAAATCTAGACTGTCCTTTTGTTTTTTCTGTTTTCTGTTTTTGTTTTCTCGAATTATCATCATTTATCATTCAATTTACAGTTAAAATGCCTTTATTTTGTCTTTGTAAATTGTACTCTCTTTAAATTTTATCGCCATTGCTGTGTGTTTTCCTCTTTCTGCATAAAATAATGTAAACAAGTTTTATTTTTTTATTCTTATTTTTTTATTATTAAATGTTGTAGCTTTTTAAGTTTCTTGGTTGACATTATTGGGAATGTGAAGGGGTTGGTTTACTTTTGGCTTACGTGAATTCAGGCTTTTTTTTTGGTTTTTCTTTCCTGAATGATCATCAGTTTCTTGTTTTTGCTTTCTGGGTTTCTCCTCAGAATTCTGATTCCTTTAATCATAAACCTCATCTGGGTCCATCTGATATTGTTTTTTGGAAACACTTTCTTCCTGTGTCAGAGATTCAAATTCAAAGGTATTTGTTCATTTCTGTTATCCTGTTTCCCCACTCTCTTTGTCTTCTTCTTCTTCTCCATCACTGTATCAACTTAGCTCCTTTTGTATTTTATCACCTCTCGTTACATTTTTTTATATTTATTATATGGCTTTCGTTTAATGGTTCTTTTTTCCTTGTGATTTTATGGAAGAACAGCTGTGAAGAGTTTCTTCTGGGTTGGAAATCTGAAATGGACTTGCCGTTTAGTTGTAAGAGTTCAAGGGTATTTGGCTTGCACTCGAAAGTGAGTTCTTTGGTGTGCAAATGTCTTGTTTTGGTTGTTGTTGCTTTGTTTATTCGAACTGCATGGCTTCCTTCCTTCTTTGGATTTGTTGGTATTGAACAGAAGAGCATTGAAATCATCCAAAGTCGATCTTTGTCTACGGATTCTGATTCCGGAATTCGTAGAGACAAGTTCTTGGAAGTTCCTCAAATTGTATGGGGACTAAACAATCAAAAGATAGCATTTGCTAGAGCTTGTCTTACTGCTAGGGTGCTGAACCGCACTCTGTTGATGCCTAGTTTAAGTGCTTCGTTGTTTTATAAAGAAATTGATCAATTGCAACCCATTTCCTTTGATAAAGTGTTCCAATTTGAGAGGTTTAATTCACTCTGTAGTGGGTTTGTTCAATTGGGTCGTTACTCGGATGTTTCGAATCGAACCGGAGTGTTTGAGGTTCAAAAGGGAAGTGGAAGGAGATGGACTGTTGAGAGAGATATGGAGCAATTGAAACAGTCTACAGAGGAGCCAACTGACGGGTATGAGGTGGTTCGGATTGTCGGAAAGAATCCATTTTTGTGGCATGATCATTGGCCTGTTAAGGACTATGCTAGGGTCTTTGATTGCTTAGTTTTAGTTGAGGAAATAGCTAATGAAGCTGATAAAGTTGTGTCTAAAATTAGAGAGGTAGGAAGAGGTATTAGAACAAACGCCGGGCCTCTGCATAATGCTGTGGAGTCTGATGGTTCTTCGACGCAACAGGTTCCTTATGTAGCAGTCCATATGAGGATAGAGATAGACTGGATGATTCATTGTAAGAAGTTAGAGCAAAGATCAAACATAAGCCAAATTTGTAGTAGCAAAGAGGAGATTATGGAGCGAGTGGGGAACCTTGTTGGTTTGAAAACCCCGACTGTTCTTTACCTTGCAGTGGCTGATAGTCTCCTTAAAGATTCATCCATTCTGAGTGGATGGAATGAAGGCTTACTTCCTGTTGAGAAGACGAAATTGGGTGTTGACGGAATTTACAAGAAGTATCCGTATCTCATTCAATCGGCAATAGACTATGAAGTGTGCTTAAGAGCTGATGTGTTTGTGGGCAACAGTTTCTCCACATTTTCAAGTCTTATAGCTCTTGAGAGAACACAAAAGATGATCAAAATGGGTGTGAAAAACGCATGCGGTACGAATACAAGTTGGCCTTCCTATGCATACAATATATTAGGAGACTCAAATGGACCTCAGAAATGGATGACAAATATGCTTGATTCAAGCCTTAAAGCCATCAGTTATGGTTCTAACGCAATTTCATGTTTGGGGTTATGACTTACATTTCACGGATGCAGCTTCCTGAATTAGCTGACAATATCAGAGCTCCAATCCAACTTCGAACCGAGTTGGTGGAAACAGGTCTATATGGTTTCAAGAAATTTTGTTTGTAAAGAAAATTAAAAAGAAGAGCAGTGCAGTACAGAAGATAGGTACAGTTTTGGAACACTTATTCTCATTTTGTTCATAACATATGTTTCATAGACAAGTTGGAGCCATTGTTTATTCATTAATTTGTTTATTTGTTTGAACTCGTTATATACAGCTCGTCTAATTTAATATCTGAATTCCTTTTCGAATTTGAATAGTCCAAAAGCTGTCCCTTTTCTCTTAAATGTTCATCACTATGATCTCCAGGAAATGTCCTCAATGCCGTTTTCTCGGCAACAGAACACAGAATGAAGCAAAAATCTTCAAATTCAAATTCGTCTCCATAATAACTCATCTACTGTTGCTTTTAGCATGATGAAATGCATAATTCTGTGCTTGATTAGTGATTTAGCAATTAGAATGTTGCTTTACTTAATGCTCTATGAATTGGAAAGTTGTCAAACTAATGCTTCATCAATCTTGTGGTTGTCTAGTTTATTCTATTTGTTGGTTGTTTGCCGTAATTCAAGGATCATAAAGACAGGAAAAGGGTTTGTGTTGATTGAGGCCCTACACTTTGTTGCCTGCAAAAACAATCAAAGAATCAATCAACTTCTCATTTTGTGGTCCCTGCTTTAATGGAAGTGCTTTTACTAAACTACCTTCTTCCCCAGCAGTTGTTTCTGGGAAACAGAGGTAGAGTTCATTAATGGCAAAAGCTTACCTACTCTCTCGACTGTTTTAGTAGCAATCCGGTGGAGTATCTACTGTCACTCTGTGTTTTCCTTTTACAGTATTATAAGAGTTTAATGTGATTTTCCAAAGTTGGGTTGAAATTGGAATGAGTAATACAATTAAAGTATGTTTAATATTGTACAACTGATACGAGATAAATTATAAAATTAATATTAATAAAATGTGAATAAATCATCTGTATTTATCAAACATAATTTCAACAAATTTAAGGTAAAAAGAAAATAAAATTTAAAATTTAAGATAATTCTCATTAAGCAGATAAGGTTTGCTGAAGCTCCAATTATTCAGCCTCGTTTTGAGGAGAGAGCCAAGTCAATGGCACAAGCACTTGCTCTGTCTAATAACTCAATAAAATGCCTCAGATCACACTGTGGTTATGAAAAGACAATCAACAAGCTGCAAGAGAACAATTTATTTCTATCATTTCAAGTCATTTACATTGAGAAAATTATCACTGTTATCGAAGGTGATATGATAAAAGCATTCCTTATCTATCAAGCAAAGACAAGAGAGAGAGCATGAAAAATATAAAGATTTCATTGATTTTGTCAATTCAATGACATGGGTGTTTGTTTTTCTATCCATTTTTCCCTTTTCTTTTCTCCTTTCATGAAGAAAGCAACTAAGAAGCTAAGAGCTTCTCCTTCCATCTTATGCATGGAGCTTCAGCCAGGGCCTCAATTCTTCCAGCATATAATGACTGAGAAAATTACATGGTAAAGAAAGAGCATCCATTTTTACATGCCCGCGTAAATAAAAAAAAAAATGGGAGTGACTTGAGCGAGAAGCTCGCCAACTCCTCCAAAACGCATTTTTGATAGCTTGTCGACTTATTACCTGATCGTTGTCTTATATCAAATTCAATGCATGTAATCTTCGTAATAGTTGTCACTTATCACAGAGACGAACCTTTCAAGCCAAGGAAGCTGATGCAGATCCTTCATGGCATCTGCATCCGAGTCTGTACAGTGGGGTGGGGATTGGTATGGATGGTGGTCACTCAGACTGAAGCCTCCAGCAAGGAATCTTTGGATCAGTGCCAGTTGCGATCTCTCTTGGTCCGAATAAGCATCCATGACCATGGGGTTGAAAGCTTCCCATGCCCATTGTTCTGATTCTTGAACAGAATGGGAGACCAAGTCCGAGTCTTCAGAACTGTCTTCATCCCAAAAGGCACATTGACAGGTTTGTTGGCCATCTCTGTATTCTGCACCACAAGAATAACAGAACTCATGTCCGCACCTGGAAACAAAAATGGGAATACACCTGGTTTAAAAACTTTAAAACAAGCAATAAAATGAAGTTATATTTGAACTGTTTATCAACCTCTATACAAACCTATTTGCACAAGAACAGCATGCCTCAGTAGTAGCCAACTAGGGCTGCTTAGTATTCTTTGATTTATACAGTTATCAGATTATTAATTATTATCACATACATCGCAAACTGTCTAGAGATAGAATTCAACGAATTTCTGTAGCCATCATGTGCTTGATTTTGTAGAATTTTGCACGGTACATTTAGTTACCGGTCTATGGACAAAACAGTATTAAGTTTGTCCAATCTTTCAATATTCAAATGAGATCAATGCAGCAAATGAAGCTCAAATTAGTCTGCATTTGCAAGAGAAGAGACAGAGAGGGAGAAAACAGACACGGACAGCATATTCACAAATGACAGAATACAACAGGCAACTAAGGAAATATGCATATGGTTTGACAATAGACAACAGAAAAAGATAGATTTGGACATAAGTGAAGTACCTCAACAAGGAACTAAAATAAACATAAAAATGTATCCTCCAAGACTACAGATTAAAATTACAACCTTCTACATGGCTATTTGACGTTAGAGTACTGTTGAATATCATTAGACTCTAAATTATTGGATGTACAAGTTCTCAGCGAAATCTAGAGGCAATTTAATTAATTTGTTAGGGCTTATAAGCAACCTATTTCCCACACACTGCTTTGACATTGCATATATAATAAAAGCTGGAAAATCAGATGATTGAACTAACTGGTTTTTCAAGATTCTAGAGGTAATTTAGTTAATTTTGTTGGTGAATAAGAGAGAGATTTACAAGTATGAGATGGCATCTCTTATTTTTAATCCATCCACTAACTTGTTTCATGAAAAACCAACGCTATTATAAACAAGGAAGGTGGTATATCTTACCAGCAGGTCATGTGATAGCAACCTTGAATGAGCTCAATCATCCTGCGGCACTGCTGGCAACGCCTCCACCTTTTGTTTTGCGCCAACCGATGCAGGGTAATGTCAGCTGCATCTCTCTCCTCCAAAGGGAGATTCTGGTACTCTTCACAGTTCATTGAAGTATGCCAGGGAACCCCACAATCAACGCAGATAAATCTTTGACAAACTGGGCACTCAACACAGCTATTATCAGACTGACTTGATGAACTTGCCCTAGCTGACAAACATTCTCCAGGATTAAGCAGGGCGGAACAATTGGGAAAGGGGCAGTAGATTCTATCTGAGGAGAGGACATTTGCTTCTGCAAGGGCTCTCTCCAATGATTCATATGAACTGAGTGGAAGAAAAGATCTGCACTCTACATTGGACATGTAATATTTGCATCTCAACTGAGGACACCTGATTGGGACCTGTGACAATTGCACTTTCCCCTCAACATAGGTTCTCATACAATGTGAACAGAACTTGTGTGAACATTTCATCGTGATCATCATTGGAGAAGGCTTGTCCTCGCAGCAGATAGAACAATTTTCAAGTGATTTATCCCCCTTGGTCGGAGAAGAAACAACACCAATTGCTATCTGGGCCAATCTCAGTGGCCTCTCAAGCTCAGGACTGGGAACAAGTTCTAAAACAAAAGCTTCAAGATTACTTGTATGTTCTACAATTCTCTGTCTCAGTGCCATTAGAAGCGGAATGTCCAGTCTCTCTTCTCGAGTAATCTGCCAAAGTTCACATGATAAATATGGCATTCGATATAGATAGCATTAAATAGTTATACGAGAGCTACTTTCCAATATAAAATTCCTCATAAGACTCGATTATTTCTGCGTCACAAAATGGACGGGCTATAACAAGTTGATAGGATAATACAAGGGGAAAAATTGGCTTCCTTAAGTATTGACATATTAAACAACTTCAGCAAAACTAAAATCATGAAGGCACTGCTGCAGGGACCCATGTAATTGTGTAAAGAAATTTTATGCCAAAATTATCAGAGACAATACATAAATCAGCTGAAAATGGAACTAACCTGATCATACAACAACTCAGAATCCGTGAAAGCATACACACGGCGAATTTTATTCTGCAGTGCCTCGATCAGACCATCCATAAGAGCTAAATAATCAGCCACGGATTCCTCCACATAGAAATCAAGCTTTTTCTGCACCTGAATAATAGGAAGATTAATTGATCTTTCCATAACCACACCAATTCCAGAGAACCCAGAACCAGAATCCCCAGCCTCAGTTATAGATACGCCTTTGAAGAAAAACTTCACTGAAAATTCATCCAGATCTTCCTTCTGTTCTTCCTTCAACACCACATCTTCTGTATCCTTCCACACTTCTTCGTCTTCGCAACAACTCCTAAATTCTTCCTCATCTTCTTCTAATCTCACTTCCCTGACTACATTCACAGAAGAATCATCACCAAGTATCTGTTGACCCTCCATTTCTAACACCAATTTGTCTAAAAACAACGACAAGCACCTAATGCTTCAAGGTGTGATACTAATCAAAATCTATACAAAAAAACAATCAGAAAATCAATTCAAAGCTCTATCATTCAAGTAAGAAACAAGAAACTGATGAGAAAGTACAGACTTTAACACCAGGTCCTGCTCAAATCGCAGAGAAGAACAGTATCAAACACTGATCTTTCACCTCCTATTCAAAATTACAATCCAACAAATACCCACCAGCAGATCAATTCAAAACTCAAAATCTCACCCAATTATCCCCCAAAAAAGTACTGAAAAAACCCAGATAACCCCACAAGCCAAACGAGAAATCAACCTTAGCTAGAATAAAAATACAATCTTTGTCCCTTCCACATCAAGCAAAACAAACCCAAATGGTCCACTATATCAAACCCTCCACTTTGAAGCCAAAAGGAAACAGAATATCGCACAAACACATTAAAAGAATGAAAAGGGTATCAAAATGAAGGGCAGAAATGAAGGTTCCATGGCATATTGGTAAGGGCCTTATCTGGAGGGAATTTTGGACAGTGAATGTGAAGGGTTGTTGTAGTAGTAGTAGTTGTTGTTGTAAGAAAAGAAAATAAAAGAAAACCCTAATCTGACAAACCGAAATAGAGCCTGAGCCTTGTTAATTTTACTAAGATTAGATTAGGATTCTGATGTGGAGAGAGAAAGGAAAGAATGATCAGTTACAATTTCCTGTTAATGGCGTGAGATAAAAGGAACATCTTTTCCTGCTTTGCTGGCATTCTCGCTTGGCTTGCTTGCTTGACTTCCGGACACTCAATTGGTTTCTTCTCCTCACTTTCCTTCCTTACAATTATTATTATTATTATTATTATTATTATAATACCACTTTAGTAATTACTGCATGGTGAATTGATAAAGGTATATATTCTTTTTAATCTTCCATCATTTAAGTTTAATAGTCAAATATTCTTCTTTTTTTTTTCTTTTTATCTAAATTTTAGGTTAATTTTGGTGATCTAGTTTTTGATACTAAAGTTCTTTTCTTATTAAATTACTAATATTACATATTAATATTTATAATTTATAAAATATTTATATAACACATTATAAATACCTTATTTTTATTTTTAGCACGCCTCGATCACAATTTGAAAGATATTTACTCTTAATAGTAAGAGACTTTTGCTCATAATTATGCGAAAAAGTTTTAGCATAAGACTCAAGACTTAGAGAATGAATGTTAATTATTAGTTTTAAGGTAGATAAGATTATATTTGATTATTTTTTTCTCGTTGTAATTTATAATTGTCGTTATTTTTTGTTCACTTTTATGTACAATATATAAGTTGAGAATTATAATAAAAGAGTTAAAAAAATGTAAGGAAAAATTTAAAAAATTTGATATTTAATCTTAGCTCAAGTCAATTACTACCAAGATTAAATTATTTACTTTTTAGTCAATTATTTAATAAATTTATGACTTTTTTTTCGTGAATTTCACTTTTAAATCAATTAATGTTTTTCGTAATGTTAACTTAAGTCAAGCACCGATGTTAACGTTAATTGAACACTCTATTATGCTACCAACAAAATAAATTGATAAGAAAATTCTTGATAATTTCTTTTGAATTTGTCTTAAGAGAAAATATTGTTAAATATATATTTTAGTCTAATAATTTAAAAAATACCCGATTGATATTGATAACGTGTTTGGAATAGGCCATAATTAGAATTATTAGACTCTAATTTTATTAATCCATATGATGGTATCATTAATTTTGATAAATGAATAATAAAAGAATACTAATATTTATTCTAAACACGATTTATTTAACGAATTTAGAATTGGTAAACTATTCTCATTATTTTGTAAGTGAATCGTATTTGAATCTAGGGAGTTAAAGAATTAAAAAAATTGTATTTGGACTACAAATTATTATTTTTTAAATAATTAAGACGAAAATAAAGGCTAATTCGTATTATAGGGATTCAAGAACTTTTTTTTTAACGAGATATTCGATATTATTTTTTTATTTTTATAAAAAAAAATTTAGAGAATAAGAAATTTTTTTAGAGAATGAGAAGATTTATTGTCATATTCAATTATTTGTAATTTGTAATTTTTATTTAATGAAATATATAAAAAATTTAGAGTACATACAAATGCAACAAAGCAAGACAATCAAAACAAAAAGAATAAGATGAGACATAGAAGATAACACAACTTACATCATATCATATTATTAATATATAATAATCAATTAAGGAATTTATTAAAGTTAGATCCTTATCAATTTATTCTCCTTTTTTTTTTCTTTTTTTTATCATCAAGATAAAAAAATTCCTTTTAATCTTAAAAAATAAAGAAAAAAACAAAACCATTATTAAAAAAAACAATAATCAAGAATCTTTAAAAAAAAAAACAAAGAAAAAGCTTTGGGTTTAAGAAACCTATGGGCAAGTGCACATGGACAAGAGATAGGATTGGTGAGTGGTTTTGTCTGTCTTTGACTTTTTCAACGCCTCCATTCCCACTAATAATAATAATTAATAATTATTAATAATAATTATTAATTTAATTTCTCAAAAAGAGATTGAAATATGAGACATTAATCATTACCCACCTTCTTTTTTACTATTTAATTAATTAATTGTGTATTGGGGAATGCTTTTGTGTGTATAAGTTGTATGTATGCCTCTCCCTTCACCCTATGTAGATGATTAATATAGTAAATAAAATATATAACTTATTTATCTTCTATGATTAATGAATGAAATTGTTTTCTTTAGATTAAAAATATTAATATGAGAAAAAAAAACTAGGTAAAGCTGTTTAGAAATGTTTAATATTTTCTTAGAATTAATTACTATTTAATTAGGTAACACTCATACTAAATTTAAGATTAAGATTTAATCTTATGTAGGGTTTATTCTTTTTATGTTTTTAAGGATTATATTATGTTGATTTGCTTAGTCAATTATATTGATTCTCAACTTGATTATATTTCATATTTATCTTAATTTTCTTTAATTTTTTTATAATCATATTATATATAATTAGTGTATATTTTCTATAATCTATTATATTTACAAATCATTCAAAAATAATAAAAAAATACAAGAATTTCATAATTTGTTTTTTTCAAACAACAAATTCTAGAGGCAAAATTATTAAAAAAAATTCGACCAAAATATTATATTCCTATAATTTTTGAAAGATATGAGAATGAGGTATATATCATTTACATAAGTTTTATAGGCTATTATATATAACTACACAAAAAATTAAATAAAATCAATAATATATAGAATATAATCAACTCAAGAATCAATGTAATTGATTAAACAAATCAATGTAATATTGAAGGATTCATTGAATTTATTATTTTAATACTAATAACTAATCCAATCTTCTACATGTATTTATGAAAATAATTTTTTTTATATACTTTATTGAATACTTTTTATAAGCTACTAAATTTTCAAGTTGAGTTTCAATTGATTTTTTTTTTATAAAAATTTTGGACGAGAATAAAAAATCTCACTTATAAAATATTAACTTCTTATTTTTTATTATTATTCAAATTCAAGACAATCTGAAAGCGTCAAGTATACACTAAACTACGAGTTTTAGTTAAATTTAATCATGAGCGATTTCTCTACACATATATATTTCTTTTATTTTGTTAATTGTCGTATTCTTACTTTTATAAAAAATGTATTCAAATTTATATATATATTATTATTGGAGAAGAATTTCAAGCTAGGTTAAGATTTGTAAGATGAGGAAATTATAAGAATTAAAAAGAATAATGTTATTCATCTTTTCTTTTTCGTAAAATTGTATGACATATGATGTTATATTCATTTAGTTATTGTAAAAACTTGATTCCTTTTCTATATTATACTTCTCATAATTAAAATTAAATTTACTATGTAATTATTTATGAAATTTTAATTAAATAATAAATTATGTTAATTTAATATTGAATCCAAATTAAAATAAAATCATTGGCTTAATCAAATCCACCAGCCATGTTATAATTTTCAATCAAATATGATGTTCTTTAATAATTCATAACTTTACATGAAGCAACAAAATATTGCAAATGAAGTTAAATTAAGGAGTTGGCACATTATTACTTTATTTTTGTAATTTTGTTGCAAGTTACAATATTCAATTTTATTAAAATTAATTTATCATATATTTTTTGTTTGATATAGTTGGTAAGCTTTGGAAATTAATTTTTTATTTTATTTTATTTTTTTTAATTTTTTGGGTTGGGTGGATATGGTTGGTAGTTTAGTTGGAACATTTCAATTAAACAAAACATTTATAAACATGATTCTCAATTAATAATCATTTCAACTCATAAAGGAAGTGATTTGTCTAACCAAAAATAATTAATGTTTTGTATTATTATGACATTACCAAAATTATATATATATATATGAAATAATATTTGCTTAATAATTAATGTGAAAATCATTACTATTGATAATTAATACATAGTTCTTTAATATGTATATTTCTCACTTAATTATTAGTAAAAGTAGAGATAATTCAAAATAAATGTAAAATTTTCGAAATATTTGCAATGAACTTTCTCTAAAATACGATCTAATTTACGAGATTTTGTATAAAATATATCTTTAATATTTATAAATAAATTGAGAATTGATGCTCGCGTATTGAAGAATAAACTTTCAAATCTTACAATTCACAAAAATGTGAGACTTTTCGATTTTAAGTGAGTAGAATTCTTTCCTTATTACCCGAAGTTGGTGTATTATAATTGAATTTATCTAAACTTATATTCTCAATATCTCGGAACTTATCTAAACTTTTATTATCAGTATCCTAGAACTTATGTAAACTATAAATTTTTATTATAATATTAAAATTTATCTAAACTTGAAACTATATTGGAGATGTAATTTATATGTGTAATATTGAAAAAGAAAATTTAAGAATTGAGAGAAAAATAAGTGTTGAAATAAAAAAGAAAAGTATTATAATTTGTCACACGTTAGTCTAAGTCAAGAAGACAATACTCATATAATATTTAATTTAATTTTTTTTATATTATAAATTTAATAATATTTTAATAAAAAATATATTAAAATTTTATTAAAAAAATAACCTGCATTTATAATACATTCGCTATTTAAATAGACTGAGATGGATAATGAAAGATTTCTACTCAATATTCTTAGAGCATTCCTACCGACTAGAGTTGGTAAGAATGAACACACTTCCTCTGTTAATATTTAATTTAATTAATTAATTGGTTAATTAATTAATTAATTAAGTGGTACAGCACAACAGAACCAAGAAATTTGAGTTGGATGATGTGAAAATGGGAACATAAGAAGCATTCATTTAATTAATTAATTAATAAATAAATAAATTTAAAAAGAAAAGAGAGAAAATGAAGTGTGTAGAGATAGAGCGAGGCCATGTGCAATTCCTGTAATTGGGTACATGTCGGATTAAATAATTGGCTCACTAATTTTTTTTTTATTATTATTATTATTATTATTATTAATATTATTAATATTATTATTATCAGCTTTTGAATTCTCAAATTTTTTTTAATTTTTTTTTTGGACAAAATCTCACCTACTTCAATCCCCTTTAGCTTTTTAACCTAATTACAAACTTTTTACATTTGAAAATATGGGCACCGTTTGGTAGTAGCATAGTGTAAAAATATATATATATATATATATATATATATATTAATGAGATAAAAAGTTTTGATTTTTATAATTTTATTAAATAATTTTTTTGAAATTAGGAATAAATCTCGTTTAAATTGAATATAAATTTTTATGAATGATACTAAATTTATAACTATGTCTTTTCTTAACAAAATTTTTAATATTTTTAATTTAATTATTGGTAGATTGTACATGTACTTTACTTTTTTTATAATTTTTTTGTAAGTTTTAATTAATTAATAACATAATTAAAAATAACAAAAGAATATACGATATATGTGTATTGTTGAAGACCTTATAAATGATAGTGATTTTTTAGATATAATTTTTCTAAAATCTCGAGAATAAATCTAAAACAATCTCTAATTTTTTGTTATAATCTTTTTAAAAAAATTTGTTGTATTTTAATTTCTTGTAATTTAACACAAGTTAAAAATACATAAGAAAAATATATATTTATAATTATTATACTTTTTTTATGAGAAAAATTATGGTGATTTTATTTAATGTTAACACATCTATATTCAATAGTAATAATTTTATTTTATATTAATTTTGCATTAAAAGAAAGAAAATTCGAAAGAATATGAATTGATTAATTTGAATAATAATAATGGGTACAAATTTAGTATTTTGTGATTTAATTTCTTTGGCTGTCATTTATTTATTATTTATTTAAATTTTTTTTTGAATTTTAATGTTTTATAATTAAAAAATCAATCTCTATCATGTCCATCTCTATCACTTTCTTCAATCACCACCAAACAATTGTCACTATTTTCTATCTCTAATTTCAACAAATTCACACCACTTCACCCAATTAAATTGATTTTCATCTTTAATTTCATCACTATCAATCCAACATTTCATTAATAGAAGAAAATGACAACAAAATAATTTTTAAATATTTAAAAAAATAAAAATTAGAATTTTCATTTAATCTATCTAGAATTATTTTTAAAAACATTTTTTTTAAAGTTTTCTATTAATTTTAAAATAATATTTCTCTTTGAACAAATTTATCATACAAGACTTTGAATTGAGATGGTCAATCCACTTCACTTTCTACTTGATCAAAGATTAATTTTTTTATCAAAATTAGTCTTTGATATGGGTTTATAATATTAATCATGATCTACACTAAAAAAATATTATTGGTAAATTTAATTAAAAAATCAATTTATAATAGGTAATAATTAGTTTAAATAATAAGATTTTTGGAAATAAAAGTTATGAGATTTGAATTTCACATAGAGTAAGATCCAAGGAAAAGTTTTATTTTTATTTATGTAGGATTTAAAAAAAATTAAAAATGATTTAATTACTAATATCATTTGGATAAAAGAAAAATTCTACTATCCAAGCCCAAAAGGCCTAGTTAAAGCCCAAAAACATCAGACCGAAACACATAGTCCAAACCATAAGCCCAATTTATTACCCATTTAACAATGATAATGTTATCATAAATTGCAACATTTCGTGTTTATTATGCAATTTTTTTTAATTTCATGTATAAATTAGATATTATTTGGAATCAAAATATAAATATTTTTTAAAAAATATAAGCTAATATTATATGTTCTTTTTTTGTCTTTTCACTACATTATTAAAGGATAAAAAATATATTTTTAAATAGTCAATAAAACTAGATGGTTACATTTAACTATAAATTTTATTGTTGAAAATAAATAAAAGGAGTAATTAAAAAAAAACTCTATATAATTTATATAAATATATGTGATCAAATTATTATTTAGAGAGATATTCTCTTAAATTTAAAAAAATAGACAGATATTCTTTCGACTTAAATGTCATTATAATTTGTCTCTAAATATTAATAAAATAATAAAATAAGATATATATTTTTTTTATTATTTACAACATATTTAAAACTAAAGCATTAAAACTACAAATTGTTGTCCCAACTTATTATTTTAATAAAAAAAAAATTAACAATGAGTTGGAGGAAAAAGGTCTTTCAGCTGGTTGAATCATGTTCATCTTCGTACCATGCATCTCTTCTCACTCTAACTCTTTCGCCATTAAAATGGATGTATTTCCATTTAGAGAGATACTTTCTAAGTACAAGCTTCTGCTTGTCATCTTGATCTAGTTTCCGAAAAGCCCGTGCAATTCTCCTGACAGTATCTTCATCTGGTCTTACACCAAGCTCCTCCATGTCTGCAAATACCTAAACATACAAAGAAAATTTATAACCTGTCTTATATATGATTCTTATGCAATAAAGGGAAAGCTCCAAAAATTCATTGAAAAACAGCGACGGTAACAGCAGAATTAGTTTTATGTACAAGAGTGAGGAGAACTTGCAACCATTTCCATTACATCTATAATCTTATCTGGCAAGTCATGATGATCATATAAACAGATAATCCTTGAAAACAACCGCTTTGAGATAGAGCGAGTGTATGTATGCAAAATCATGTTCCATAATGATTCAGCTTCATCCGCTCTCTGTTCCTTATCAAATGCTAGTAAAAGTGTGTCATATGTTCCCATTGTTGCTCCTTGTCCTTTGCTCAACATCCATTTTGCAACCTGAGAATATCAATTTTTTTTTTTCATTTATAGGATGTAAATGAAAAACATATGCAATATGGTGAGTTTTTCTATAAGTTTCTTATTCCATTCAAACCATTTTGTATAATTGTTTTCAGCAGTCTGATAGGACAATAAGAACCTAAAATAGATGCTAATGGATTTAAGTGGCAAAAAACCACGCCAACAGTGTAAGCCTGACCCTACTTGGCCTTATGAGAAGACCTGGAAGCATATTGGGATCCTCCCTTTTCAAGGGTTGGTATCAGAGCCATTCTTGTGTTGACCAAAAAAAAAAAGTTAACCAATAACATTGAAAATGTTCATACTGCAATATATTATATATCAGGCCAATCTAAAATTGCCAAAATACTGTTCATCTATGAAGTTTTACAATTCTATGAATTATACCTGAATTACACGTCGCCATTGACCCCGCCTCCTGAGAATTCTTAAAGCCTTAGCTGCTGCGATCAATGGAAATTCTGTCTCCCAAGCCGTCCATTTATCTAGTGCTCTGTAAACCACCTCTTTTTCATTAGGCAGTTCAGAAACCTGTCATTTCAAGGGTTACAATCAAACATTACCATGGACATAAACTCATACTCAGTTTTTATCCAGCATTAACAACCGTGCATTAAAAAAGAAAAACGATCAAATATGCATTGCAGGAATGTTCACATAAGCACAAAACAGTGCAACCACCCAGCCAATAGCTAGGTGGTTAAATAAGTTGAGGGTGCGAGTATCAGTCCTGCTTTAGCAGAACTGTTCCCCACTGAAAGTGTGGCAGATACATCCCTCCTAAAATGTCCAGTGAGGGTAGAATATGAAATATATGACCAAATAACTGTAAAATGTTAGTGATTATATTTGGAGGTTGTACCATTAAAGTAATTATATCAACCCGCAGTCGACTTCTAACAGTAATGTTAGATTTTTTTTTTCAAGGAAATATAAAATAGTGCAAACAAAAATACGAAATATATAGACAAATAACTAAAAAACATACAATTCTTACAAGACTGAGGGCCTTTTGCCCAGATCCAGCTGAATCCCTTTTCTTCCACAAGTGTTGCTCTATCTTTCCGACCTTTACTATTTTACTGCATTTGATGGTTAAAGTTTCTAACCTGAAGTCGGAAAAAAGAATACATACTATAGCTGACATTCTTTAGAGAATGCACAATCAAACATTGAAACAGCTCAGCAATTGTGGAAAGTAAAAGAACTAGTGTGACTAATAATAGCTTGTAACCTATAAAGCAAGAGAAAACACCTACTTCTTAGCAGCATTAGAATTTGATGCTTGTTTATTTCGACTGAGAAAGCAGTTGCCATGGGGATTGCTTGTTACCTGCATTGCACAAAAAGCCCATAAAAAGAGAAACAAACAAACAAATACCCAGTTTAAAAAAGAGAAGGGGGATTAACTATTCTTGCTTGCCTTGGTTGAGAGTAAAGCAAAACCAGGTGCAGGTTGCAATGGGGAAATTCTACTATTTGAAAACCTAAAACCCATGAACTGAGCTACTTCAGCTGCCTTAATCTGAGAAATCAATCAAGCGTTTCAGTTAAAGAAAATACTTGCATAAAAGAGGGAACTTTAAGCGACTGAAATGTATGTACCTGATTAATTCTTTGTGATAAAAATGGATAATAAAATGAAATTATGCCACCAAAGGCCACCATAAATAATTGAATTTTCAACCTCAGCCATCTGTTTTGAGCATGGAATTCCCTGTAATGCCTCGTAATGCACTGAGGGAACGAAATTTCTCGACAGTTTATGGAATTCTCGAAGAGCGAATTATGAATTCTAAGAATTATGGGCAAAAACCCAAAAGCCAAATCCCTGAAGTTTCAGAGCAGAGAGAAACAGAACATGAAATGATGTTATCCTCTTTTGTGGGTTTTGGGCTGGGTCGATTTTTTTCAATCAGGCCCATCCAAAACGAAAAGCATACTTGTAGATAAGCTGGGTAAAAAAACTTGGGCCCGTTCGACTCTAATAGAGCCCGGATTATAGAGTCGGATCTAAATTTTGGGCGAAATCTGAATTTTTATTTGAAAATTCGGGCCGGATTCGGGTACTTAAAATTTATATATTATATAAATTTAGATGAATTCGAATAGAATTTTTTATCTAATATTTTTTCAAACAAAATTAGGCCCTAAACTACAAATTTAAAACCTGATTTGAATAATGTATAATCCAGGTTCAGGCGTAGATTAAGTTTAAATAAAAAATTTTGGGTTCGGAATGAGCTTTAAAAAATCTAGCTCAAACTCGAAAAATTATCCATCCTATTTTTAAACAGTAATACATTATTAGAATGATAAAAAGATCCTTAACTATCTCGGATAAAATATTCTTAATAAATCTACCTCTCTATTTTTCAACAGACAACATGATAAGTTCACTACATTTATTGTATATATAGATACATAAGGGTTACAAGAAATGATCCAAAAAAAAGAAACATCTTACAAAGTTACTTATTTAGAGAATTTGAAATAAAAAGTATCGGTCTCTTGAAATTTTTCTTTGGTATTGAGATTTTTTCATGATCTAATTAAGGGATATTTCTGTATCAAAGAATATAAGCTTAGATTTGTTACAAGAGACTGGGTGAAAAAATATAGAGATATTTGGATAAACAAATTCTTTATTAAAGAAAAATTGGATGAAAAAATTGTGAAATTACTTAACATTAAATAAAATGCTCACAGGGAGACTATTGAATACGTGTACTCACGGTCCAAAAAGCATTGATTGCTACTGTAAAAGTTGGTCTTAATAGTGGTTTTGTAGTTCTAGAGAAGATTATTTGTCTACACTGATTCAAACAATTATTATTTTTTTTAAATATAAGGGAGTGGGGTAAAGCCCAAAATATATAATTTTTTTTTTTTACATATTCCGAACTTGAACTCAGACAGGACGCCTAAGAAGTAACTTAATCTATAATCTAAACTGAACACTCCAGGTAGATAAAAGGATCAGTTAACCAGTCGAGATATCCTCATCAAAGTTGTTTTAAATAGAGTATCCTCAAAGTTTTTGGGTTAATGGTCAATGATCTTTGTAATTAATGTGTTTTCTGATTGGTTAATCTTGAACTGTTTGAAAGCTTATAACAATCTCAAAGTTACAAATTGGCAAAATTAAACGATCGGAAATCAGAAAATTTATTACATTGATAAATTTGATTGATGGGATCAAGCCCATTTGGCCATAAGAGACATCCCACCGGCACCCAGAAGAACAGCAGCATAAGATTTAATCTGAAGCTTGATGCTTCCCTGCAATTTTGGACCCATAAAATCTGCAGACAAGAGATCAACCAAAGCCATGTATATCAAAAGACCAGCAGATGAAGCATTCAGCAATCCAACTGTAATCAATGAACTGGGACTGTTCTCTTTGTATGTCTTCGACAGAGCAATCCCAAGTGCTATACCAAATGGTGTTGTTACAGAGAAAAAGAACACCATTATCAGCCTCTTCACCAGCTTGTACTCCGCCTGGAGAATGCAACCGCCAAGGCCCATTCCTTCAAACATTTGATGGAAGCAAAGAGCAGCAACAAGACCTTTAATAGTACAAGTATTGTTTGTGGCTCCAACTGAAAGCCCTATCACTACTGAATGAACAATAATTCCCAGTTCTAGTACCTGCACACATTACATCAATAATATACATACAATTACGTTAATGAAGATGTCATCATCATCATCATCTTCTTCATTAGTCAAATAATCAACATAATATATAAACTAAAATAAATGAATTATTTTATATTTCTGGGTATATTAATATATTTCGAGTGCCAAAATTTCTACTTATCAGATGTGACCCTTAAATTAAACTATCTTCCACTACTAACACAAACTACAGTATTATATATATAGTCTTCTCTCTCAACGAACGTTCGCATCTTTTATAATACAATTTTGATTAAATTTATGTAAATTTGGTGGAAACATAACACTATTTTACTCAAATTTATAGCTATATCTATATATAGGTATGTTAATTTAGAGTTTTTAACTTTTAGTGCCAATTTTTGTACCTAATGAAACTGTAATTTAACATTAAGCAACTTTGTATGCCTCTATATAACTGTGTAATTGTCAAACTCACCATGGCGATAACACGATAACGCAGAAGTTGGGAGACTTCAGTTGCAACTTTCGGTTCAAGACTGTGGGTATGTCCATGAACATGTCCAAAGCTCGCAACAGGTCTCTCTTGATCTCTCTCAGCAGCCTGTTGATTTCTCTCTTGATCAGCAGCTTCAGGATTAATGACCCCGGAATTGCATTTCCTGCTATAAATACTTGTCGCCATAGAATCCACCATTAGAGTAGCAATAGCAGACAGCATAGCAACGAATCCTGTGAAGGGAAACTTGTGCCAAGGATTATCTTTCAAGCAGGAAGAGGATAACATATCGAATGAATCAGGCAAAACGTGCATGAACCCAGTTGCTAGAATGATTCCAGCAGCAAAGGCTTTGACAATAACAAAGAGATTTCGATCAGGGTGAAGAGCTGGGATCGAACGTGTCACAAGTGGCGCACAGACGCCGATCATGCTGGTGACCAGGATGGAAGCAATGGCGATAATCTTGAGTGGCAGCGCCGCTGCTTTGTCGTTGCAGGAACTTTTGTCGGCCCCGCATTCGTCCGATTGTGAATCAGCTTGGTTTGTAAAAATGGAGAAGAGGATGAAGAAGATGCAGATGGATTTGAGAAGTGAAGTAGTAGTAGCCATTGAAGAACTTAATGTAGTAGTTTAGTTTGCAGAGTTTATAATTTAGGAGATTATATATATATAGAAGAGAAGTCAATGTAATATTAAATAACAATCACACCATTTTATATATTATTATTTAATTGGCAAGTTACAATTAAGAATTAGCTAGTATTTATTTTTTCTATCTTAAGTTTTGAATATAATAAAATTTAAATTTAATTGAAATCTAAATATGATTAATATATTTATCTTTTATTTTAAATGTTTAAATATAATTATTAAGTTACTTACTTTTATAAAAATAAAAAATTTAAAATTAATATGTTGAAAAAAAATTAAACTAATATATTAAATTGATAATATATATAAATATTAAGTAATAAATTAAAAATATTTCTAATAAATAAAAATTTAAATGATTTAGATATTTCATTCAAATTTAAGTCAAATTTTTTAATTTAATTATATTTAAATATTTTTAACAATTATTCAAATATCTAAATAATTATATTTAGACTATGACTAAAAAAACAAACAACCCCTTCACATGAGCTTATTACATCGGTTATGGGAGACTTTTACTTTGGTCCCCATTGTTTATTGAAATAATCCTTTAGTCATTTTGTTTGATGTTATTTGAAAAAACTCCCTAATATTTCAAAGCTTGTTTTATTTGGGTTTCTTCATCAAATTTTGTAGAATTTAGCAAATAGTGTAAAGACAATGAAGTAATTTCTCTCTTATAAACAATGATTATAGATGATCTAAACTATAGAGTACAAAACAACATCATTTCTTCTATATTTTACTATATGCATTTAATCAATCTTTGTTGATATTACACAATATTCACCATTTTAAAATATTAAATTTTATAGGTTACAATGTCTAAATATTTTGATAGTTGTAACTTTGTATAGTAAATATTTGATAGGATTAAAATTGTTGTATACTATTTACTATCCCAATTGACTTCATTTTGTGTAAAATCTTGATCAATTATTAATAAAAATTGGATTTTTTTAGTTTTCATATCATTTTATTTAGTTGTTTATTTTTGGCATATTATAGATGAAGATTAAAGAATTTTGGTTAAAGGATTAAATTGAAGTTGACTAAAATAATAGGGATATAAGTGAAAGAAACCAGCATTGATAGTGATTTAAGTATTATTTCACCAAAAACTAGAGACTAAAATAAAATTTTCTCTATTAGTATATTAACATGCAATATGAACATAGATTCTGTTAGAAATAGGATTAGGTAGAACTCAACCTAAAAGTTAGCTTAAAGGACGAGAATTAACAACCTCCCTCAAGCGAGGGTTGGATTAGATGCATGAAAGGATAAAAAAAATAAGAATTCAGAGTGTCCAGTTTTGATATCATATTAAAAATAAGTTTGGATAGAATTCAACTCAAAAATTAACTCAAATGATGAATGTGTCTAATTCATATATAAAGAGGATAGCAAACTGATATAATGACTATGTGGAACAATTAACATATCCAATTAAAATTATTTCTATTATAACACGTTAACGAAAAAAAGCTAATTTTCTTATTCCCGTTAATTATATTTTTTAATAATTTTTTTAAATTTTTTGTTATGAAAGTCATAAATCTCGTCTACAAAATATTAAATTTATACGTTCTATTGATATTCTAATTTTATCCACACAATTCAAATTACGTTCGAAGAACATTATACTTGCCAATGAATTATTCAACATCTATTTCCCTTTCTTTAATTTCATTTATTTATTTATTAACATTAGAGAATAAAACGACAAGACAATTCTCAATTTAAATTAAATAAGATTTAATTAGTTTTTATCATTAATTCTTCGAGGTCATGCAAATTCTTCTTGGTCTGTTTACTTAGATTTTATATATTTATAGAGACTTACATGCTGCATGCCGTAGGGATAATTAATACATACATACATACATACATACATACATACATACTGTTTGCGAAGTAAGTGTGTAATGCTTGTGCTTGCATGTGGTTAGCTCAAGTTTTACGAGATTTAGGTTGATATTTTAAATAAGTAAATTAAAAAAAAAGAAGAAGAAGAAAAAAGTGGGTAGGTAAATAATTAATAAGCATTAGATATTAAGTACTTAGCTAAATTTAATCGATTAAAAAATCCTCTTAATTACTATTAATTTTTATGATATAAATGCAGCTAAATGTATCCCACTAATTATATAATTTTGTGAAATTATTTTTTCTCATGTGCAAATTTTAATTTTTACCATTTATTTTTTTATAAACGAATATCGTTATTTTATGCAAAAATTTAAATTCTAATAATACAAAATTGTATCGCTAATTATGAGTCTAAATTCAAGTTTCTACTTTACAATTTATATATATATATATATAAATTTATATTGAAATAAAAGAAGAATTAATAATATATAAGAACATATTAATAACACTTTAATTTTATATAATTTTTTATATTGTTTATAAATTATTATATTTTATTATATTTAATTATTGAAATTAAATTTAATATATGTAATTACTATAAATGTGGAAGCTCTACTTGACGTGTACAAAACTAAACTGTTGGAGGTAAGAAGATATTAGATTTGACAACTTGGCAAATAATTAAGATATAGTCATAATTAATTAATTAATTAATTAATTAAGCCAATCGAAGAATGATTCTATCTGTTGATCCATCAATTCCAGACAACAGCCAAATATATATATATATATATATATATATATATATATATATATATATATATATATTGAAAAAATATATATTGTGGCAGAAGTCATCTTGTCTGTTTGACTTGTTCATTTTAGTAGATTAATTTTTGTTAATTTTGAATTAATCAACTACATCTCTTGCTGATTTAAGCATAATTATGAAAATAATAGGATAATATATAATATATGGGTTTTTAAGTTATAGTGTTTTAACAAACAAAGACATAATTTATTTATTTATGACAAATAAGTCCATAATTTTCACTAAACGGCAAAATTGTAGTCGATTTTGTGTGGTATTAAAATATTATGGTTTTAAAACTAAAACAGTTATAAAATGAAATAGCTTGATTTAACATATAAATAAAAAAAAATAAAGAGTGATTCTTACCAAAAGTTGATATTTATGAAATAATTTAATTCAAATATTCTTATGTCATTTGATTATTACTCAAGTTACGAAGGACGAATTTTTTTATTTATTTATGCTTAAAGAATTTTAAATATTAATTTTTAGGAATAAAAAATTATGAAAATTTTTAAAAAGTTAAATAATCTAAAATGTTCTTATTTTATTTTAAAAATTTTATAATTGTGATTAAAAAATAAACTAAAAGGTCTATTTAAATCTTATTTTATTTTTCTAATTAAATTAAGCTTCTTATTTAACTTTCTTATTTAAATAGAATTTAATTTATTATTTTCTTCCTCGAATCATAATTTAGGTTTAATTCTTTAGGAATAGAATTGATATTCATTAGATTATAAAAGATTTTATTCAATAATATCTTCACTTAATTTCTTTTGAGATTTTATTTTTTGTCCTAATTTAGACAAATATAGTCTTCTTTTATTAATATGGACTTTTTCTTCTGTTACAATTAAATGCTAAAACAATATTTAATATCAATGTCTTGTTGCTTCACATTTTTCTTTTAATATAACTTCAAAAAAAAATTATTAAACTAATAATTAAATATAAAATATATCGATTTCCGAAAATTTTATTCAAAAAATCATATCAAATATATATTATTTATATATTTTTTGAAGTATATATAATAGAAATTTCAAAATCACAAACAATCACAAAATATTTCATTCAATTTAGTAATCGAAAATTTATTTGTTATAAATAAATAAAGTTTAATTTTTTTTAAATGGATGATTCTATTTCTATATTCATACATCAATTTCAGACAACAACAGAATATTTTTAAAAAAGAAAAAAATATATATAGAGGCAATACTCATCCTGTCTTTGACGAGTTCATTTTAAGTGACTATTTTTTCTTAATTATTATTTTAATTAATCCACATGATTAAATTATAATTAACGGAATAATAAATAAGAATGTTGAGCTTGTCTTATTATTAACCTCATTAGTTTTATTAAATTATCTTCTAAGGGAATTAAGTACATTGTACATCGATTAGGTACGGATTATGTATAATCAACATGGTTGAAAATGCTAATTAACATTTTTTTAATAGGCAAGTCAAATATGCTTTGCTTCCATTTTTTCCATTGTTTACAACTACCAAATTACCTAATTTCATAATCTATAGCATTTAATTAATTAAATATTTAATCACCAATTAGTTCTTGACTAACGGGAGAATATGCGATATATCCTTGTTGTTTAGTCTAATATTATATTACTCCATATTATTTGTCAAATAATCTAATATCCGCTTGACGTTATCTCAGTTAATAAATAAAAACTATTATTTTTTTTCCAGCAATCTAGTAATTTGACATGGTTATGATATATGTACACATAACTGTAACATGTGTTCACTTTCTATTGAGTAACTTATAATAGAGTTGATTGTCACCAATCATCATTAACTGTTATTGACTACTATCAAATATTCTCTATTTAAGTCACCGTAAATATCATTAAAATTTTTTTTGAACATTATGTAGAACGTTTAACAAGGATTCTAATGATATCTATAGTAATATAAAAGAAGGACGTTTGATGGTAGTCAATGATAATTGATGATAAATATAACAATTTTTAATAATCAAATTAACGTTGACGGGAATTGGAGTATTTGTTAAACAACATGGCATAAGTCATTAAGACAAATAATAGGGGATTCGAGCATTCTCCCTTAATCTATTGATTCTATAAGGCATGAGTGCTAGTATAACTTGTAAAAGTCAAACTTATTTTTAAGTGAGAAGTATAGGAACTCATTAAATTTGTGTTATTTCATGTGAGGTAGTTTTTTTTTTTTTTTTTTTTTGTTGTTTAAAGTCTGAATGTGATTGTAATTTAAAATTAACTAAAATTTAAATCTAATTAATTTTTTTTTACTTTAACGTTTGATTCTAAATATAAATATTAATTTATTTATTTTTATATAACTAAAAATTCTAAAATTGATATATCGACATATACCTTAAAAAATTTAAAATTGATATGTTAAGTTGTTGAGTATATAAATATTAAGTAATAAACTAAATATATTATTGACAAATAAAATATTTAATTTATTTAGTTATTTAGTTATTTAAATTTAAGTTAAAAATTTTAATTTTATTACATTCGACATTTTTAAAAAGTGTCATACATAAGTTAAAAAACATATACTTCTAACTTAAACATCTTAATGATTTTATTTAAATTTTAGTAAAAATATATGTAGGCGCTTAGACTTTATTACTCTAAGCTTTTTTATAGTTTTATTTTCTAAATATATATTTTTTAATTAATAGAAATAAACAAAATATCATCTAAATTGAATTATAATTTATACTATTATTTTATATAATTGTCAAATATTTTTAATAATATTTTAATTAATAACACTTTTACACTGATAGGTATGCTAACAAATTAATTGAACTTTCATAATTAAAATACAAAAAAAAAAAGCTCAATTGTCTGTTAATTCTATGCAATTACTTACACCATTTATATACTATATATTGATATTAAATTATTTTTCTTAGTCTTACAGGCCTATTTGCTATTTAGAATCTACTCGCAATTTACAAGAATTCTACTAGTAATACTTGGAAGATACATACACTATTATAGCAAACTCAACAACAAAAAATTTACCTTCCATGAGGCTAAAGGCTTGATGGCATATTAATATTAAATTTAATATATATAATAAATGAATAATTAATATATCATAATTTATATATATGTGAAATATAAAATTAACTTAGAAATTATTTAAATTTAATGATTTATAAATAATATACAAAATTTTGTAAAGCTAAGTCGATCAATTCCTTCAAATATAACCTTAGTTTAAGTCTATATAAACTCAAATATTATATATTTATTATATTTCTCAATATATTTATGTTTACTCAAGCTATTTGTCATTTTTATATGATGTTTATCATTTCTCGAGGAATTTAATAATAATTAATTGATTAATTAATTTTTATTTTTCTAATATATCTTTAATATGTAGGAATATAAGCACACAATTGTATAATATCCTCTTATATATGCTTTAATAGCTAACCATTTGCTTAAAATTTGTTTGTTAAAACTAAATAATTCATTAGTTCATAAAATTTGATTAGACTTGATGAAATTGCAAGTTGACTATCTATCACTCACTCACACACACACACACATATATATATCTTGACAATGAAGATATATTAAATAATGTTAGTGACTATGTAACTCGTTGTCATTTGATTCCAAATAATTATTAATTTTGTATTTTTATTTATTAACAATCGATACAAATAACCTTGAAATATATCAACAATATCCTTAAAATTAATAAAATAAAATATTTACTCTTAATGTTATTAACATTGTACATGTAAAGACGAAAAATAATACTTGATGTGCAATATAGGGCAACCTTCGAATAAAAATTTTAAACATGTAACATTAATATAAAATTATTAATACAGTTAACAATCTCTAATGATAGACGAGTAATATCTCATTTTATATAAAAAAATTAAGTTCCAAGACATTAAAAGTATAATGTAAAATCTAGTAGCAGAATAAATGAAAAGGGACTACATTAAAACTAGAAGTTTCAAAAGTTATCATCTTACACTAAATTTCTTTATATTTATTAAAAGCATATATCTTTTGAAAGCAACCCTTTTAAAAGCACTAAAAAATAACATATCTTTTGTTTATATCAATTACTAAAATTATAAAATTTATGCAAGAAAGTCCATTCATATAGATACAGAGAATATTAAGTACAATATATAAGTATTTTGGTGCTTTCTAGCCCATTAGAAATAAGCTGTAAGAAAGCCCAAAACAAAATCTTTTCCAAGACCCCATTCTACTAAAATAAAATATTTGTTTCTTCTCTTAATTTTGTCTTCAAATTAATTTTAAACCAAATAATTTTGAGAAATATACATATTATTCCGCCTCTAAGTGTGACAATTTAAATCAAATTATTATTCAACATAAATTCGATGCGAACAAACTGATTTGAGTTAAAAAAAATTAACGTATGCAATAAATGGGTTATATTTATATAACTCGTTAATAAATAAATCGTATACACATTTTAAAGTTGTGACAAAATTATTAAATAAGCAATTAAACTTCAATTCTAAATCGACATAATACAAAATTGATAAAAAGTGGTCCGAACATCAGCATTTAATTTGGACGATGTCTGCTTTGATTAGAAGATAAATCTATTCACACAGGTTCGAACATTTGCATTCAATTTAAGCGATGTCTACCCTTATATGAAGAGAAATCTATCCACACACTAGCCACTCGGACGTAGCATTACTGTATCAATTTATATAAACATTTGTTTTATTTCCTAGTGTTATAACCCACAAATACACTATATAAATTTTTAGTTGGGCCTAAATTGTGGTTGGATCCAAATAATTGATTGGTATTTGGTGTATGTTACTTGTCTAGCCCATTTAGCCCACAAATGCAATGGGCTCATTTAACAGATTTTATCTCCCAGTTTATGCAATAGGAAATTCTTAATTCTTAATTCTTATTATTTTTTTTTGTGCTTATTTATTTAAGTCTAATTAGTTATTTCATCGGGTGTAATATTTTCTATTGACTTTATCTTCTTTAAAGAATACCCATTTCAATTAAAGAAAGAATTATTTCAATATTTAAAAAGAGATATTTTCGCCTAAAGTTAAAATTCTAGCCAACGGATATTAACTAAAATATATTATTTTTTAAAAAGAATATTTTATTTTATTATTATTGTGATTATTAGTTGAAAATGAGGAACATTGGCCAATTCAATTCAATGATAGACTTGATTTCTTCCAAATTTAAAAAATTATTCTCGATTCTAAAGTGGAAACTCGTGTCCTCATATTATGGTGTGTAATGTAGATGAGGCTAAAGGGATTCATAATGCCTCTTTTAAAAAATGAGAAAGTGAAATTTCACCTACACATTTTAATTTTCCACCCCTGATCCAAATCCAAATCCAATTTCACTGTAATTCTAAGTTGAAAATTGAATATATTCCATTTCATTATCTTGATATCTTCAATTCCCATCTTCCCCACAAAGAAGAAAAGTCAAGTTTGCTTGAAGTCATGGGTGCCCACTACTACCCCCAATTTGAGTGGAATCACAATCTTTTTTCTCATGAATAAAAAGCTATTCATTAAAAAGCATTTATTTATTCAAGTGGGTAGTTGAATATAATGTTGGGTATGAGGGCTTTTCATTAAGGTATAAACTTAAAAAAAGAAAACAAGACATAATCATTCCACTCAATATGGGAATTATGACTAAATTTTGCACTAAGTTTGTATCTTTGATGTTGCAATCTCCAAAATCCCATTAAATAAATATCAATTATTTTTTTAGAAAAGAAAAAAAAGAAAGTCTTGTATGGAGCTAGGCTAGGATAGGCTTAGCATGAGGAATGATTATAAGTGCAAGAATATTATGTGCCCACCATCTTTCCAATACCCTAAAAAGAATGGTTTCATTGGTTCTCCTTACTCTTTAATTTTGCTTTCCAACTTCACCTCTTTATTGGGGTTTTGATTCAAACATAGAATAAATTAAATCCCTTGCCTTTAACTTCACTCCACTATCTTCCCCTATCCCACCAAATCTATATATCTATCTATCTATCTATCTATCTATACATACCTAAAAGCCAAAAGCACCTATCAAACTTTTCTAATTTTCTTATTTCACAAGATGGGTATAAAATATTACATCAAACATTTCACATAATAATATAATGAATAAGACCCAAATATTATAAACCTCCCACATGAAGGATAGGTTATATGCATTAATTGTTGAAGGTGATGGTGCTCTCTTTCTTCCATTCTCTTTTTGTGACAAGTTGTTGCCACTAAATGAGAGTAGGACCCAAGTCATAAAGGGAAAATGTGTTCTAGGAGAAGAAAATAATTAAAGAAAGAAAGCAAAAAAAAAAAAAATGAAAAAATCATTTTCATGTGATGGACCATTAGATGGATGTGTGTGTCTAGCAAATGGTAATCCCCAAATCTCCAATACATGACACAATAAGTTAGGGTTTTCACATTTATTTGATATATTATATGTTAGACCCCACATCTATTAATTGAATCTAATTTATATGCTTTTTGGATTTGTCTATTCCTCCATCAAATTGTGCATGGAACATGGATAGATATACATGTATGAATCTTGCTAAGTGGCCTACTTTTATGACACAACTTTCCTTCTCTTTACACTTTGTGGGGTCTTTGCCTAATCAAAGATTCAAAGATTAAAGACAAAAACATGGGCCTTACACATACTAGGATCCTCTATTTCCATCATCTTAGACCCCACTCTAACCAAAAAATAAAATAAAATAGCCTAGAATTAAAATCCTTTTGTCAATAGTAATATTCAATTATATAATATAGAGTGAAATTTGAGAATATTGGTGGGGTTTGAGAGTCATTTTCAAACAAGGTTTTGATGGTAAGAGAGTTGGCATAGCATGTGGAATGAACTATTAGGTTTTCTCAATACATTGATATGTTGCTCTCATCTTGATATTATTTCCATGTTGTCAAAAAGCTTAGCTTGCTTCCTTTCTTATCATGATTCTCGTTTGTGACTACTGTTTTCTCTTTTTGAAAGTAAACAAAACAACAAAAACAAAAACAGCAGAAGCAGAAGCAGCAGCTGCAACACCTAATGATCTCTAGAATCTTGTGTTAAAAGAAAGAAAATATATGAGAATTGTTTATGTGGGTTCATATGATTAATGTTCATTGCACGTTACCACCAATTGTATAATAATATACGTATCAAAAAAAATGATCTCTATCTGCAAAAGTTTGGACATAAGTGCTTTTGTATGGAAGTGCTTTTTTATCTGACTGCTATCTAGCTTTTTCAGCAAAGACATGATGCGTGGTGCACGCAGCTAGTTGCTTCATTGAAATTAAGCAAAGCCCCCACATCACATGATGGAAAGACCAAGTGATTCCATCACATATAGAAAAACACTTTCCTTTTTTTGTTTTCTATTTTGAATTTTGAATTTTGTTTTTTTTTTGGGATTTGATTAATTTTGTTTTGGTCAAGTTTGGCTAGATTACCCAAGTGAAATAATTTTGTTTTTTGGTTTGTTTGTTCACACTTCTTTTTCAATTGAATGAGACATGAGATTTCGAGTAGTTGGCCTTTCCTTTTACATAAATTACTTCAACAAAAATAATTAATTAATTCTTTTAATTTAGTTTATTTATGCTTAAATTATTGTTTACTATGTTAGAATCTATTCTCTTTTTTTGGGTTAATAAAATATAGATAAATTCTTTTTTAAACTATTAAAATCACATCAACGATCTATTAATCAATAATACATTCGAATTATTTTTTTTATAAATAATTAACGAGAAATTTACAAATATAAAAATATGATTTTGATGAAAGATAATGAAATAAATTTTAGACTTTTGGCAACTTCGATAATTTTAAAATTACAAAAATAAATAGCTGAAAATTGATGGCATCTAGCAAGTAATGGTGATTGCATAATTGGAAAACGACGTGTCGGATTTCGAAATCACCAAAATGTGATTGAGATGACAATGAAGGTTGGCTATGAGTTGTTCATGTCGTCTTCTTCTTGTGTGTAAATCTCATGGTATTCCCAAAACTTCTTATAGACCAATAAATGTTCAAGATTTATTTTTTTTATATTTTATATTTTAGAAAATTAAAAAAAAATTGTGGTCCACTTAGTAGAATTATAGAAAATAGACAAATAACAATGATTATTTAATAATAATAATAATTTAATTCATCCACATACTTTAGTCATTTTCGTAAAATTATTAATCAATTTAGAATATATCGTATTTTTCTGATTTAGACTTACTATCTTTCAATTTATATAAATCATTGTCCATGTATGAATAATATATTTTATTTAACTAATTGTGAGCATTAATTTATTTAATTGGAAAATATTTAAATATTTAATTACAATATTATAAATTAGGATTTATACAAATTCTATGTCTAATTCTATATTACTTTTAGGACCACGAAACATAGTTATTTAAATGTTTCTTAGATCAATGAACATTATTTTATTTTTTAAAATTAATTGAAAGAAAATAAAAAAATAAATTATAGAATAATTAATGAGTTTATAGTTTAGTCAAATGAATTGGGTCAGCAATTCTATTTGGCCAGCGTGTTTAGACCGCAATCAAGAGCTAAATTAATTAATAAATTAAATCAACCATTTAATTATTAATTAGCTTAAATAATTGAAATTTAACTAACATAATATATATATATATATAGGAAAACCAAACCTACCCTACCTCGATCTCTTAAACTTATTAATTTAATAAAAAAATTAAAAAGCAATTTATGCCTTTCTAAAGTAAGTGCTTCCAATAAGCAGCTTGGGGAAAAGCACTTCTCATTACTTTAATCATAACCAAACGTGCTTTCAAGACATGGTTACATAACATGCATTATTATTATTATAATGTAATTTTATTTATATTTTTTATTTAAATTTTTAAGTTTGCTTTGCTTTCTAGGGATGATGCCCTTAGTTTTAAAGGATAGTGCCGGTGATAAGAGGGACAAAATGTCCCAAATTGATGGGGTATCTATTTACATACATCCCTTTACTCCAAGATCTCTCATCATCATATGTTGCTTTCATAGATATATCTTCTCAACTTGGTTTTGATATTATATTTGTAATCATATTTATTCATCTAATTATTACCAAATTTAATATTTAAATAATATATTAAATATAACCAACTATACTTAAGTATGTTTTAAGAAATAAATTAGATATTAATTTAAACTTTTTTATTAATTCATAGAATTTTTTTAATGGTAAAACTCTTTTTAAATTCTTTTAATGTCATTTAATTAATAGTAAAAAAAAGTTTTATGAATAAAAAAAATTGTTTTATTTTTATTTAAAGAAATGCAATGCATCCATCCCTTTTCTTCTAATTAACTATTTTATCTAGTTATAACAAGTAAATTAATTAATTAATTAGCCACTCGGACTTGTTCGAGTGGTTAGAGACCGTGATTGTCTTTGGAAATTTTGACTTTGAACTTTACTGAAAATTTTAACAAAGTTTATTTTCACAAAAAATAGTGAATATGTCATATTAGAGTGTGAAAATTTTTTTTTCTCTGTTATTGGGTATTAAAATTCGGACAGTATCGTATGCGTATCAATTAAAATTTTTGTTAAATTTTTAATATAATATTAAAAAATTATACATATAATATGTAATAGTTAAATAAAATTAATTAATCGATTAATTAATTAACCATACATAAATCTATTTATATTCCCTTCCATAATTAAACCCTATAATAAAAAAATAATAGTTCAACCGACTTCTATACATAATTATTAATTAGTTAAATTAATAATTAGAAAAAAAAATGCATTAATTGTGTTTTAAAACATTATGATAATCACCGTCACTTGATATGCCATCATCGACTTTGTTTGTGTTCCTCGTACACCCAAAATTTTTATTATTAGTATTATTATTATTATTATTATTATTATTATTATTATTATAATAATAAAGAAAGGGGATGACGTGGACAAGGAGAAAGAGGGAGTGGGAGAGTGACAACACACGTGTCCAGATTAAACTTTGAAACCTAAACGTGGAGCCCACTAATCAGTTAAGGATTTTACACGTGGACCCACAGAGATTAAATTAAATAAATAAAATAAAATAGTTTATTTTGTGGGACAGAACAGAACAGAACAGAACACGAACACTTACTGCCAAAATTAGAACTTATATGTTATGTGATGTTATTATTTTGTGTGTTTTTGCGTTGCTGTGCGTTTCAACTTTTAACGCTCTGATTTTTGTCGGCTTTGCACCCTCCAAGATTTCTGCCAAATTTAGAACCGTCCTATTTATTTATTTACTTTTTTAATTATTTAATTATTTAATTAATAAAATAAAATAAAAAATAGTGGGGTTCAATTAAAGTAAGTAAAAAAGAAAGAAAGAAGCAACGTCCACTAACGTACGCCTTGTCCAGCACGACGTCGGCGGATTTCTAGGGTCCCCTTTCCTTTTTTCTTTTTTATCAGATTACACAAAATTACTGTGTGTAATTTTTTTAATTTTAAAATAAATTTATTAATTAAAATAAAAAGGAAAAAGGCGAAGGAGCCAAAGAGGGGACTGACAACGACAATGGAGAAAAGAGGGTGCTTTAAATATACAATTACAGCATCTTCTACCTGCAGCACGCATGTTGTCATATATATCCTGATCCTGATGCATCGTACGGCTATCTTACCGATAGCAAGCCAACTGTAGTACTACAAGTAGTAGTAGACCGGACTCTTTTTTTTTTGCATTTTTATTTTTTAAATTTTATTTATTTGATCTGTGATTCGTACCAGTGAGAAGTACTTTTTAATTTTTAATTTTAAAAAAAAAAAATTCCTTGTATTTAACGCAACTTGTTTTCTTCTTTAATTTTGAGTAGGGTAGGTGGGAGATTGTGAATTGTAATTATGCAGTGCAATACGCCAACACCATGCAGACTGCAGTACAGTAGTGTACAGTGCATGCAGTGCAGGATACAGAAGAACACACGTGGTGGACCCTATTCATATTTCAGTCTAACGTGTCAGGTCTTCGTTGCCCCTTCAAATATGCCCCCCCTCGCCGCAATGCTCATCCTTTATTTTTATACTTCCAAACTACGTCGTTTAGTTCACAACGCATTTTTTTTCTTTTTCTTTTTAATTTTCAATTGAGCACAAACAAAAGAAGCACAACAAAAAATCAGACTTTTTTTATTTTATTTTATTTTATTTTTTATTTATTAAAGAGAAGACCACTCATGAAAGAAATTGAAAAAGGAAAAGGAAAACTGAATGATTGATTCCTAGAAAATAAAAAAGAAAAAGAAGGAAAGAGAGAAAAGAGGGATTCCAAAAACAGAAGTATGGATCTTGTCATGTAAGTGGGGCCCAATGACTCCCCCCAACTCAACTCTCCTCTTTTAATGCTTTCTTTCTTTCTTTCTTTTCTAGTAAGTAGTATGTAGTGCTAAATTTCTGTTGATTCCAAAGTACTGGTGCCTTTAATCATTCACAATCACAACCACCTTTTTTATTTTATTTATTTTTATTCATAGATGAACAATAATGTAATGCTTAATTGAAAAAATGCCATTAAAAAATTTAAAATATTCATAGTATTTTTCATCAAATTTTTTTCTTAGAGATGTTAAATTATTAAGTCGCTTAAATATGAATAAAAATACCAAAAAAAGCAATGAAATTTCTTTTATAATCTAATTAGTAATTATATAAATAATAAAAAAACTGTTCAATTTCTTTTTTCTTTTTTTCTTTTTTTTGAGATTTTTGGGTTCAAGACATGTTAACATGGAGACTAGCATCCATGGTAGAATTACAAACCGGACAGGATCCAATCAGACTGGACCCACAGACTGTACACAAACACAAGTGCCTGCATGGTAACAGCAACACGCTTGCTTCCCTCTCCCCACACCGTCGGCACAACCTACTTCCCCCTCGGCTTCCGTTCACCTCCTCCGCCGACGTCATGCACCTCCCGTAATCGCTGCTCCCGCAGCTCGACACTGCGTCATCCGCCTCAGCGGCATCTCCTTCGTTTTGGCGGTTTTCATCGCCGCCTACGTTTGCCAAGACTTGTTCGAGGTTACTCCTTAGAGTGTTGGCTGTTGCCTCATTCGTCTGCGCTAAATCCCTCCATATTTGATTCTCTACGTATAAGCTTTTCACTCTTTCTTGAAGAACCCAATTGAGTTTCCCCATTCGTTGAATCTCTTCGTCTTTTTCCTTCAATTTTTTCATGATTCCTTCCTGTATTGCTGTTATTAGCACTCTCGATTGCCTCTTTCTTTGTTCTTCAAGCTCCAATCTCACCTTCTCCGCCTGTAAATCATACGACCCAAATCAGAATAATTCAAGGGAAATAAAAATTCAATCTTAATTTCTTCAGATAGGGGCTTGGTTTTGCTTACATGTTGGGCAATGTAGCGGTCGATTTCAGACTGCTGTTGTTGCAGCTGAAACAAGATATCCTGATCGGAGAACGATGAAAAGCCTGAAAGTTTATGCTTTTGGGACACGGGGGAGAAGGCGTTGTCGAGATCGTGAATTGAATCTCTCGACCGCTTTCTCGGAGGAGGAATATTGTACGACGTGAGACCGCTATCAGCCTTATCCATCGACGTTTTAGCAGAAATCTGATTGCAATCGAACGTTTGACAGAATGGTAAAACAGGTTCCACCATTGTTTCAGTATAAGGGACGAAAGAATCCATCTGGGTATTGCACATATTAGCGTTTCCTTGATTTGATTTCACAAAATCTCTGCGAATAAAAACAATTAAACCCACATCAAAAAAATGAATCCTTTATCAAAAAATTAAAGAACCCATGAACAAAAAAACGATATTTACCTGTGTGAGATTAACTGCGAAGGAAAGAGGTTTATATGGCGAGCTTCAACTGCCATTGAAGGTGTTTTCTGGTTTAAGAGAGAACGAGAAAAGGATGAGAGCATGCAAATAGAGGAAAGGAGACTGACTAAATGAATGAATTTGAGGTTGGGACTTGTTATTTATTTAGGCTTCGGTTGTATGAGAGAGAAAGTCAAAGACTTCTAGAGTGAGAATCTTTTTATTTTTTTTTTATTTTTTTAATAATTCGTAACTTTTAGCAAAAACATGGTCTCAGATTGGATTTGGTTTAGAATAAATTTATTTCCATCTTCTCGACGATTTGGCTTCAGTTTTCTCGTAAATAATGACGAACTTGTAGGGACAGCAAAGACATTTCCTAAAACATGTCCATTCTTTATTGTTTTTGTTAAAAAGCGGGAATTAACCGACTCTCGGCATATCTCCCACGTATCAACTGCATGGTGGGGCAGCCACGTCAGCCAAGATGCTACAGTCCATTTACTACAGCAAAAGAAGCGACTGGTCCGTTGCGAACGTGACCATCGCAAGTGGGGCCCAACATGTCGCACGTGTGAGGTGTGCCGCGTGTTGGGTGGGGATATATATATATATATATTTTTTATTTTATTAATTTAACTTAATTTTCGGTCGATAATAAAAAAGATTGGAATCGATGATGAAATTGAACTTGCTGATGCTGTTTGTTGGCGTTCATGATGGGGTTTAAGGCCCCACGTTTTGAGACGTGGGTCCCACGAGTGTCTGTTTTATTGCGGTTTCCATGTTTTGATAAAAACGCTTTTGTCCCCTTAATTTTTTTTTACTGAGAATTAGGGGCGTCCTCGTACGGACAAGGGAGTGGTTTAATCAAATTGATTTGATTGTGTTCTGATCTGATCCGACGTGGGATTGGGTAACTGGTATTTTTCACATGGGTCAATAATTTTCAATTATAAAAATAAATAAATTAAATTAATATATAAAGTATTTAATCTATAGTTAATGATCTAATTAGAAATTAAGCAAAGTAATTAATGCTGATTTCTTTTTGAATTTAAATTACAACTGTTTCATAAATTTCATCGCATTTAACTGCCCAAAATTAAGCCGTTCATTTATTACATTATTATTATTATTATTATTAGTGTGACAAAAATTCAATTTTATGATATTTTATTTTACTGATATTCTTTATTGACAAAATATATAAAAATTATTTTAAATAAAAAAAATATGTAATTCATATATAAAGTATTAAAAAAATGCAATTTTTTAGGTATATAATAAAGAAGCGTGCCTAACTTAATGTAAACTTTAATGATTCGTTATCAATGAAAGAAATTAAAATCTTTCACTTTCTTTCAACCATATAAATAAATAAATTTTAAAGAAGAAAATTGACATTTAAAGTATATAATAAATGTTCCCAATTAATTTCATAGTGGCATACATATTTATATATATACATATATAAATTTATTACTAAATTTTCTCTCCTAATTAATATTTAAATATTTCTCAAGTTTATATTGTCGAAGAATATCTTGCATGTATAGAGTAATTAAATTACATTTTTTCCATTTATTTGGTATTATAATTAATTAATTATTATTATTATTTCTATAATGAGAGCATACCATATATTAGAGTGAATCTAATTGATACGTTTCCTTTTATAATTTTAGAAAAATATTTTAATCTTACAAATTAGTTTGTGTTTATATTATACTTATAAAAGTTTATATTATTGATATGATATACAATTAATGAAATAATAAAGTCAATATATGTCTCGCATATATTGTTATTAACATGCGTTATACTAGTTAGAATATAAGTTGATGTTATCGTGCACACACACGCATACACACACACACACACACACATATATATATATATATATATATATATATATATAAAAGAGGTGAATAAATAATTGACATAAAAATTCTTCAACAAGCAAAGATGGAAACTTGGTCCCCCCCACACTAAATTGAATTGGATGATGATGGCCATATCTTGCAAGCATTATATATTAAAATTATTATCATCATAGTTTATTGACCAGAAAATATTTAATGGAGATGGAACAATCTCACTTTACACAACCCATGTGGCTCAAAACTATCTAAAATTGGCCTTAAATTCTCCTAAAAGTGAAAGGCAAAGTTAAAAGCAAAATCAAAAGAAAAAGGAGAAGTTTGTGTCAAATAAAGATAGCAAATAAATGAAGACATATGGATTGATTCCCACTTCCACCTAAATATCCCCATTCTCTATTGTGCATTGCACAATAACTCCTTTAACTTTATTTAGTTATCTTCTTAAAAAGAAGAAAACAAAAGCAAGAAAACAAATTAGGTAAGCAATATTCAAAAACTACATTAAAGGAAAGCATATATAATTCTAGATTATAAAGAGAAGAACCCTACCTAGCTATGCTAATTAGGGATTAAAAAGTTTGAATGAATAATGTTGATAGAGATATTGACATACATATTATATATATATATATAAAAGATGAAAGTTGGTTTGCATGATAAATACATTTTCGATATATATAATTGTTATATTATCTCTACATAATATAAAAGTAAGAAGATAAAAATGCTTAGAAATATCAGCAAATTTGTCTAGTATATAAGTCGAGATAACTTATTAAAACTGACAACGATTTATGCTCGCACATATTTTGTGTATTTGATAAGATTTTCAATTTATGAAAACCCTAAAAAATGCATACTTTCATTTTCGAAAGTAGAGATTTTAGCTTAATGGCCACTAGCTAGTGCCACTTTCTTTTAGTTTGCCTTTTTTTTTCTCTTTTAATATCTCCAAAGTTGGGTTTATATGCAAAGGGGAGGGAAGATCCTATGATGGTTCAAAAGTGCTTCCAAATGTGGGAACCACCAAAATGGAAAACAAAGAAAAGTGAACACAAATCCAACTTTATTGATCTTTTTGGGTTGGCTTGTTAGCAATGTTGTGGAATTCGATCAATATCCCAATTCTCTCTTCAAAAATTATAATAGAAATGAGATCTTTGTAAGCATGAGATGAAGCAGAATCACTTTTGGGGACCTCTTTTTTTAAAGTGGGTTGCCAAATGATGGTTGAATGGAAGTCATTGATAAAGTGCTTTTGCTTTTTTCGTCAATTGGGGTCCCTCCAAATACATTAAATTTTAGACATGTGATTAAGTTAGTGATTATTGACTTAATTAAAAATTAAAACCCATCCAATTAGAGTAAAATTAGGTCCCTTAATTGCATACATCATATGATTTGACACCACTACCACCTTTTTTTTCCTTTTTCTATTTATGAATGGCGCCGCCTAAGAGATCACTCATTATTCTTTTAATTAATTAATTTAAAATACTTACTAGATTAATTATGCCTTCCCAACTACAAATTCCCCATTTCATGATATTATATGTTAAAGTGTTTGATTAGGAAGAAATTGTAAAATATAGCATATTAATTAATCTATCATCAATTTGTGTGGATGCTTGTTCATGTCAATTTATATCAAATGGGTACCATTCACCAACCTCTTATACAAATTTATCTAAATAGATTGATATATTTTAAATCAAGTTAAGCAAGTATTTCAATATTGTTTCATGATTTTTAATGATATGCACACATTTTATTCATAAAAGAATTATATACATCTACATCCCAAGTAAAGAATATAATGTTTATATTTAAAACATGAATTTTGTACAAATTAACCTTATTTTACACTAAAAAAAATGTTATTTCATCTAAAAATACATTTCACAAATTGTAAATGTCTGCACTGAAATTCAACAAAATACAAATAAATTTATCAATCAAGAAGTATTTCTACAACTTCTTTGTTCACATCAACCTTGACATAAATAATTAAAAAATAGAAGAAATATTATGAAAAATAATCCTCAATTATATATATATATATATAATTTGAACGATTATAATTGAATTATAAGTGGAAAACAATCGTTTCTGATATTGATGTTGCAAGGAAGCAGAACTTCTAAAATTAATTAGTAGAGAAAATATTTGAATTCAATCCATTGAATTTAATCATTTTTGTTTGCTTCTTCTCATTTTGTTTTCCAATTTCGTTTTCATGTATGCATGCACACACACCAAAAATCAATTACTTTCAGCCTTTAATTAATATTCTCCATCAATTCTATTCACACTAACCACATGATTTCTAAATTAAATCTCTTTTTTTTAAAGTTTTTTATACAATGAATTGAATGATAAACCCATTTGACTAAGACTTGTCTTGTCATGTTCTTTATGTAATTAATTTAATTAATCCTCTTATGGAGGCTGCCTACTTTGCATACACCATCAATTGATTAATGATATTTTGATAGCTTTCAATATTTGTAATTGATGGTGAAATATTTTGTTTTTGTGTTTAGTTCTTTGGCCTTTTCAATGTTAAATTAAAAGCATCAAGTCTTGTTTCATTTTTTTGAGTGTTATGTCTATACATCTCTTGAGCTTTCTATTTTATTTCAATATTCGAGTAATTACTTATTATTCACGTTATAATTATACATATTGATTCTATCAATTTTTATCAGATTCAAATGTCAATGTTTGAATTGTGAAAATTATAAATTTGTGTACTATTATTAAAATTTAACGTCAAGTCATGAGTATTCGATACTAAATAAATTAATAAATAATACCAATAATGGAAAAATAATTTACACGTTTTCAATTATCAACTTTCATACAATATTTTCTAAAAAATGAGATGATTCTTTAAATTACTTCTTCATTTTATTAAAAACTTTTACATATTCAACAATGAAAGATTAAATCAATAGAAAAAAACGAGAAAAAGAAAGAAAAAAGAAACCTTTATTGGTGCATGAAATGAAAGCACTTTGATGTGATAATACCAAACACCAAAAGCTCTTCCAAATTTAAAATTGATAACCAGAGAGGACCAAACCCTAGCTACCCTAATAGTATTCTCAACTCAACAAAGTTACAAAATTATATATATATATATATAGAATGATTAATTAAAAAGTGCTTTTGCCCATTGCCCTAGCATAGCATAGCTTAGCTTAGCTTAATTAAATAAAATGTGAATGTGATTTGACTGAGCATGCAATAGTTATGAATTATTTGCATAAAAAACAGGTAATTAAATAATTGGCAATATTATTGGAAACAGGAAAAAAGATCATTATGATTAAAACTGGTAGATTTCTTTCAGATTTCCACATGGAAGTGCTTCTATGCATATGATATTATTGTGCTTTTTACCCTCTAACCCTAACCCCAGAAGCACTTATTTTCTTTTATTGCCTTTTGACGTTTAGGTATCTAGATAGATCATAGATATCTATCTGCATTCAAAAAAGCAGTTCTCTCGATCATGATTCATTGGTAGAAATGAAATGACATCAAAAAGTTAAAACAACATTATTCAAAAGTTCAATTAATTATGTTTAGTTCTTTGTCTCTAATCAAACAAAACAAAATCAATTGCAAATTGCAATCTTACCCAATTCATATATATATATATATATAATTATGATCATTTCAATGTTTAAATAGCTTATCCTCTTGAGGCTGCTGGTTAACATGATTTGATATATAGACCTGATTTTTGTGCTTAATGGTGTCATTTCTACACTCATTATTATTTTTTATTTGTCGTAAAGTGATAAATAATTATACGTCTGAGTCATGCTATAACACAATGATATAATGATAATTTTAAGAGCCATCATCGTATAAACCAAAAGAAGAGATTTTTTATTTGCATACGATTCTTCGATAAACATTTATTAAATCAATTTTTATCACAGTGTATTATCACATCAAATGACTAAAATATTGTTGCGAAAAATATGATTTCTTTCTTCTTTTTATATATATATATTATAAATTTATTAATATTTAATTAAAGATCTACCGTAACTTTTACAGAAAAGATAATCACAGTTATAACACATTTAACATTATAAAAGATTACCTTTAAAAAAAAAATTTATCCGAAAATTTTTAAGATAAGACACACAATATGCAAAAAACCCTATAAAAATATTTATAGAGTTTAAACGTATTCTCTCTACAGAAAATACGCTTTAATTATTCACACTGAATTAGAATGACGGAAATTTTTCTTTTTTAGATAAAAGAAAATTGAATTTATACAAAAAAAAAAAGAAAGATATCCTTTTATTCAAGTGAAGATTATGTAGTTAAAAAATAGGAATTAAGTAAACAAAATTAACTCTAGGATTAGAGTCATGAAAATGAGCACAAGTTGGAGTTATGGTCCAATCTAAACAACTAGGTTCTTGCTTGCATACACTTCTTTTGATTGTATAAATTGTATTGAATGACAATAATATTGTTAAGAAAATGATGGCTTTTTTCTTTTTTCTTTCTCGATGATGAAAGAAAATTAAATTTATGTATAACATTAATGTTGTTGTTATCATTTCTTACAAGTTGAAACAAGCTTTGGCAACAAGGAAGCAAACAAGTCGTAATTACATTTAAGAAAATAAAACCTAAGCACAAAGCTGTCGTTTTCATTGAAATATAAGTTAAAATAAATAAATAAATACAGAATTAATATAAATAGAATTTATTTAATTAATTGAATTTTGGATATCGTATACAATTAAGTCATCTTTTGAAAGTAAACACAAATATTAAATATCCTTGAGCTATCGTGAGTCTTTACTCTAGATCCATCTGGAATCATCATCAAATGAATTTCATATAGCGTGAATAATTTCAAAAGCTGTTATTAAATATATATATATATATTAAAAATTTATTAGTTTTTTGTTAAATATTATGTGTAAGGGTATAATAGGTATTTTATAAAAAATTGGGACTTTTAAGAGTATTTTCAAAACTATTAGGATTTATAAGGGTATTTAGCCAAACCTTTAGAACTAAAAAGACTTTTATCCAAATTTTAATTATAGTGTATTGATATCTAATAATTGATTGGATTTGAAATTATATTTAAGAGTTAACAAATAATATAAAAATATGTATAAACTTATAAAATTGTCAATTTATAATATATATATATATATATATATTAAATAACAGCTTTTGAAATTATTCACGCTATATGAATATGCTATAATTGAAATACATGTTAAATTTAATCTCAACTATTACAAGCGTGTAAATTCAATAGTCCACAAAATAATGTAATATATATAGGACAGAATCAATGACTTTTTTTTATATAAAATTTTACATAAAATATAAGTCATTGGATCTAAGTACATTGAACGGTTGAGATTGTATCTGACTATATAATTAATACATTCATAATTAATGTACATGTCATATGCAATCTCAACCGTTAGATATAATTAGATCTAATGGCTTATATTTAATATAAAATTTTTTGTAAAAAAATGGACCCTTGATCCTACTTCTATATATATATCTGGATCAAGAACCCTATATTTTTATATATATATTTATACTTATTTATAAACTGTTAAATTAATACATTTTTAACAGTTGAGATTGAATCTAATATATATATATATATGAATTATGTATATGAATTTTTCAATATATATTTATAATAAAAAATTTTGAATAAAAAAATATATTATTCAAAATCATTCACATTCTATATTAATTTTCATTCAAATTCTACGTAAAATAAATAATTTTGCAACATGAAAATAAGATTTTGAAAATTAAAGTTCGTTACATCTTATTAAATGTTGTTATCTCAACTCAAATTATTTATTTATTTGTTTATATTAATTTTCTAGTTTCTATTAGATTCTTGTGATAGGAAACATAGATATATAAAGAGAGAGTTAAAAGTTTCTTTCATTTTTCAAAATATGACAACATAACTTAATTAAATGAAAAACATTGCCAAGTGAAGAGGTCAAGACAATGAATTAATTATGCTTTAATTGTAATTAATTAACCTAATAAATCAAAGGGTGTACTATTTTGAATTTTGAGAGAAGAAAAATAGAAGAAGGCAAGTAAGAATGACCTCAATTAATTCCAAATTAATGTTCAAATAAATTTGTTTAATATATAGATTATTATTAATTAGGTCTAACTTTGACTTTTGATATTTTATAGTTATTCAATATTTTCCAAATACGGAATTCAATAATGTTTTGGTAACTCATTGATTTTCTTTCTTTTTTTTTAAATATTAATGTACATGCAATTTTGACAAATTTGTAACTTAATTAGTTAATTAATAATTAATTATCGTATAATCCGGCTTTAATTTAGATGTAATGGAATTTCCTACATCTCATTATTAGCTAGTTTGCATTAATTAAGCAAATTGATGGACCCTAATTATCTAATTAATTGGCTTAAAATAATAATTTATGATTTGTTTGCTAAATCAAATACAATACTTTTAGTTCCTTTAAACAAAAGCTTTCATTTATAATGATTAAATTAAGCATCAATCATGTGATCCAATATATATATATATATATATATATATATATATATATAATTAAGCATAATATTAATTTTGAAGGGATATTATCACTTTCCTGAAGTTTTAAATTGTATTACTTAGCTAAAAATTATATCACTTACCTCCCCTATAGTTATATAAATAATTAAGTACAATATTAATTTTGAAGGGATATTATCACTTTTCTCCTCTAAGATTTTGAATTGTATCATTTAACTAGATATTATAAGAAATGTATCACTTACCTCTCTTATAGTTATATTTGACCGTCAACTATAAGGGTAGATACGAAAAATATTATTATTTAATATTTATTTTTGTTTAAAGAAGAAAACTTTACTTTTCTAATTTCTTACACAATCAATAAAAAGAAAGTCGAAAAAAACTTTATTTATTTGTCTTTTTATATATATTTATGAGTATTCATTTGAAAAATAATTATTAAAAAAAATTATACTTCAAATTAGGTTTTTAATTTTCTTATATTTTATTTTACAATTATTTTCTTTATTTTGTACACTTGAATTAATTATTACACGTAACAAGATAAAAATATATATTAAAAAATATTTTAATAAAAAATAAATCATTAAAGGCATTTAAATAAATTTAATATTAAAAGTTAGTTAACTAACACTTTAAGAGAGGTAAGTGATATAATTTATATTCTTTCTCTTTAAGTGCTATAAAACAAAATTTTAGGGGAGGAATGTGATAATATCCCTAATTTTGAAAATAGAAAGAAAATAATATAATTAGCTCATGAGAAATATGTTAATTAATCACACCCCATTCATGCTGACTCGACTCTTCACCTAACTAATATATATTTAAAAAAAAAGATAATTATCATTAATAACAAAAAGTAATTTTAATTAATTAACCTAATTATTATTAGTATTACATTTAGGTGGCATGAAAGATATGTGTAACCACTTTGGCATGATTAATTATAGTTTGATATATATTTTTTCAATTCGGAATATTTAATTAAAATAAATAAAATCTATTTATGCAAAATAATATAAAATTATGTACCATCTCTTTTTTTTTCTTCATTATTAAATGAGAACAAATTTTATATTAAGCATATTGTAATAATATATGAATACTCTCGTCTACAAAAACTAATTTGACAATGTTACATAAGAGAATTCGATTTGTATATCTGTAAATTTTGACTAAATATATATTTTAATTTTATTAAATTTAAAAATATCTACATACATTAAGCTTGTATAAATTTGTATAAATATAACATGTTTAAATTATAAAAATTATTATAAGTAATATAATATTATAATAATTACAACAAAAGATGAAAAAATTATTTAGTGTTCATTTAATTTAATTTTTTCGTTAACTAAAAATATTTTTTTAATGATAAAAATTCTTTTTAATTTTTTATGCTGTTTAGTTGACATAAAAAAATAATTTTCAGAAATTAAAAAAATTATTTTTTTATTAAAAAAAGTCTAAAATCTAGGTTTTTAGTAGTAGAGTTTTGTCATTTTTTTTTAAAAAATTATTTATAACAATTAAACGAGTAATAAATTTTTGTTAAAATTTTACAATTAAAAGGGTTACTCTCAAAAGCTTTACTTAAAAAGTTATATCGAACGGATATTTAAATTAGTAAATTTTTTTTGACAAATAAAGTCTCATTTTCATCAAACTTTAGTCAAGTTTGTATTTGTAATATTCTTATTATATGTCTTGAAATCAACATTTTGTGATAAAATTGTGATACTATTAACAATAATGAAATTATATATATATATTTTTTGTTTTAAGGGAAAAAAACAAAAGAGAAATTAAAAGGCAAAATTGATTCTCAAACATTACAAAGGCTGATGGGCCTGGAACATTCTTATCTACAAATATATATATATATATATATATATATATATATATATATAAATGACAAAATCAAAATCAAAATCAGTATCAATATGAACATCAAATAAATGAATAATTGAAGTGGGGGTTTTTTCGGCTGCCTTTTTATTCTCTCCAATTATATATATATATATATATATATATATATATAGAGAGAGAGAGAGAGAGAGAGAGAGAGAGAGAGAGAGAGAGAGAGAGAGAGAGAGAGAGCACATAAGACAAAATAAATGGAATAAATTCATTAAAAAAAAAAGAAAAGAAGCAATAGGTTGAGTGATAAGGATTCACACTCTTGTAAGTAATGTGGGTTAAGAAGTATGGGCCGATCCTTAAAATTTAAGATCGGGTAATAATCTATTCTAAATACAGCTCGAGTTGAATTCGGGCTTTCATTACCAAAAGGCTAGTTCGGACCAGGCCCAACTAAGTCAAATCTAAACTCGATCCAAAATATATAAAATTATGATGGATTTTAATAAATTTAGGCTCAATCTAGACTCGAACTCGAATTTTTACCAATGTTACTCTACATTTTAAAAGTCTTTCGAATTTTAATATTGAAGAAAAATTACTTTAGTAGACTCGTAAAAAAATGTCAATATTGAAAAATAAATAAATAAAGTTGTAACTGTAAGCAATGGCATCAATGGCTTGTGGATAGAGGATAAATAAGAAAGGTCGTCCAATATTGGAAATGAAGGCCCAGATTTAAGGATATGGGCTTGAAAATAAGGCCCATCGATTTATCCAATGCTTAGAAATGGGCCTTTATTCTTAATTTTCAGCCCACTAATTTTATATACACAAAATTGGTAAGGAATTAGGGAGGAAGGTTTATGAGAATTTACAATTTCCATGCATAGAATGAAATGCTTCTTTTTTTTTAAATATTACATATATAATCTACTAGTGTTACACTAAATATTTACCGGGAATCTTGATAGAAATCGAATATGACATTCCCCGAATTTCTACACCCAAATTGGGTGATATCTAACCTAATGAAATACTTTTTTGAATTTCGAAAAAACGACAAATACATTTAGAATTAAAATTTGAAGAAATTAAGTATATTTCTCTTGACTTGAAAGTCCTTATTCCATTATTATTATTATTTTTGTCTCTAATATTTAATAAAATAATAATTTATAATTTATTTTATTATAATAATTTAATTTTATTATTCACAATAAATTAGAAATTAACACGTTAAAATTAAAATTTTCTATCTTAATTTATTATTTTCAAAAAAATTTAAAAAGAAAATTATCATTATCCGAATAAATGCTAACTAGTTCGGACAAATTTAGATAATTATTTTGTTCTTTCTTTTTTCTTATTAATTTAATTCACCTCATTTAAAAGATTACTTAATAAAAAATATAATCATTTATATTTATAAATTATACTTTCTCATTTTTAATATTTAAAAATAATCTTACCAAATAACCCTTCATCATAAACCATATTAAATAGTTTTTAACAAGTAAATGATTGATTTTAATATTGATTGATTTTTCAATAAATAATAAATTTGAATTGTTTTGGAAAAAATAAGCTAACTGGTTCAGTGGTGGTTGCCAGAACCGAGCTTGTGCTATAACTTTTCAAGCTCGGTTCGACACCGCGCGCAATCAAAATATCAAATTTCTAAAATTGCAATATAACCCCCGATTTTTCCATTATTTGAAAACAAAGCCCCCCATTTAAATTCGCAGAATCTCATAATTAGGGTTTATACTATGTTTGACTCAGCTCCACAAAATCATCAAACCATGAAAGGAAAAACAAAAAAGCAACACAGACAGATTCAGAAATTAACGGAAAAAGAAGAAGAAACAAACCCAGCAGAGTTCGCCTTCTCGGTAACCAAAGTTGCGGTGTCGCAGATCTGCCGGTCGATGGGTTTCAAGGCGGCGCAGAGTTCGGCCCTTGATATTCTGACGTCGATTGCGACGAAGTATCTTCAAGAGCTTGGAAGCACGGCTGCATCGTATACCAATGCGGCCAACCGCACGGAATCGAACCTCGTCGACCTCACAAACTCGCTGCACGACATGTCGTTTCAGCCAGGGTTTGTCGGTGCTTCAACTCTTCATCAGCAAAGCAATTGCTTGTTGAATTGTTCTAGCGTTTTGAAAGAGATAGTTAGGTTTGTTGAGTACAGTAAGGAAATCCCATTTGCCAAACCGATTCCCAGAAGCATAAATGTGAATAAAAATTTGATTTTTTGTGAGAAAAATAAGGAGAATGAGTTGGGTTCAAGAGGTTTAAACTTGCATATTCCGAAATGGCTGCCGGCATTTCCTGATGAGGGAAGTTGTGAGGGAAGCAATGAAATGGTGGTGGGTAAAGGTGATAATAAGTTATGGGAGAATTCAGAAATGGTGAAAGAAGGAAGTTGTGATTATGGTGCTGTAGAAAAGGGGCAAAATTTGAGTAGGGATTTGGCAAAAGAGAGAGGGAAAGTGAGATTTAAGATAGGGGTGAAGGGAAATGGAGGAAACAATGAGGTTGGAATTGGGGTGGATTTTATGAGAAATGGGGTGTGTAGAGGAGGGAAGAGGGTGTGTTGGAATGTTGGTGATAATGATTTGATTGAAGAAGAGCAAGTCAAAAATGGGTATAAGAGAAGAAGATGAGAGAAAGGGTGGATTGAATTAAAAGATTTTAGGGTTTATGATGTTTTGAGATGAATTTTGTTCCTAAAGTTGGGAGTCTTCTTGTGGTAGAAGACTATGATCAACACAAATTATGTAAATGGCTAAAGTGCAACCATAAAGACTGACGGGTGCTCTGCCAATTTTGTTTTGTTAAGGCATTTGGCTTAGATATATGTAATTGCCATTCGGGCTATTAATTTTGGTACACATTAATGTGTGTTAAAGACAGAGACCTGTTCTAGTAGTGGGGTAACCCTTTTATGGGAACTTCTAAAATTACTTTTTATACTTGCTTGTGAATAAAATTTAGGGACATTATATGCAGTGTAAATTCACCATAGGATGGAATTATATCATGCACTAATCATCAACAAATGATTTAGACACCTTGGACCCAACTTAATTCATCAAAACAAGGGGCCAAAGTGGGACAGTTACATGAGATTGAGTAATTTCTCCTCTGCAATTCCAATTAATATCCAAAAATTTAGGAATTTCAATGCTATGAGTAATAAAGGCAACAAATTCAGGCAGTGACATTTACATAAAATGATAACTTTCGAGAAGAATTGAAGCAAGCAATCACCATTTCATCTGCAAAAGCATTCTCACCATATAATGACAACAAAGGTCTCATCCACATACAAAAATAGGATTTCGGTTTTCTTTTTATCAAATATTGGGAAATAGCTAACTTTTCTTGACTAGATACAAAAGTCAATATCATATATTCCATATATCTCTTTCACAATATGATCACAAAAGCTCTGGTAAGAGCATAATATAAGCCTGCCTCTGAGCATGAATAAGACTCATTTTCCACAGTTGAACCCATGGCAAACAGAGAGCACTATGATCAGGATCAAGGCAATCAATATTCCCAAAACAATCAGCTTGATCTTCATATTTTGCAGCCACATTTTCCTCCGGATTTTGGTTCCTGTAGTCCGAAAGTCTTGTGCCTGCAGACAGGTTTTTTTTTTGTTCCATTAAATAAGGAAGAATTAAATTCAGCATGTTCCACAAGGAAATAAAATCCTGAAGAAAGAACGAATAATTTTTATTTCTATTAACCAAACAAACCAGATGAAAGAAAAAGCATCACTGCTGTTAAATAAAGAATTAAACACTTACTAAGCCAAATGATGTGATGCATAAGACTAGGAGAATATTATAAGCAAAAACTCCATCTCATAGGATCCAACTTCACAACATCATATAAGTCTGTAATCTCTTTTAAGATCATGCAATTTCTTTGAGTAACTTATCCATCTTTATGAGACCCAAACATAAGATTACCACTGGGTTTTTAGAATACTTTCTTCAAAACTTTTGCAATTAAATCGGGAACTCAAATAACAGAGCTTCAGAAAGAAAAGTTAGAGTCATTTTGGAATTTTGAGGAAACCTAATTCAGAAGTTTATGCAAGTACTAAACCAACACGACTGCTACATAGACTTCAACCCCCCTATGTTACCAAACAGATCATGTTCATGCAAAAGAGAAAAGAAAAGACACTGACTTGCTGATGTAGGTTCTCGGTCTTATCCACCAGCAGTTCAATCTTTTCCCCTCTATCTAAAACCTGCATCAAAATTCAACGTAAATATCAGTCAAGATCATCACATAGAATGATGACCAATAAGGGAAAAAAGGGCATCAAGGATAAATAAGGCAATCAGGTCAGCAAAACTAACTGCACACACATTATTTCAATTCTATAAAATGATGTTTGCACTTCAGATAGAGAACGAATACATCAATTTCTCCAATATAACATTTTACACAGAAGTCACCGGCAATGTCGTCTTCTTCAGAGTAATACATGTTCATCTTATCAAAACCAAAAAATTTGTCAGTTTTACCTCTTTTTGCATATCATGGTTCAAACATAACGAGAATCACACCAATCGGGACAAATCTCGAGAGTTTTAAAGACTAGGAGTGGCATAACAGAGAAATAGGGTTGTAAGATCATTTCACCTGCTACAGTTGCCTCAGATCAAGTGATTAAAATAAATTGACTAAGAGAAAATAAAGGGAACATGTATTGTTCCCATAAAGAATATATTGAAGAATCAGTTTTCCACTGTCATATCAATTATTTCAACTACAGCTAACTGGAGGAATAAAGTGAGCAGAGACAAATAGTTCATGACTGAGATTAAATAAAAAATAAGAATGCATGTACAAGGACATTATAAAACACAGCACAAATTTCATTGCAAGAAAACAAATGATCTACGCGAGCTATTACAGTGGGTTCAACATATGGGTTAAGGAGATGAAATTTCCAGTTTCATGATGCTTTTGAGGAAGGAGAAGCTAAGGCATGAAGAGTCCGGACAAAAGGGAGCAGATCTCATACATCACCAAGTATTTCATGCACAACCCAGATCCCTCGATGTACGAGCAAAACTTACAATGTTGTTTAAATGTTAGGCATAAGCCATCATTTGGGAGACCACAATATATTACAGATGATTGTGAGGCTTGTACCTTAATGCTTGCTTCAACACATAATCTACAAAGAGAATTACCCAGTCCCTACCAATCAAACCTTAGAATTGAATCAAGGACTGCAAACATAAAGCGAACTTGAAACTATCTCAACAATCTCTTTTTAAGTCCTTGTGTCAATTCCGTCACTATTGTGCTTGAACACTCAGTTACCTGTTTGTTTGCCCAATTAGATATTCAATATCTTACCTTTTCTAGTCATAATCATTTGCATTTGCTGAATTTTTTACAGTTTTCAAACACATAGTACTATAAAATATTTAAATCATTATAAAAGGAAAATGAAAAGAACAAATAAAAACGAGCCCAGCATCTAAAAGCAATTGATAACAAGATTAGACCTGTTTTTATCTCAACAATCCAACCAGGCAAATAAATATAATGAAGCTAGACAAAGCATCTTTACCTTCTCAATATTTTCCATCATCACACCCTTCACTTCTGAAACTTGAGCTTTCACTTTGGCAAGCTTGCTTATCTCTTCAGGATGATCAACACAGTACTGCATATGTTCTTTCAATTTTGGCCTGCAAGTAATAGCATATCATCAAGACAACTCAAAAAATAAGAAAATTCGTCCCTTTGCATTTTTCAAGGTGTTTAATCACTATAGAATACCCAAATTCCTTGTTAAGGCCATTAGCAGGTGCGGTGGCAGCCTTTCCACCAGCATATTTTGACACAAACTCATCCTTGATGCGCTCCAAAAAGGCCATTGGTAGTTGTCTTCCAGCTGATTCATCCGCGACCACACAGTATGCTGCAATATTGAAAAGTCAGCCAATCTATCAACTGCTTTAAACAGAAAAAATAAAGTAGTATACAGTACAGGAACTACCAGAATTTAGTACGAACAGATGAAAAACTCGGCAACTAATAAAATTGATAAAATACCATGAAATCTTCCTCCAAGTTTCAACATCTAACTATAAGCTCACTAAAAGTAAAACAATGAGGGAAAAATGCTAAAACTACCCTTTCAGTTCTTCCCAGATTCAATCCTCTACCAATATATCAAGAATTAATTACACATTTGAGTCCCTCACGACATAGAACATTCTAAGGAGCTACAGACAGATCCTAGGCGTCGAAGTTAGTGCATAGCTCCTAGGGATGTGCTACACCACCTTAAACAGAACCAAATGTCTGTTTGATGTATACATAGATAGATATATACAAATATGCAAGAGTATTATCACACATCATCTTGCAATGCATAACTGAGTACATAGCACAACCTCGCAACAGAACTGGGTTGGGTTGTAAGCATCACACCAATAGCACCACGTTTCACAGACGGCACGCATCATTACTGGCATCTAAAACTCAAATCACATGATACTATGCGGTTACACCATAAAAATCCTCTATGCGTATACAGGTCTAAACTTAGGTCATAACTTATATATACAACAGTTATATAAACTCATCCAAAGTTTCAAACTTTAGAAACCAGAAAAGACAGCATCCAGAACCCCTTAAACAATAAAATAAACGCAACCCACTTATTAAATCACAAAAAATTCTCAAAATCAAACAACAGAAGAAGCGAGACATGAAGTAAGAGAGAAAAGAGCATAACTGTAACCATTATCGACAAGATAATTGAAGGTATGGGCATCACAGTTGTAAGTAAACTTGTTATTGGAAGCAGGAAGTTTCTGGAGACACTGAAAAGCTATGGAGTTAAAATTGCCACTGAACTCGGTGTACTCAACAAGAACAACATTACCCCGAGCAACAAAGGCGTAGATCAGGGATTTCTGGCTCATTTTGGGTGATACGAGATCTGGGTATTTTTGTCTGAGCTACAGAAATGACTCTCCCCCACTGGTTTGTGGCGTCGGTTTTGGGGAGAGAGAGAGAGAGAGAGAGTAAAGTTGAGAGGTTTAATGAAGTTTAAAAAAAGAAGGAAAATTGAAAGGGGGACAAATAAAGAGAGAGAGAAAGCAAAAGGAGGAGATTGGTTGGTGTAAGCAAGTAATTTGAGATTAGATGCATAGAGTGGAATTAAAGGAAAGTGGAAGGAGAGAAGGTTTTGTTGATGATGATGATCAAACAAGCCGCTTTCATTTCGGTTGCATGATCCCTATCTAAATCTCCACCTATATTATTTATTTTACATTTTCGATTTTATATATATATAGAAGACAAATTTTTGTAATAATTGTAGAATTAAAATTAAATATAATCATATAATTTATATAATTAATATATAACTAATCTCAATTATTAGATGTATTTAAATTCAATATCTTATAAATAATGTAAAAATTTGTATAAAAAAATTTTATGATCTTTCTTCCTACACAAACACACTATATACGAGGAAGGGTTAAGAACTTCCTACTTTTATATATTTTAGACTATTTGTAAATAATTGGATTTATACATTTTCAATTATTAAGATTAAATCTGATATATATAATAATTAATATATAATATTCACATTCAATTTTAACAGTTAAAAATAAATAGATTTAACGATTTAAAAATGAGTATAAATATATATATATACATATATATATGTGTGTTGCGCAGGATGGATAATTCTTTGTTTTAACATAGTTTTTTACATCAAATATAAGTCATCAAATTTAAATATATATAATGATTGAGATTGCACTGATTATATAATTAATGCATTCATAATTAATACACATATCAAATGCAATCTCAACCATTGAATATGCGTATATCTAATGGCTTACATTTGATGTAAAAAAAATTATGTAAAATATATAGGTCATTGATTCTATTTCTACATATATATATATAATAAAAAAACTAAAAAAATAATTTTACACAATTTCTTATATTATGTTCTTTGGTAAACAAACCAAATTTATATAATTCAAAATATTACACTTATATACTTTTAATATATATGTGAATAATACACAAATTTAATAACTCACAAATAATATAAGAAATTGTGTAAAATTAACCGCTTATTAATGTTTATCTAAAGTTTACCGATTAACTTGGTTGAATTTATAATTCATTTGATAGAATTATTAAATTCAATCAATCAAGCATCAATATTTGATCAATGGAATCCCTATTTGGTTGACATGATCAAAATATTTCTATTAGTATATAAATCGGTATAATATGATTATATTATTATCACACCTCGTATTTTTATAAAAATAAAAAATTATTTGAGATATGTGATAATAATATAATAATATTATATTAATTTATATTAATATAGTATTAATAATAAATTAATATATTTGTAATGATTGAGTTCATGTTAGATGTAATTATTATAAATATAAAATTTTATATTTAGGAATTAGTTAAAATGTGCTTGGAGATGTCTATTAAAAAGTTTGAAATATAAAACTATTATATGTAAAAAAATATCTTTTAATTAAGAAATTAATTTTTATTTCTTGTATAATAATAATTCGGATTAAGGATTTAGTGTTTATATAGATAATATGTATTAAGAATCTAATATTCATTATTTAGTTGATGAATCTCGTATAATTTCTGATAAATAAGATAATGTATAAGATAATATTCACAAAAACGATTGAAAAGTAATATTTACAATATATTAAAAAAGTGTTAGCCTCTACGTTTTCAATAATAAGTATAACGTTAGTATGATTTTGTATATACAAACACGATGAAAATAAAATGAGTACCATTATACTTTTAAAAAAATAGAATATAAAATTTATATCTTAATTATTACGTGATATGATATTATATTTCTATTACCGTGTATTATTAATAAGGTAACTTTATGACGTTTATCAACAAGAGTCAAATTATCTACGGTATTAATTAATTTTTTTTATTTTTGTGTTATTATTTTAAAATAATAATATAATATTTTTCTTATCACATTATTAAATATATAGTCAAATATATCGTATTTTAATTTTATAAAATTTACATATATTTTAAAAAAATATAAATCTATAGAAAATTGACTAATGCAAATTAGTTGCATGAAAATACAAAAGAATAATGTAATTAATGAGAATAATTAATATGCTACAACATCGGTTTTTATTTTTGATACTACTTTTATTAAATTGCATGAAATTATTGACTAAATATTTGTCTTACAAATTTAATTTAATTTAATTTAAATTAAAATATTTCTACTAAAGTGTGAATTTTAATTTTAATAATATTTATTCACATAATAATTTATAAGATACAAAGAGGAATTTTGTTTGACCCAATGGTCTTGATAGTGCCAACGTGGCTCAATTGTTGGAAAGAATGGATGCATAGGATAAGATAACGTTAACGGCACATAATATCTCTATCACCGTTAACGAAGCGTCAAACTGCCGACTTCCATTCCATTGCCGCGACCGTTACGTTACGTTACGCCTCACACGTTCACAAGAGCGAACGTAAAGTCGTTTCTTATCTCATGTGCAATACTTTCAGCTGACTTTGTTATAGCCGTTTTCTTTGTTCTTTCTCGCAAGGTGGAACGACGACGTATCGATTTTTAAATAATATATATTTTTTCTTAATTGGGTTTTATTTAATTATCATTAACCTATGCAATAAATTAATCCAGCATAGAACAAATAAAGAATAACAAACATCATTTCATTTAGATTTATGAATTGATACTTTTTTTTTTGTCTCTTTTAATATATTTTAATATAATATTATATTAAAAATTTATCGAATTTAATCGAACATTATTTCAAATATAATAGATTTCATGTAAAGTAGATGATTCCATACACTTTAAAAAATAAACTTGACCAATGAAAGAGTTTAAAGGAGGTTTTTTTTCTAATCACCCAAACTTAATTAACTTATTTGAGTACACATTTATGTCATCTAAGCTTGGCAAAAACCTGACCCGAACTCGAATTTAATAAAATCGGATCGGATAAAGCCCAGACTCAGACCGAGTCGGGTTAAAAAATTAGACTTAATAAATCCAAAAATGTAATAATTTTTTCTTATATTTTTTTAGTTACGAGTTGAGTTTTAACCTGACCCGGACTGGGTTATAATGAAAAAATTTGAACCCGATTCGGTTTATATTTAGGGTTAAGTTTAACTCAAATTTTAAAAAATTGGGTTCACCTGAGCCAAACGGGGCTCGAATTTTTTGTCATCGCTAATGTCATCATTTAGTATCCAATTAATCAAAACATAATTTTCAAGTCAATTTGTTTAATAAATTAATCAAGTTCAAAGCTTTTTAAATGATTTTTTTAAAAAATATATTACAAGAAGATAACAATAACTCGATGGGAGCAATGTTTGAATCTCAATTCTCTAATACCATTCCAAAAAAGTTTAGTAATTGAAGCAATTAGCACCTGCATTTCGAACATAATTAATAACAAAGGAACTTGCTAAAGTTTCCCTTCGAGATCATAAATACCTGCATATACATGTGATAAATTGATGTATCATAAACAAATACTATAGGAATAATCACCATATTTTGACAAAAATACAATTAAAAAATTACAATCCATGCTTTACAAATTGCTTAGTATTTATCAAGATACAAAGATCATGTGCAGTTATATATGATATCACAACAGATCACACAAAACAGAAGACAATCAAAATACTGAAGCATTTCTTGCTTCCATGTGCAGCAAAGAGCTTTTGCTCCTGGGATCGGCTAGTATGCATATTTCAGGTCTAAAATGAAAAGGCAAGATAATTCCTCCTGGAATCTGTAATGATATTATCCCTATATAGGATTTTCTGTAACCGAAAAAAGATGGCTTGTGTTGCATCAGGTGCAACAAGCAATTTTCAGAATTGTGTAAGTTTGGTTCACTAATGCCTCAGGCTCACCAGCTCAATGTCAAAAATCAATGTCCCCAGTGTCGAGCCTTCTCCATTGGCAAGACGGGTTGGATTGAAAATGGTTGTAAACAGCCTCTGTCGGTCAAAGAACTGTAGAACAATAGTAAACAGGTGAGAATCAACAACTATCCTTGAACATGGAGCCAAAATCGGAGTCTAAGCTGATATAAACCATAGAACATCCACAGTGCAGGCAATATTGCACATTGACATCATCTATGAATTTGATTTGACATCTAAAAAAGAAAGCACAATATTGACGTCCGGAGAGTTGAATCACAAAATAGTAACTCTGAACTCACCAAAATAATTTCATGAGTGCAGTTAGATAAATTGATATCTTCTGAATTTAAAGGGTAAATACATTTATAGAGGGTCTGGCAACTCGTTAGTCTACAGGATTCATAAAGTAGGCCATACATTTTAGCAACTTTGACTGGTAAAAAATCTTCAAATAGAAAAAGATCAATATAAATAAAGTCCTTGCCACAAAATTGATTTACCAATTAATGAAGGTCTGTCAGCTACTTGTAAAGTTCACAACCAGAAAATCTGATAATTACTAAGACACGCTTTGCTTGACGCAACCTAATTGAGAAGGCTTCTATGCTAGAGTGTTGCTTGGCGTCTGTCTGATCAATTATTTATAATTTTGGTTCAGGACCAATTATTTACAGTTACAACATTTCCTTCCTCGTTTTAGCAAGAAACCCATGTCTCCATGCCCTCAGGGCAGTGTACAGAAGTAGCATTTGTTTACCTATCAAATCAAATCAAATCAAATAGTCATACTCAATTCAGAAAAAGATGCATCGCCTCCCAGAAAAGAAGTCATGCTCAAAGGAATCAACCTTATGGTGGAATAGTCATCATCAAAGACCACTAAAATCATGTGAGCCCTCTAATAGAGTCAGTAACCAAAAACTACTTAAAAGTCCGTGAATGATGTTACCAACAGCACCTCCTGTAAAATGTATTTCAAAGTGGCTGTTTCAACATAAGTATGTGGCAACAAAATTGGTGCATGGTATAATGATCAGGTATCAATCTTAGGTGTACTTCCATGAGGATATAAAACTAAAACTACTATGTGGCTGCCTTTGAAACTCTTTAATCTGTTCCTGCACACTTTTTCTCCATTTCATAGTGCTTAGAACTAGTAAATGCAGTAAGAGCATCTTTCTTTTCAAATGGCACCAATCAACTTAGACATGGGGAAGAAAGGTGTCCAAAGACTAAGTGAGGGAATCACTGTATCCCACAGTTAGTATAGGATATAAAATCTTCATTGACCAGAAACTCCATTATGGTTTAACCATGTACTATGTCTTTACCTCTTGTGACCAAACTATACAACTCAGTATTGAACTGATGAACTTTTCAAATTATAACTTCCAGCAAACCAAAGGTTTGATAGTTTGCAAAGAATTAGCTTGTAATTAGGCAATATTAAGTAACATGTCATTCAGTTTTCATATCATTCAAAGATCTCATTACCACAATCTTTTGATTTTGCAACCAAAATTGAGGCACCCCTTTTGAAACCTCTATTAAGAGTTATGCTAACTATTATTAGAAGATACAATTTGAAGAATTATCTCTAAGCTTGGCAATTTATCCAAAAATACATCCAAATTGTTTTCCCATAAAAAATTAGCAACCTCCAATACAGAACTTTCATCCTGATGAACCAATCTAGGCTTCACTGACACCAAATCCCGCATATATAGTAACAGAACTTGTGTCCACCTAGGTGATTTACGGCTGAAGAAAATGAATAATTTTGCACACTTCTGGGTTCCAGAAGCTTCCTTTGTTGACAAGATTTCTGATAGCATCATCTGTAACTTTTGGCAAGGCTACAGCAGACAAAAAGCCTTTTGCAAGGGTCCTGATATTTTGAATTGCAGTCTACCTAAGATATTTTGAATTAGTGAGCTTTCTGCAACAAAAGGGGTAATAAGAATTCACTGATCCTTCACCGGGTCTCAGAATCAATAAGTTGCACAAATACCAAGAACAGATTGCTGATCTTTCCTAGAGAGAATATATCCTAGTTAGTTTGGCCTCTTGCAATAGAAACAAGAGTTCAAGGGATTAATTCCTCTCACACCAACCTTCGAGGGCGAATTTATTATATTTGTGTTTGTGCATGAGGTGGGGTCCGTAGTAACCTAAATGAAAAAAGTTTATGGATCATCAGAGGAAGGATTTCATATCTTTGGAAGTTGGACTTGAAATTTTCAGAATGAAGAAAAAATAGCTGTTATAGATTAATTAGAAAACAGAACAGCACATAGAAGCGAACATAAAGAATGAGCAGACAAGAAGTAGCATCAAATTGAACCAAGGAGAAGAAAAAATAAATACATTAGGTGGTATTGGTTCTTGTGACGTGCTCTGATATCCTTGTGATGGAGGAATGACAGCTCGACGAACACCACCAACTTTCATAGATCTCACAGCTGCTTCAATCCCCGGAATCACCTGTTTTAGAGTTCAAATTGGCATGTTGATATCATAGGATTTCCAATTTATTGTTTTTTAAAAAAGGGAAAGTGTAACCAGAGCGCAACGATCAACATATATAATAATTGTAAAAGTTTATTCTGCCAAGTTGTCAATAGAGAGCCATATTAAATACATGTGAATGTACAAGCAATGAATCCCATATCAGAATCAAATAAGTCAATTGAAGGAAAAATATGTTAGTTCATGTGTGACCTATTTGCTTAAACTTTTTCTGAACTCAAAATTGTAGCTTGTTAGTTCGTATAAGAAGCTAATACAAAGAAACAAACTCCACACCCTCCTAACAACCCCCATAAGGTACCATGTTGCTCTTCTTTTTCATGGCTCCACCTAAAACTACACTAGAATCAACTATATCTCAATGACCAGCAATCACATGTATGGAACAGTATGATTTCACCAATTATTAAATTTAAATTACTGTATAAAACGTTTACTCTTAAGAGTACAATAGAAATACCAAATAGTATTGATAAGAGTATGATATACGAGTGTCATTTCTTATTAGAACTTACTTTCCCGGATCCGAGGACAAAGACGAAAGGAATTGGTTCACCAGTTTCATCTTTGTGATCATATGTTGAATCAAAACGCCATCCCTGTTTCGCTGGCAACCTTCCATAGTAATGTATTGCTACCTTTTAACATTCAAACTTCAAAGTAAGATAATCATAACTGCAAGTATGCATACAGAAGAAAAAAGCCACAATAAATTGAAACCCAATAGAAACTAATAATGCTTTTGTCGTGTAAAAAAGCGCTTCTAACTACAACCAGAATGCTTCTTCAAAAAGCACTACGATTTTTTTTCTGTTTGCAAAAGCACCGTTTTCATATCAACCTGGATTTGAAATCAATTTGAGTTTTTGAAAGCACTTATAACGAGTTCTTTCAAGGAATCATTTTAAAAAAAGCGCTTTTAATAAAACAAAATGCTTCTTGAAAAAGCATTTCAAGTACTTTTCTGAAGTAGCTATTAACAGCTTCTCTAAAAGACGCTCCGAGTGTTTCCAAACGTACAGTTATTCATATCAGCCTAGATAAAAGCACTTATAACGGGTTCTTTTACAGGAATAACGTTAAATGAAACGCTTTTGAGTAGAAAACCGATCTCAAACGCACAATTAAACAATGATTTTGACAAAATAACCTGGTCGCCGTCGACGGGAACGGGTCCGGTACCGACGCGAAGGTCCAAAGCTTTAACGCCACCAGAATTTGGGAGCTCCAACAACTTAGTTTCAGCGGCGGAACAAGAAGAACAAAATGATGAAGTAAGTATTTCAACAGTTGTGGTTACAATTGGCAAAGATAAAGCTTCTCTTCTTGTTGCTAAGATTGAAGAAGAAGATGGAGAATTTGCGGTGATTTTGGTAGCGAGAGAATGGATGGTGGGATGGTGAGGAGCATGGAGTGATAGTCCAGGCGCGAAGCAACGAATCATCATATTATCCCGCGTTCTTCACTCGCTGCCATGACTCCCCATCCACGTATACACTAATGAAGCTTCGGCTAACGAAACAGAAAAAACAAAATAAAATCGTGATTATAGCCAAAATTTATGGGCGACTTTTAATTTTAGCCCACTGTCAACTTCCCTTGTTTTCATTGGCTCAATATAAACACGTTGGACCAAAATATCCATGATAGTGACCTCTCCCTCTTGCTGTTCTAGGGGTAATTTTGTCCAATCAGGGCTTTTGGTTTAAAAGAAAAAAAGCGTACGCCGTCTGTGGGGATCGAACCCACGACCACGTGGTTAAAAGCCACGCGCTCTACCACTGAGCTAAGACGGCTGTTCTTGAATATTAAATATTTAAATATTATTTTAAACAATATTTATCTAACAATAAATACACATTAAAATTATACCTTAAAATTCCATTTAATACTTACCATTCTCAATATAAATAGGTATTCATACCCAGTTAATTTGATTTTGACTCTTTTTCTTTTTTTCAATCTTTATGATTTTTTCTATTATTATAAATCTTGTATAATTTTGTTGACTTTAAATATATAATTTAAGTACATATGGTGTGAGATTAAGTCCCATGTATAGTGAAAAAAATTCCTGCATACATGCCGTATGCCCTCCAATGGAAGGACACATTTTCATATAATTAATTTATAATTTTGTTGTACATAATATTTAAACTTATTTTAATTATATTGTGAGTAATTTAAAATAATTAGGCTTAAGTTGTGGTAAAAAATAATTAATGATTAAGGAAATTAATTAAATGCTTAATATTAGAGGTGGCAAAATGGGCTGGTCGGCTCGAGCACGGCACGACTTAGTTGGTGAATAGTATCAACATGGTTCGATACTGTTTATGGATTGGACCGAAAAAAAAGTTCGTAGGTCGTGTCATGTCGGGTTGTGAACAGTAACTGTGTCGTGATAGACAAAAAAAATATAAATTACTATTTAGTCCATAAATAGTAAATCTAATCACGATTTACTATGAACAATATCACTATTTATTATAAATAGTATCACCGTGTAAGCTTGGTGGTGGGCTGCATTTTGACGGGTTGAGTCGGACTTATATATTTTACCGTGCATATCGTACCGATCCAACCCAAAAATCTATTGGACTCATTTTTTATAAGTTGTACAGGCCTGACACAGTCCATTTGTCATCTCTACTTAATACACTATACTTTTAAAAGCCAAGAATTTTAAAAGTACATAAATTATTTGGTAAGTTGGATTCTTTTCTCAAGGACCTATTTAATATAAATGAATAAACAATCTATTTATTGCCAAAACTATAATGTTAGGGACCCAGAAGTTATTATTCCATTTTTGAGTAAACACGTGGCAGTCTTAGAAACATTGGAATTGTGGATAAGATTCTTCAAGCAGAACTGACACTGAACTGAAGATTCGAAAAAGTCGATGTCTTCTTCCTCGTACTTGCCATCGAGGTCTTCCACCACTCACCGAAGAGCGCCTCAACCTTCACCCAACCCGAATTCAACCGGACCCCAGTCTCTGGAGCTGGACCAAGCTCCCACTCCCAAGCCCGTATTTCAGTTCATCGCCTTTGGTCTCATCATTTTCCTCGGACTCCTTCAGTTCCTGCCGGCCACCCATTTTCGCGACCCCTCCGATCCTTTCAGAAAATGGGTTCCTTTTAATACTTCTGTAAGTTTCTCTCCGTTTTCTTCAAATTTTGATTTTGTTTTGGGATTTTTTTTTGTATATTTGCGGATAAATTAATTGTTTTTTATACTTGATTATCACTTAATTTGCAATATCAGTATGTTGTTTAATGTTGAGATTTGTTGATTTTATGTTATAAAGTTTACATTCTGTATGATTAGTGTGATCTGTAACATGTTATCATTTAGTTACTGTTAAATGTTACTAAAATTGACTTTACATGTTACTGGTTTGATGTACATTTGGTGTTATCGTAGAAAAAATCCCACCTTTTTTTTTTGTTGAGTGAATTGTAATATTGAATTGTTCTGAGGTGTTTCTTAGTTAAGCAAATTGAGGTCTTCGAGTGATGCAAAGGCTGGTTTAATCAACTCAAATGGCCAAGAAGATGGAATGGTGCACATTGTGTCGTGGATGGAGTGTCTGGACCTACGGTTGCTTGCAGTTCTCATCAACTCAACTCTATCAAGCTCAAGGTTATATTGGGATGTTTATTTTGTATGATAAGTTTTATGTCTGATAAAAGTTAATACTATGTCTCATCTATATAATTGTTTTATCATTGCTTTCAACTATAGTAATCTTAAAATCAATTCTCTTGGCATAAAACGACCTTCAGCAAATAGGTTAATGCACCATTTAAAACAATCTTCTAGCAGTCCTGTTAATCTATCATAGTCTTTATATGGTGGCAATGATGATACGTGTAGTCCCTCTTGAACAAGTCATAATGAAATGCGGATCCAGGTTATAATCTTACATAGTGTTTTAATGAATATCATAACCAAATTCTTGAACATTTATTGATGTAGATTCAGAGTTTTATTTGACAGATAAGTTCTGCTAGTGTCATCTGTTTACATTTTTTATCAAATGCTCTCAACTTTATGTTAAAATTTCTTTGGGATGAAAGAAACTTGAAGAATTTGATAGGTTTCAGGCATTACTTAAAACAATCTTCTAGTGGTCCTGTTTGTCTATCATGACCTACTAGGCTGTGTCAATGATGATAGTTGTGGTAACTCCTCTGTCTTTGGCGTCCATTTGCTAAATTTTGGCCTATATTTGATGGTTCTATTCAGTGCACTGAAATTTAAGATTAAAAATTTCTCATATGAATAACTTCTTTTCATATGTAATTCTACTTGACATATTGATATAAAAACATATTTCTTGAATTATCTATAATAGAAAGGTTGATATTCTCCGAGAACCATCAAGGTTATTCTGAATATTCATGTGGCTATTATATCAAACAACTCAAGAGGTGAAGGGGGCGGTTGGACTTGATCTTATATTTTAATCTATTGAGAAAGAAGAAACATGTAAAACTCTAATCCAGTCTTGACTTTGAAATAATCAATTAATTCTTCCATTTAATGATTCCCGAATCTTGAAATTTTTATGTTCTAAGTTCTCTTTGAATTCTGTTACCTAGACTTGTTGTTACAATAACCGTACTATTGAATTCACCATTTTTGACATTAATGCTGCTTATCAGATAGAATTGCAATGACATCATACACGGACTAATTCTAGTGTAAATTTTTTTTTGGTGTTTCGGAACAGGAAGGCACCTTATAACAGTGATTCTATAGTTATAGTTGGTTCTGTTGTGTGTAAAGTCATTTGGTTATCTATAGTTTCTCAAGTGATTTAAGGGTACTGCACCAATCTTATTATAGTTTTGAAATATATTTCATTGATTAGAGGTCTATCGTTATGTTTACTAATTCTTGTTTCTTCTTCAACATCCAGATATCCAGATCTGCTTCACTTTCACTTTTTTGTCCCAAAAGGAAATGAAGACAAAGTGTCCTTTTATAAGTTGAAAGTATTATTTCCACATTCAAACCTTGATATTTTTGGGTAAGTCATTTCTTTCTTAATATCTTCCCTAAAAAAGATCATCTCTTAATTTTGATATCGCAAAACTATAGGCAGGAGGAAGTGAAAGAAGTTATTAGGACCACTATTGTTGGGGAAAAACACTCTGTACAGAATTTTGCGGAAATAGCACCTTTCATTATACCAAGTGTTCACCAGCTGTTGAGTAAATTCATATACATCTCACCCATTGTCATTGTGAAGGTTTGTTTTCTGTCCTGTTACTTAAGGTATTGATAATAGTTGTAATTTATCACTTTGTTTGCAGCATATTGCTTGGGACATCAGCATTGAGTTCGTTAAGTATTTAAGAAACAGAAGATAGATGAAAGAATTCATAATTTCATATAAGCTATTGTGATGGTCAAACTCTGAAGAAGAAAAATTAATTTAACTGTGTTGAGCTATGAGATGAAAGAACATCATAGGTTCGCTGCAGGTGTAGAACATGAAATGTTTTTTCAAGGAATGATCTGGAAAAGTGCCTTCAATGATATGCCATATCATAATACCATATCTGACCAAAAAGGAAGAGGCAACAGGGAGTCTTGTGGATTGAAGGACATTAGGTCAAACACTCCAAAATGGTGTATAAGATCTTGAATGTTAAAGAAATTAACTTTTAGTGACTCACATTATCAGTCAATGTTAAAGAGTGGTCTCTCTCTCTACTGACTTCTGTTCTCTGTCATCACCCTGAACCACCTGACTCTTTCAACTCATTCCATCAAGTGATTAAAGAAAATGCTGAAATTCAGTTCATGGACCTCACAATTAGAGTTCTGGTGCATTAGTTATACAATTTTTTCATAATATATAAGACTTTTTATCTCTCATGCAACAGCACAAACTTAGGTGTAAACTGGCTGGCTACTATCCCTATTAGCCCTTAATATCTGTTTTACAAACCTTTTCATTTTGTTGTTTATTTGTTTACTGATTTGATTCCTTTACTTGGCCATTGAGTTCATTTCAGCATCATACATTCAATAGATGTTACTTTTATTTCAGTGGAGGGTAGAAGAACTAACTGGAGTTGACTTAAGCAATTATGCGATTGCAGCTGCAGAGGACTGCTCTAAAAGATTAAACACCTATGTTAATCCAGATGTGCTGGATGCTATCCAGAGATCAGCATCAAAGCCTTGGGTATCTGAGACACCTTATGCAAAAAATTGTTGTATGCCAGACTTAAATGTGGTTTTGATTGATGGGAGCAAATTGGAAAAAGATTTTCTGGAGGCTTTCTTATGGTGGACTCAAGTTCTAAATTGGAGAGAAAGGTTTCTAACTTTTTCTCCCTTTAGATAATATTATATAATAGTTGGAGAACTATGGTTTCATTATTCTAAATGTACTTTTGAATTCATTTGCAGGAGCAATGGAAGAAATCCTGCCGTTGCATTGGCATTATACAACAGATACCTCAAGCTTTCGAATCCTTGGTTGGTCAAGGATTCAACCTCATTCGTATTCAACGAGAGTTTGTCTATTCATTACGATGGGCCCAAGATTGTCTGCTCTGAATTTGGTGATGGTGACACCCTGGAGCCAGGTCATGGCAATCTCTGGAGACAGCACCTTCCTCCAATGTCTGACCAAATTATTGGCAGCTAGAGCTTAACAAGCACACTTATTGCAAAAAATTATCAGGTCGGATAAAATGTAGCTTTAATACAATACATCATGTTCTTGTCTCAAATTTTCAGGCCTTCTGTTATATGATGAATAATAGTTAGACAATGTATATGAGTAACTGTATTTTCATCCATATTATCAGTTTCTCAGCATATACTTTTGATTAAAACAGGTATTTTTCTGCGAGGTTTCTGATGCTCAGAGCTAAATTTGCACATATCAGTTGGGATAAGAATCGTGGTTTCTCACACACACTTGAAGTGCTTACATCAAATTTGCTCGACGAGCTGTGGGATGTTTCTCAAAGGATTTTAACCATAGCTATAAAATATTTAACAGACACAACTGTGCCCTGTATGGTTATTAATATTACTACAATGTTTGGTGTGAACTCATTATCACACGTAATCAGAGATTTGAAAAAGAAGCCGGCTGTATTGCCATAAGAATTCACCGCCATTTGCAGGCAATTGCTCCGGCTGTGTACAATGTACATAAAATATTATTCGTTGCAGACTTTCATCTGCTAATTTCCATTTTACAAGTCGGCCACACATGTAGTCATTCTCTTGTGCAGCGGTTTGGACTTCAATAAAAAAAAGAGACGGTCTACATGTCAAGGAAAATCCTGAGGACACATGTACACGCACACAATGTATTATTGTTTTATTAGTTAGTATTCAGGGTTGGACAGAGTCCTTTGGAAAACAATATAGGTAGCCGTTGCTTTCAAAGTCTTGATTGTGTTCTGGTATTCGTCAAACTCAATGTAAAGCTCCTGGACAAAAATCAGATGCGGCAATAAATCAATCAACTGCCTACCTTTATTTTCTATATTGGAATTGAAAACGACCCTTTTGTTTTTGTTGTCTTTCATTTACTAACTGTTCTATATTTTAAAAACTTGTTTTTAAAATTAGTCTTACTCATCAATGGATTCTTCTTATTGGCAGTTCTGTTTCCTTCATAAAACCAATAGCAAATTGTCAAATTTACAGACTCTGCCTCGATCATTACAATATCGAACTACCATAGTAAATGTTGAACTGAATAACATAATTATGATCTTGTGGAGATTCATTAAATTTGGTGATGCCCGCGAAATATATAACTAAAAAACGTGCAAGTGTGTCAGTTTAATAATTCATAGATGTTTCCGTGGACTGACTTCTGAATTGCAGATATTAATATTTTATTGAGTAACATTAATGGGTTTGTTGACTTCCACATGGTTTGTAATTTTCAGTAATTGCACATCTTAAAGATGTATTGAAGAGTTGAATGTATGATCTTTTAAAGTGTAAACAGGCTCACAATATCAGTAAAAAATTTGAAATAAATTTGAGTATGGCTTTCTTGCATAAAGTGGTGGGTTGCATATTATTTTGTTTACTTTGATACTTGTAGGATTACAAAGAAATGAATATTTTATGTTCCTGTTGGAATTAATATTAATGCATGAATTGCGCTGTTTGCTGATGACAGGCCTGCAGGATCCAAGAAGGTCTGAAATTGTTGTTGAGCATTGGAAATCTCTCTTTATGCAAAAGCCTGATGATAGAATCACAGAAAAGAATAAAAGGGGCAGCTTGGAAAAGGACAATCGAGAAAAGACAAGCCTTAAGAATTTTGTTGATTTGCATGCCACTTGGACTCTATTTTTCCATGCCATATATTGTTAGAACCATTCTTGTGTGTATATTCAGGTCCTTGAATATGCATCAGATCTTGAATCTTCTCATTTGATGATATTCAAAGAGCTGAAAGTTTATGATCATCTTTCAGGACTGAGCAAAAATTGAAGTACTTGTTGAAATGGTGGAGTCATCTGGAAAAACAAAAGGGAAGCTGAGATGGAGCAAACTCTATACATTTTCATGCTTTAGGCCATGCACATCTGATCCCACTTCTGTGCAAGACCTTCTTGGGCAGCCCGGTTTTTCCCGGATAGTTTTCTGCAATGAGCCTCTGCTGCACAAGAACAAACCTTACAAGTACATAGGCAATTATGTGTCCACGACAAAGTACAATGTTGTCACTTTTCTTCCCAGAGCACTTTTCGAGCAGTTCAGGAGAGTTGCCAATCTTTATTTTCTCTTGGCAGCAATTTTGTCTGCCACTTCTTTGGCTCCATTTTCTCCTGTAAGTTTGATTGCTCCCTTGGTCTTTGTTGTGGGACTTAGCATGCTTAAAGAGGCTGTGGAGGATTGGCAAAGGTTTCTTCAGGTAATTTTGTTAATTCTTTCTATTATCTCTGCTTCCCCTCTTTCTCTTTGAAATTCCGAACATCGTTACAATTTACTGCTTATTTTGTGCTTCGGTGGCTCTAAATCATGTTAACGAAAACATCATCTGCAGGATTTGAGTGTGAATAACAGAGCTGTAAAGATTCATGCAGGAAATGGCGTGTTTGTTGATAAGTTATGGAAAGATCTCTCTGTCGGAGATGTTGTTAAAGTCAGCAAGAATGAGTATTTTCCATGCGATCTCCTTTTACTATCTTCAAGTTATGACGATGGTGTCTGTTATGTTGAGACCATGAATCTTGATGGGGAAACAAATCTGAAAATGAAGAGATGCTTAGAAGCCACACTTGGCTTGAATGAAGATGGAGAATTGGGTAGATTCAAAGCTATCATTCGTTGTGAGGATCCGAATCCTAATCTTTATACATTTGTGGGGAATCTAGAGTTTCAAAATGAATCATATCCCCTGTCTCCTGCACAAGTGCTTTTAAGAGATTCGAAGCTTCGAAATACTGATTACATTTATGGGGTGGTAATCTTTAGTGGGCATGATACAAAAGCGGTCCAAAATTCCACAAGGTCACCATCTAAACGTAGTCAGATTGAAAGAAGGATGGATCGTGTCATCTACATTCTTTTTTCAATGCTACTACTGATTTCATTAGTCAGCTCTATTGGTTCTGCTCTGGTTTTGAAATATGAAATGGTTGAATGGTGGTACCTTAGTTTGCAAGCAAGCAGTCAATTCTTCAATCCATCAAAGCCTCTGGTATCAGCTGTCGTACAGTTCATAAGGGCTTTGATATTGTATGGCTACTTGATTCCTATTTCTCTGTACGTTTCCATAGAAGTTGTCAAAGTTTTACAAGCTATGTTCATTAACAATGATATACAAATGTATGATGAAGCAATGTGTAAGTCTGTTAAAGCTCGAACTTCAAACTTAAATGAAGAATTAGGCCAGGTAGAAATGATTTTATCTGATAAAACGGGGACTTTGACATGTAACCAGATGGAATTCAGGAAATGCTCAATTGCAGGAACTTCGTATGGGGGTGATATAAACGAAGTTGATCTTGCTGCATCAAGACGAATGAATGTAGATGTTGAGGCTTATCGATTTAGTATGGATGCGTCTAATACAAGTGGCCAAAGCTTTGAAATGTCTGAGTTCTCAGTAGCTGATATTATTGCTCAAAAAGCTGCTCTAGGAGGCAAAGAAGAAGTAACTCCTGTTATTGAAGATTCTAGGATCTCTAACGTGGGGAAAGAATCATTTATCAAGGGTTTCAACTTTAGGGATAAAAGGCTGATGAACAGGAATTGGATTCACAGATCCAACACTAATGACATAACAATGTTCTTCAGAGTCATGGCTTTATGTCACACAGGCATACCAGTTGAAGATGATCAATCCGATAAACTAAAATATGAAGCAGAATCACCAGAAGAAGTGGCTTTCTTGATTGCTTCACAAGAGTTTGGATTCCAATTTTGCCGAAGAACCCAATCAACATTGGTCCTAAAGGAGCTTGATCCTTCCTCTGGAGAGGAAGTGGAGAGGTAAAACTTCCTACAACTGTTCATTTTTTCTCATCTCTTCCTTCATAAGTTTATAGGTTTTTTCTGTTTCATGCATTTCAATGCCTGCACATGATACGAAGGTCATTTCAGGGAGTACAAGCTTTTAAATTTGTTAGAGTTCAGTAGTTCCCGGAAAAGGATGTCTGTAATAGTAAGCGGTGAAGATGGACAGATATTCCTCCTTTGCAAAGGCGCTGACAGGTGTGCCACCTATTCACAAATTTCCACTTTCTAGCTCCCGAAAGTTTTGAGTAAAAGTCTGACATCAATCACATTTTCTCTATTGGTTTCTCTTTTCAGTATTATCTTCAATAGGCTTGGAGAAAATGGCGGGTTATACCAAAAGGAAACAACTTTGCACCTTTCCAATTATGCAGAGGATGGTTTTCGTACTCTAGCTTTTGCTTATCGTAAACTTGAGAAGCAAGAGTATGAACATTGGAACTCCATATTCACAAGGGCTAAAACCACAATAGGACCTGAACGAGAGGAATTACTAGAGAAAGCATCTGAAATGATTGAAAAAGATCTAATTTTATTAGGTGCAGTGGCTGTTGAAGACAAGTTACAGAAAGGGGTTTGTATCTCTCTTCGTCTCTATGTGTCTGCATTTTCTGAATAGAACTTGGTAATCCTTTGGCAGACCAAAAGAAGAGTCTGCAAAATTGGGGATATCAGAATGAACCTCCATTTTGTACAATTTTTCTACCATAAGGAAAATGTTTGCATAAGTTGCAAGTGTAATATATGAGTTAGTTTCAACCTGAGCCAATTTTTATAAATGATCTTGTCTTTTTCCAGGTTCCTGAATGCATCGACAAACTTGCACATGCTGGGCTAAAAATATGGCTGCTCACTGGTGATAAGAAGGAAACTGCTATAAATATCGGGTGAGGCTTCGTAATTATGATAAAGCTTATCTGAGTTATGCAGTAATAATGAAATAGTCAAATGAAGAGAAACTGAGGATGAATGTTCAAGTTAGAAATAACTGAAATGTTTCATTGATTTTTCTTGTTCTTGTAGATTTGCATGCAGCTTACTTCTACAGGATATGAAACAATTTGACATAAGTATGAGCAAAGAAACCGAGTCTAGCAACAAATCGAAGGTAAAAATCAACTTTAAGATGTTATAATAGTATAAACGTCTATGTGCTCATCCAGCATTTGAAAGTTTTTAATCCTTCTAACCCAGTTAAATCAGTAGTTGAGCTGGTAATAATGGGATTTTTTTTCCTAGTTTTTCAGGCTATGAAAGCAGAAATTTTAGACAAAATCGAAAGTTCTTATCAGCTGATGTGTGAAGAAAGAGATGAACTTGCACCTTTTGCTCTGGTGGTAGATGGAAGAGCTCTTGAAATTGCTTTGAGAAGTGATGTGAAGGACCAGTTCTTACGATTGGCTGTTAATTGTGCTTCTGTTTTATGCTGCCGAGTGTCCCCTAAACAGAAAGCGTTGGTAAACCCTTGATCTTCATTTCTACAAGTACATTTGGTGAACTTGCAAAAGCATTTAGATATCCCATGAAAATTGAACAGAATGAGTTAAGTCCAAAAGTTTTTAATATGAATTACTCATGTTATTGATCAACTCCAGATCACACGATTGGTTAAGGAATATACTGGTAAAACAACTTTGGCAATTGGAGATGGGGCGAATGATGTCGGCATGATTCAGGAAGCTGATATTGGAGTTGGAATCAGTGGCATGGAGGGAATGCAGGTAATCACTTGTTGGACTACCTTCTTTGTTCTTAATCAGCTTAAGCTTTTTATTAAATTGCATATGCTTAACAGAGATGATTCAAAAGGATTGGCCCCTATATACAAATACATTCTATAATGATTTAACTGAGATGTTAATATGGATACAGGAAACTTGTCCAAGTATTGCTAAAATTTCATTAAATATTTCTTGCAGGCAGTTATGGCTAGTGATTTCTCGTTACCTCAATTCCGATACTTAGAGAGATTACTCATAGTCCATGGTCATTGGTGTTACAAGAGGATCTCCAAGATGGTAAACATCTACCAATATCATAAGCAAAGGAAAAAAACTTACATATTACTGTCCAATCTCTGCTTCTGTGACTGATGTTTTTCTGCTCAATGTAGGTTCTGTATTTTGTATACAAGAACATTGCATTTGGACTCACTTTATTCTACTACGAATTATACACAAGCTTCTCTGGGGAGGTCTTATATGATGATTGGTATATGGTAATGTTCAATGTACTGTTAACATCCTTACCTGTTATCGCCCTGGGAGTCTTTGAGCAGGATGTTTCATCCGATGTATGCCTCCAGGTAATGCAGTATTCCAGCCTTCAAAACACAAATGCACAAGCATAACAACGTGAGTAATGTTTACAGCAACTGATTTTGTTAATGCAATGTTCTACTTTTCTGGAATGAAACAGTTTCCTGCCCTTTATCGACAAGGGCAGAAGAATGTTTACTTCAGCTGGAGCCGCATCATTGGTTGGATACTAAACGGCGTTGTAGCTTCTCTAGTCATCTTCCTAGCCAACATATACATACTTTCCCCTGCTGCATTCCGCGAGGAAGGACAAGTAGCAGAAATTGCACATCTCGGAGCCATCACTTACACCTGCATAATCTGGACCGTCAACTGCCAAATTGCCCTGGTTATCACCCATTTCACTTGGATTCAGCATCTTTTCATCTGGGGTAGCATTTTCTTGTGGTACATTTTCCTCATTGGTTACGGCGAACTCTCTCCAGTCTACTCCAGGAAAGCATTTCAAGTCTTCATTGAAGCCATTGGAGACGCACCAATCTTCTGGCTGATCACTCTGCTTGTAGCAGTTGTTTCTCTTCTTCCCTACTTCCTCCACATTTCCTTTCAACGTTTATTCTATCCCATGGATGATCATATCATTCAGGAAATGAAACATTACAGGAAAGATGTGACAGAAAACCAAATGTGGCTGAGAGAACAAGAGAACTCACAGAAGATGACACAAATTGGATTTTCAGCTAGAGTTGATGCAAGAATTCGTTCTGTTAAAGAGCAGTTGAGTCAAAGCAGAAGTTCCATACAAGAATCTTTGACAAAAGTCAATACATAAATCACTGAAAAGTAAAAGCACTTTGTTCTGATACATTCATGATTTTCTCTTCAGTTATTTTTCCTGAGAATATTATTTTCATCTGTAGAGTTATTTTCTCTTTTAACATATTCCTTCAATTCTCAAGAACACATATGTGCAAGTGTATTTATTGTCACTACTGTAACGAATCTTTTTCTAAATAAAGTGAGTTTCCATTACATGCTGATTCGCTATTTTATTAAAAATTAATTTTAATTAAAAAATCCATTTTGGGATATTTTCACATACTACCCTTAAGGTTTATAGAAATTACATAGAAATGAAAAGTTTGTGAAAATTGACAGGAATTGCCCTACCACAGTAATTTCATTTCGTTCGCCGTTGAGTTGCAAAGGGGTAATATAGTAATTTTATGTTGATTTTATTTTCATTTAAAATTTTATTTTATTAAAATTAAAACCTAAAAACAAAGCAAACCCCTAATTTCCATTTTTATTTTTTTCAACGCAAATTTCGCAACCGAAGCCGCCTCTCACCCGCCAAAACACAATCGGGGCAGCCCCGACAACCACCAACCATTATCAGATATTTCAAAACTAGCGGCACCGCTCTCGCCTTCGCCCTCGCCTGCCGTCGTCGCTTCTCCAACTGTACGTCATTGCTTCTCAACTCGCGCGCCGTCATCGTTTCTACGGCCACCACCCTAAACCACTGACCTACCACCACAAGGTAGCCGCTAAGCAATCAAACTCCATTAAACTTGATATATTTTTGGATTTCGGTTTGTTTAAAGAAAACAATATTCTGTATAGTTGATTTAAAAAACGATTTTTTACGTTCTATGAATTTAAGTCCACTCTCAATATCTTTTCCGTTTCTCCTCTTCCTTCACTACGAGTAATTCGTCGGAGAAATGGTAAGCTCACTTAAAGAATCCATTTTTTTTAATTTTTGGCATAAAAGAGAGTATTGTTGAATGAAAAACTAAATATGAAATAAAAAGACTGAATGAAAATGAAGTTTCATGATACAATAATGGAGTTTCATTAGTGTAGAAACCATGGCAGAAGCATTCAAAAGAAAAGAAAATTGTACAATTTCTTAAATTAATTTATTGATATATTATGTATAAAAACGATATGCATAATGCATTGTTGGGAATAAAAAAAGAAAGAAACAATGAATGACTGATGCTTTTAGGTTATATGTATCTATAATTCATAAATTTTTTTTTGGTTGGCAGGTGTCTCCATTTTTTTTTTTCATTATTTAGTGTTGTTATGTTGGTATTCGGGACTGCATTTATTGGCTCTAATAATGAATTATTGTTTTTAAAAATGTCATTCAAACGCTCGTTAACATTTAAAAAAGGGTAGGAAATAGAGACCGAAATTTGAGATTGTTAGGGTGATTTGATAATTACAGTCAGGTTACTGGTTAGGGATTTATTGTGAAACAATAGGAAATAGAAAACCGGGAGTTATTTTCGTTGTTTAGTAAGGAAAATGAATGAAAGAGGGAAAGGTAACTATGTGTTTTACTTGTAACAGCCATCCCTTACCTGAATCCTGCAGAAGAGAGGACGAGAAGAAGAGATAGCCAGATAAGTAGAGAACAAAAGGAGGGAGAAACGGTTGGAGATAGAGAGAGAAACTGAAGCATGGAATTGAAGGAGATAAGAGAAATTCTGAGTGAAAATAGGGTCCAAGATGTCAGTTGGCTTTGTTCCTTATCTGAATCAGAGCTCGTAAGTTTTCTAATGTAGTTTTTCAAAATTTTGATTTGTTATCTGCTGCTTCATGGTTATTAATCTTGAAAAATTGACCTGGGAATTATATGTTTTGAACAGGACATGCTAATTAGTTTAAAACTGTTAGTTTTACAACGGGCGAAGATAATTGGCCATGAAGAACTGGCAAAGAAGTTTGATTTGAAGACGCTCCGTGCCCTAGGTACATTTTGTATTTTATTTTGTATAGCGTAATTCATATGTTTTTGTAAATTAGCTCTTGTCATGGCTATGTGATATGGTGTTAATTGATTTTTTAGTGGTAGTTTCTTTTCTAAGGCTGATTATGTGTTGGACTTGTTGTACCTTGGTGAACTATGTATAGATCTAATAATAGAAAGAATTGAGCAGGTGTTGGCTTGGGTTTTGTGATTTGTGTAAATAATACTGAAGGGAATGCAACCTTGAGTCCATGGCTGATTAATAAGAAAGGATGAAATAAAAACAAAGTATTGAGAATATCCAATGCTTTGACGTATTTGGAATGTAAAAAAGAAAGAAGAAAGCAAATGGTTGTGAGTGGAATGAGAAAATCAAGATCATCAATGCATCAAAACGTCGTGTTGAGCATTGTGATCGAAGGCTTCAACTTTGCTTAAAGTTCATTGTTGTTATTGCTTTTAGGTAATTCATGTACGCCAAGAAGATAATCCTTGCTTTGTGTGGTTTACAAGGAGGACTATTGGGCCTATGAGTGATTAATTGAGAATTAATCATACTTCAAAGAGAAATTTATAAGCTATCATACATAATTGATGACCTTGAAACCTAGAATGTTCAATCCTATTATGTGACCTTAGCTTATTCTTGTCTTGGAGCTATTTTGGGTCTTTGTCCACACATCATAATTGGCTAACTTCCTTTCTCCTAAACTTGGTTACTTTCTCTCTCTCTCTTCTCTCTTTTTTGACCAGAAGGTGAACACATGGGATTAATGTATGATATAATGGTCTCTATTATGATGCCACTTTGCATTGTTAAGATTAGGTGTTGTTTGTGTAGAGAAAATTTCCCAGTGTAGTGTTCTAAAGTAGGTCTTTTCCTTAACATCTCTTCCTTTTTTGTTGACATGGCTAACTATCTGTTCTGTATAGTGCTGTATTTTGATAAGACAGAAATGTGCTTCTTGTTCCCATTGTAGTGCTTTAAAAACGATCTTCTGTTGTATGGTATCCTTCGGGGTCTCTTTTAGATGCAAGTGTTGGGTTGAGTCAAGTTCTCTTTTGTGGTTATCTAATTATTGCTTACGTTCATATTTTAGCCAAACAAGAGCTCAGTTTCTTGTGGAGAAGGAATCTGATACAAGAAACTTGAAAAAGATGTGGTGTTCATGCATATTCTAATATGTTATTCTTCCACCAGGTAGTGGTTTTCTGGAATAGAAGTGAAGATGAAATATTTAGGGGTAGAAGAGAGAAAAGTAATCTTGGCCATAAGGGACATTGTACAGCCAAGGAACAACCACATGTACTCATGGGACTCAGTAATTAATGAAAAGAAAATGGGTGATACAGTTTTCTGTTCAGTTAGGTCAAGTGTTTTCTTGATAAAAGTGGCCAGACACTTGAACTTTAAAATGGATAAGGTTTTGAACTTTATGAACTAGAATACAGATTGGATAAATGCTGCGTAGCCTACCTGAGTTCTTTGTTGCACATCTTCTCCACAAGAAATTGGAGTTTGTTTGGACCAATGACGAGACGACTCATCTTTATTAGTTTAAGAAAGATATTTGAAGGAACACCTCAACATCTTTGTTTAGGTAAATCACAAAAGGAAGTTTGGAAGTAATCAAAGCAATGTTGTAATTTCAAGAGTACTCTTGTTGGAACTGCAAAAATCTTTCTGCAGGAAATGTAATAGCTGTAGTTAGCCATAGTAGCAGATGATAAGATCACATGTTTAGGACCAAGGGCCTAAAATGTCTCTAAGGTGGTATTATTCTATTGGCCAAAAGACATTGAGTAATTACTGAAAGCTGACACACCAATCTCAGTATGAACCCTGCTGCACTTTTGATGCTTTTGCAGCTCTATTTACAGTAAAAAGAGCGAATCTGTTTTGTATTTATACTCGTAGTATTTAATTTTGTAGAAAAGGATTATATCACTGCTTTATCCTTTCTCTGTTTGACTAAAATTTGTTTTTAATCTATAGTTCATGGTTTTAATCTAAACTTTAATGGTGTCTGGCCTAAACTTGATTCAGGGTAACACAGCTGAAATTGGATCTTATATTGCCAAAATATGTCACTGATTTTCTTGACTGTTGAATTTAATTTTATGTTTTATGCTTTTCTGATTATTCATTCCATTTTGGATTTTGTTCAGGGCTCATTTTGTTGGAGTTCATTAAGGGGAAGGTTAAGGATTTATCTCTTTTTCCAGTCTCAGCTGTGCCTTTGGCATTTTTAGATGGCTGCAATTTAGTGAAAAGTAATTGTGAGGACATAATGAGCATTGAAGAGCTAAGGACGTGTCTTGACATCAGTTCAACAAGGAGACCTCCAAAAAGGTATGTTGAAGCTGCAGAACTCGCTTGTTTATTATTTTCTTTTGGATTATGATTAGGTTTATATTGGTTGGCTTGTGATTGTAAAATATTTCTTATGTGAGTTTAAAATCAAATAAGTGGATAAATTTTCAACACGGTGCTAAAATCAGTTTATTGCCAAGAATTTTCATTGACTTCTAAAATTTTAAGTTTTTTCTTTCATCACAAGGTTCTTTGGTTAAATGAATTTCCTTTTTGTCAGAATTCAGTTTCCTTTTATTTTGCATTTTTTCATTTCATGAAATATCTGCATATATAGTTATTCAATCATTTCAATATGACATGTCATACTCTGTTAGTATCATCCCTGAAAGATGGATCGTGCTTGTTGAACTGGAGTTTCTTGAGAGGTAGTGTTATTTATTATGTTCTGGGTTGGGGGGTGAAGGATTTGCTGACTGGAGAATCCTATCCTTCTAGTCCCCATTTCTTGTTTTTCTATGCTTTCTTGCTACAGTGCATCCGTGGTGTTCATATTTTCTAGACCGTTCTTAAGCCAACCTTGATTGAGGGCTTATATTGCCAGTCAAAAGACATGAGAGTTGCATCAATCAGCATCATAATGATGGATCAAATTCTTGCTATGGGCTGGTTTTTCATATACTTTGGTGCTTTTTGGTAAAAAAAAAAAGCCTGGAAAGTGTTACTGTTAGATTGATATTGTGTTTGTGATATGTATATATATTTTTGTTTATAGACACCGTGAAGAGACTTCTCCTGATCAGAAGAAACAGAAAAGGCAAAAGCAGAGTGAAAATGGCAAAAGAGGAGTGGAAACGGGAACCAGGAGATTGTGAAAGCTGATCAAGCTAAGTAAAAGGTTGCATGATTTTCCCCTGCACTCCCATTCATAAACTGGGAAATTTTTGTGAAAAGAAAATTCTTTTGTAGTATTATATAGTAGGTTATTATTTAGCAAAGACCTTGTTCCATTCGAAAAACAAACTTGTCTTTTAAGCTTATGAAAAATCTTGGCGTTTCATGCTAAGGAACCACAGGTGTTTTGGTTCAAAACTATCAAATTGCCTGCTGTTTTACATTTAACAGTGAGGTAATCTCAGTATTCTAATCATTTAGAAGAAAAATGAAACTTATATTCTCTTTATGATTATGCAGGACAATAAACACTTGCATATGTTTGTACAGTCACAAGAATTAAAAGGGTATTTATCTAGTTTTACCATTATTTGATTATTTGAGAAAATGGGTATATTGGGATTTGCTGATCAGGCATTTTGTCTTGAGATTGAAGTACTCCTCTCAACTGTATGTATGACTCTTTGAATCTGAAAAGACTTGCCGTGTGGTTTGGTGTGGCATGCTGTTTAAGCAATGACTCTGTTGGCTATAGATTTTCTAAATTGTGTGATGGGAGCAAACCCATTTGTTACAGTCCTATAGAAAATGATTTGATTTTGAGCTCAGGGAGAGTTGGGTAGGCAACGTGATTTGATAACTCATGAATTGATAGACAAAATATTTGGTTTGTAGCAAAAGGTCTCGAGAGTAGATTTGTGTCTCCATTCTTGAAGCTTGTTCCATCCACCTCTCTTGTTATATGTGAAATTGCATGAATATAATTGGACCAAAAAGAATGTCATCGTATAAGTTTAGGGTTTTTTAAAGTAGAACTTCGTTTAAATAGATTTTAGTTGGTTTGGTCTCATTCGAAAGAAGGTACAAGAGATTGATTCTCTTTTTCACTAATTTTGTATATGGAAGTATCTCGCAAATATTATTGTCTTTAAAAATGTGTAAATATGATACATTTTTATCCCAAAATATTTGGTAAAATTAAAACGAAATTATATTGTTGTAATATTGAAAGCTTGATAATGGTCTTGCATTGAACGTAATAATAGGAAAAAAAATCCAATAAAGAGTAAAACAATTGTATCTCAACTTAAATTAGCAAGTGTAATAACCACTCGGGCCTTCGAGCCTTGTTGCTTCTAAGGTTTGTTCCTACTTTTAAGTGAGATTTTTACTATACGTGAGATTTATTATTAATTGTATGTAAAATTTATCATATTAGAATATTAGGTGTAGATGTTTGGATGATGACGTCATATTGAATTTAATCAGAACTTTTGATTTTTAGTAAATTTTGTAAGATGCATCGTGTTATAGTATAAGTAGATTTTCTTCCTCGATCAGGTTTGACATCGTCTGTATTAGGAGTAGATGTTTCAGCAATGCTATATTGAATTCAATTGAGAGTTTTGATTTTTGATAAATTTTTAATATAATATTAATAAATTATTCACGTAATATTAAATAAAAATTAGCGAGTGTAATATTTGATTGGTTGGAAAAAAAATATTAAAAGAAACATTAAATATTGAACGTATATTTCATCCTTAAAAGATGTACGCGAGTGTTTGTTGGCAATGGTGATCAAGTCAAAATCAAAATCATGGTGATTTCGATGATAGATAGATACGGTGCTCATTGCGCGTTTACAAACGGTGAGATGTGACATTTGAGTTTGTGTGCTTGTGGTAGTGGTAGTGAAGAGAAGATAAAAGAGACTTGATTTCGTTTGTTTGTTTGTAGCAACAAACGCATGTTAATAAACACTCTTTGGTCCCTCTATGTCTCCTTTCGTTAGAATTCTTAGAGTCCGCCGTTGTTTCACATAATACCCATATACCCTGTTGTTTCGTAAATATTCCTAATAATATTACGTAATATTGAATCGTTATATATTATATAATAATAATTAACTAAAAAAATTAAAATTATTATTAAAATTATAATAATACCAAGTCTTGGAAACAAGTTCTCACAACGAGTCTAGTGACTCGGTGTAAGAAATCGTGGATAACGGGTAGAGTGGAGTGGTGGGAAAGACAATGGAGATGAAAAGAGTGTGATAGGAGAAGTTTTAGGTGGCAACGACTGCATTAGGGTGTTAGTAATTAAAAATAAACGGTATAAATTAATAATTAATTTTTTTTGTTAATGGCATTTTAGATTTTCTAGACTTTTTGGTTGGTCAAAAATTATTGTAGCATAGTGGATATTTATAAATTTTTACAAATTTTCTATTTAAGTATAATTTTTACAAACTTTAAGGGAGATATGTGAAATTATCCTTTAATTATATGAATATCTATCTATCTATGTGTATTTTAATCAATACATTACAAAATTAAGAAATTATTTTGGAGAAAACAAATGTAGTTTAAAGCTACATATATACATAATAAAATTGATGTTGATTTTCACGAAATATTTGTGTATATAATAGTACTTTAATAATTAATTAATTTAAATACATGAAACATATGTAAAATTAGAAACCTTCCCCCCACCATCTCCATTCCCCAACCCGTTTTGCAAAGCATATATATCAAGATGAGATTGAGATTGGTATTAATTTCAATTTTCAACTTGATCATCATCGTTTTGTGCCTAAAAATTGTGTTTTCATTCAAACCCTAGTTAGAGATAGTTAAGGAGACAAGAAGTTGATTTATCGGTTGATTATTTCTTCTTCTAGCTCTCACATGTATGCTATAATAATGAATTGAATTGTAGCATCAGATGTGTGTGTGTGTGTATATATCAACGTCAAATAGAGAAAATTACATAAGATCATGTGAATGCAAGCATGTAATCGCATGCTAGCTAGCAGCGACCAAAGACAATTCAATTCAATGACTACATACATACACATTTCTAAATGTATCTAGTTGCATGTGCGCATGCAATCGCAAGCTAGCTAGCAGTCACTAAAGACACGACGTTTCAGTTCAATATCAATATCAATATCAATATCAATACATACACACATACAAATTAATTTCTAACCTATCTAGATGCATGCCTGCATGTAATTATAAGCTAGCTAGCAGTCACTAAACACAATTAAATTCAAGTCAAGTCAAGTCAAGTCAAGTCAAATCAAATCAATATGAATACGATGCAAGTTAATTTCTAAATTTATCTAGCTGCATGCGCACGCAATACCAAACTAGCTAAAACTCTAAAAAGAAATTCAATTCAATTCATTTACGTACATACAAATTGATTTCCAAATCTATCTAGCTGCATGCCTCCTAAATATTTGTTTTATTCTTATCCAAAACCTGCAGAAACCATTGACCTCTCAGCCAATGGATTCTCCCGTTAATTGATCTCTTCTTGTGATCCTGACATCTCCACATTCTTCCTAGCTAGCTCCTATTAATATTATCTCGCATGCCCCCTTATATATTTTAGTATCTTATCCTAAATCTGCAGAGAATATTGACCTCTTAGACGTTGGATTCTCACTTTAAGTGTGATCTCTTCTTTTGTGTGTGTGTGTGTGTGTCATTTTTAATCCTTTTGTTTGAATTGAGTTTCTCTGAGTTCATTGAATTCAGAGAAACTCACGTTAATTGATCTCTTCTTCTGATACATACAATTTTTTTTTACTGTTGGCGAAGTAAATGCCTGTCACTCAAGCAAAAGTCAATGATCATGTATTTACTTTTGTCTTGTAAGATCTAACCCTAATTTTTTTTTTCTAATTAATTGATGAAAATCTTTTGAGTTGGACACACATGAATGACAATGATCATATGTAGAGAATGAATGAGGAGATTAGATCACCTTTAGGAAGAATATATATTTTTTCTTCATTTGATCATGCAAAACCATATTCTAGAGATATCATCTCTTTGTGTTCAAGGAAAAAAACTACAAAAGCAGGTCCTTCTACAAATGATAGTGTGAATATTCCTTAACAAAACAAGACAAAAATAAATATATGATCATTGACTTTTGCTAGAGTGATGGGAGCAGTATTGGTCCTTGCCCATTTCTTATGGTCGTAAAGAATATGAGTTGATTTTGAACTTGTATATAAAGTGGGTAGGCAACTTGATCTGATAATTCAAATCACTCTTGAATTTGGTTTGTAGCAAAAGGTCTTGAGAGTATATTTATGTCTCCATTCTTGAAGCTAATTCCATCCACCTCTCTTGTTATATGTGAAATAACATGTATGTATATGGTCCTTGCCCATTTCTTATGTACTTGTTTAAATAGATTTGAATATTGTCTTTAAGAAAATAATTTAGTTTGTTGAGTAGTCTTTCCCATAAGAAGTAAGAGGTAAGGGCTTGATTCTCTTTCACATCAATTTCGCAAATGGAAGCATCAAGTGAATACTACATATTTAAAAATGGGGAATATGACCATTGCCTCCCTATATTTTTGGTTAAATAATCAAATCACCTCTTAATTTCAAAAAATTATCTTTTATGTCCTGCCGTTTGGTTAACTGACGGAAACTTATTGAATTTACTAAAATACCCTCAACTTTTAACTTTACAAACAAAGTAAGTCCTAATTTATAAAATGTAGGTCTCATTAGTAGTCATTTTAAAATAAAATATGAATTTTAAATAAAATAGTATTTTAATAATATTAAATTATATTTATTACAAATTGACATAAATAATCCTCAGAAAATTAAAAAATCAAGTTCTCAAAATATTTTTGTTTAAATTAATTAAATTATTTATTTGCCCTCAAAATATTAAACTTATTGAATTTACTAAAATACCCTCAACTTTTAACTTTACAAACAAAGTAAGTCCTAATTTATAAAATGTAGGTCTCACTAGTAGTCATTTTAAAATAAAATATGAATTTTAAATAAAATAGTATTTTAATAATATTAAATTATATTTATTACAAATTGACATAAATAATCCTCAGAAAATTAAAAAATCAAGTTCTCAAAATATTTTTGTTTAAATTAATTAAATTATTTATTTGCCCTCAAAATATTAATTTTTCCGTCAGTCAACCAAACGACAGGACGTAACGGATAATTTTTTGAAATTAAAGAGTGATTTAGTTAATTGGCCAAAAACATAGGGGGGCAATGGTCATATTCCCAAATGTGTCAATTGGGTTCATATAGAGAAAAAAAAATCTAACAAAGATCAAATTTGTTGGAACATGTGGAGGTCTTGATATCAAATTATAGAAATAAATTTTGACACTTTTTAATTTAATAAATAAAAATACTCATTTATACATAAAAATGGTTTAAGTACTATAAACATATATAAAGAAGGGAATCACTTATACAAGATAATCATATAAGTGTTTACTCTCAATATAAACACCCACTTACTTATTCTCTCAATACTCTCTATCAAAACACAATCCTATTTTTATAGTCTGTGAAGTCGGTTGATATCACCATTTCATCTTCTCCAATTTTCAAGTTCCTTTTCCACTTTCTTCTTTAATCAAAATATATTTCTATTCAAATTTTTAAGATTGTTGCTAGTGAAATTAACTTGATGATGGAAGAATCAATTAGGAGATTCCAAATTCAAATAACCTAGAAATTCTAGATTTTTGTTCGTGATAATTATAACAAAATCAATTGCATATCAACTTATTTTTATAAAATATATAAGGGGCGGATAAAATCCAAAGCATATATATTTTTTACTTCTGACTCAAACCCAGGCAGAATGCCTAAAAAGTGGCTTAATCTACTACTTGAGCTGAGTTGTCTGTGCCGTATCTCAACTTAAATATTAACAAGTACAACATTTGATTGAAAGACTTTAAAAGAAACATTTAGAAAAAATATTTAGGCGACCAAATAGTGATCATATATTTCATCCTTAAAAGATGTACATGATTTCATTCTATATGAGTAATGGGATAGTATTTGTACTTTTCATTTTTGTTTGAATTGAGTTTCCCTGAATTTGAAATCGAAAAGAAAGAATGTATATAAATGATAGTTTTTGATACTTCATATACTACTTACTTTGTAGTAGTTACATGATGCTTTTGAAATATTTGGTATTCATGTGCTAGTTAAGCTACATTCTATTCTAATACATTATGATTGTGTAGTAGGGATGAGAATAGGGCGGGTTTGGGACGAGTTTGACCATCCCTGAACCTGCTCCGTTTAGGGAGAATTTGTCCCCGAACCCGTCCTATTCCGTTTTTAAAATGAAACGGGGTTGGGGCCAACCCGCCTCAATTTTTAACCCACTCAACCCGATCCTAACCAGTCCCGATTTGATTAAGCTACAGTGTGTTACAGTGTCTTACTACAGTGTTCGCTATAGTATTGGATTGATATTTTGGGCATCTATAGTATGATACAGTTTTAGATTAATTTTTTTGGGCCACTACAGTACTGTTGCTACGCTATTGGATTTTTTTTTGTCGCTACAGTATTTGTAAGTTGAAACGGGGCGGGGCAAGACAAATTATGTAATCCTTAAACGGGTTGAAATTTTTAGTCCTCAACCCACCCCAACCTTCAAACAGGTTGGAATTTTTAGCCCCGAACCCACCCCAAATGGAGCGGGGCCCCGCGGGTTCGAGAAAAATTCCCATCCCTATTGTGTAAGCATGTGTATAAGCAAAACCTAAAAGTTAAGTAGCTATATGATAATTTCCCTTAAGAAATTCTTTGACTAAAGAGGAAATCATGGAAAATGAGCAGAGGTACTTAAAAGAGTGGATGGATAATCAATGTTGCCTAAAATACTAGTTTCTTTAATAGAAGATAGCAAGTGTACTACTACTACTATTACTACTCCACTCCACATATCTGAATTACAAGCTACTAAAAGAAAAAGCAAATGGCTAAAGTGTTACAGACCAAAAAGTTGCTGCACACCAACTGAATGTAGAAATGCTTTCTGGTGGTCAAAAGACCAGTAAGAAAAGAACACCAATTTCAGAAGTCAGTCCAGTCATGAAATCAAAATGTAACTCATACTTTTCTTCTGCTGCCGCATGCATGTTGTCATTGGTTTTGATCATGAACTGAACTCTGATAATAATATATAGTTGGGACCTCATGCGATTCCCTACTCTCTAGGGGACAAATTCAAGTTGCGGTGGTAAAATAATAATAATACCCAATGACTTTAATATTTTTCTTTCTTTATCCTGAAGTTGTTGTAGTTGTGCAAATGCTTTGCTTTGCTTTTTGTGTGCTTGTGGCTGTGGTGGTGGTGAGAACTGAGAAGGGAAGGGAGAGCATGAACATGAACATGATTTTGTTGTTGGCCATGCTTTGTTTGTTTGTACCAACCAACGCATGGCAATAAACACTCTTTGGGGCCCTCATGTTCCCCATATCTCCTAGATGGGCAAGGTATTAGTTCATATAGAGATATAGGGTACATTTTCTATTTTTCTTTTTACAATTTCTAGTTTTACTTTTTTTTATCATTATTTTCATCTTTATTATATCTCATTTTTCTTAAATGTAATTATAAAAAATAAATTATATAATTTCTTATACTCTTTATATATTATTATATCTACATTTGTATTTTACAATTGAGATTAAAATTAAAAAATTTAATTAATATATGATTAATATATACATAAGATATAATAATTTCAATCAATAAAGATATTTAAATTCAATACTGTATAAATAATACAAAAAAATGTAAAATTAATAGGTTATTGATATTAGATATTACAAATAAAAGAGTAGAGAAAAGTTGAAAAATGTATTATACATTCTTTTAAATGGGTAATTTTTCGATACTTACATATGAATTTGAGAATTATAACGAAAGAATTAGATATTACAAATAGAAGAGTGAAAAAAAGTTGAAAAATGTATTGTATATTTTTTTAAATGGGTAATTTTTCGATATATAACAAAAGAATTAGAAATTTTAAAAAAGAGTTTAAAAAAATTAAGAAATGTAAGGTATAAGCAAATGTATTGTAACCTTCTCCCTACTAAATAATATAAATAAAATGGTTTTGTGGTACTAAGCACTTATAATCTTTCCTTCCTTCCCTAATTGATTATTACAATTTACACATAAAAAAGTATACACTTTGATTCAACAAGTCAAAAGATAATATATATGAGAAGACATAGATAAACATAGATAGACAGATTTCCTATGAGATCTCTTTTGCACTCCACTAAGATAATTTATTATGATAAAAGAAGCGTGTAGAAAGCAATACAAATAATTTATAACCTTAAATGTAAAGTATACAAGAATGACTTTTCACTATAGCCTATATTTTACATTTTAAAATATGAATTTGACAATTAAATCTCTCTATTAAAATAATTGAAAATCTTTGTAATATTTTATATTATTTACTTTAAATTACAAGTTTTACCGTTTAAATTGAATATATATTTATTTATTTTATTTGTTGATGGTTAGATTTATATACTTTTAAAGGTTAGAGTTTAAATCTGATACATATAACTAATACATAATTAATGTATCATAATTAATACACATATTAAATTTAATCTCAATTATATATAAGTTCAATTATTTATAAAATAGATCAATAATTCTTTATAATAATAAAATAAAATTCACTATAAGGCAATAAAATTTGCAAAAAAAGTCAAAGCTCATGATGGTATTATAAGTATAGTTCTTCCATGTTATGTTATGTAACCTCCAAAGAAAGAACATAATTAATGTTAAAGTGGTATATATTCAAAAAGTTATGGTTGAAGCCAAAGAATGATTAAAGATATTCCACCTTGTCTCCCATTAATAATTTTATTTTTAAATTTCATAATTTAATTATTATTTTTTTTACAATGACATATTCATAATTTGCATGCACGTGCACCACACAATCCAAATACAAAAATCCTTCTATAAAAAGACAATTTAACAAAAAAAAAAGCACTTAAGACAAGCTTGACCCATATGAGATAAGGTTATTGAAAACAATTTCAATTGCTTTGTTCATTAAAATTTTGTTTTTATTTGGTGGCGACAAATAATATAAAAAAAAAAAAAGTGCTTTCGTCGACAATGAATAAAAAGCTAGCCTACAATAACACATGCAAGAGAATCTTATCATATCATAGATTTGTATGTAGTAAGATTATATATAAATTCGGTGTCGGTTAAAAATGTAAATTAAATTTAATTCAAAAAGTAGTCATAAGCACTTTTAATTAGTGGAAAATGGACATCGGACCTAATAGATTTTGCTTAAGAATCAAGGTAATTAATTAAGCACTCACTCATTCTCTCTCACTCAATGATGTTCTCTTTCCAATTTATGAATTAAATTACCCACCTTTGAGATTTCTAATATTTCTATAACCCCAACAACAACAACAACAAAAAAACAAAAGCACTTCCACCAAGCAAAAGTTTCAACTTTGAAAATTGGCTTATGACTTTGGGGTGGTGTGTGTTTATTGATTAGTATGTGCTTAATATTTGAGCTTTCAAGGTCAGTATCACCAGAGTCATTTTGTTTTCTATTTTGTTTATGTCAATCTCCAGGCAGGATCTTACAATTTACAAATGAAATCAAGAGAAAATCTTGCTGACATTTCCATTCAATTTATTAGGACAAATTAGTCTCTTTCATGGGCAGGGCTATGGTTGCATGATACACCACCAATAATTAGAGACTGGAACCCTAAAAAAAGTTAAAAATTAGAATAAAAGAGTTGAAATTTTTTGTGAGATTTACAGTACATACATTATTACAGACTTAACTTTTACCATCAATCCAATTAACAATAGCTTGTTAGGTCTATGATGCTTACTCATCTTATAAACTTAAGTCAATTTATTCTGCATTTGATGTAAAACGTGATATTTTAATCTATTTAACTGTGTGTGACGCCTTTGTTACTCTAATCTAACCTCATCTATTGTAAATTTATCTATTTAATGTTATTATTTTAGATTTTTTTAATGAGAAAATTATTGGATTGCTATTTAAATAATTGCTTTCCTATTTTAATATATTTTTAAATGAATTGACCATTCAGTCAATATGGGTCACTCGATGAGTTGATATTTTCTTTTTATTTAATGAAAATTGAAACTGTAAAACTTAAAATTCACCTTCTGCTGATCTTTCTTTGGATTTTCTGTTGTCGTTGGTCTTGTCAACTAGTTTTCATGTCAATATTTTCTCGAGAAAAAAAGAAAATTCACCAACTTTACATGTGGCTCTTAGTGATTTAAGAAAAAAGAAACTTACTATTTTATAATAGAGATAGATGGAGACTTAATCACCTCTCTTATAAATTAAAAATTAATTGTTATAAGAATCAAAATTTGTGTCAATATTTTCTAAGTTGATGTTTTGAAAAATAGTGTTGAAAATTTCAAATATTTTATAGGAAGTTTAAAATTTTAATTAGGGGAATTAACACATATCTCCACTGAGGTTTGAGAAACCTACATTTAGACGAAAGGTTTAAAAAAACTTATACTTACCTCCCTATATCGTTAGTTGATCGTTGGAAGACCGTTAGAATTAAGAGTATTTTTGGACATTATCATTTTTAACTTATTACATAATTAATTTTTATAAAATATTGCATTATTATTCATATATGACAATACCGTTTTACATAACATGAATTAGTCTTATTTTCTATAATTTAAAAAAAAATTAAATTTAGAATTGATATTTAGATTCTTTGTAAAACAAATCTGGTATATTCATGTACTCATTTAATTAAATTATATTTTATATTATTTTTTGTTAACTGGGTGCACATACACATGAAATAAATATAATTTTAAAATTATTATTAACTTAAAAAAATTTATGATTGTGATAAATAACAATATTAAACATGTAAATTCTATTTATAAATCTTTTAATTATAGTAATCAATCTTTATAATTTCAAATTTACCTCTCTTAATTTTTCTATTTTAATTATTGACGCACAAGATAATTTCCCTGTAACTTCAAACTCAATATCAGTCAATTTTAAATTTTACATTTTCAATTCCATTATAAATAATGAAAAAGTTAAAACATTTGATCATCAATAAATAGGTCATAAATTCAGTGATAGAAAAGTCAGGTCATGGTAAAAATAAAAAGAAAGACAAAATTAATAGAAAATAAATAGTTTATTAGGTTTTAATAAAACATATTTAACTAAAGAATGTTCCATTTGACATATTTTGTTGAGTTGTCCAGCAAAAAGAAGGCAAGAATAATAATTTATTATTAAAATAAAATAACAGAGAGAGAGAGAGAGAGAGAGAGAGAGAACTCGATCTTGTGGAAAGTTGATGGAATTTAATAAAAGATTTCCCTTTATTATCTAGCATAAATTAATGAATAATTATATATTGAGATGAGATTAGCTAACTTAATTAATTAGCTACCACTTTATAGCTACTTTCCTAAAATATTTGTTTTGAAAATTAATATTGAGATTTTAAGTTAGATCATTCAACACAACACACACACACACACACACATATATATATATATATATATATATATATAAGAATCTATATTTCTATGAACAAAATATTTGTAATTTAATAAGTATAAAATTATGGTTAAATTAAAAAATATATATCTTTTTAATTTTGTTACTTTTAATTATTTAAGAGGTAAAGTATTTAAACCATGTTTTACATATAAAAATATTAATATTTTGAATTTGTAGATATTAAATATCAAAAAAAATAATTAAATATTTAAAGTGACTATCTGTGATTGAACGAATATAAGTTTAGACAAAATTTTTGTTATAGTACTTTAAAATTTAAATTCTTGATTTCTGCGTTTGAATTTTGAATGCATAAATTCAAATGTTCATCATTTCTTTTTTTGAATTTGAATTTGAATTGTCGCTTATATTTTTTTTCAATAAAAATTTTGAAATTTATACATTTTTTCTTGTTTAAATTGACTTTAAATGTTTTTATTTTACTTTATTTATAACTATGATTGAAATGTTACTTTAGAATTTGTTTATTCTTTGTTTATTTATAAATAGATGCTAATAATTCCTATTTGTTACTTTGCTATTTATTTATTTTCCTACAATTTTACTTTCAAAATAAGAACCAAAATAATGTTATAATCGATCATACCTTAAACCCATAGTAATTATGCGATAATAGTACTAAATATCAAATATTAATAAAAAGACTAGTAATTTTTCATTAGTAGATGAAGAATTTTTTATCTTTACTTAAAAAATACAGTAAAAATATCAGAATTACGATCAAAACCTAACATCAAAATACTTCTTAATTATTATTAATTATTCTATTTATAAATTCATATAAAAAGAAATTCAATGCATAATGACCTAGATATTTAAATCCACCATTCAACAAACCTAATTTTCATGAAATATATATTGAAAAAAAAAATTGTAGAAAGTAACCCACTCCAAATAGTTGGGTAAAGGCAACTTTCTTTAAGTAATAATAAAGAATGTGAAAAGAACATCTTAAGTTTGAAGATTAAGACAATGATAAAAATACAAAACATGGTAATATATATAGTAGCCAAAAAATCAATTACAATAGTTGTTGAAATTTGGAAACAAAATTTAGGTGAAGACAATTTGGATATACAATAATTTCATTCACAGGCTAAACTTTTTGACTCCATTTAATTCATGTTGTACTAAACTACTATTTTTCAATAATATTTCAAAGTTTGAATATTCAAACCCTAACAGACACATATGTCCATGGAATTCGCCTCTGAACTATTTTTCTTTTAAATTAGTACGATATGGAGATTATTCTCAAAAAGTTTCTTATCAAGTCCAAGTATACTAGTCATCGATCTTGAAAAATAAAGAGGAAAATCTGTTTATCGATCAAATAGTTTTCGATAATAGCAAAGGCGTGAAGCATGTGTTTATGAATAATTAATGTTTAAATATAATGAATATTCCATAATTGATACATCAAAATCAATAAAGTTTTATAACGTTTATATTAATTCAAATTAGAAAATTTAATTGTTTCTTTAGGCATAATTTAAATAAGGAATATTATGTTTTATCTCCTCACTTTTGAGAAAATACGATATACCCCATGAATATTTGAGAAAAGCAACATACCTCTCTAAGTTTTAGACAAAGTCTAAGATACCCCTTAGGTTTATTATTTATATCTTAATTTGACTATTTTACCCCTTTACTATTAAAAATATATAAAATAATTATATTATCTTTATTTTTTTATTTTATAATAATCAATATAATCTTATTGTATTATTTAAATTTAAAAATTATAATAATATTTTAATCTTTAATTATTTATTTTCTTTAAATTTTATAATAAAATATTTATAATATGTAATTATATATAATTTTTAAAATATATCCTATTATATTTAAAAAATTATGTATAATTAATATATAAATTTTTTTATAACATAAAACTTATTGTCAAAACTTTTTAAATTTTTACATAATTATAATAAGTTAGACAATATTAATTATACATAATTTTTAATAATAGAAGGGTAAAATAGTCAAATTAAGATGTAAATAATAACCCTAAGGGGTATCTTAGACTTTCTCTAAAATTTAGAAGAGTATGTTACTTTTCTCAAATACTTTAGTATATTACCTTTCTTAAAAAATAAGGAGGGTAAAGCACAATATTTCTTTAAATAATTACAAAACTTAATAACTAACTAATTATAATATATATTATAATTATTTTTCTTTTTATATACCGAATTGAGTTTTATTTGTGCTCATTCGTCCTTACATCTAATAACTTTTATATAGCATTGAACAAATAATTATATGTATTTGTATAAACAAACATGTTTTATATCCACTATTAATTAGTATAGTAATTAGGACTTAAGCTATAGTTCTCTTCCAGTGTGAACGATGACAATCTCACAAGACTAACATAACCCTAAAGTCTTGACAAATCATGAAAAAATTAAAAGAAAAAAAGAGTTTATAAGCATCATGATTGCTTATTCCTATTTACTGGGTGACTTTCTTGCATATGAAAACACAGAGCTAGTTTTGAGTCTTCACTGATCATTTTCTTGCCTTCTATATAAGGAGGTTCTAGACCTAACCAAATATTATCCAAAATTGGGTAATGTTAATTAATTTAGAATCTATCATGCTATGGGGACAAAATGTTTTCTAAATTCTACCAATTGGGGTCCCTTTGCTTTGAATTTCCTCCCTTTTTGTTTCTAATTCTTTCAATATGTTTTATAGAGAGAGAGAAAGAGAGATTTGAAATGAAATTAATTACTATAATATATCTAGTTGTTTAATTCCTTTCCCTCCTTTTAATTTCTTTAGTGCTCTGCTTACCAACCGAAAGAGATTCTTTTTTATTCTCTTTTTTCTTTTTAATTTTCTTTCCTCCAATTAACGGTCGAAAGCATATCCTATGTGGGTTCACAAATTTCACATCAAATGGTCAATACATCACCAAACAAAATTTGTGCAAAATCATAGCCGTTCAAATAATTCCAAAGCTTTGACCATAAAAATACCTAATTGAATTGTCCTAAACGGCGGATATTACTAATTGAAAGATCAATATATTTTTATTCTTTTTTAATACAATCATTGCTTCACCTAATTTACCTGCCTTTCAGATTCTTGTTGGTTTCTCAACAGGCAACAAGGTATGCTCTTGCTTTAACTATTAATTAATTAATTAATTCCCCCCAATTAATTACATATTTTGATCTTGATTTATAGCTAATTGACTCATTACATGTTTACACGTGGCTATTTTGAATTTTTTTAAGAATATATATATATATATATATATATATATATATATATATATATTGTGATTCTATGTGCTTTTTGATCGGCTTCTATTAGTTAGACTAAACTATGATGGGGGCTTTATTTTTTCTAATCATATATAGTGCCTCTATCATAACTTGTTGGGATTGTTGACTTTATAAAAGCTAAATCTATATAAAAAATCATTAAAAAAATTTATTCTAACCTACAAATTTTGTGAAAAATTATTATATCATATGATGAACTACTTCAAGAAATGAGTGTGTGTTAGTCAAATATCAAATTCAACAATTACATATTTTTTCAATCAAAATAGTTCATGTTCAAATTTGAGAGGTTAGCTAGTTATATGGCAAGTCATTTCATAAAACAATTCATAGAAAAATATTAACTTATTGTCAAATAAGACTGCTTTATTAACTTAGTACCATTATAAACCTATCCAATCACATTTTATATAAAACACTTGTTAAAGTTAAATTTAACATTAAAATCGTGTTAAATATAGTGTTACAATTCAATATTAGAAAGTGAAAATTTTATTTTGACATGTGCGAAACTTCTATTTTTCCCTAAATCTGTTCAATTTATAATTGAACGAAATCTAACTATTCATTCTCATTGTATATATATAATCATTTTATTATAATTATTGTATACTATAATCAATATAATATAATCTCATCTTCTAATACTAATACTTAATCCGCTAATTATTATTTATTTATAATAGTTGGTACTTTTGTCTTTTAAATAGAGAGTGAAGATTAAACTCTTCATATATAAAGTGAATATATGTCATTTTTTTAAAAAAAATGTGAAGGCTAATTTTATTCGAACTGAGTACATATTTTTACAGATAGCATTAAATTAGATTTAGCGGTTTTGAATTATAATAAATTTTTAATATAATATTAATATATTAAGAATATAATTTGTGATATTAAAAAAATACTAATATATACTTAATTCTTGATATGTAATTTAAGTTTGGATCAAATAAATAAATTTATTTAATAATTTGATGGATATATAATGAAAGTCGACTTTCACAATTTTCAACCTAAAAAAGAGGCTAACTAAAATTTTCTTGGCTGGTGGGTGCCTTTTCTAATAAGTGCTGTGGAAACAATCAATTGATTGACCCCATACATATATATATATATATATATATATATATATATATATATATATATATATATATATAATTTGACTGGAAAAATAATACTTGGTCCCATTCCCATTCTTGATCAAAGAGATCTTGGCATTGAGAATGAAGAGCTCATTATTATCAGTTAGTTTTGCCTCCCACATCAATTTTTTTTTGTTTGCTTTCTTCCTTTTAAATTAATAATTTTTCTTGATTCTCTAATACCTAACTTTTTTGATTCTTTAATTTCCTCGTTTCTACTTTAATTTCTTGTGGAAATGTAGACTACTAAAGCATCAGCATGCATGCCCCGATGCTAAAGTATTTTCTAATAAATCAAAAAGTAAATTACATTAATTATTATACATAGCATGGGTGTGGGCATAATTATCAATAATAAAAAATAATAAAACTAAGAAAATATATATATATATATAAATCTAATTTTGTGTTTTGTTAGAATATGCCTTGAATCAGTTAGTTTTTTTTTTTCGAACAACCCAGCACGTGGTCCCCGAAACCTACGGTATCTATTATTTCGGCCTAGGGTTATCTGTTTGACTCTATTTTCTGAGCTTTTTCGTATCTGTTTAGAGAGTACTAAATAAACTTTTTAGTTCATAACTTACTCGTAAATTATAATCTGTACTCCTAAAGATTAAAAAAACTTTCTTCTCCTCTGCCTGTGGACGTAACTAACACATCGTTAGTGAACCACGTTACATCTCTGTATTCTTTATTTGCATTCTTAATTATCTTTCTTATTTTCGTTATAACATATTTGATCCCCACATCCCTTATCTTAATTTTTAACTATTTTTTAATTAAAGTATTGGACAATAGGAAATTTGGCGAAAATTACTGCTGTTTGAAACTGGCGTAATAGTATAATCGATATTGATTTTGACCAAGTATTGAAAATCACATTAAATGATATACCAATGAGTTTGTACACTAAAATTCAAAGATGAAGTTGGTGTATATATTGACATTAATTTCAATTTTCAATAAGTTGATCATTATATGTCCATCGTTTATTGCCTAAAAAATGTGTTTCATTCAAACCCTAGTTAGATAAAAAGACCAAATTAATCATGCACGTTCTACAACCACAAGAGAAGGGAACATGAAGTTGATCTGGCAATTGATTTCTTCTTCTATCACATGCATGTGCGTGCATGAAACCTCAAGCTAGCTAGCTTGTAAATTAAGACAATTCAATTCAATGAATACATACATCCATAACATACAAATTGATTTCTAAATCTATCTGCATTATGCCGAACTATATATATATTAGTTTATTAATTCTTATCCAAAATCTGCAGAGAATGTTGACCTCTTGGATGGATTCTCACGTTACCTTGCTTATTGATTGATGATCTCTTCCTCTTATACTGACATCCCCACGTTCGACCTCTTCTTATATATATATATGTATATATATATATATATATATATATATATATATATATTGTCTCACATGCCCCATATATATTTTAATCAATTTAATTATATTTCCAATTAATTACATCTCTATACCTTTGAAAATATTGATGTGGCACCATCTATTTTGTCTTATATATATATGAGTATATGACTATACATTAATATTTATTTATGATTCTAATCGTCAATACTACAAAAATGGTATTATGAAGTCACAATACATTAAATTGTATGTTAAAATAACTTTATAATTATTAATTAATGATATTTTTTATGGTGTGACTTTATAGTTTCTTTTTTTTAGCCGGTCAGTTTAAAAATAATTTGAAATATTTGATATTATTTTGTGATATTTTTATAAATTATAAATTTTACTTTTAAAAACTGATCCGTTGATTCTCTTCAGAGTTATTCTAACATAAAATAATTATAGTAAGAGATATAATTAAGTAGACAAAAATTATTTGGAGACTTACATTAAATTTAAATATTAAATGAACATTTTAAAAAACAATTTATCAATAAATTAAACTATCTAAACTGTTGTTTCAATTGCTAAAAATTTCAAACAAATTTCTGTGTGTATAGCAAAGATTAATAAACACTTTTTCTTTATTAATAGAATTATTTTATATTTCAAATCTCTTAGGTATGATTAGAGTAATGATTTGGATTATGGCAATAATATCCAATTCTTCCATCCAGTAATCATAGTTATTATTGAATCACATTAGATCTTGTGGGATTCTTTGTTTTTGTTGTTGGAGAAAGTCAATGGCTTTCCCTCAAGCAAAAGTCAACGATCATATATTTATTCTTTTGTTTTGTAAGATCTCACCCTAATTTGTTTTTAATTAATTAATTTTTTTTTAAATTTTAATGAGGTAAAATATTAAATTTTTATTTTTTTCAGTTACTAAAATTTGAGATAATTTGAAAGCATCAAACATGTACTAAACCATATGAATTACGCTCATGGGTAACTAATTAATTTCACTTTTCTAACTTTTGAACTAAAAAATTTACATTACTCTTTTTAATTTATTCTACGGCTAAATGTTTATTAAACAAATATCACTACTTATATAAACTTAATTATATAAATTGACATGATAATATTATATTAATTATTATCACATATTTTAATAGGCAAAAGAAAATTCATTCAAATACAAGAAAAAATAAACTATATAAAATATATGGTAACAATATAAATGTGTTGTATCAATTGTCTCGTTAATTTATATCTGTAACATATTATTGATATTGAATATTTATCTTATTTTTATGATAATTGATTTTTTAATTTTATAATAATTATTGATTAAAAAATTAAAAAAAAAAGCTTAGAAATTTTTGTAATATTGCCAAAAGAAAATTATAGAAAAAAAAATTATTTCCTGCTTTGTGACCAAAGTGATTAGTATATTTTTAATCTAAGTTGGATAGCCCATGTTGTAAGTTGAATTATATTAATTCATTATATATATATATATATATATATATATATATATTTGAGATTATTCTTGTCCATAATTATGGTGGTTAATTAGTCCAAATCGCTTACTTTTTGCTAAAACCACTTGGTAATAATAATCATAAGCAATTAATAGATCATATTTACTAAAGACCTTTCCAAAAAATAATTAATAAAAATAAAATTGAAAAGATACCACTATCATTTTTTAATGGGGTAGCTTTATCACTAACTATATATTGTAGCTTAGTATTGAAGGCACTGAAAATTATCATATTGTTGGCCATAAACATAAAAAAAAAATTAAGTTTCAAAGTATAATTAGTTTGTATATCATTTTGTCTTTTTTTTTCTTTTTTAACTAAATAAAAGTATGTATAATTAGTTTAAATAAATCAATACATAACATTTAATTAAACCTTTTTTTAAAACATACTAATATTATAATAAAGTCAGAGTTTTACCACAAACTTACATAATTACTCTCATGCCTCAACCCATAATTCCACTCACAAATTGTTAGATTTCTATTCTAACTTTTAATAAGTAAATTGATAAAAATAAACCTCCTCGATTAATGGTGATAATTGTTTAAGAGGTTGCTTGGTTTGTTGCCTATCTAGTTTTTAAATACTACCTTAAAAGTAAGTGAGTAAAAGAATTTAAAAATAATTCAGGCTTTATCGTTCTCTTAACTTATGATGTATAAATAAAGAACAAAATTAATAATTTTTTGTATTAATTATAATTGTTAAATTAGATATAATCTCCACAATTAGATGTATTTTATATCCAACAACTTGATATAAAAAATTATATAAAAAATATTATTTATCTTCTCTTTATAAATAATGTGTAAAAATTAAGAGATTATTGATTGATGTAAGATTATTTATCATGCTATATCTTATCAACAATCAAATTGTGCTAAAATAATTTATCTTCAATTTTCATTATCTTGTATTATCATGAATTAATTGTAGAATGGCTTATCCTAATTCTTACTTTCTTATCCAAAAAGGGGAACCGATTTATACTTTCATTAATTCGTAGTTCAAACGTCAGAGCATCCAAATCACTCTATTTTTTCATATATCTTACTACTTAAATCAACAAATAGTAAAATTATAATTACTAAAATACCTCTATAACCCATTATTCTAATAATATATATTTCGATATTTCAAAAAGGCACTCATGTATATCCACACAGCTAACTAACTTTCTAACAAAGAGTGCTAGGTATTTGCTTTTTAACATACTTCTCTTTTTCTTTCTTTCTTTCTTTTAGTCTATTAATTTTTTTATTTTATTGATCTCTTTAACAGTGAATTTGTCCTTTGGTATATTCCCATTTGAGTACTTTTAGCTAACCCATAGGTTCACACCATTTCATACACACACACATTAATACATGCAACACATGGAGGACCAAATTACATTTACAAGGTCTTATAAAGGCGTGGAACACAAGGAATGGGGAAGCTTTTTAAGCATACATTGGATCCACAATTACATTTAATTATGTATGTTATGATAAGGCTTAATTAATTTTATACTATAAATTTATATATAGTACCGATATTTCCATTTTTTAGCATAAGAATTTATGCTATATTTATAACTTAAATTGTTAATTATTTGTGGGTCTTACATCCTTCAAGTATAATTAGAATTTTCTCTTGTATTTTTCAAAATTCAAGATAATAATAGTATTTTGTATACATATAAATAAATAAGTGTGATGTTTCAATTCGATAAATAATAATAATATGGTTATTATAATGTTACAATATGTGGTAGTGAAATATGACCCATTAGTATTATAATTAGGGTTAGAAAATGGGGGTATATATGATGTTTGTCTACATATGTTCCAAAAATGCATGCATGCATCATTTTTAACATTATTTAGAGAGATGAAAAAGGACCCACAAAAAAATAAATTAAACCCAACAAAATCATACCTTTACTTTTTAATTTAATTAATTTCTTGTATATATTATGGGTATTACTATAATAACATGCACTAATTGATGGATGCATACACACACACACACACACACACACACACACACACACACACATATATATATATATAATAAATTATCCACAATGGAAAAGGATATGAAATTATAAAGAAAGTAGTAAATTGAAAATTAAATTAAATTATATATATATATATATAATTAATTGGAGTCATGTCGAAAGAAATGTTTTTTGTCGACCAAAATCTAAAGGTCTTGTTGTGTGGTACCCACTCATATTTTGTGCTTATAAAATCACCACCCACCTCCTTCTTTACACCCCTAACTAGTCTTCTTCATCATCTTTAATTTCTTTTTCCTCCTCCTCCTCTTCTTCTTCTTCTTCATCTTCATCATCTTCTTCTTCTCTTTTAGTTTACTTCTTTTATGCCCTAATAAACCTAGCTAGCTAGAGATTAATTCTCCTTTTGTCTTCTCTTTAAGGCAAATTAAAGTGTCCTACAAAAGAAGGGTTGCCTAGCTAGTTGGTGGTGAGATAGTTAGTGGGGTTGAGGGGTAGTGTATGTGTGTGTGCCCTAAAAGTGAAAGGTTGAATTAAGGATGAAGGAAAGTGGTAGGAAACAAGGTGCACCCTCACCATGTGCCGCCTGCAAGCTTCTGAGGAGAAGGTGTGCCCAAGATTGCGTTTTTGCTCCTTATTTTCCAGCAGATGAGCCCCAGAAGTTTGCTAATGTGCACAAGGTTTTTGGTGCTAGCAATGTCAACAAAATGCTACAGGTTCTTGACTTTTACTTCCACTATTTCTCTTTCTCTTTCAAAAAACACTTTCATTAGGGTTATATATGTTTGGAAGCAACTTTTTGCTTGAAGAAAGAAAAATAGAACCAAAATCTTATATATATATATGCTATATAATAATTAACTAATTAATTAATAAGCTAGCTAGAATCCCATCATTATTTTAACTAATTAATCTTTTTACCAATATTGTTATTATTTTAAGTTGCTTTCAAACATGCCCTTCTTTCTTTTTCATGTTTTTCTTGTCTTGTAGTTACTAATTAATTAAATTTTTTAATAATATAAAGATTTTGGTTAAAATTTTGGTTCACATCAAGATTAGAAAGTTATTCTACTCTGAATAACAGAAACCAAAATATGTTAACTTAATATATGAAAACAACAAAGGTGGTTATTGGATTGACTTTACAAAGTTGCATAGAGCCACAAAGCTCACTAATTATTTTCCCCTCTTTTGACCCCAATACCAGTACTTACCCTTGACCCTAGTAATTTGTGTTCTCATATATAGAAAATTTAATTACTTCTTAATATTGTGATTATTAGTACCATTAGCTATGTAAATAAGCTTAATTTTAAGAGGGAGGGTCATTGATTTGAAGGAGACAAGCAAAAGTGCTCAACCTCATCATCAACAGATACGGAGACAAGCTAGTATAGGCAATGATAAGGACATTTTAGACATTTTGAGGCCACTAGAGATTATAGTGGCATCAAAATCAATTATGCAAAAGAAAAAGCTTAATTTTTTTTTAGTGGGCAATAGACATATGAGCCTACTTAGCATAAAATAGTTGATAATTTCATTCCTATACAAAAATATCTAATCCTTCTTTTAATAATTTGTATTCATTAGCTCAAATTCATCGTCGTTACACGCTCTAAAATTTTAGATTTATGCAAATATATGTTATGATTGATTTCAACAACTAAATTTTATATTAAAGAAGGTAAACATGTAGTAATTATAGGCGAAAATTACAAAGAAACAAGAGTTTTGTTGAATATTTTTAAGAAGATAAAAAGTAAAATTGTCAATTTGTTCATACTTAAAAAAGTGAATATGTCATTTTCTCTTCTTTTAAGAAGAAGAAATGTGGCCACAAAGGTGAAGACATATTGATGCATGCACCAAATAAATTCCAAATTCGAAGTTGGGTATCGTGTGTAGAGACCTAATTAAAAGTGAAAGCAAACAAGATTTTGACTATTTCCACACACACACATATATAATCAATTTCCAACTCCAACAGTCTTTCTTCTTTCACAGATCATAGAATGATGTAAATATGATGTCAAATTAAACAAGAAACTCTTTTCTTTTAGTTCTTTATTGTAATATTGTTCATGAGCGAGATTTGAACTTTTTTAATATTAAATTATAATATATATAATTTAAATTGTATGCAGGAATTGCCAGTGCATCAAAGAGGAGATGCAGTGAGCAGCATGGTGTATGAAGCAAACGCAAGAGTTCGAGACCCAGTATACGGGTGCGTTGGAGCCATCCATTCCCTACAAAACCAAATAGACGTGCTCCAAACCCAACTGGCTCTAGCTCAAGCCGAGGTGGTGCACCTTAGGGTTCGACAGACTGCATCCTTCTCGAGCCATGGGTTCACCCCAGCCAGCCCAAGTAATAGCGGCTCCCCCTCCTCCAAGCTCATGGCTTCCCATCAGACCAAACCTATTTACGACATGGACATGATGGTCGACCAAGCTCATTATGAAGAATCTATGTGGACTACTTGTTAGCTATCTTTAGCTTTCATCCTATTTTTCAAACATTTCTTTTTCTCTTCTACTATATATTATTATAAAAAAAAAATTAATATATACTTATATATATATATATATATATATCTAGATATATATAAATTAAATCTGGGTTTTCTTTTCTGTCTATTTTCCATTTTCCATTTTCTTATATTTACCATATCCTTACTATATACACTTTTATCTATTAATTATTACATGGGTTATGGAGGCTTGGTCTTAATTATTGACAATATATTGTACTTTGTATATATTTTTAACTTTAATTATATAATTATAATGAGACTTATTATGTAGTGGGGCTTGTGATCAACATTGTGGCCAACCTTTTTTTTTATTATTTTTAATTCTCATATATGGCATGAAATTAATTTAAATTGTGTTGTTGTACCTAACATACCATACACATACATACATACATATGTATGTATGTATTAGCAGTTGATTAACTTATTTAAGTATATATTTTGTTTGATATTAATTCGGATTTTCGGTTAATTAATTGAATGTGTTGAAATTGATAAAGGTTGAAGCACGAAGTTGAAATTAGATGTTGAGTTGGTATGAAAAGTCTTACCTATTACGTTTGACAACAACAACAACGACAGCAAGCTAAGGTCATTATCTATACATAATTAATCAAAACCAGTAAATTATTGGTGATGCATGAATGGTAGATTTTGTTGAACATTTTCAAAAGGAATGTTTTACTACACTAATTCAAAAGTTAATCTTTGATCGATGCTTGCCGAATAATTAACTAACTCAAATTCCAATGTGTAATTCAATAAGTATTATTATGTATCAATCAATCTCACTATTCTCGTTTTGACTATTATCTTTAATAAATCTAATATCTATTAGACTATAACTTAATATTATTCAATTTTTAAAATGTTCTATTAAGCAACATGAAACTATTATATGACAAGTAAATTTTCTTTATAATCCTATATAATAATAATACCTAAAGTTGAAATTTTGTTTACAAATTTAAACATTCTAAAGTTGAAATCGTAAATTTCAAACCTAAAATCAAACAATAGTCGCAATAAAGTAGATTTGTTTCTTTTAATCTATCATAAACTTTTTTTCAAACTGTATAAGCTTTTGGGTAGTGCTGAATTTAGATTCATTTGTTAAGTTTATATATAATTTAACTCCTAAAGCTTTACATATTTATTTATGTTAGTTGATTAGTTTTATCTTTAAATATTTTCGTCCTTTAATTATCTATTTTTAACTCCGCTATTAGACTAATTGACTCATCAAGTTAAATATTAATATACGATATGTCTATGTTTCTTCATTTATGTTCATCAATTTTTCCACTCATATTGTTTAAATTATTGTGACTTGTACAATCAACACTCACTAATTTCTTCTCTCATACAATTAAAGTTGACTAATTATAAATTTTTTTAATATTTATTATAAACCATACATTAATATATGTTTTTAAATATAATATAATTTTATTCAAAGGTCTTATGTGAGTGAAAATAGTAAAGTCCATTTATCCAATATGCATAATGTCTCTTAGATAATTGAAAAGGTAATTAAATTGTAATAGGAAAAAAGAAAAACATTGACCTCATTTCACATCTTGATCATCCAAAATAACACAATGATGAAGTCTTGCTTAGGAATTGGAAACCAAATAGTAAGCTAGTTTTAGTTTTGTGGTGGTTAATATGGCTAATTAAAGGCACTTGCTTACTCTATAGACTTTTGAAAAATTTGGTGCCTTTTCTGTTTTCCCATCAATCAATCAACAAAATCTACTTTAATGTGTTGAGAGAATTAGGTCATTGTTTCTTTGAATTAGTTAATAATTATATATAAATTTTAGTTGAAGCATGGGATTCTACATGAAATCCACCTAAAAACACCAATCATTTCACTACTATATATATTTAGTCTATATTAGACTTCTTGATGAAGAATTTTGGTAGTTTACCCCACATGGTAGCTAGGATAGAAATTTACACCAATTGGAATTTTATAGCCCATTGGAATTAATTGGATCATCCCCCCCAAAAAAAAAACCACTTGTTCCCACTGGTTTTCTACGTGTTTTCTACGTTTTTAGGCCTAATAATAACATTTTTGAGTCAACAAATGCTTACAATACTTTGCATATTTACCACATTTTTACTTCGATTTTAACAATAAAATATTCTTATTTTTTATGTCATTTATAAATCGTTAAATTTAAACACTTTTAACGGTTGATATTATATTATATATATATATCAATAATAATATATTTATTATATATTTTTTTAATCTCAATTGTTAAAAATATCTATATCTAATGATATATAAATAAAAGATTATTGATCCTTTCCTATTGTGTTGTGTGTATATATATATATATATTTACGATGGAAGAATATTAGTGAGATTTGGCCGTTTAATTAGCGAAAATGTAACTCTAAATTAGGAATTAGTCGTTGCCTAATACCCTATTAATTTATATGTTTTTTTTAAGTAAAAAGTCAGTGTTTATGCCTCATAAAAGGTTATAACGACATAATTTTCCACCGCTACATCATTAGCTTCCCAAATTAAATCATAAACTACATTGCAAAGCTATAATTCAAAATATTAAATAAATGTAGAGCCCAATGATTTAATTCTAAATAGAAATTATGATTATTGTTATGTTAACTGTTTTTTTTACTTTTAATCTTGGTAGTTAAAAAATTTTAGTGAAATTTTACTTTATTGGAATTTTGATCTTCTTTATTGAGGGGGCTTAAATGGGTGGAGATTCCTTGTTGGGCTCATTAGGCTTATTACTCTCCATGTGTAAGCCCAATTGAGGGCCTTCTTTATATGTGGGGTATGTATTGTGCTAATTAATTAACACTAATGATTTCTTAAGAGACTTTACAAGCAAGACTGGGTTCGATGTTCTTACCATTTCTTTTATCCAAAACTTTTGAATAAAATTAACAAAATGAGGATGGTCTAGAAACGTGAAGTGTTCTCTAGATCACACAAACTATTCAAGCATGATACTTTCGAGTAACAACATGCTCGAAAGTGTGATATATATAACACTTGAAAGTGCGATATATATAACACTTGAAAGTGCATTGAAAACTGCACTTTCGAGCATGGTTTATACTACACTTTCGAGTTAATAAGATACACTCGAAAGTGTACGAAAAACTATATTTTCGAGCGTAATTTAACCACTTTTGAGTACATCCAACCTTTGTAATTTCGAGTTATCATGTTTGAAAATATATGTTAAGTTGGTCATGAAGGCAAAATGGTCCAAAAAGTGTGTTTGGTCTAAAATTAAAAAAAAAAATTATGTAGTCAAACATAAAAATTAGGTATGAATACTAGTGGTTAAAATGAAAATTTTTCCAAATTATTATATAGTATACATATATAAAAGAGAGTTTTGGGGAAACCTATAACTTTTCTCTCCATTATTTATTAAGATTATTGGTTAATTTCAAAATAAATATATATGTGATAAACATGTACATTCTTTCTAAGATTTTCTCTACATTCAATTTTAAAGCATGTAGCATTCTTTCAAGGAACAGTCCTCCCACCTTACACCATTTCACTAATATACACTAATTTATTTTAACAAGATGCATTACATGGAGAATAACAAAGGAAGACCAATTAACCTCTTCATTTGTTTTGTTAATTCTCAATCATTCTAGTTTCTCTTTTCTTAAGGAAGAATTGCCTGCTAATCTGTTTACCCAATTTGCAATAAACACATGTTGATTATCATCTTCTCTCCATTTTAATTCTTATGATTTACATACACACAAAATATGTATAAAATAGGAAGCAAATTCATTGATGAGAAGATGCCTTTGATTAGTATCAACATCAAAATCACAAGTTTTACAAATTTAGATACAGAAAAACAATTTCTCCTTTCCTCCTCTCCTCAACCAATATCAGTTATGCTCCTCTTGCTCTTCCCTTCTGTCCAATTAACCCCTCTGTCCGACTACAAGGATCATAGATTCATATACTTATCAATCAACATAATCACAACTTTAATCTAAAACTCATCACATCAAATTTATGACTGAAATAGATAATTAAGTTTAGTTCAGCAATATTGATGAAGTAACAAATAAATAATAAACAAGCCTTAAATTTAATCTTACATGAATTTTTTTTCATTTTAAATGAATTTTTTTATGAGAAGAAGAAACTAACCAGAGATTCAGTAATTAAACGTCCTTGACAACAAGGTCACCATTAACGAACTCTCTGTAAGCAGCAACAGGCCAGCTAAATCCTCTAAACAGCAACCTCGAAGCCAAAGGAACATCAATGATGATCTCTTTCATTGCAGGCTTCTTCTCGTCACTAATAGCGATCAGATAGCTTCTGCCAACCCACCCGATCCAACCAGCGATGTACAAGAACAGAAGTCCCGGAGTGATAAACTCACCCCAGTGCCTCTGATCACCGCTGACAATCAAATGCGGCAGCCCATCTGAGCCGCAGAGCAAACCGTACTTACCGTAGTTCTCAAACCTGCGTTTTGTTTTCTCCATGGTTGCTTTGATAGCAAGTGCTGGTGCACTGTCGGGAGCATACAGCTTGAGAGAAGATTCAAGCTTCTTCAACTGCTGTTTCTCACGTTTGGCGAATTGTTTGGATTCTTTGCATGGAGTCAAGCCGGAGATGTCAGCGACGGCGGGTTGTGGGGCCGATAAGAGAATGGAGGAGAGAGCAAGGGCAGCAGAGAAAGCTTGGAGTGGTGAAGCAGAAGAAGGTTTCTCAGCTGAGCATATGATCATAGATTTTGATGATTTTGGGCTCAAAGGAGAGCTTGATTTTGGCTTCAAAAGGGGTTTTGAGAGATTTGTGGGAATTGTGAGAGACATTTTTGTTTCCTTTTTTCCAGAGTTTGTATTTTTTTAGGGTCTGAGAGTGTGTTGGAAGGAGGAGGAAGGAGAAAGGTAAGAGAATTTGAGTGGAGAGTGTGGAGAGACGGTTTTTAGATTCTGGGGAGGAGAGATTAGTGGTGGGAAGTAGGATAAGGTGAGAATGGAGTAAAGAAGCTGAGGTGGAAGGTTGTGATTGGTTGAGAGGTTATCGTGTTGTGGCTTTGAGATTGTCTTCCTATGATATCTTCTATCTATTACAATTATGGATAAGAGATCTACTTCCATGGTCAATGTGTTCGCGTGCCTTACATGAACTTTTAATTTTGATATTTTTCCTTCAATCTTCAATTACTTTTTTAATAGATTCTAAATCTGAATTCAAAGCCAATGGAAAATTAATTAACGTATGATTAGAGTTAATAATAGCATGATACTATAAGAAATTAAGATGAACAAGAAAATGTGAAACATTAATCAATGGCTTTGAGAAGTAATACATATTGGTTCACGTTAGTTAGATATATAAAGCCCATTTGAGTAAATTGGTAACAACATTGGGGAAGATAAGAGAGACAAGGTTTTCTGTTAACCTTCATTCTAATACAATACATCAAATTCTTTCCCAAAAGTAGGTTTTTCGGCCAGAATCTTGTTGAAATTAAAAAAAAAAAAAAATCCCCTCACTCTATAGGGACATTTCATTAATCATTAAGGAGATTGAAGCAGCCTCATTCATCAGCATGTTTTACAATAAAGATTTGAGCCATTATAGGCAATTCAAAATCAAAACTAATTGTAATACAATCAGCAAAGTTCCTTCTTTTTTTTTTTTTTCCTTTTTTGTGTATCCAATGATCAGACTGACCAGTTAAATAATTGTTTCCAGAAGATCATACCAATGGTCAGTCACAGTCATAGTCACAGGTGACCAAATAATATAGTGAACACGTAATGCCAATTACAGCTTCTTTTTTTGCCTCACAGATGGTTTTCTTGTGCATGTCTTCTGTACTCCCTGTCTGCATAGCTAGACCGACCCATCCTGTGTCCATCTTCTATGTTATCGTGGTTGTAACTCGACATGTACTCGTGATGCTTCTTTCCTTCTGACTGTCTATCCAATGGGCTCCCAGATTTTCTTTTCCGACTGTTCAGCATAGGGGAAGCATCGTCAACCATTTCCCCTTCTTCTGTGTTCTCAGCTTCCAATCCCCTTGATGACTGTCCTTTTGCACTCGAGTGGTTCCCGTCTCCAACTTCCACATGGTCTTTACCATGATCTGAGTTCTCGTGCGCTTTTGACCAACTCTGCCTTTGCTCCCGCTTGGTTTTCTCATCCTCAGCTGGTATTTCAATATCTTCCAGCTCCCTCTCAATAAGATCATCCTCATCCATAAAATCTTTTTTCCTTGTTGGTTCTCCACGAGATTTCCTCCTTTTCTCGCGTATTGCCTTCACCTTATCCTCGTCAATCATCTTAATAGCATCTTTGGGAGACTGGCCAACAAGACCTTCCCGAATATCCAGATTTCTACCAGCAATGCTACTAGATTTACGTGATGCACCATCATCTCTCCACTCTCCTGCTTCTACAAGGTTATTCCTTCCTCCAGCCCGCCCTTGGTCTTCACCAGTTCGCTCCAACACGGACTTCGATTTATTTGGGACTTCTCTCGTGTTCTCCTTGTCAGACAACTGCTCAGAATGTTGATTATCTTTAGTTTCTGCATCTGCCTTGTGTTCGGTAATAACACTACCCATCTCCCCACTTCCATCATCATTACTCTGATTATTTTGGGCATTTCTTGATGATGCTCCATTGTCTGGATGTGAGTGTTCAGTTGCTGAACGAGATGACAGCTGTTTTGAAGCCTGTTCCTCAGATGCTCCTGGTGTTTTTGAAACCCGGTGACTTGATGTGCCACCACCACTTCCTTCTACTTCACTACCCTGAGACTGAGGCACTCTATTTTGTTCATAGAGTTCCAGCATTTGATTGCTAACCTCTGCAAGACAAAATTACCGCAATGATTTAGATTATCCAATTTCAGGCACATAATAAAGAACACAAAAGGACAGCCACACAAAACAGATGGTACCCATGGCACACATTTCACATATCTATCCATTACTGACTTCGACAATATCAGATGACTGCATTATCCATTATTAGAGATGGAGATAATGTCCCTATGCTCCAAGTTAATAATAAAGAAGGATAGCTACAATCATCTGATTGGGATAAACTTTTAACAAAATCTCATGGGTCAGATGCTGCAAGCAAACAATCATATGCAGCATTAGTGCCATGGGGCTGTTTAAATTCTGTCCTGTTGAGTCCATTAGTATTAAATATGAAAAATAGGGGAGGATACCAACCCTCCAATTGACGTGGGGTAACATCAAATTCTTGCCACCAGACCTTATCACCGTCAGATGGAAGCTTCACTTTGAGGAACTTGGCAGCAAGGAAAATGGCACCTGCCGCAATATGATGTGGCTTAAATTGCAGGCAGAGCGAAGTCCTCAGCCTGCAAGCCGCTTTCCAGTGTACAAAGATGAGAAAGAGGAGGAAGTGAAATATTATAAACTCAAACAAAACAGCTTCTTAAACATACCCATCATTTACAAAGTTCCATGCAACTTGAGCAAGGGCATTTTGTGCAACCTTGAATTTCTTTATTGCTTCAACAAGAGGTTTATAAGGATGATGGACATTCAGGTCAAATCCCAGAGTGGCAAGTACAACCCTCTCACCAAGCAAAATAAGCTCTTTCTGCTGCTCATATACCTCCTGCATGTTAAATAAGGATAAATGAGTAAGCTACAAGAATAACAATTATGCATTAAACAAACCAGACAGGAAAAAAAAAAGAAATTAAATATATAAACAAAGGTAGCAAGGAGATAATTTACCAATGGTACAGCTGTTGGAGATTAAAAAAGTGAATTCTGAGTAACAGTATTGAATCAAGGGGGCTGGGAAAAATTTTCTGACGATGGATTTAATAAAAAAATCTGACATATTACAGAACAAGGCATAGCCTTTTGCAGAGTTATTACGAATTCCTGCAGCACAATCATTATATTTTTAAAAAGAAACATTTTTCATGAAGATCGCTATCAAAATGGTACCATCCTCATGGTCATTTTATATTTAACGCTTCACTGAAAAAAGGAATGATCAGAACGAAAATTCATGCTCCCAGTGAATAGGATGAGAAGCAGAAAGGTACAGAAGACACACACTGAGAGAGAGAGAGAGAGAGAGAGCGAGAGAGGACAAAAACGAGGCTAAGTGAAAGCAACAACTCAAGCCAGTAACATCAGAATAGGGAACTACAGACAGTATAGGCGAAAACATCATTAGTATGGGGAACACCTTCTGTTGTCTGATCCGCTGGGGTGCAGAGGAATCCTTTTTGTGAATAATCTCATAAGAAACAATAATGACATCCTTTAGCGGACGAGGAGTCTCTTCAACTTTCCCAGCAAGGAACATACACACAGTTGCAATGGTCTGCAAAACAAATGAAAGTCAGGCACCAGAAAGATAAATTTTCACATCGATTTTGTACTTTTACATTAATTTTTCTCTTAAATACAAAATTACATTCACAGCTATTTCCAAATACATATCATAAAGAATCTCAATCAACAGTCAAATCATCAGATGAAAATAAGAGAAGATAAACATAATCAAGCTATCAAGCTTATAGAGATTTCTGGAAGGAAAACAGATTTACATGATATCAAAGGTGGCGGGGAACAAAAGTGGACAAGGTGTCAACAAAGGGGGAGAAAAAAAGGGAGTGGAAATAATCTACAAGTCCTATCCCCCAAAGAACAATCTTTAAAGACTTCTGAGACCAAAGTCCAACATGAAGCAAAAGGCCAAACTCTATCCCACAAGCCATCTACATTATCTTCCCTTTTCTCTCCAAAAATGTGGTCGTTTCTCTCTGGCCACAACACCCATAAAAGAGCCAAAACAACACAACCCCACCAGAAATTCTCTTTTTTCCATTTCCAAAAAGATTTTTCCAAGTACGGAACTACAAGAATCTATAATAGCCCAAGAAATTTTAGCTTCTTTACTCTAGCCCACTAGCTTGATATATTGCAAGGAGCGAAAAGATGATTGCTCATCTAGCCATTTTCAGACACGTCATATGCCAAAAAGGGGAAAAACACATCATTAGAACTTTCTTTCAATCACTACTCCCATGTTGATTGGTCCTAGAATCCTTATGGATAAAATATCAAAAACCCAAAATTAGAAATCAATGGAAATAGAATGACATTATCCTATGAATCATTATAATATCCAGTTGATGGTCAGAAGAACAAATGATTAAGCTAGAAAAGGAGATAGTAAAATTAAAACAACCATTTTTGCTACCCCAGCAAGAAGGCCTACTTTCCTTTATTAGTGTATATACCGAACAAACACATCCAACTTTTTGAAAGTATACTTAACGCATCACCCAGAGATAAAGATGTCACAGACAGAAGGAATATGAGCACTGAAAGATATTTTTGGTCCAGCTAAGAGAAGATTTTCTTTTATTTTGTTCATCTTGCCAAGGAATGTTTCCTAAAAGAATATTAAAAGTAAATAAAAAGTAAATAAGACTCTTTCCAAGTAATAATTAGCTTTTATAAGGCTAACATAGGCAAATTTCAAACCCAAGCCTTCTCCTAAGCTAGTTGGCATCTTCACACAAAGCAAGAAGTATTATCCTTATACTCTGATTTACGCTTTGATTACATATGACTGAATCAAAACCTGTATAATTCTAGAGTATATACCAAGCATGGACATGCTAAGTCACACATAATATGAAAAACATGTATATAAAATTGTCTAAATATGAGAGTATTTTGTGAAAACACAGAAAATAACTTACAATCACCTCCAAATCAAAGCCCAAATTCAAAATTTCTAAACAACACATATATACATAATGAATAAAACCTGTTAAAACAAATTGAAGGAACATAGGAAAGCATCTCAAATTGCATTTCCATGAGAATGCAAAGAATAATGTCATTAGAACACGCATATTTGCAATTTCAATGAATTTGGTAAAGAAGTTTAAACGCACCTTTTAAAGTTAACCAAGTATAAATAAGATTCCAGTGCAAGTAATGACACATTTTACTATAAGGACGAATTCACCAGGTTCTATGTCAATTGTCTTAACTGCTTGTACTAGCATACTAAAAAAAAAGCTTTCAATTACCAAATGATTTATCTTAATTTTTAAAATGATAAACTACTTTTAATTCCACATTCAAAGAGGAAACCTGGAACATATTCATATTGATATAAATATGAATAACCACAGTTCTATTCTCCAAAACAATCACCGCATAAAGTGGGAGGTATTTTCAAGTGAGGAAGTTCTATTTGGTTAAGCACTATACGAAAGCAAGACTTAAAAAGTATGCTTAAAATAAAGCAAGAATCATATATACAAAGTATGGTTTGAAAAAACTTGTAATTTTTTCTCTTAACACTAGTATATATTTGTAATCGAAAAGAGGCAATATCTGCAGTAAATAAATCAAAAGAGAAAAAAAAAAAAGGTCTTAGCCACCATCAATCAACAGAACACTCAGATCACATATACAAAACACATCATATTTAGTAGTAAAATTACAAAAACGTGAAAAAAGAATATTCCATTATTGCATCTCACTAGAAAAATGATTCGTGTCTTCTCCTAACAAGTTGCATTTTATTTTCATTTTTATAACACTGTCCAAATTGAAGGAGCAGAGAAATACCAAAAAGTAAGGTAGAAGACCAACACATGCATGTTTGCCAGGTCTTCTCAACATTTCTCAATAGAAAAAAAAAATATTCGTCAAAATAAGTAAGAAAAATGAATTTGTAAAGAGTCAATGGCTAAGATACACTCTTCTTCCAAAAAGGAACCGCAAGTCCACCAAAATGAAATCCTGAAACTAAGCTATGTATTGAAAAGCATTAGATGATCTGTTCTTGTGACAATATATGGCTTAAGCTTCTAATTTCTAGAATTCTACATCAACCATAAACAAAAGCACTCTTTTGCAGGGCCATCATCTACTACAAAGCATGCACACTCCCAGCGGAAAAAGGTTTCAAATGAGGTAAAAGAAAAGGAAGTATTGAAGTGAAATAAGTGTAAAACTCACCCTTCGATCATTCTTTGCATGTGATTGACGAATGAAGAATCGGTGACAAAAAATTATTGCTGTAGCTATAGTTACCTGGGGTCTGTACAAGAAGACAACTTCAATCAATTATTTCAATTCAAAATCTAAATCTATGGTCACGCATACTTAAGAAATCAAAAAGTCAATATACTCAGACTGGTGGACTCAAAAACATATACATGTTTATATGTGCATATGCAGCAATGTTACACCCAAAAAGGTAAAATAAATGGCCAAAAAAAGTATGTTCCTTGTATCATCATTGTCATTGTCATTATCAAAAATAATATAGCAAGAGAAACCCCATCTTGCAAATTAAAGGGAAGCAAAAAGAAAATTTTTGAGGCAGAGCATTTTTTAATCTTTTCATTTTCAGACTCTACTTTTATGTTTTTGGCTAATATTTTTCAGACTCTAATTTTACATTTTTGGCTACTATATTTTGCATTTGAGCCATGCACTTCCATTCCTCCCCCAACTCTTCAATTTTCTCTACTACACGTCACTAATAAAAAATGACATAATCAGAAAGAGATGAAACACCTTCAAACTTTTCAAGGCAACCCACTATCCAGAAAACAAAAGGCATCAAACACGACTATGTGTCATACTTCCACTAGAAATATAAGCATATCAAAATCAAATGAAGGTGAAGAATGAGATATTACTCTAAATGTTCTTCTCCTTTTAATTTTATTCCTCTTGGAGGTGACATGCACACACAAATACAGAAATGAAATAGATGAGATTAATTAGCTAAGAAGGAACACATGCCCTGAAAAAATGAATAGTTGGATGTTTCAATCCACCAAGTTAGCAGTTGAAGGATGCTTATTATTCTTAAAATAAAAAAAGCCATACACATGATTGTCATATGCATTACTGAATTTCCTAACACATGTACAACAAATTTCTTTCACCATCACGAACTCATGCAGACCTAGAGAGATTTCACTGAAGGCATCCTTGCAAAGCTATGCTGAGGTGCTTAAAGCAGTCATTATAACACAGTAAAAGCAGCCACAAGGGTTAATTGACCAAGCATGCAAAATTATTGAACTATCACACAGCAGCATAAAAAGAAACAATGTGAAACTAACACAATTATACATCACACAAGGCCCATTCACACACAAACATATTTTAACATATTACAAGATAAACAAAAGAGAGAATTAATTTTCCCTCTCTAATTTTATATGATGATGGAAGCAAGGATAATAACAGAAACCCAATGCAACCAATAAAACATTAAGTATACAAAATCTGATTTCTTCGTAGGTATGAACTTACACTTTAAGCCTCATGCCCAAATCCTGCAAAAATGTACAGTATGATTTGCGCAAATAAGTCTCCTTCTTCAAGTCAATGCCATCTCTTCTTGATGGAGAACTTTCTTCTATTTCTCTCCTCGAAAAATACCAACGAGCCACTTCCTCTGGCTTGTCTTGGGAATTTCTGCTAGAAGGCCCAGTCTCAGATGTTCCATGATGCGAGGTCTCCCCAGGTAACAATCCTGCCATATGTATCTTCCACTACAGTGATACAGCACCCAATATACTTGGGAATTTCTACTATAACAACAACAGGTCCTTATCAGTTCATCACCAGTTTACAGTATAATATTCTGCTCAGAAATATGAACAAAAAGGATCATCAGAATCATACTTGAAATACTAGAAACTTAAAAAAATTAATTACAGCTTATCAAGTTGTAGATAATATTTTAATCCCATCCCAAAAGAAAATCACCGACTATTACGTCTAAATAGTTACCCAGCATTGACAAGTTCTACAATAAACATTATAAATAATTGCTACCGACACCCTTTAAAAAGCCCAAAACGACACAGTTTGAGCTTCAAATCCACTTTCCCGAATCATCTGTGCCCTAATTTTGATTCAAGAGCGCTAAACATAATTTTTTTTTTATCGTTTATCCATTTTTTTCACCAACAATTCCCAACAGAAAAATTAAAAATCTCTCTTGAATTTCTATAATACATGATATACTTACTACAACTTACTTCGAATTACTCAACACCTCCCCAGAAAAACCACTAATTTGAAATTAAATTCATAAGAATTCAAAAAATTTCCAAAGAAACCCTCGAATAGTGCTTAATCCATTCAAAAGTTCACATCCAAACCCTTTCAACTCAAAAGAATCATAAATTACAACAGATTTATCCGGAAACTTATCCATGAATTTCTCGAGAAAGAAACGGTGAATAAGAAAAAAAATTGAAGAGAGAGAAGAGAGTCGAGAGAGAAAGAGAAGGAGGAACCGTACCTTAGCTTGGCGGCGAAGATCTCTGAAGACTATCAAAATTCTCTTCAGGGCTTCGAGAGAGAATGGATCGCTTAACGAAGAGAGAAAAGAGAGAAATCGCATGCTGTGTCTGATATTTTAACCTCTCAAGGAACGACGTCGTTTGTGGTTCGAGCAATTGTTTTCCTTTTCTTTTCTTTTTCAAAAAAGAAAATAAAGGAATTGGCTTTCCTTTTCTTTTTCGGAAATTAACTATTTATTATTTCAATATAAATATTTTAATTTTTCCACTTAATAGTGTATTAAATTCAATTATAGTAATTTATTCAAGAAAAAAGTATTAAAAATATTATTTTTATATGTTAATCAAAATTAGTTGAGATTATATTTAAACTCAAAAGCGAAAATAAAAAAAAAACAGAGGCTTTAGAGAGTATACATTAATAGTATTAAAATTATAGTGTCACATTGGATTTTACAAAAACCTCTATATAAAAAATATATATACATAACATACTATCCTTATAAAGGTAGTATATATTATAATTATCTAATAGTATATATTTTCATATAAAAGTAAATGTTACCTTAATAATTTTACAAATTACAAAAAAAATCATCTACCTAATGAAAACGCCACATCATTTGAAATGAAAATTAGCAATAAAAATTAGCATAATATATATATATATATATATATGTATTATTTATTTGAAGTTAATGTTTAAGTACCATGCAATATTTTGACACATTTAATTTTTTGCCGATTTCGAGTAAAATTTTGAAATCGCCAGCAAGTTAAAATTATTGTGAGATAGAATCATAAGAGGTAAATTATAAATGAAAAAGTGAATAAAAAATTGATATTTACCAAATATTTTTTTCCAATTTATCAAGTGAAAAGCAAGGTGTTCCAAAAAAATACCCTGCATAGATTTTCATGCACTTTTAAAGAAAATACTTTCTGGCAGTAAAAAATAGACACCAAAGCAAAGAAGTTTGGCTATGACAACAGAGTGGTTTTTGAAAGTTCTTAAATGAACTCAAACCCAATAAAACACTCATTTATTAACAATTTGGAAGCCATGGCTACAGATTTGTGTACATCAAAATGGCTCACTGTATATTATCCCTTAATGAATATCTAATGTACAAAAAGTGCCTGACTACTCCCAAGCATCCATGGGACTAAATTACATAATACATTTCAAGCAACATGTAAATCATCAGCAACTTCCATTTGCAGAAGTTGGAAGGTTGGAAAACCAAGGCAAGGACTTGTAAACTGCGTTGAATTACTTTAATAAGCAGTTTCATTTGTCTACCTTACCGTGTCACAAGCCACCCTGGTTTGATTAAAACATCTTGCTTGAAGTCACGACCGGTAACCGAAGTGGATTCACTTTGTCGACGATAACACTGAAAAGAGAAAACAAAATATGTAGCTTTCAAGTAATTAAGCTCTTTTACATGACATTTTTCATGAATAGAAACATGTACCAACCATACAACCTAGGAAGCATGAAAATTGACTTGGGCATTTGTTGCCTGAGGGGACTTGTCAGATACTGGAGAGTAGAAAAAACTTATTGTTAAGTATCTTTGCCACTAATATCAGAGTCTAGTACCACAAATACAAAATAGTTTGCTTCCACTACCCCATTTGTATAACAATCAACTATTTGTTTTCACGAAATGAGAAGGCAAGAAAATCTGAATCCTGCAGCTATTTGGGTTTCAAATAATTAATGTGTAAGATTCCAAAATGCATCTTTCCCATCAGCAAACTGGTTGCTGTCAGAAATAACCGAAACCCTATTTGTGATGCAAATTTGAAGAAGATAAGGATTACAAAGGAGAAGGATAAATAAAACAGAGACAACCAACCTTGTAACAGACAATAGTATCATCAGGATACATTGCAAATAGTTTAGTTCCAAGGCGAGCATGACAAGAATCACAGAGACTCTCATCATTGATTTGAACATGTCGTGATCTTTCCTCCAATCTTGCCAACCTTGAATCAATGTCTACAGCTCGGGATAGATTATGCACAATCTGGAAAAAGTTTAAGAAAATGAATTATCAGTTCAACTATAGGCAATACAACAGGAAAGGACCAAGAGCACATGGTCATGCTGCTATCAATTACAACCTATATGCTACTAAATCAAACCACGTTAAAAATGCAAAATCATGATGATTTGAATTTTTGGCTGACCATCAACGGCACTGTGGCTTATCAAGAAGGCAGAGAAAAGCCAAGATTAGGCTAATTGTAATATAGGATATGTTTATGGAAAGTGATATAATAAAAAATATTGCAATACACCAGTAGATTTCTGAAAGACCAAGGCAAATCTCAAAGAAGAGATAAAACCAGTCAACAACATTAATGTGAAGAAAGAAATTGTTTGTGAAATTTAATCAGTACAATATCTGTGCAAAGAATCTAAATGACTTCCAAGGGAAAATGTGGAAGTGAAAACCAAGATTGTTTCTCTGTCTTTTCTGCTTTTGGTGAGGAAGACGTAAAATAACAAAAGACAAAGGGACTTCAATGGGGGCAGGAGGCAGAGAAGAATTCATCTGTTTTACATTGCATGATGCAATAATTAATACAAGAAGTCAACAAGGCAAAACATTCACAGATGGATTTTTTGATTTAGAGAAGAGAATATTCATATAGGAAGAAGTTGCTCGAGAATTATTACTTGTCCTTGACGGTGATGGTGAAGTCGAGCCCTCAACATTCTCAGTATTGTATCTGATGCAAGTTGAAGGGGCATATCAGGGGACAACGTCTGCAACATTGAAATCTCAGATAACAAGAATATTGGAGGAAACAAAGGCAGTACAACAAAGAAGTAATCAACTCAACATCCCTGCATAATACAGTGGTTCTGCCAGTCAAACCTAGGAATCTTGAATATCCATAAGTTGGTGTCTCTTACACTCCACAGATTTACTTGTTTATGTATATATCATTCTCATTGCTTGCCAACTATGTTATAACCATATACAGCAAACGAAAAAATTGTTATCTACCATGCAAGAATATTGGAGGGAACAAAGGCAGTACAATAAAGAAATCAATCAACTTGACATCCCGCATAATATAGTGGTCCTGCCCATAAAATCTAGATTTACTTGTTTATGTATTTATGATTCTCATTGTTGTGCCAACTATGTTATAATGATATGAAGAACAAACGAAACAATTATTATCTATTACACAAGTTCTTCAGCTGCAGAATCTCGTTCTGTTTTTTTCCCTGACATAAGATCAATATACAAAGGTATAGGCTTTCACAAGAAGCTCATTTAAGGAATTGATCATAAAATATTCATATTTCACTTTGCGTGAATAAAAGGTATGTGCACAAGTTTAAACACAAAGGACAAATATCTTAAAAGGACATCTATCTTTCATTAAAAGCAAAATCTCACTTAAACAATTAATGAACCCTTAATATTATTAGTCTTGCACACAAGTTTCACAAAATCAGAACACAAGTCTAAACTTGACAGCATTAGAAGAGAACAGGGATTTTAGCATACCTCCAGAACTTGCAAGGGATCCAGTGACTCTCCGTGATTGTGTAAAAGGCGAACAGCAGCCTTGAACATAGGCTCCTTACCATCTTGTGGATCTAAATACATATCAAGTAACCTGAGGAGACATCATAAAAGGTCAAAAGCCAGGGGCAAACAGTATATTAAAGATAGCATCACATTAATAGTTCAGAGACAAAAGAGGAAAAAGAAAACAAGAATCTGAAGTCAATGCTAAAAGAAAAGTAGAAGAAACTAACTGCATATAGGCATCTGGTCTTCCAATCTCGGCACAATATTGTTCTGCAGCTTCACTATCCTCCAACTTCCTGAGAGGCCATTGTACACCAGTAGTTAATATCAAAAGACTTGTCTTTCATTTATATCATAAATATAAAAAAATACCCGAAGGATGAAGGAATTTTTCTTTAGATTCTGCCTAGATGCAAAATGCATAAACATGTCTTCTATTAACTTCCTTTCTATTTCAGAGTGAAACAGAATCATGCATTACTCTCAAGAATCCTGAAGGGCAGAGAGATTCAATGAAAAGGCAATTTGCACTCCATCGATAATATCCATCAATCCAAATAGATAATAGAACAGAGGTGTAGGTGAAAGATTCAATTCAGAAAAAAACTAGGAAGAATTCTAAGGTTTATTCAATCAATGAATAGTATGTAAAATAAACAGGCTTAGTCCCTCGTTTTGTTACTTGATAATATATTTCCAACGAACAATCGTCAGGTTTCAGGTAATTAAATTTGTGCTCTTAACAGGGAGAGTGAGAAAATTATACTTGTTTTATTTATTTTATTTGGGAGTGTGAAGAGAATGATGTGGATATATTTCCTTTTAGCCTAAACGTGGCTCGACCACTGGCTCCCATCCAAGGGTCAGCTGGTCAGAAACAAGGAGCTGCAATAGTTCTTTTCCTTTTCCTTATAATCATATTATTGTGCTTCAGCTTCACATAAGCTCAAGATGGGATAAGATCTCTTGCCACAATGAAAACATACAAATGCCCAAGTAGTACCTTTAGATACATAATCACATGCATGCATAAATTAATTAAACTTGTGCATTATCTGCCCTTAAACACTTTATCCATTGGAAAAAAAAATTACAAATATCAAAGAGAAAGGCACCAAAGGTGGTTCCAACATTTCCAACTGTGTTCCAAGCACCAATATTAAAAAATTCTCAAGTCTAGCTTTAGCAGTTTTGATGCTATTGTAATATGCTGGTGAAAAGTTTCTACTGTTAGTATAAGACATGATTAGAAGCTTACAAGGCCAAAATCTGGAGGACCAATGTCTCTTGCCCTAATTTTCTGTATAGAATAGCCTGTCAAAAAAGACCACAAAATTACATTGGCTGTATGCAGAATGCAAGAAATATCATGTTGATAAAATAGCCATAGATGCGCAAAGGTGACACATAAATATCTAAGAATACACAAAAGAGCAAAATCCTTGATCTAAAATAATAATAACAACAATAATAATTGACCAGACCTTTTCCAACCATAACTCTGATCCTTCAATTAAGTCAAGGACCTCTTCAGGATCATACAAGTCTGAGGACTGTAAAAAAATCTGCAATCTTTCTCTTACAGGACTTTCAAAGATTGAGTTCCTCTCCAATTCAGAAACATTTGTTTCTTCCCTTCCTGTACCAAAGGTTTCTGAGCTATTTTCTAATTCAAATATTTCAATTGTTGACTTTGCAAGTGAGAGAGCATATAAGGTATGGAACTGTGTGTCATTAGAGTCCTGATCTTCAATCAACCACTGCAGGTACCTGCACACATGAGAAAGATTAATGAAAGATTGGGGAAGAGAACTATCTGAAAGGAACAATGAAAATACAAAGATTTTGCCAATCAAGACAATACAAAACTGAAACGATAACTGCAAGGCAAGCTCCATAAAAAATAGTATTACCCATAGTCTAATGTCGGTAACAAAGCTAGATAGATCTCTACCAAAAGTTGCAGCATGTAGATCAATCAATAGATTAGTCTTTCTAATGCACCAAGCAGGAGTTTGGCTAATCAAAATGTAAAAGACAGAAGGTAATCATCAGTTGAGAGGAAGATTTATCTGTTTCATAGCATTCCCCAAAATGGAAAGAAATGCAGGAACATAACACCTAAAAAATTTTACATCTTTTCATGCAAAATAGAAGACGTGGAATACCATTACGGACCCAAGTACAATTCCTAGGCAAACAATACAAGCCAATTTGTCAGCCACTTGTGATCCTAAAACGGACAAATTTGACCTGAAGCTGAACTATTTTCAGTCTGGGTTTACCCTCATAGCCCATGCACAGAGTGTTGTATGGAAGTATCTGACAAGGGTTGGTAGCTCTTGCTCATATGCAGCCAACTCTAGGTATGCCCTGGCATGATACAGTCCTTATTTCTAAAATTTATATTACATGTAAAACTTAACCGAAAAGTTTAAGTTTGTAGTTAGTCATCAAGAATAGTATTTAAGGTCTAACATTTCACAATAAGGCAGTGCAGAATTGTACATTTTTCATCCAGCTGCCTTCTAAGTAGCTCAATCTATAACCTAGGGGTAAGGAAGTACTCAAAGTGCAACACAACAGACAAATTGACAGGCACTTTGAGAATTGTCCTTGCACTCCACATGTTAAGCTGCTTTCCGGTACGTAGACTGGACATTGTTACTCCAGATTGAATATACAAATTCATGTGAAATATAGACAAGTAGAAATGATATTTCATAATACTGATATTCCTACAATGCTTCAGAGGCAAACTATTGAAACTAAGACTTAACCAATAAACATGGCTGCACTATCAAGCCAAACCTTTTACGTGAGTGTTCCTGTTTCTATTCAAGTAGTTATCTGATGTTAACATAAAATTATTCAACAAAACAAATAAGTATAGGTGAATGTATATTGTATAAGCACAATGGGCACACCAAAAACTTCATAATATTTTGGAAGCATATGTCCTCAAACCCCTACACCAACTCCATGCTTTGGAAATTTTAGATTATCAAAAAGAAAAATAAAACCCAAAATCTGTTAGATTTCAAAGGTTTACATCAAACACATGCTGGGATGCAAAATGTGGCTGGAAAGGAGCTGAAAAATTTAGGAATTGTCAACAGCTCATCTAGAGTTTCACCTTCATGTGCAAAAAATGGAAACCAAATGAACGAAATTGTAATTGAGCAAGTTTAGACAAAGAATCGGTGATCAGAGTAATTCTATGAACTCCATGGAGATGTATTTCTATAACTACTCTCAAATTTCTATGAAAGGAAAAAATAAGTCCAGAACTTCATTTAAGTATAGTAATACAGAAAGATTGTAATGTTGATACCTTTGGAGAATTTCAACCTTTTTTGAATCAATTGCTGCAATCACTTTATCTGTAGCAAGAAACATAATACTAAATTGGCAATCACCACATGAGAACAATATATAGATAAAGTAAATTCCAGAGATAATATAGTATTTACAAGCCACAAGAGTTTAGCTTAACATTGTCACGCAGATAAGCAGAACATCATGTAAATCCAAAAATGACATTATAAAACTAAATCTCTGGCTTTAGAAACTGGTCCAATGTTAATCTACCTGACAATGTAATCTATTTTTTGAATAACATAGATCCTAGGTGACTGAAAATATATAGTTTTAAAAAATATTCATCACTAGTTACCTTTTTTTCCTCTTTGCCAGGATCACTAATACCAAAATGATCAAAATTCTAAATCAAGCTTTGTAGTTCTTTCTAAAGAAACTATGAATAATTTATTTTAAAACATAAAAAAAGTACTACAAGAGTGTAGTGAACCAGGTATCCACCAAAAAGCAAAAAAGGAACTGAAAGCAAGCGAAGCTATAAAAGAAACAACCAAAGCATCCAAAAATCTGTTTTGAACCCAAATAAACGACCCATCCCTAGTGGAGCAAATCTTACAATTATATCCGAAAAATACGAAAATTTGCAGCCCAAGCTCTGCATACCTTTTGCATCAAGTTTAATTTAACAAGCGCAGTAAACATATGGCATTATATACTGACATAAAGGCTTCACTAAAAGAATTACTAAAATGACTCAAAATTGTATGCAACAAGTGCATGCTCGATACACCCCATAAGAACTGAAACCCCAAAACTATGCCAGATGTTGAAAACCCGAGTAAAACAGCAAAAATGGGTTAAAATCTGACAGAAACAAGCATTATACAAAACATGAGATGTACCTGGTGAAAGCTGATTCAATCTTTTCTCTGATGTCAAAACTTTAACTGCCAATACTGGGTTTGTATCTGCAATCTAGTAGGTTATAACAAATGCATTAATTAGATAAACAAAGAATTGAATCCTGTAAGATATCACAAATGTACTAATTAAGAAAACAAACAATAAAATCTAGTCACTATATCCTATGTTATATTTCTACCTTCCATTTTGAGGTCTCTCAAAATATTTCTCTGCATAGAAATGTCACAGCAGATATTAACTTTAAAAATGTATCATTGCATTTTTATTCTCATCTATTAAATTTTCTGTATAATACTGTATTGGAACTCAATACATTCAAAGTACATGTTCTGATGCATGCAGGCAATAGAGATAGGTTGCCTTACAAAGTAGGACTTGCATAGGTAGACCAGAAGTGTGGGATAGAGCAACTAATAAAATAGAAGTTATTATTTAAAACACAATTTTTACAATAAATGGCACATACCCATCCAAGATGTTGCAGGATTAAATCCTCATCAGATGACTCCTCAAGAATCTTTGAAGCCTCGGTTGCAGCAACCTCCTGACTGGACATAACATCTGTATTGCTATCATCCAAGTCATTTTCCATAGCAGGGTCTTTCCACAGGCCAGATGAATAATTTCTGGCTAACACGCGCCAAATAGCAAGAGCCTTTGAGCTCATCCCTTTACTAGCATATAGGAAGGCAAGCGTCCGAAGATGCCCAGAGTCGTCTAATAAAGTCTCTAACTCCTCCTGCATCGCCCATGCAAGTTGTACGGTCATCCTTCAAGCAAGCCCCTGAAACCGGCCTCTCTGTTTTCAATGCATTGGAATACTAAGATTCCACATTTTACCAAGATTACACAGTGTGCTTTGACTTGAGGCCTATAAAACTAATTTTACCTTGGACTCTACGCTATTAAGGGTACAATGTTTTCAAACCCAAAAAAAATGTTGGATGCTTCCAGCTATCCATATCAGTGAATGCCCACTTTCAAGTTAACAATACGATAGGACTTCCATTCAGTGAAATACTGCTCTCTTCAATGCAACCATTAATATGAGTTAGTTAAACAGATAAGCAGAGTCGTAAGACTCCACCTTCTGAGCAGAATTAGTTAATTTTGTCTAACTAAATCCCCGTTCTTCCAATATTTTTGATTAATCAAAGACCAGAATATTACTCAAAATAGAGCTTGCAGAATCTAGAGACTTTTTGGAAACTATAGATCTAGCACAAAATTAGAATTAGTTAGCTTATAATTTGTACCTTGCAGCTTATTCTGAAGAGGCAACGAGCATGAACTAACTTAATTCTATATTTCCTTTCTGTACACCACTATACTGAAGGAACTTGGAGCTCTAAAAAAATGTCTTCTCATTTAACTAACTCAATTTTTTATTTTATCTTTTCCTTGTCACCTATCAGTTGTTAATGACATTAATTACTCGCTCTCACAGGATAAGCAACATTCCAGGCTTGAAAATTTGTCAAAACATAAATGCAATAGCATTAACATATGATAATTAGCTCAAATAAGCAACAAGAAAGTAGTACATACCACAATACAACTGTTCTCAGAAGATGCTAATTTCTCCATATCTTGCACGCGATTTAAGGCTCTATATAGATACATTAAAAGTGTGTCAACTCCCTCCTTCACCAAAATGGTTAACTCTTTCTCACGAGAAATCTCCAGATACCTATTGGGGTAGAGAGAGAGAGAGAGTGAGAGTGAGAGAGTGAGAGAGTGAGTGAGTGAGTGAGTGATGTTCAAGCACAATACCAGTCATGAGCCACCACTGCACAAATATTGCTTAAAACAATACAAACGTAATTGCTAAAACAAGAATCACTTCATCAAATCATAGTGCACTACCAAATTAGAAACATAAATGATTTCTTATTTCAACCTACCACCCATCTAATGAAAAGGAAAATTAAATAACAAATAAAACATAGAAGCAACACTTGTCAAAAGCCAACACATAGATAACCAGGAGAAATTTGTAGACACCTGGTGATGTTTTTAATTGCTAACTCCAGCAATTCTGCTCTACTTGGAGGATTTGACAGAAAATCATCATCCACTGCAGTTTCCACACCTGCTTTTTTGAGGAATATAGCTCTTTGTATAGCCATCAGCCCATGATCTACAACATCCTCAAGAGGTGCAGGGGGTTGATGCAAGCCCCAATAGCGATTTCTAGGAACCTGGAAAAATGAGTCCAAGTGATATGACTATAAAGTTTTAGAAAAATTGCCCCAAGCAGTTTAATATATGCTGTGCAAGGAAATGCATAGCGTGACTTACAATGTTAAAAAAAGACCAAGAGGAGCAAATGCATTCCAAAGTGAAGTTCAGATTGAAAAGAAATTCTTCATTCATATTTGGGAAAATGGTAATAATAAAATTTTGCTACACTAGGATGGATGCAGAGCAATTCTGAATCTCTGTAGGGTAGAGCTGCTAACTCAGAAACCATTACCGTCAGTTCAATGGCCAGTCTTATCGGGTTAGTAAGACTCTAATGAATGACAGGAAAGCAAAACATATGAGCAGAAACCCAATTTGTAATGCTGGAGACATTAAATTCCCTTCAGGAACCAGATTTGGCAAAATATAAAAGCCAATTAAGACTTGGCCAAATTTTGGCTTCTCCAACTAAAATCATCCTCTAAGTTACACAAATACAAAAACATACCAGCAGTGACCAGCGATTAGGGTCTCGCATTATAAAAGGAAATACTTCAGAAGGCTGCATTGTTTCAGACTGCAGAAAGTGATTTACTGCTTCTTCAAAATGCAGGTCAAAAAGCAAGAGGAACCCCACTTGAGCATGAACAAAGGAAAGCATTTCCTTTGCCATTTCACCTTCACACTCAAGCTCCTCCGCCAAGGAGATGGCTTCCTTAAAGTCCTTCTTCCTCAACAAATCTTTGATTTGTTCTTCAGATGGTACTTTTCGATAGCAAATAACCTAAATATGACACAGGAAGGTCAACCACAAATTGTTTCAACTTAAAAATTGGCAGACAGGCATAGCCAAAAGAATAGTAAACAAGTTTTAGCTACATGTCTAGTACAAACATACCTTGGTGGGTGTTGCCACAACAAGAAGTTTCCCACCACTACATTCCTCATCTGCAGCAATACACTGCCCGACTCCTTCCCCACCAAAAGTAATGGCTTGAAAACAAATACCTGATTTCTTATGATACAACTCAATCTTCCCACCCTTCAGAATCACCACATACAGTGATAATTCCCCAACAGAATCCGGGCTCTTCCTAAAGACCCAGCTGCCACCAACTGGCTGGCCGTGCATATCAGCCACAACCCCTACATTGTCCACCAACAACAACACTTTCTGCTCTTTCAATAACAATTTAAGCATTGGCGGGCAAGATATATCCGATATATCCGGTAACGTAAAGATCACACCACTTTGACCCGAGACACAAGAAAACAAACTATACCCATTAACCGTTCCGACAATTATAGAATCATTAAGCCACACCATAGTCTTAGCTCCTTCAATACACTGAATCTCTTTCAAAATTACAAACGACCCACTAACAAGCTCGATTAGTATCAATCTTTTACCAACAACAACCGCAAAAACGTTATTACCTTGACGGTGTTGTTCCCGTTCTTTCACTTTTACTCCATTTGCTTTTATTCCACTTCCAAATTTCTGCAACAAACGCTGACCTGTACTCGTACTGGAATTATGTGAAGTGTTGACGGAATTAATTTCCGATAAGTTAGTACACTCAGATTCACTAGTTCTTATTCTCTTAGCAATGACAATAACTCCTTTAAAGAGACTAACTTTCTTCACAGGCTGCAACAGAAGAGAATCAATTAAAAACAAACACTCATCGCATAGCAGCAAAACCTTGCCAATGTCGTTCAGCACAAAAATTGACTCCACTGGCGAGTCAGCCACAAAAACGCTCTTCAGAAACGAAACGTTTTGTTGAAACGACACAGTTTTGGGAACATCGAGATTAGCGGCGGCGGTGTTGGAAGCTACTGGGTCTAAAGATAGCAGAATGAGGGATCCAGATTGAGTGCCAATGTAAATTAGGGTTTTGGAATCGGAAATTGAAGTGATGGAAAGAGATCGGATTGGGGAAGAGTGAGAGTAGCGGGACAGATCGAATTGAACCAGTGGTTCAACCACGGTTCTTGATTTGAGTTCGGACTTAGACATCGAAGGAATAGCTAATGGCTAGGGATTGCAAGACAGCGCCATGGATTTAGAATTGGATTTCTCCTCCACCTACCAGTAAACAACAGATTCGCTTGCGTTAGAAACAAGGCTAGGAAATTTGAGCTTATGACACGAAAGTAAATGGTAAATGAAAATTAACTCAAAATTTAGCTAAGTTTTTCAAATTTGACTCAAATTACTAATAGAAATTGACGAAATATTCTTCAGAAATTGTATTCTTCTTTTGTTACTTTTTTGACATTTGACTCGAAAATTTTTTAACAGTAACCACACAGTCCCAATTTTTTTAAATAAATACTGTTTAAAATATATTTTAAAAATAATCAACTTAAATTATTTTAAACAAAAATATTTCTCTTTAAAAATATATTTCAAACACAAAAAAGTATATTTTCAAATACAAATATTTTTTTAAAAAAATTTTAAAATATATATTAAACAAAAAAATTAGGCCTGAATTGTGATCTCTTGTATTAGTTTTTGTTGACTTTTTTAAATTAAAAAATTAGTCTAACGAACTTGTTTAGAGGTTCGCCTTCAACTTATTATTTTGTTATTTGAAATATGATGAGTACAAAATATAAATTTTAAATTTAAATATTTTTAAATAATATATTTATTTTTGTTTATAATGTCGAGATATAATTATCTAAAAAAATTATTAATTTTACTTACCATACTCTTTTATTAAAATACAATTACTCTTTTATTTATACATAATTACTTTATTTTTTATTTTTAAGTTAAAAAATAAACTAAAAAATGAAGTAGTTAAATAATATCTAAAATCTTTAACAAAATTATAAATTTTAATTTATTTATTTAAAAAAGGAAACAATTTTTCACAATTCTAAGCTTAAACTTTTTTGTTTTGATATTAAATTTTGCAAGTCTTGGAAGATTTTTTCTAATAAACATAAAAGTATGTTGTTTGTAAGTCGTAAAAAATAAACGCAATCGTTGGTAGAGTATCTTATTTATCAGTTGGTCTTCCCTCCTTTATTTGGTGTTAGAGATAAACTGATCTTTTAAACACTCTGATTCAAGTAGCTATATATGGTTGCGGCTTAATCTGATCTTCCATATCATAACAAATCAAATTTCTAAAAGTTTCTTTGATAAAATAAATATTTTTAAAGTCTATAAGTTTGTTTTATGATTTTAGTGTGAGAAAGAAGTATTTATCATCATGTTACCCGAATCGAAATCTTCGATCTCCTCTATTTCCAGATCTGCCTCATCCCTCTTTTTTGCTTCTTTTTTATCAAATGATTCCCTCAAAAAAACCCATGGATATAAAGTCTCTAGTCTTTATGAAATAGAATATTTTCTCAACTCTGACTCCATTCCTGTCAATAAACTTCCTTTTCTAAACCCATACCTCATAGGAGTAGTTTCAAATGTTACCACTTACATAACTACCCTGCATTATCAATTGATCTATCGAGTTCAGAACTATACCATAGATATTGCCTTGCCAAACCAAATTGTAGATTATATTTTATCAATGTGGAATCAAACCAAGTTTCTAGTTGCACTTATATCTCCAAACAAATCACTAAGGAAAAGCTAAAGGAGCTATTACCTTCTAAATGGGTTACAAATTATGAAAGCCAACATTTAGCTCTTACCACCTCTATATCCCAAGTCTCCTCCACAAAACCTACTTTCAGAAGAATAAATAGAGGCGAGACAAAAATATGTTTTGACTCAGCCAAATCCTTGGATGTTTCTTTTCCAACCCAGTTTGGAATCGACCCAAACACACTTGAGATTTATGCCTTCACAAAAGATGATAGTCCAATTTGGTGCTCAACACTACATAATCCAGAAATCTAACATGCCTCTATCCTGCTTGTCTTGAATATACAAACTGATAAGTACGTAAAACACCCGTTAACCATTTACTTTTAGAATTTAATGGTTTGTTTAATCCTCAAATTTTATTCGGATTTGATGTATTTTGATTTTTTTTACAGAAAATGATAGATTTGGCAGTCTAAAGTAGGGGTGACAATTCGGATAAACGAATCGAATTTGGGCAGATACGAATACGATTCGTTTAATATTCGTTTGATACGAATACTATCAGTTTATTATTCGTATCAACTTTTTTAAATCCGTATACGATCCATTTATTTAGATACGATTCGTTTAGATACGATTATTCGTTTAAGATACGATTATTTATTTAAGATCCTATTATTTGTTTAAAATATGATTCGTTTAAAAATAACATATTTTATCAAATATAATATATATTTAATAATTAGATGCTTATATTAAGAGTTGTTTATAATAAATAAATTTATATTATATATTTTTATAAAATTTATTAAAATATATTCGTTAAGGATACGATTATTCGTTTATGACACGATTATCCGTTTAAGACACGATTATTTGTTTATTCCTTTAAGACACAGTTATTCAATTATTTATTTAATTAATCGTGTCTTAAACGAATAATCGTGTTTTGTATGTTAAATACGGATATGACACGAATAATAATCGTGTCGACACGAATAATAATCGTGTCGACACGAATATGTCACGATTATTATTCGTATCAAGATTTTAAATCCAAATCTGTTTAATGGTACCGAATTCGTATCGAATAATCGTGTCGTGTCCCAAATTGCCACCCCTAGTCTAAAGTGAATTTTGCTAAAAAAAGATTGATTTGGCTCACAAAGAAAGTCGTTTAGGGACCAAAGTGTAAGAGATATACGGACTAAAATGCAATAAAATGAGGACTAAAATGTCAAATTATCATAATATAAGAGCAAATTCTAAATAAGCAAGAGAAAAGGGTCTAATTGATACTTTTTGCATTTTCTACCTTTCTTGGCCGAATGAAGTGCGCGGTTGCACACCTTACTGCATGACCGCACACTGCATTCTGCTCAGGTGGACTAAAATACAACAAAAAGAAAACTAAATTATAAGATTCAACTAATAGAAAGATCTAGAACTAATAATTTTATCGTATTTAGTCGTATCCAATTCTTTAATTAATATTATTCTAATTTAAAATACGTGTTGCTAGTTAATTATCTTAATTTATTCGATTATCTCTCTTGAAATCAATCGAGTCTACTTCGCACATAAAATTTCACTATATCTCTATGTGAAATTAATTAAATAAAAGTACATTACAATTAACGATAATTTCTAATTAAACTAAGTAAACCATATTAATATATCTCTATTTAATATTAGGGGTGACAATTTGGGACACGACACGATTATTCGATACGAATTCGATGCCATTAAACGAATTTGGATTTAAAATCTTGATACGAATAATAATCGTGTCGTATTCGTGTCGACACGATTATTATTCGTGTCGTATCCGTATTTGACATGTAAGACACGATTATTCGTTTAAGACACGATTAATTAAATGAATAATTGAATAACCGTGTCTTAAACGAATAATCATGTCTTAAACGAATAATCGTGTCCTAAACGAATAATCGTATCCTTAACAAATATATTTTAATAAATTTTAGAAAAATATGTAATATAAATTTATTTATTATAAACAACTCTTAATATAAGTATTTAATTATTAAATATATATTATATTTGATAAAATATATTATTTTTAATATATGAAGGATTTCAATGATAATTATTAAATTAAACGAATTGTGTTGATGTGTTAAACGAATCGTATTTTAAACGAATAATAGGATCTTAAACGAATAATTTTGTCTTAAACGAATAATTGTGTCTTAAACGAATAATCGTATCTAAACGAATTGTATCTAAATAAACGGATCGTATACGGATTTAAAAGAGTTGATACGAATAATAAACGAATCGTATTCGTGTCAAACGAATATTAAACGAATCGTATTCATATTAGTCCAAATTCGATTCGTTTATCTGAATTGCCACCCTTATTTAATATGCATTTTAAAACATCTATCACACGGTATAGGTATGATATATAATATGCAATTTACGATTTATCACACGGGATGAGAAGTTGGGAGGATTGTAAGAGTTTTGCAAGTTTTGACTTAAAAGTTTCAGGTCTAGAAAATATATCTGCTAAGATGTTTTTACGTCTTTTTATACGTGAAATCGTGAGAAAGTACTGTGAAAATCACACTGCCACCTAAGTAACTGTCCATTTGAAATCTACTTTTATTTGATTTATAACATTTTTAGAAAGTTGGACATGTCCACCTCTATCAGAAAATGATAACCAATAAGATGAAATTGAAAATTTCTAATCCCTCTTTTAACGGTTAGAATCTTTTTGAATGTAGAGTGATAGTAAACTTCTGAACTAGAGAATAAACTGCTTTTGTAACCAGACTTTGCTGATTTTGTATGCTTATTCTTCTAAAAGGATAATCGCCCAAAAGTAATCAATGGCATCAGTTTGTAGGATTTGCCTTCCTAAAGAACGAATTTGGAATGGTGACAAATATTGAACTAACTTTTTAATTTTTTGTACAACTGTCATCTGCTTTGAACTCCATGATAAGACATCTTTTTTGAGCATGAATTGTAAAGACTTGATTATCGAGACTAACTTTGAGACAAATTCTATCATGTAATTAATCACTACTAAAAATTGTTGAACTTGTTTCGTTGTAAAGTTTTCTTCTGTATGAGTTATCTACCCTTGTATTAGAAGGATATTTATAAGTATTTACCCACATAACAGTAAAAAAGCACAACTCAAACCATTTCCTTGATAAAGAAGTATGCTTCCATTATTCAACCATAGGCTAGATGGTGAAAAAACTTTAACATATAAATATCATGAAATTTAAAAGAGTATGCGCCTATAAGTTTGTAAAGGTGCTCGAAATAATATGGAAAACAAGCAGCAGCAGCAGATAATATTAAACTATTTCGATAAAGAATCAAATCATATGATAAGAAAATATATTGAAGAATTAATTAAAAAGTAGAAACCAAAAATAAAATTGTGTACCATTAGAGTAAGGTAAATATATTATTATTATTATTATTATTATTATTATTATTATTAAAAAGCATTATAGAGGGTATTATCACATGAAAATATATTGTTTTCATCCACAAAACTGTCAGCGGATACAAAGATTATCATCACTATCATTGCTATTATTACTTTTAATTTATTCTATCATATATACAAGAATAGATTGCAAAAAATGAACTCTTCTTGTGCAATGAATCTCACTCAGAAGCCTATCACTAAATGAGGAAAGGAATGAATAGCTTATAAAAAAAATGTGAAAGTTGAAATGAAAACAAATCATAACTGTAAATAACCTGTTGTAACTCTTGAAAAATGTGATAATGGTTTGTTCTTATGCTAGAGTTGCCCTCTTGCCTTTCGCATCCCTTGACTGCAAAAAGTTTATTTTTAGTTTTCCTAATAAATACAAACTAAATCAACCTATTAAGCGGAAGGGAGTTTGAGGGGGCAAAGAGAGAGAGATACCTGAGCAGCAGCAGATTTCTTTGAATCAAGAAACTGGCTGTAAATGTTATATAGTCTCCGCTTCTCAGATTCTGAAACTGATGGTCTTGCCTTGGAAGCAATGGACTTCAGAAGAGCATTGGTTATGACTGGCATTTTTCCAGGCTCATTACTACCTGTGTTACTTAGAAGTTCATGAACAGCTGCAAGCTGAGCATCTGAGAGAAGTGCTTGGAGATCAGCTCCGCTGAATCCTTCTGTCATGTGAGCTATGGCATCTAAATCAACATCAGCAGCCAATGGTAGCTGCATTCATTGACAAAACAACCAAATATAAATATCATGTGACAGTAAACTTGAGATAGGCACATAAAGAAATCCTTAATTATCTTATGATTCATCAAAGTGTAGGCTAAATCACATTCAGAGTCCCATGAGTTTACAATAATATTGGATGAAACAGAAAACTGAGACAGAATAAAGCCAGCTGGTTATGTTTTGGATCATTTAAGCAGTTCCAAAATAAAGTAGCACAAGCCAAGGAAGACAAGACTACAGGAGCCTACTTGCTAAGTTTAAATAAGGATTACCAGTTCAACCAATTTAAAAACCAAGAATTAAGTGAGAAGACTGTAGTGGATTCTTCTTGTTTATCTAGTTCATAAAAATAGAGAACATTCCACAAACATACAATCCTAATCTGTAACTATAATAGACACTTAAATGATCTCAAAATAGTTTCTAAATATCTACTAACCATATTTCTTTAACCGGGATCTCAACAAATGAAAAATACCACCAAAACCTTACACATCCAGTTGCCACACGGGTCCATGTGGAAAGCGAACATATAATATTTCAACTCATTATTATGAACCAAATCTGGCATTAAGTCATAGTACACGGCATCTAATGGTGGCCCAAAGTGGAGCCCACATATAAAGTGTATTCACGCACCTGTCTTTGATTGAAATATATATAAACATAGTGCCTAAATCCAATCAGAAAACTTGTACTCTATCACCAATAAACATGAAGATAAAGGTAGCATATGTACAGCTCAACAGAAGATAGAAACAAATTGAACAAATAAACAAATCTACATTTGACTAGATAGTATCACAAACCTTCTTGGAAAGAACTTTCAGAATATCCAACCTCTCACGTGGAGAAGGAAAATCACAGAAAAGAAGGCGATCAAGCCTACCAGGTCTCAAAAGGGCAGCATCAAGCAGATCTGGTCTACTGCTTCATCAGGAAACTCAAGAGTCAATTTTCCACCAAAGAAATGATAAGTAACCAGAAAAGGAAACTTCTACACTACAAAGAAGAACGTTAGGCAAGCATAATGACTGAAAATGGAAGGAAATCTTAAGCAATCATTTGACCCAAAAGCTTAATTTAATAAGTGAACGCCCAAGGACAATATTTTAAACTCCTTATAATAATGTACGTAAATAGATTTGCAGATCAACTGTGGTTTGAATGCGATTTTATGAAATCCACCTACAAATTTAAGCTAGATTAGCAACTATAAAGTAATTTTTTATCCTTCCTTTTTTTCAACAAGCATCAATCATCTTCTAAAAGAAAATGGCAAAGACAACAGAATCACTTAAGTGTTATCCTGCTAACTGCTGCCATTTTTTTTTCTTTTGAACAGGTTAACTGCTGCCATCTTAGTTCATATAAAACCTTATTTTGTCATGTCAATTTTATTTTCTCATTTCGACAGTCTAGAGGAATATAAATATGAACTAAAATCAATAAAGTTGTTTGCATTCTAAGAAAGTACTATTATGCCTGATCTTAATATGTTATCCCCATTTTTCCCTGATCCCCTTAATTGTGGTACAACAGGTTTCTGTTTCACATGTAGTATCAGTCCATGTGAACCAAGTGTTGTGCACAAGTTCTATGTTTACATGTTTACGTAAGAATGGTTGGCAGCTTAATTTGAGTTCAATCTTCTAAGAACCCTTTTTTTAAAGGCTGTTTGCCGAAGCAATTCAGAATGTATACTAGTGTTGAACACGGAAAAACTACACTATTTGGGACCATTAGACACCAACTTCCCAAAAACCTCAACACCACACCCCTCACCCCCTCCCTCCCAATTCTCTTTCTCTCTTTCCATGTAGTAATGAGATGCTGACATGAGAAGACTGCCCCATTGTCCAACATGCCTATTGGTCAGCTGTCAGACTAAACCATTTTGATGCCGATGTCACATCAGCTCATAAATTGTGCCGTTTTAGTAATTTTACTTCAATCCATCCCGTCCCAGGAGACACCTACTTATGTTTACAGTTCAAAATATTCAAGGGATTAATTACTAGCCTTCCAAACTTTCGCATATCTTGAGCAATTGGATGAGTTAAAATGTGACACAATTCAAAAAAACAAAACTGATCTGCAGATGTGTATAATAGAAAGCAGAAAAATCAACTTTGTACTGATGGTTAAGAAGAATCCAGTATCAAGAGAATTCTGACCTTGTTGCAGCAAACACAAATACACCAGTCAAAACTTCAACGCCATCTAATTCAGTCAGAAACTGTCATAAAAAGGAAGGCAAGTATGAGAAAATCAATGAGAAAGTGGATGTCAGATGGGATAAGCAAAAAAAAAAGTACTGACCTGATTAACAACTCGATCAGTCACTCCAGTATTGTCATGCCCTCTCTTTGGGGCAATAGAATCAAATTCATCAAAAAAAAGGAGGCATGGTGCTGCAGCAGCTGCTTTTGAGAATATATCCCGAACCTGAAACCAAAATAAGGGATATAGTAAATTCTACAAGTCAAACACCTTATTGGCTGTTAAATGCCATTCAAATATCAAAAACCAAAAATCATTTCCAAACTAATTTTGTAGCAGATAGTAGAAAAGAAAAGGATAAAGGCCTCCTTACAGCTTGCTCAGAAGCACCAATGTATTTGTTCAACAGTTCAGGCCCTTTCACTGATATAAATCGTAATGAACAAGCAGCAGCAGCAGCACCAACAATGTGAGTCTTGCCACAACCAGGAGGACCATATAAGAGAACATTTGACCGCAACCTTAGAGGAGCTCGGGCAAAGATGTTTGGAAACTTTGAAGGCAATTCGATCATCTGAAAGAAAAATATAGAGTTAAAATCATATAAATAGAAATTACCAATAAAATTAACAAAAAAAGGCTTACTAAATCAAAGCCCCTTCAAACAATGTACCAACTATATTTGACATAGAAAATAAACAGATAAAAATATCTCACTCAGAAAATGAGATATTGAGAAACTGAAAGGAAAAGCAAAGCATGGCCAAGCAAAAATAATTAGAATGCAATTTGAAAACTTTTGTTCACATAAAGCACACTTAACAATATTGAGTTTCCAGACCGGAAGAGCTTAAGCTAAAAAGGGTACAACAAACCTATTTAAGCTCTAGTCAACAGGTTGACCAAAATGTTCTGCCATAATTTTTTTTACAGGAAACAAAAACCCAAAGGTTTTGCCCTAAATATCTCAACTTGTGTGCCAAAAACACCCAACTCACAGCATTTTGTCAAGTTGGACTGGACATACCTCAAATTTAATACCAAATACAGGAACTTTTATGAGGACAAGTGCAGGATGTTAAGAAATATGCATTATAGCATTCATCACCAATGATCCTTCTCTGAATTATATTAATTTTGGTGAAATTATAATTCAACTTTTAAATTTGTTGAAGAAAATAAAACTATATTGAACTCTCTTGAATTATAAACTAAGTACATAGACATGCACTTATATAGGTTGAAATACTAAAGCAACATAAACTAGAAATCCTCATAAACTTAAGAATCCTTAACAAATTAGGAAAAGACTAATAATATTTAAACTAGTACTCAATAAAACTAAACCTAGTAAAACTAAACAAGTCTAATTTTAATTCTAACACTTTCGCTCAAACTCAAGATGGTAGAGCAAACTTGAGTTTAGAAGCCAATGCGACTGAGAAAAAAATCCCAAAGACCATAGTTGAAGATTATAGTGCCTTCCATAGACAAATACTGATAGTGTCTCCTATAGGCGAAGAGTGTCTTCCATCGGCAAAGAATATATTCAAAGATGATAGTGCCTTCCATAGACAAATACTGATAGCACTTTCCATAGGCAAATACTGATAGTGCCTCCCATAGGTGAAGAATACTTGTAATGCCTTTCAGTAGGTGAAGAAAATTGATAATGCCTTTCTATAGGCAAAGAGTAGTAGACGAAGGGCAGCCATATTAAAAACCCGTGAACAGTACCAGTCTACAGTGCCCGAGAACAGTATAGTGAACAATACCATACCTTTGAGTTAAGATTCTCGACTTTTTTTTTTAAAGGCCAGAAAATTAAATCATGCTCAGTAACCACCTTATATGGTAGCACATCATTGCTATAAAAAAATTTCTGATACGACTCTCAAACATAAGACCAAACTCGCTCTGATACCATGTTGAAGAAAATAAAACTCTATTGAACTCTCCTGAATTATAAACTAAGTACATAGACATGCACTTATATAGGCTGAAATATAATGCAACATAAACTAGAAATCCTCATAAACTTAAAAATGCTTAACAAATTAGGAAAAATACTAGTAATATTTAAACTAAAACTATACTTAATAAAACTAGACCCAGTAAAACTAAACAATCGTAATTTTAATTCTAACAAAATTCTATAACAAAAAAAAATGTACATAGCCACACTCATGTAGGATATAATTTCAAAATGCCCAAAAAGAAGTTAATTCAAAGAAGCAATACATTATCAAAATGATCTACCTCCAATAGAGGACCAAATTTGGAACTTGATTAGCATAGCAGGTGTTTAAAGTTTAAAAGTATTACCTCTTTAATAGCATTCTGAATGTCAGTAAGACCACCAACATCATCCCATCCAGAGCGACCGCCTTCTGGAGTAGTCTTTGTAATGTCACGCATGGCAACTGGAAGAAACTCATGCATAGCTTGAGAAAAGTCATCTCTAACTAAAGTGGGCTTTATGTGCTTTTGAAAACCAGAATCAGAATGCAGAAAACGGCCAACAGCAGTATGAACAGTTCTGTCAACCAATATTTCCTGGAACAATGAAAATTGTATCAATAATTTTAATTTCTAAAAGTTCATTTAATAATTTGAATTTTTAAAAGTTCATAACAAAGGCAACATTTATTTACATGAATTCACTTTTTCCTCAAAATATTTCCTGATCACATCTAATTTTAAATGGGAGATGAATAATCATCAAAGATTCACCAAAAGACAATCTTCCAAACACTAAAACTAATTCAAATTTATCAACAACATTTTAAACCAGGAAATACCAGGTCATATGCATCATATCCATCACATTTGGAAGCCACATCCAACAAAATTTCATCAGAACATTGCAAGGAACGCCTCCGAATTTCATGCTCTAAAATAGCCTTACGTTCAGCAGCAGCAGGAGCAGGCAGTTGCACATGAAAGTCAAACCTTCCTAATCAAATTAACAAATGCAACATCAACAATACAGGAACATTTCTCAGTTTCTTTCACTCCTTGTGCAACTGTAAGAGATGATAGTCACTGGAACGAGGGGACACAAACCTGAAGATGTCAATGACTGTGGTATATTCTCTAGAGACTGTGCTGCAGCAACAAAAGCGATAGGACCAATTCCACACGAGCTCTTCCTCTTTTCCTGATCAGTGAACCAATTAAATTTATTAGCTCACTGGAGGATTAACTAACATTGACCTCACCTTCTCTACTCTAAAAGTCAGAATGAATTTTTTGTTTAGGGAACATCATAAGTATGCAGGACATTTTGGAAGTGAAAGAATGAAGTTGTGAGATCCTTAAGCATATTAACCACTTTATCCTTATGTTATGACCCTTTTCAAACGGAAACTTCTTGCAGCACAGAGGGATTAATTGTTTGAACCAAAATTCTAACATTATAGAATTGAATATTAGAAGAGAAAATGACCTACAGACTCCAGAGTTCAAATTTGATATGTTGAAATCAAGAGTCTAAACCCCCAGCATAAAAAAGGAGAACAATAAAACAAGAAAAAAGGAAAGAACAGCTTCAATACAACCATTGTAGGAAATTATTATTGTGGTTAAATTATTACCCCATATTCATCCATAATGTCCACAAGAAATCTAGTAAGCGCAATTACAGATGTTGGAGTTTGAGATCCTTCTGAGTCAGAAGAGGACGAAATAATGCTATCAAGATCATCAAATATGACAACAGAAGGTGCATGATCCAAAGCTTCCGTTATGGAATTAGAAAGTGCTTGACGAATGGTTGGGCCCTTTTCTAAAGAAAGTCCAGAACAGCTTACAAAGACTCTGCATACACAGAACTTAGTCAGAGAAATGCATACATGTTTCAATCTCAAAACTCCACCTACAATAGTAAAATGAAACAGAAAGATTTAATCTGGAGATTCATAACAGTTAAGAGTCTCTATCTGCCTTGAATATCAGCATTCCAAAAGATAAATACCAATTAACAAGAAAAGAGAAGTAAGACGTGTTAGGCACGTTAAAAATAACTTCGTACATGTGTGCGAGGAGGTCTTCATGTTCTTCAAGGGATTTTGCAACAGCCCTTGCTAATATTGTCTTTCCAGAGCCCTAATGACAAAATGTACCAATTTTTACCAATTTGGAAGAATGTAATCAAATGCAATAGAGAACAGACAAAGATCAGAAACAATTGCATTAGGGCATGAGAATTCATTTTTTTTAAATTTAATCTTATTAAAAAAAGGTTCAACAGCCTCTTTTCATCTGACACCCACAACTAAAGGAAATGCTTTGCTACCAAAACATTGCTAGCACAGATATGTATTCATAGTCATATGTTTCAAAAAGTAAGTCATCTTTTATTAATATTGTTGTGCTGATGTCACTTAGTGCCCACACTTGACATGGACATCCGTCACACAAAAAGCTAAATTACAATGGCCGTGTTCTGATGCTATATTCAGTAAGCTTGAACCAAAATCCATTACACATTAAAGCAAGAAAAGCAAAATGTAAAAGTAGAAATTAGAAAAATTGGTGGCAAACTTATGAAAAGTTTGATGATCTTTTTATCAATGTTTGTAATGTTAAATGCACAGGTAGTCAGCTCCTTAGCCAATCAAACAACAATATCAAGTGAAGATATAGAGATGAACTCACAGGAGGTCCATATATTAGAACATGCCCTGGTAGAGGAAGATTGTAAGTACTGAACCACAAGCCAGAAGCAGGAGATAACAACATCTCAATTCCTGCAAAAAAGCAGACTCTTAAGCAGGTGAATCCAAAGTATTTGTTGGAAAATGAATAAAAATTATTTGCATCTCATGGTAGGATATAATACATGTCAGTACCAAGTCAATTAAGAAGAAAGTTTCCAAGACGAAAAAGTCAATGAGATTTAATCCATGCTTGATAACTCACTCAATCCACTGCTCTAAATTAATATTTTCAACAAATTTTTCCTTGAAGTCTGTTTGTTAACAGGTGAATCCACACGCTAAACATGTGATAACTGCTGGAAGAAACACTGAAATTTTCACCACCGGGATATAATACATTCACGCATGTGCAAGTGAGAAGACTGTGTATACAAAAACACACACACACACACACACACACACACATAAAAAGAGGACAGAGATCACTATGCCTATGCTTGTGATATAAAAGTTTCAAATAAAAAAGATTGACGCAACAACTAAGCACATAGAGGAGACAAACAATTTCGGAGAAAGTACCTACTATTAATAACATCCGAAGCAGTTGTCCCCATCCAACTCAAAGAAGATACATTTGAATTAAAGCCTTGGGTAAGGCCTCTCTCTTTGACAGAGTAGAAGGATACAGGGTCACCAAAGTTCAGCTTTCCAAACAACTGGTTAAGAGCTTCAATTTTATTGTTCTGCCAGTCTCTCTCCTCAAAGGTTAGCTCATATGCATTATATTTTTCACCATGCAAAGATTCCTCAGAGATAGTCAGTACATAAAAAAATTTTGCACGTAGTCCTCTCGCCTTATTCTTGTTCTCTAAGCCATTACAAGATTCCTGTACTTTTGCATAAGTCCCAGATTTCAATCTTTTCACTTCAAAGTGAAGCAAAGTTTCACTCGATAAAATCAATGTATTAACTTCTGATCCTGTATTTGCAGCAACAGCATTGAATTGTGCAAACAACCATGTATGAAGTAGACATTCTAATCCCTTTTTATCTTCAAACTGATAAACAGTCTCTTCATCTTCTTTACGAGATGGTTCAGAAGAAAGAGCAGCAATGACTTCATCTTGGGCTAACCAATCTATAGCATCCATGTCGGTATCCAAGCCAGTTTTCTCAAGCATGTTCTTTGTCTTATGAATTTTCTTGTCAAGTTCCAGGCCAATCCCAAGAGCCTTATCTTTCTCTAACATCTTAAAGTGGCAAGGAGAAAGCGAAAGCATAGGAATTTCTTTCTTCAAGTCAACATTACATTGCTTTAAGTAAACCCCTGCATGATAGATTTATCAATTCCACAAACAATATATTACAAATAGACTGTTGACCTATTAAAAATTTTAACAAAAGAATATTATATGCAAAATATCAATACTCTGATCATATAAGCAGCGAGCTTGTCATGACCCTTTCAGCTGAGTGAAAAAAAGGAACATAATGAGCACCCAAGGAAAGGCGTGTTATGCAAAAGCTTGATTTATTTTAAGTCAAAATAACAGAGATCATAATTTCAAAGCATTTAACCAGTAAATAGGCATCTAACATTCATCATGAGAAAGTCAAACTTAGGAACTTGTATATACATTTACTACCTACATTCACCAAATTCATAAGTAGACAGTTGTAGCAAGTGACTTGGCATCTAAACGATATGATTAGAATATTAAATTTTCAAACAAATAAGCACAAAGAGATTTGATGCCTAGAGAAATAACCAGAAAGATCAATCCTTGAAACAAAAAAAAAAAAATGAAAGAAAAATGGCACAATAGAATACATTCATCAACAAATACTATGAATACTGAATTCCAACTTTTAAAGTGGGCACAGAGTTTCCACGATAAAGCACGGGCATGTTTAAACTATCATCATGAAACAGCTTCTGATGCAATCCCTCAATGAAGCACAGTATTTATCTAATAATCACCACATTTGCCACTTGAATGTATAGAAATAATGGAGAACTTAGTTGTGTCATAGAAATAATTCATGTTTCATATGAGAACAAGAGGAAAGATTTTAATTGATGCTTGAAAGAACTAACATACATGAGTGCAGGCCAGCATTCAAATAAAGACGAAGGCATTGAGCAATCATCACGTGTCCTTTAGCCACCGAATCTGAAAGTAAAAGACGAACAATTGCTTGACGACATTCTTTCTTGCCAGTTGAAGTTCCGCTTTCTTTTGAAGTTGAATTGTTTTTTATCCTCAAGGCACTGTTTTCAGGATTCTTCGAATTCTCTTTGGATGATAATCTAGGCACTATAGCAACTAAGTGAAGAGAACCTAGTAAAACACTTTTAGCTGTTTCTGGATTGATAAAAGCAACAGAAGTGAGTGCTACTTCTAGCTCAACACCTTTAACATGACATTTGTGGTACAATCCTCTGTCTGAATCTTGAACGCGCAAAAGTGCCTTTGCAGTGTTATTTCCTTCATTAGAAAATCGCATGTAAGAATCTACAGATTTCTTCACATTGTTCTTGCGTCTCTTTGGAGCAACTGCAACTTCAGTTCCTGGTACAAGTTGCACTGCAAACAATTTTGTAAGACTCAACTCCACCACTCGAGATAAACCATTATCTACTCATAGAAAAAAATAAATAAATAAATAATAATTATGTCACATTCAAACTGATAAACCATTCACGTCCTATGTAAAAGAGTTATTATACAATTGACTTGGTAACCTGTAGAGACTGACAAAAGGTCCAGATTTTTAATTGAGAAATAGTAACGGAGGGAGAGAAAAAAAATATAACTGATTCATAAATGAATTTATAAACCTGGGAACCAATTTTCAAACAGCTTCCTTCATTAACTGACAGATCAAAACCTTCATCCCAAAAGCAAAAGTGCATAGATGACGAGATTGACAACTATAACTATGGGTGGAAAGGTTGATAAAGACACTATAAAAAAAATATTCATGAAACAGTAGAATTAATAAATTAAGGTGAAGTAATAACCTAATGAGATAAAGAACTTTGTATAATTAAATAGACTTTAAAGGGATTGCAATGGGGAAGTACAGTAGCACATATCAACTTACCCACCGGTTTCTTGGGAAAGCTTGAAACTACAAGGAATGTTACGACAGTGCGACCATGCAGCCACAAAGGAAATCTCATAGCTTCATGGACAATCCTGACCTATATTCAGAGAAAAGAGAGGTTTCAGAGTTTCATTTACACATCAATATGGCTGACTTCAATTTGGTAAACTTGCACATCAATAATTGGAAATGAGATAACTTTCTGTTTCAGTTAACCTGATGGGAAATGGCTGCCATGTACTGAATGACATAAAAGAAAGAAACAAAAAAATAGACATTTTAAAACTGTTGTGGGGCAGTCCTAAAGATTGAAAATCGAGATGTACCTGATTCAATATAGCAGCTTCTGCATGCTCTGCATTAAGCTCTAAGACTTCCCAATCATCCTCAGTCAGAGGTTCTATAGTAACTAGGGTAGCCTTCGGCACATCAGGTACAACTCTCACTTGAACACTTGTATGATCTGCCAACGATATGCATTCTGCAAATTGTTGAGCAACCTACAAAGCAGAATTAGTAGAAGTTAATTGAAAATAAATGAGAAACTAAAGGTACATTGATAGCTCCAAAAGCATTTTCATATACTTAAAAGCACTCACTTCTGCCCATTTTGCAGTGTTTGATACAAATAGCCAAAAGCACATATTTGAATAAAAAAGTATTTGAATAACTTTTGGAGTAAGCATTGACAAGTGTTCTGCTTGAATACTACAAAAGTACTTTTAAATACCCAAAAGCACTTATTCATATATGAAAGCCTAATTTCTCATGCAAATAGTGAAATGCCTTCCCGAATTCAAGAATATTAGGATCACCTTTCGGAGTAATAATTCATAAGTGTTCTTCTTGAATACTTCAAAAGAACTTTCAAATAGTCTAAACAACCGAGTTAACTGCTGATTTGGCAGAAAGTGCTTGAAGACACTTTTACAGAAAGCACTTTTACTCAAATTACAGTAAATTGATAGAAATACACAACAACAATAATTGAGCTGTATATAATACATATTCATTAGGTATAAAAAGAAGAAAAGAAAAGCCTTTTTGACATACAAATCAAATCAACTGAAAAGCGCTTCTCCAGAAAGCAATTCCAGAGGCAAAATAAATAGAGGAAACAGAAATAGCACAGGTGGGGTGCCGTGTACCTCGATTGAGGAAGAAGAAGAAGTGGCGCCAGACCAGGCAACGACCCAGCGTTCATTGTTGCGGGAGCGAAGTTCCAGAGAGAGAACTTCAGGGAGAAAGCCGGAGCTCGTTGACTGAAGAGTATCGATTAAGTGGAGAGGAAGTGATACGAAGCAATTCTCTATGCCGCCTACTACTCTTACCTCCAACTCCATCAACAGAAAGAAATTACACAAATACACACAAACAATCACAATCTTAAATTATGTCTGCGCTTAAGGCGGAGACTGTTCGAGTGCGTGGGAGAGGAAAAAGGATGAATAAGAAGAAGAAGATAGAAATCGTCTTTCCCGAGGTGTTTTTGTAAAATTTCAATCATTACAGTACATGCTTTTCTTTCTTGGGAAATTTGCACGGGTAGCCACTGTTGACTGTCGGAATTCAAAAATAACCACAGCATAGTATTTAGTTCAAAAATAGCCACCTAAAACTATAATGGACAAAAATACCCCAATTCAAAAATGAGTAAATTTGCATTCGAGCAAGGGGATATAGTGCACTGAAAAAAACGAAAGTGTACTTTCATGTATAATTCGAAAGTGTACTTTCGAATTTTTCAGAATTATTGTAAAAATTGATTTTTTGAAAGGACACTTAATTGCAGTCACGTGATAACATGAATGCTGAAATAGGAACTCCATCAATGATATGAAATATTTTTATTTATCTTTCAAGAAATTAATTTTCACAATAATTCTGAAAAACTCGAAAGTATACTTTCGAGTTATATACAAAAGTGTACTTTCGTTTTTTTCAGAATTATTGTGCACTACATCTCTTTGCTCGAAAGCACTTTCGAGTAAGGTAAAATTTGCTCCTTACTTAAAAGTAGCGTGCAGAAGAGTTAATTTTATATCTAACTTTCGAAAATCTTGATATTTTTTTAATTTCCTCTTCAAATTTGTACTAATAATATTCATATATAAAAAATACAGCCTATTTCACAGATTCTATACTCACATTATTTAATTTTTCACTAATATTTTTAATTCACACTCTTTTTCCTTTAGTTAGCAGCAAAAGAAAAAAACATATTCACAATCTCAAACACTCACCTTTTAATTACTAATATAATTAAATAGTAGTTTAGTTGGTGGATTGTTGTGTTAAAATTAGTTGAGAGCTAATGCGTTTTTTTAAGAAAAATTTCTTTTAGTTATGTCAAGGGTGAGTAAGAAAAGAATATCGTGGAGATGTTTAATTTGTCTTATGTTTGTGGTTCAAAATTTAATTAGGGATATTTTTGTCCATAATAGTTTCAGGTGGCTATTTTTGAACTGAATATTATACTGTGATTATTTTTAATTCGGGCAGTCAACATTGGCTACATGTGCAAATTTCCCTTCTTTCTTTCTCTTTTTCTAATTTTTTTTTATTTACATACCCCAAAAGTTTGAATATTTTTAGTTGTACCCTAAAATTTTTGTAAATATATCCTATCAACTTACCAAGTAAATTGAGATACGTTTGCAATATGTTCCTACTCTTTTATTATTATAAAATATTTGTACAATATTTACTATATTAAAATTCGAGAATTTTAATAAGATTTAGTATAGATAATTTTTATTAAATTTAATCTAACATTGTTCGAAAATCGTATTTAAGTTAAACGAAATTTACCTGCATTAATTTTTAATTTTTAACTTTTATCTTTTAAAAGATATCAACTACTTCAACTAAAGAGTAATTGATAATATATTGATTAGCACTTATATATTTTCGTAATCATATAAGATTTATGTAATTCTATTTTTATAAGTATTGTCTATTTTACATGATAATTATATATAAAATTTTTGCCTTATTTGGTATTTGTGTGTATAGACTCTGCTCATTATGTGAGAGATGGGACTTAAATTTATCACCATCTTTTTGAACGAGTTACATTTCAATTTAAGTTGAAAAAATCGGTGAAACATGTTGAAATTAATATGTGATCATTTCAAGTTATTGTATGCAGAGGCTTAGTTAATAAAATAAGGATATCAGTTATTAAATTATCATAGAACAAATAATTGGCAGAATCCGGACGAAGTAAATCCAACGTTGAAGAGTTAATGGTAGAATTTATTGGGAAGTTTAACTTCTATTATAACATATCCAGCATTTAGAGATCTAAGAACTTATTAAGAAGTTTAATTAACATCTAAAGGTCTACTCTCGTTGAAGAAGAATATCTATCTAAAATTCTTGAAAAATTCCCACCTTAGAAAAGAATTTCTACCGGCTGTGACTGGTAGGATTATGAGTTCTCACCATCTAAACTAAGCTCCTATATTAGAAGATTAATTGAACTTATAAAAGATGATAATTATAATAATGAAAAGCAAAATTTCTATTAATTTGACAGGTAAATTTTCTGTACACTGATCTCACTCAATCCAATCGTTACTGAGATGAATCAAAAATCCAATAACAGCACACAATCAAACAATCAGGCTCATAATGAGAATCCTTGACTTTCAGTTAAACTTCCCTGTGAATATTGGTACGATAACAAAACAATTTTTTTAATTATTTTCCAGGAAAATTATTTTCTTACCCACACGATCACAAAATCCTTCTTAAAGCCAAAAGCTGTCCATTACTTGTGTTGCTGTTGCTGTTGCTGCTGCTCCCCTGTGACAAAGTTAAGACCGTGTGATCTTGGATCCATGTTATGCCGCTGTTGCTCTACTAAAGCAAAGTTGAGAGTCTGTGATCTTGAAACCATGTTAGACATTGAAGGAGTTTCGTAGCTTCTTGTTTCTGATGTGCTTGAATGTCCAACCGTGCCTGAACTGTGTGTTGTAGAAACACCTCTGGTCGTAGCTCTCTGCCATGAATGTGAGCTCAAACCTGAGAGAACGTATGCCCTCCCTGTCCGCTCGTATAAATCCATACTTGCCATTCTTTCCCTGATTTCTCTGAGTTCAGCTTCAAGCCAGTTGCACAGACTATCTCCAGCTTGTGCTGATGCTGAAGATAACAGATAGGCTCTTCTCTCTGCTAGCAATGCCTGTGCGCCTTCTAGATCTCCTATTTCAGCCATCCTTTGAGCATCTGCAATGGTTTCAGCTATCAACAGACGATTTCTTTGTCTATCAACCTCCAGGTTCACTTTCTTATCTGCAGTAGAAACTACTGCAGGTCTTCGTATCTCAACCTTCTCGCCTTCAACTTGGTGAATCTCCATTGAAGTTGCATCTTTGTGAGCGCACATGACTTCCAACAATTGCGTGCTCTCTGTACTTTCTTTACCTTCAGCAGGAGCAGACAATGGAATTGAGAGGCATATCAGGAATTCTTTCTCCTCGTCAGCATATAAATTTCCGATATCTATAACAGCTTGCTGCCCTTGATCAAGAATTTCATTCTTATAACTTCCAGAAGGTATAGATCCAATTCTCACACCAGTTGAAAGTGACCTGATTGTGAGCCTGACATCCTGAGACACAACACTGAGAAGACCACCGATACATCTGGCAAATGCATCTTGTAGAGCGCCAATGGTCTCAATGAAGGAAAAGGTGCCACCTGATGCATCAGCTATCGAGTGCATTGCCATTGAATCGTGCTCCAATCCAAACCCAAATGTGTGGACTGGGATTGTTGATTGTTGGGACTCACATCCAGATACACTGTTGCTGGGACATATCAAAGCCGGCAATAGGTTCAAATATACCAATTCATTCCCTAGATTTGTGGAAGATTCATTCTGCATAGACTGGTGGTGTGCACGAACATTGTGTGTGTCCTGACCATCCGATAGGAGAATAATGCTTGCAACTGGATTACGATCCCGGCGTTCTTCCAAAACCCGAACCCCTTTCTTGAGTCCCGCAACAATGTTAGTCCCGCCATTAGAGTAAAGGCAATTAACAGCACGGATTGCAACCTCACGGCCACTGTCAGACATCCTTTGAAGGGGGAGAATTCTTCGAGCTGCTGATGAGAAAACAACTATAGATAACCGATCTCCTGGGCCCAAATTTTGTATAATAAAGTTAACTGCACGCTTCAGAAGAGGAAGCTTGCTAGACATGCTACCGCTTACATCAAGAACTGTGACAAGGTCAATGGGGGCACGATCAAGATGATTAGCCTCGTTAGGAAGAGATGGTGCACAAATGCGAACAAGAACTGAAAACTTGGGAGGGGCATCTGCAGCAGCAACGGCAATAAACTCAGGAATTGCCTTGACAGTTAATGCTTCGGCACGGGAGGGCGAGGCAGAGGCAACTGAGTTGACCGGGAGCAGTTCATCATCCGTGAATAGTTCAGGCTCGGGAGGAAGTTGCAATGCTGTTGGGAAATTACGTCGGCCGCCAGCAGCATTAGCATCTTCAGGAGTGGCATCAAAGGGAGAAACGCGAGCTCGTGCCATGTTGTTACGTCGATCGTCAATGACATTGGTAGGGGCTTGGAAGGGGATGTCTTTCCATTCACAACGGCAAATGGGACAGACTCGATTCCCGTGCTGAACATTGGCTGCAATGCAACTGAAGTGGAAAGAATGAGAACATTCTGCCGTGAAGATAGCTAAACCTTGTCCTCTTCTCAAACTTGCTAAGCAGATGGCACAAGTTTTCTGCGATGATCAGTAAATATTTATTCAAATGTCGCTAACAGTAGAAATATACCAGGCCTTACACATATCAAAACTTTTATATCAGTCACTTTCCTAATATTTGTACCATGTCAACTTCAGTAAAATAACAGCAATTGATTCTGATTAGGCAATCTATATTGGAAATTCAAAATCCCAAAGTCCAAGCAATTATCGATACTTACAAAGGGTAACCACCCCAAATTAGTAAGTCAGCCTCAGAATGAATCTAAAGTAACGATTCATTATCCCACCTATCATAATCAATGTCAAGAGTATGCAAAAATGCCGCCAAGTTCTTTTAAGTCACAGTTCATAGAGTTATATCAATGGACTGCAACAATAATGTTTCAAACATCTTGTCTTTCATTATCTAAATCCTCAACAATACATGACTATTTCACTCAACAACTAAAGGTTTCTGCGATACAGAAGTTACAGGGTCGGCACTAATTTACTTGAAATTATCAATCTAAACCACTAAAATTATTCTAAGATTTTGCGGACTTCATTCAAAATTAAATATGATAATTAACCATATTTCGAGCAAAGATTCAAAAATCATAAATTAATTCAAATTTTGATAACAAATAAGTAGAAAATGGAAAAAGTTACACAAGTAATACAGATTTTGGCATACACAACTGGCACTCATAAATCATAATTTCAAAGAAATAATAACAGAAAAGATATTGAATTTTTAAGAATAACAGAAAAAGAAATGGAATTTTCTAAAGGTACAAAGCTGGCATTCAATACCACAGAATATTATAAATATTTAACCAAGTATAGGTATAATGCGCAACAACTATGACAACAGAATTGGGAATGTTGACAATTACATAAAAGTAAAGTCAAAACAATCTCAGGCACCTACCCGAATGGAAAAAAGTTAATGTCCTAATTCTTCACGTCTCACCATAAGCTCTTCAACAGAACAATAATTCGTACTCTAAAAAACTTAAAAGGTCAAAATATGCCTCGAATATCTTAAAATACGTGTAATTAGTATTTTTCAAAAACAACTTTATACATTTTCATTGAATTTCTACTCTCCAAAAACTACTTTATATATCAAATGCAATCCCTTGTACTCAAATTTCTGATTTTACATTTTTCAAACTATCATCCCAAAAATCTTGTCAGAACCCATTAGTTTATTTATATGATGTAATTGATTTAATTCCACGAGATCTTACATTGTTTGCATGTTAATGTTAAATTAATCTGACAACTAATGAAAATGATGAAATAAAGGTTAAAGTTACTAAAATTCTCCATTATGACTTTTGTGGATCATATGGAGATCTGTTAATTTTCTATATATATATATATATATATATATATATATATATAAAGAAGATTCGTCTCCGCAAACAAACAACCATATCATCACACTATTCTAGTAAAGAAATGGCGGTTTCCTTCAAAATATAATTATCATATTGACGGTTATAGAAACGTAATCAACCAGAACAACACCAATTTACCAATATACCCTTAAAAACAAAGTATGTTAAGATGCACAAGGAGGACAAATCGGTCATTATGCAAGAACTCAAACGAGCGAAAATCAGAGGCGGTTTCATGGAGGAAAAAAAAAACAACAGCTCGTCGGAGTTGATGAATAATTAACAGCATCAAAATCTATGAAAATTAAAAAATAACAATAAGATTCGAAAAGGTTAAAAAAGTACTGACCCTAGAGGATTTGGAAGGTTGAAAGCTGAGACTACGAGAGAGGCGGGAAGAGGGAGCGGCGGAATGCGTACGATCGGAACCGCAAGGACGGGGACAGTGAGAACCGGCTTGAAATGAGAGCTTTAACGAAAGAGATTTCTTAAGCTTTTTCAACGTGTCCGCCATTTTTTTCTCTCGCTTTAAGGAACAGAGAATTGCAGTGTTGTTTTTTAATTCTTAGAAGAGGTTGTGATTCCGTTGCGCATGGCCGCCATAAACGATTGAGATGAGGAGAGAAAAAGGAGACGAGAGACAAAGTTCGGTATATATACAAGGAAGCAAATTACGTGATGATGTGTAAGTAAATATATATATATATATATATATATAAATAATTACATTTTAATTATTAAGTAGATATTTATTTCTATATAATTATTATTAGTAATTCAGTAAATATTTTACTTTTTTTATTTGTGTTAATAATGGTTTAAGAGAGAAATACAAAAAATATTAAATAATAACTTTATTCATTTTATTTTATTTTTTCTTTTGAAAATTTGTTAAAGAAAGGTAACAATTTGTGGTCCAAAGGCCGGAACCCAAAAATTGAAAATAGCAAAATAAAAATAGAATAAAAATTGTGACCCTAAACCTAAAAATCACAACACCATTTCAAACATATATATACTTTATAATGAATTAAAAAATAGACTGTTCAAGACTACTATGAATCTTGATATTATTTAGTCTCTAGATACAAAATTTGTTTATATAAAGTTATGTGTCAATGATATATTATTTTCTTCTGTGATATTGTTCTATATGAATTTTTTTTTTCTTCGTAAAAATTTGTATAAATATCGAAGTTATATATGTAAAAATATTCTTGTAATAAATATGTAACGGATTAATTTAAAATAAATTTGTATATATGATACTATTGAAACCATTTGTTTAAGAAAACTTTACTCCTTAAAGTTTGAGTAGGTTCCCACTTCTCTACTGAATTTTCGAAAAAGCTTTTTATTCCCTCACCATTAGCTACTTATTTTTTAAAATAAATATTAAGTAGATACTTAAATAAAAAATATTTATCGATAACATCCAACTTATTAAAAACAAATTCATCTTTATTATGGTTTGACTACCTTTAATCTTTGTAATGATATAATTATCTTAAATCTAAATTAATATATGTTAAAAGATATCTGTGTAAAATTGGCGGTGACGGAAAAATTGAAAAAAATATACACAAATATACATAAAAGACAGTTTTTTTTATTATATTATTATAAGATTAACATTAATTAGTGATCTCGACTCAGTGAGTTTTTTCTTCTATGATTAACTGTTGGCACTAATTCTACATTTTGTCTATATAGATTGAGGAAAAAAGGCTTAGTAGAAAAATGATTATACGATGAGAAAAGTAAGGAGGTTTACCTCTTTCAAATATACAACATGAATTTTGACACTTTAATGTAGTCAAACTTTCATTTTGATCCAAATAAATCATTGTTTCCACGGAGGCAAATATTTGCTTGCTAGGCAAGAGGATTACAAGTTAAAAATTCTGTTTCAGTAGAACATGTATTTTTATTCTTACAAAATTCATTAATAATTAATAATCTTATCAATTTTTAGAAGTCTTAAAGCGAAGTGAAAAGATATAGGAACTCTTGAATGGAAATGAAAAAGAGATAGAACTCTAGTTCCTTTAGAAATGGTAAAATCTTTGGCATAAGAAGAAGGGTTGATCCATATCATCTTGACTTGGTTATAATTTCTTTATTTTTTTTAAGAATATTGATTCTCCTACCTATATCAAATAGGACTGCTTCATTGAAAAAACCTAATTGATTTAGATTGGGAAAATCATGTCGTTTATAAAAGCATATGCTAGGATTCGAATCCGTAGTCAGTCTTATTTCTAGGAGCAGCTAACAATTGAATTCAATTTTTTTCATTAATTTTACATCTATGATAGTGTGAAAGGAAGGCCTAACTCCAATATTCAAGAATAGTGGTATTAAGTTTCTCGACCTTTTATCTTAGAATTAGCTAGCTTTATTTCTTGATGGGGCAGCAAAGTGATATAACTTAGTAGTATTAGTTCAAGCATGATTATCCTTAAACCCAATATGAGTAATGAGTTTTTCTATTTTAACTTGTGCCTCTCCCCTGCACGAATAAGAATGAGAATAGATAAGAGGCTTGTAGGATTAATGTGAAGGGATAAGGATTGTACTATACACTCTGAAGACAGACTCTTAATTCTAATTAATATTAGAGTTTTTCATTTAAACTCAAGTAGTACAAGCTTTGCCTCATGAGTCTACAAGTCATCTAAACCATTCCCTTTCTACAAATTAATTGGCAAGATATAAAAGATGTAATATTTAGTCAATGTATCTACGTATAGAAGTATGGTTGTCATTTGCTTGGTTGTCATTGTAAGGCAAAATTGATCATTTTCTTTTTGTAGGCCATTTCTTTATTTGTTAATCAAACCTTTTTCATCCATTTTAGCCTTTTTGAAACTTGATTAACTTTTTCTTTTTATCATTTTCTCAAATGAAGATCACACTACCAGTTGTATATACCTACCAAAAAGCACATACAATATATATACATAGGCCATTCTATTCTTTTGTATGTACTTTGTTTATAATGAGCAAAATGATAATGAAGTTTGCATTGTGAAAGTCAATATTGATAAATCTTTCTTATGTTCAATAACTTTAAATATTAAGAGATTAATTTTTCATAATTTTACTCCATTATATTATAGTTATATTAGTCTTTCCATTCATTAGTAGTCCTTTTGTAGAAGATGAGTTTCATCATCAATTAATGTTAAAGTAATCAATGGATTTGTGGGTGATTTCTTTTAGTATAGGCAAATATATTTTAAGTCAGGTCAAATTCGATTTTAAATATATTTTAGGTCAGGCCAAATTTTTGTTTTAAAAGCTCAGTATAGGTCGAGTTAGACAAGGTCTAAGCCCGATCCGAATAATACGAAATCTAGTTTGAATTTTAATAAATTTACAAAGATTAAACTCAGCCCGAATTTGGACTTTTTCAAACCTAAAATTCAGGCTTTAAAATCTAATCTAGATAATATAGAACTTGAACCAAATTTAAATAAATATATTAGATCCAAATGGAACTATTATAAACCTTACCGAAACTTTAATTTTTACCCACACAACCATTAAAGGGAAGGGTTTCATTATTTGTTGTTGAAATAGTGAATGGATTTTTGCCTAACCGTAGTATAGGCAAATGAAAACAACAATGCTTCAACCACTAAAAATGTATCCAATTATAACATGTAATCTGTTTTCCCAACTTATTTTATAGCCCATTTGATTAATTGAATTTATTTTTAATTAATGTTGTTTTGCACTTTGGCCCATTTTGTTGCATTATATTTGTTTTTTATTTTTATTTGTCAATCGCTTATTAATTTCCTACTTTTATATTATATGCCAACTTACCCTAAGGACTTGACCAAACAAAGCTCTTTTCATTTTTTATGCATTTGATTAAAAGAAATTGGACCAACTCAAATGCATAGAATAAAATTGTATTACATTTGATATGTATAATAATGTAATATATATGGCTCTACTTTTTCAACAATATCATATAATTCTATGGAATTAATAATAAATTAAAATGCATAAAAACAAACATGTCATGAGCTTTTTTTTTTTGTTATCAATTAAATTTAATTTTGTTTTGGCTAAACTTTTGTATTCTCTTACAAACTAGACAAACAATAAAATGTTGTTTGCATTACAAACTTTAATTGATATATAGCAAGTCCTTCTGTTTTGGTGTGAGTGATATATATAAGTTATAGCCTTTTCTAAGAGATGCTAATTAAACAACTAGTACCTACAAGTAATTATTGCTCCTTAAACATTTATTTATGAAATTTTTGTTTAATCAAATATCAACAAATATATTAAATATGTAATTATTTTGACTTTATTCAATAATGTTAAGGTTATAAAGTTAAAATACAATTTTTTTATCCCAATTTCTCAATTGATATAATACCTATTATTCATTTATAGGTGTTATATACATATATACCTTATTACGTATTTGTCACATAGTGAATGTTATATTATTTATATCACTTGCGATAAAATATAAATCTAAACTAGAAAATCTATAAGATATTGAAGGTTTAAAATTAGTAAAGATTAAAAAAATTATAAATATAGAGGACGTTCAAAATAATATGTTAGATTATAAATATCTTTTATATTAAATAAAAAAAGGGTTAGGATTCTTAAAAACTCTCTTGATGATGTTATAATTCATTTTAATTAGAATTCAAAATTTTATATCCAAATTTTGTACTCATAATCTTCTTTGTATTATCTAGAGATCTTTTAAGTTAAATTCATTGCATTAAAATCTCCTAGCTTTTAATGGTGTTTTAAATAGAGACTTGTTTATTTTTTGTAGGCACATGGACTCAATGGTCTCAACCACTAAAAATATTAGTCAATTACTTCAACCACTAAAACTATCTCAAAATAGAGCATTTTATTTTTGTAGTTGTTAACATATTTATATTAGTCTTTTTCAAATACTAAAGTCAAATTTGAAGGTAAGCCAAAAATAAAACATTTCAATTTTGGTATGCATTTCAACATTATATTAATGATAATTAATGTTATGTCGCACTTTTTTTATAATACTATTAATTTTATGAATATAATTGGTTAGAAAACCTCTGTAGGTCATAGATTTACAGAATGTTTGGTGTCACTCGTTTTCACTTGACTTTAAAAATAGAGTTTGAAAAAATATTTGATAATATTAACTTCACGTTTCACGTTAAATTCACTCACTTTTTATTAATATTTAACGTTTAAATTTTTTATTTTACAAAAATTATAATTTTAAAATCACGGTATTTTAAATCTTAAATACACCCTTATTAATAATGTCTTCTAATTTAAGATAAGTATTTTTATAATAAACTGTTTTGTGTATTTTTAATTTGTGGTATAAGTATTAATCACTCCTTAGTTGGAGTGATTGTTATCCTTACTCTCTAAATATAAGGTAAAGGTTCAATTCCTCCTAAATGTAAGTAGACGGCATTTTTTTCTCAAAAATTAATGAAGACAGATTTCGCCTAAATTGAGTACAAATTTTTTAATGGTGTCGATTAAATCCAATCAAGACTTCAAATTTATGATAAATTTTTAATATAATATTGATAAATTCGTGTATAATATTTAAAAAAAAAGGTTTGTGGCCTAATTAGGGATTATTCGATTGATATTGGTTCCTAATCTTGAGAATGACTCCTTATTTTGAGAAAAGAAGAGTTATCTCAAACCCACCTTTTAGACAAACTTTTTTATTTGGGTTTTAATCTTTTGGGTTTCTTTTGGGCCTTGCCTAATATTTCTCAAATAATAAAAAAAAACTATATTTACTATATAGCACAACACTTATTTTATTAATTGTCTATAAATTTCAGCATGTGCCCTTCTATTAATACAAAGTTCAAACAAATTATATGTATAACTATTCAATTTAATCATATTATGTGTATAAAAATATGCAGTTCTCAGGATTCTACATATATATACCTAGTTTTGAAATAATTTTTCTCCAAGGAGGAACTTAGTTTCAAAGTTTTCTTGTATAAAAACAATTTCTTGTATAAAATTCTCATATTTACAAATTGCTAAGTTTGTTTTTTATGTTAAAAACAATTAAATAAAATTGTCAAATTCTTTATAATATTTTTAAGTCTCATAAAAATTAAAATTATATATAATAAAATAATGTGTGGATAACTTTATTATTGTAGTTAATCCCATATTTTTTATTACACAATTTCAAGTTTAAGAGTACTAAAAGTTGTCAATTATCTTTTAGTAAGAGTGGTTGCTCGGGCGAAGCCGAAACTAATTAATTAGGGAGGGTCAAAATTTTTGGGGGATCAAAATAATTAGAAAGTGAAGTTAGTCAAATAATATTATAAAAATAATAAATAAATTAGAGATAAATTGATAATGTTTCAAAATATATAGATTAAAATATATATAAATCTAAGAAATGGGTTTAAATATAAATAAAATAATAAAAAATTAAAAAATTTTGTGAGGTCCGGAGGCGCTCCACCACTAAGTGATTGTACCCTCACTTTTTAAATTGAGGTACATTTTTAGTGTAAAATAGAGATTATTTTCTTTTCAAAAAATGGTAAAAACATATTTCACTTATATTAAATACAAATTTATAGACAGTACCAGACTAAATTTAATCAAAACTCCTTATTTTCAATAATGAAGATAAATTTTATTCAATAATTTCAATCAAAAATTTTAATTTTTAATAAATTTTTAATATAATATTGATAGATTGTATATCTAATTTGTAATATTAAAAAAAATAAAATATCAAAATTTTAATTTATTTGATATTGAGATCTCCAAGTTCATCTTTTTTTTTTGAATTTTTTTGTTTGTTTGTTGTATTTATGTTTCTTTTACTTTTATTTATAAATTAAAAAAAAATAAGGAGCCAATTATAACTTAAAAATTCTTGCATTAGTTTTAAATTTTCTGTTATTTTTTGGGTTGTATGGATTACTTGTCTCTCACGAAAAAAAATCTTATAATAGAAAGAAAACAAATTTTTTTATAAAAAAATAAAGATATTTATTCAATCTACACTTCAAAAGATACATTATACACATAATCCTCGTGATTATCAAAAGTAATTAAAACTATGTTATCTTAATCCATGTAAATTAATTAGGTGAAGGTGGGTACGATGGCCGGTGGAGGTCACATCCACATGTATCACAATGTTTAGAATTTGGCCAAAACTTAAAGAAAAATAAATAATAATAATAATAATAATAACAATAATAATAATAATAATAATTTGTATTTTTCAAAGTTTAATTACTCTTAATTAATTTGTGGTTTGCAATTAAATTCTTTTCCACACATAATCAAAATTGTATTATTGATCACATGCATAAAGCATTTTGATTTTGATTAATTAATTAACTCTAGCCTATTACTTTAAACAAGTGTTTTTCCTTTTATTAATTATTATTCTCATGAATAAAAAATTATTGGAAACACTAACATTTTTGTATACAAAAGAGAAAACTAATAGAGTACATCAAACATCATGAAAAGAAGAATTAGAGAAAGCTATGATAAATATTTATTATTTATAATCATATAATTTTGTTTTCATCAAATAATATAATGTATATTTAAATATTGATTAGATTTAGTTTCTAAAAAATTGTATTTTGTTCTAACAATTAAAATATTTGATAAATAAGATAAACGAAATTTTTTATTTGATAATAGATATTTATTCTCTAATTTATATATTTGTATTTGATGTTAAATTTTATTTTACGACAATCGAATTTTAAAATTATATATCACCAAAATTTTGGTCGGGTAATATAGAAACACACTCAAGTGTCTTCGAGTCTAACTTAAGATAATACTTCTCTATTTTAACATGAAATTTCTTTATAGATAGATATAATCCAAATTCTCACTAACTAATGATTGTAAATTATAATATTAAATCAAATTTTTATATAGTATTAATTTAAATTATTTTACTTTTACATTATGCTTTAAATCATATTCAAAGTTGAAACTCTCTACGTTAAAATATGATGAAAAGACCTTGAAACAGACAATTGAGCCCGGTCCCGATAATTGTAGAAAAAAGAAGCATATGTTAAAGAAGTAATAATTAAAAATAAAATAATTAAATGACAAAATTCAAATATATATATATATATATATATATATATATATATATATATTCCTTTCATATCTGTAAGTATTTCAAAGAAAGTGATAAAAAATAGGTGAGAAAAAGAGATCCTCATGAGGTTACTTCTTAGAGTTGTCTTTATTTTAAAATTGATTAGTTATAAATTAATTGTTAATTAAAAGAGTTTAATGTTAATTTGTTGTGAGATTGTATTATTGTCAAATGTGGTTCCCACAAAGCATATCTTGTTTAAGTATAAAATTTCATAATTACTTCTTCAAATTGACAATCCATAGAATAATAATTTTTCTATGGCTAGATGAGAAAATAATCATACAATCATACTTAGATTTTTCAATAATCCAATTTAATATTTAAAAAATTGAATTAAAAAAAAGATTTACTAGACAGTGAGTCATTATTTTTTCTTTAACTTTTCTTGGGTTATAGTAAAATATTGCTATGATAACATCATCAAGATATCATTTACTTACCTATCATATCGTATTTTTAATATAATAATATCGTATGTATTTGACATTAATTGTTAATGTTATTTAAATAAGCGAATATTTGCACTTAAAAATATATACAGAAATTAAAATTTTTGATTATGTATATAATTTATTATACAAACTATTTTATATAAATTTATATAACAGTGTTGTATCTTTCTCACGACATTTTTTATAAAAGTAGAAGATTTTTAAGAAATTAAAAAAACATCATATGGTAATAAAATAATATTATTACATCAATATGTATAAATAAAATTTATTAGGTAATAAAATCAATAAAAGTATAATTAAGGAAAAAATTTGAATCAACCCACCAAAAGATAATAAATTTACAATTTACTTATTTTTAATGACTTTATTATTATAATATATATATATATAACGGACCAATAATCATTTAATTTTACACAATTTCTTATACTATTTATAAACTTATTAGATCTAAATACTTCTAACAATTTAAGATTAAATTTAATATATAATTATTCATGTTAAATTTATATACACATATATAATATAATATAATATAAAATGTAAAATTAAAGTTTAAATATTTTTTTATATTATTTATATATCGTTAGATTTATACACTTTAAAGTTAATATTAAGTCTAATATATGTAACAATATTTAAATATGACCGTTATAAATAATATAAAAAATTATATAAAGTTAACAGTGAATTCATCTTTCTCGTGTGTGTGTGTGTATATATATATTCTTATAAGTTTACATATATTTTTATACTATTTGTAGACTATTGGATATATATATATATATATTTTAAGTTAAAATTAAAAATAACAAATAAAATTAATGCATATATTATATTTAATCTCTATTATGAGTAGATTTAATCGTCCATATATATATGTGTGTGTGTGTGTGTATTTATAAATTACTTTGAAATTAACCACTTGGACTATATCCGAAAAGCCATAAGGCCTTGCCTCCTTACCGAGGAGGTAGGCCTTCGATTGCTTTTTGTTATAACGAAAGCAAGAAAGATAATTAAGAACGTAAATAAAGAACACAGAGATTTAACGTGGTTCACTAACGATGTGTTAGCTACGTCCACAGGCAGAGAAGAGAAAAGTTTTATTGATCTTGAAGAGTAAAGATTACAGATTGCGGCTAGGTTATGACCTAGAGAGTTTATATAGTACTCCCTAGACAGATGCGGAAAAGCCCAGAAAAAATAGGCCCAAACAGATAACCCTAGCCCAGAATCCCGTCTGAACAGGGACTAACTAATTCAAGGCATATTCTAACAAATCTCCGCCTTGACTTGAATCATCTCACAAATAACAGATGTACCAAATGCACCATACACAATGCCAAATGTACCCAAAAGAAAAAAATCTCCTCTACCTCAGATTTTGCCCTCTAAAGGGCAATCAACAACTCCTAACATTTAGCAAGTCCAAACAATGTTGGAACTTGCTATGCGGAATTGGCTTGGTGAACATATCAGCTGGGTTATCAGCAGTACCCACTTTGTTCACCTTAATTCTCTTCTCACTTCTTAGAAAATGATACCTTACATCAATATGCTTAGTCCTCTCATGATGAACTTGGTCCTTAGCTAAACAAATTGCACTGAGACTGTCACAATACACTATAGCTTGATCATGATGTAAACCCAAATCACTGACCAATCCTTTCAACCAGATTCCCTCTTTGGCTGCTTCTGTCAATGCCATGTACTCTGCTTCTGTAGTAGACAAAGTCACTGTAGGCTGCAAAGTAGCTTTCTAATTGACAACTGAACTACCAAGAGTGAAAACATAACCAGTCATAGATCTTCTACTGTCAACATCTCCAGCATAATCAGAGTCTGAAAACCCTGTCACCAAACACTGTGTATCACCTCTATAAATGAGACCAACATCAAATGTACCTTTGAGATACCGAAAAATCCTCTTCACAGCTTGCCAATGTTCCTTACCAGGTTTACCCATAAACCTACTAACAACACTAACAGACTGTGCAAGATCAGGTCTGGTGCAGACCATCGCATACATCAAGCTTCCTACTGCACTAGCATAGGGAACTCGAGACATGTACTCATTCTCCTCAACAGATTTAGGTGCAAAAGCAACGGACAAATGTGCATTTGCAGCACTAGGAGTATCTATGGGCTTTGCGGTAGACATGCCAAATCTTGACAAAATCTTCTGAATATATCCCTTCTGTGACAAGAAGAGCTTTTTTTTTGCTTATATCCCTATAAATCTCCATTCCCAGAATTTTTCGAGCTGCACCCAAATCTTTCATCTCAAACTCAACACTAAGAAGATCCTTCAACTTCTGAACATCAGACTTGTTCTCTGCAGCTATCAACATATCATCTACATACAGGACCAGATAAATCAAAGAACCATTTGTTGCCTTGCTGTAATAAACACAACAATCATACGGACTCCTGGTGTAGCCAATCTCTATCATATAGCTGTCGAATCTCTTATACCACTGTCTCGGAGACTGCTTTAGTCCATACAAGGACTTCTTCAACTTGCAAACATAGTCTTCCTTACCAGGAACCTGAAATCATCTGGCTGAGTCATGTATATCTCCTCTTCCAACTCTCTATGTAGAAAAGCTGTCTTCACATCTAGTTGTTCAAGCTCCAAATCCTGATGTGCAACTATTGCTAGTAACACCCTGATGGAAGTGTGTCTGACCACTGGCGAAAAAATCTCATTGTAGTCTACTCCCTCTCTCTGAGTGAATCCTCTAGCTACTACTCGAGCTTTATACTTGATACCCTCAACAGATGTTTCTCCTTCCTTCTTTTTATAAACCCATTTACACGTGACAATCTTTCTGTCTCGAGGTCGCTTAGTTAATTCCCAAGTTTGATTCTTATGAAGTGACTCCATCTCATCTCCCATTGCAGCAAGTCATTGGGTAGACTCAGTACATGTAACCGCTTCTTTATAGGTGGATGGCTCATTAGAGTTAGTATCTACTTCTTCAGCAACATGTAGTGCATAGGCCACCATATCTTCAAAACCGTATCTCTTGGGAGGTATCCCATAGTTAGCTCTCTTTGATCGATTAAGAGCTAAACTGTGCTGACTTGCTACTGGTAATGAAGAACCTGATGGTTCTGATTCTGACTGTGGGTGTTGATCTTTATGTTGTGGTTCACTCTCATCTAGAGTGACTTGCTGCTCCACTTGTTTCTCAACACTACCATTTTCTAACACAACAATAGACTTCACAGTAGGGTTAAACATAGAATTTTCATCAAAAACTACATTTCTACTAAGTATAACCCTCTTTTCAGACGGGGACCAGATTCTATACCCTTTAACCACATCCCCATAACCTACAAATACTCCCTTTTTAGCTCGTGGCTCTAATTTACCCTCATTTACATGATAATAAACAGTACAACCAAAAGCTCTTAAATTAGAGTAATCAGCAGGCTTACCAGACCACACCTTAAAAGGAGTTTTGAGATTTATACCTGTGTGAGGTCCACGATTTATCAGATAACACGCTGTACTAACCGCTTCTACCCAGAACCTTCTAGTTAGTTCAGCATTAGAAAGCATGCACCTAGCTCTCTCCAGAAGTGTCTGATTCATACGTTCTGCTACACCATTCTGCTGTGGTGTATCCCTGACTGTATGATGCCTAGCAATCCCTTCATTCTTACAGAACTCATCAAACTCAGACCAGCAAAATTCCAAACCATTATCAGTTCGCAGCCTTTTGATCTTCTTCCCTGTTTGATTCTCCACTAATGCCTTCCACTGCTTGAAGTTCTTAAAGGCTTCACTTTTATGCTTCATAATGAACACCCAAGTCATCCTTGATAAATCGTCAATCATTGACACAAAATATCTGTGACCCCCTAAAGACTCCACCCGAGAAGGACCCCAACAATCAGAATGGATGTAATCAAGTGTGCCTTTTGTTCTATGTATTGCTTTAGGAAACTTGTTGCGATGTAACTTCCCGAAAATACAATGTTCACAGAATTCAAGATCCTTGACCTTGTGGCCACAAAGAAGATCCCATTTCGACAGAATTTGCATCCCTCTTGCACTCATGTGACCAAGCCTCATATGCCATAACTTGGTCATGTTGTCCTTATCAATCTCCGAGGATGCAACAGCAACAGAACTTGACAGCATAGAACCTTGAAGAAAATATAAGGTATCACGCTTTACACCTTTCAGAACCACATTTGAACCCTTGCAGACATGTAAAACTCCACCTTCACCTTGAAAACTGAAACCCTTGTTGTCTAACATACTCAAAGATATCAGATTCTTTGTCATAAGTGGAACATGCCTAACATCATTCAATATGCAAAATTTACCATCATGTGTTCGTATTTTAATCGAGCCTATTCCAACCGCCTTACAAACAGAACTGTTAGCCATAGAAATATTGCCTCCATCTACCTGCTCATAGGTTGTAAACCACTCCCTACGCGGACATATATGGTAAGACGCTCCAGAATCCAGAATCCACACATCATTGTGATCTGTGTGCTCATCAGCAACTAGAGCAATATCTTCTTCAGAATTGATATCTGCTACAGCAGCAGTACCTGTCGGTTTATCCTGCTGCCTCTTCTTCTTGGGACAATCGGATTTCCAATGTCCCTTCTCTTTACAGTAGTTACAGACATCATTGGGTTTTGGACCCTTAGAAACTGGCTTCTTGAATTTCTTCTTCCCCGAATTTCCATGTCCATAACTCCCACTGGCTACTAACCCAGCAGCCTGATTATCTGCACCTGTACCAGTCGCCTTGTGGCGCAGCTCTCTAGTATGGAGGGACGATCTAACCTCCTCCAGAGACACAGTATCTTTCCCAACAATAAACGATTGCACAAAATTCTCATACGACAATGGTAAAAATACTAACAGAATTAAAGCAGCATCCTCATCTTCAACTTTAACATCAATATTACGCAATTCTAATAAAATTGTGTTTAACTGATCTAAGTGATCTCGAAGAGGCATACCTTCCTGCATTCACAGACTAAACAGACGTTGCTTTAGAAGCAACTTATTGGTTAAGGACTTTGTCATATAGAGACCCTCGAGCTTAACCCACAGACCTTGCGCGGTTCCTCCTCCGCGACCTCGGTAATGATATCGTCTGCAAGACACAGCATAATCGTCGAGTGTGCCTTCTCCTCCAGAACGGCCATCTCAGCGGTGATTGGATCCGTCGTCTTCCTCGCAAGCGGCGCCCACAGCCCTTATTGTTTCAACAAGGCTCACATCTTGATCTGCCATAAACTGAAACTATTCCTCCCCGTGAATTTGTCGATCTTCACGTTCATACCAAATATCTTTCTCACCGAATTTCAAACCCTAGACAAACCTGGCTCTGATACCAGTTTGTTATAACGAAAGCAAGAAAGATAATTAAGAACGTAAATAAAGAACACAGAGATTTAACGTGGTTCACTAACGATGTGTTAGCTACGTCCACAGGCAGAGGAGAGAAAAGTTTTATTGATCTTGAGGAGTAAAGATTACAGATTGCGGCTAGGTTATGACCTAGAGAGTTTATATAGTACTCCCTAGACAGATGCGGAAAAGTCCAGAAAAAATAGGCCCAAACAGATAACTCTAGCCCAGAATCTCGTCTGAACAGGGACTAACTAATTCAAGGCATATTCTAACACTTTTTTCATCACTTATGGGCAGTTCTCTCTCTCCTCCTGTAAGGCAAAATATCACCTACTATAAGTGCAGACATTCGGATAACATTAGATTAGGATTCTATTAATACTTTTGATAGATATATAATAAAATATTAATAGTAGGAATGATTTCTCATCATTTGTGAGTAGTTTTCCCTCTTCTCCTCTAAGGCCAGATATCATCTACTATAGGTGCAGATATCTGAAAAACACTAAATTAAAACTCTAAAATTATAGGTACAGACATTCAAACACGTTAAATTAGGGTTCTATGGAAACTTTCAATAAATATCTAGTAAAATACTAGTCAATGTATTAGTAAAATTAAAAAAAAATTACTTTGAAATTTAAAACTTTTTTGTTTTATATGTTGTTGGTAAGTTGGTTGAGTGAAGAAACATGCATGAAAAGGGTTTGAGAGGTGAGGGTATGGGATTGAGTGGTCAATTTATGGGCCAATAGAGTGGTGGAATTATGAGGAATGACAAAATATTTTTACTTTTAACATTTTATTTATTTTATAGACTTTTGATTTCATCAGCTTGACTGACTTAGTCAAGAAAACACACTTCATTTTTCTAACTTTATGAACCCTTTCTTTTTCAATCTCCTTCCTACATCTTTCACTATTTTTAATTTTTCCAGAACATACACTTTAATTGAATTTGCAATAATGAAAATCAATGCAAATTCTAAGAAGTCAATACCCCCAATAAATATAAAGTCTATATCACAACTCAAGTTTATTTTTTCTTTTAACTCATCATTTATAAATTGAAGACTTATTGAGAATTTATACGACTATTATAATAAAATTCTTCGTAATTATATAAATCTAAATAAAAAAATTCACTTACGACTTATTTCTACTCTTGATTAATATAAAGATAAATTCATTCACAAATATCATAATAGAATTACTCGAACATTTACATTTAAATCAATAATTTCTACTATTTAATAAAGAAAAATTACTATAAAATAAGTATACGTTTAAATTGAGTGATTTCTATATTATATTTAGAAATTTAAAAATAAATTAATAATAAAAGAATCAAAACTATACAATGTATACAATTGACTTTAGTGCACTATAATCCATTTTAATATACACAATTACACATAAAAGGAAGTATGGAAAACAACAAGAAGCAAATAAATAATAGTGAGTGACTTCTAGGAAGGCACCAAAAAACCAAACATTATTAAAAGATATTAATAAATACCTTAAGCATTTCTTAGCATGTCATGTGAGCTTCACTTGAAAAAAGTTGTTCTTTATTTCAAATTTTTTATACTTTGATTCAAAAAACTATAAATTATAATATTAAAAAAGAAAGATAGTATATATTTATAGTAATAAATAAAAGTATGAAAATGAGATGTCTTGTTGATAGTTCCAAAAGGTAATACCAATCCAATACTTTCAAAGGCCATCCATTTCCAATATCACCATTAATGTAACCATTTACAATTATGGGAATGACTACTTGAAGAATTTTTAAAATTAAATTGTATTTATTAATTAATATTAATATTCTTTAATTTAATTTGGTTCCAAAATTGATAGACATTAAATATTAGAACAACCCAAATTTGACCTTTTCCCCCAATATTACTCAATTTTGATCTTTCTTAAAAATGAAGTAATCTTATTTACTTTTCTTGCTATGAAGTATAAGTCATTTATATTTATATATACATTTATATATATATATATATATATAAAATGATTCAAATGTTTTATTTTTTTTTATCATATGAGTTTTCATATCTTAAAAATATAAATTTAATTACTTTTTTTTTGAAAGACAAATATGTATGTACTATATTTGAAAAATAAATTTATATAATCTAACCAAAATTCACTTAAATATTAATTTGAAAAAATTATTTGATATATCATTATATTTATTATTTATTAGAAATATATTTAGTAAATTTAAAATAGAACAATATATCTCATTTTGTTCACATAACTTGATACTCGTAAGCAAATTTAAAATAAAGTCAACAATTACCGACACTTATTTATTGATTTTGTATTCATATAAAATAGAATAAAAATTTTAAAATATGAATTTAATTGTATTATATTAATAGGAAAAAAAATTATGCACCATCTAAAAGCATATTTATTATTTGTTTAATAAGTAAAATTTAATATGTCATTTTAAAAAAAAATTAAAATAAGTGTTATCTTGATGTAAAAATTTTACTTTCAATGAATTATTTATATTATATTTAGTTGACGTGCTATATATTAATATTTATCATGTAAAAACCAATTATTTAATATAAAATTTATATTTAATTGATGTGAAATTATTGTTAAATAATTCATGTCATTTTTTGTATTAAATATAAAATTATTCTTTTATATAAACTCTTATAAACTATAATTTATATATAACTTTTTTAAAAAAAGAAAATCAAAATTAATGCATAAATAACAAATAGAAAAAAGAAAAGAAAAGAAAAAAATAGCGAAACGTTTTTTTGGCGCCCTTATGATAAAAAATCTTGTTGGTTGACTAAACTGACCTTGAAAGTCTGTCTACAAAACAAATTGACTGCTTTGTCTCTCTTTCTCTCTCTAGAAAATCAGAGTCTCCTTCTCCCTCGGAAAACTCCTCCTTTCTCTTCTCATTAAATGCTCATTTCCATTTCAGATACCTTTAATCAATTTAGCTGATTTCACTTTTACTTTAAATCTAATCTTACGTTTGATCAGTTTTTAGAGACTGTAAAATGGATCATGAATCCGGGTTTACCACTCCGGACTCCAGACTGGTAACGTTTGCATTTTGGTTTTGGAGATGATTTACTCGTTGTTAGTTTGTTGTGAATTGAAAGTGATGTGAATGTTTTTGGTTTTCTTGCTCTTGTTTCATCTTTGGCTTATTTTACAGAGTGGGGTTGTGATTTATGTATGTTTTTTTTTTTTGTTCCGGGCTTTGTTGTTTGTTACTGGGATTTGAATTATTGATATTGCTCACTGTAATGTTAGTGGGTAGGGTTAGGTTATTTTAGTTTTCTATTGCTTTCCTGCAGACCAACTTTATAATATTTTTAGCAGCTGCTGCTATGTTATAGTCTAAATGCAGACAAACTTTTTGGTATTTGTTGTATCAATAAGCTTTCCTGCAGGGCAGTTTGTGAAACAAATTTTTGTAATTCACAGAAAAAGGTCTTTTTGTCGAAGTTAAGCAATTATAGGAAGCTTTCTGTTAAATTAAAACCAGGGGCTTAGCTGGTATTTAATCCATACTATTGAGAAGTATTTATTTTATTAATTTATTTATAAATATATAATATGGCTGATTAGGCTTCGTTCTATGAATTTCACTTAGATTTAACATTAAATCCGTTTGTAGACTGTGAACAATATGTAGTTATGAGTAGTATTATTAACCGGTGATTATAATGATTCTAATTTGTTGATGCTTGTCAATTGTTTGTCATGCATGCAGAAATGGTATAAGACAACTCTATGCCTAGCATACCAGAGTTTGGGTGTTGTGTATGGTGACTTGAGCATATCGCCGATCTATGTTTACAAGAGCACATTTTCAGGAAGGTTGAGGTTTCATGAGGAAGATGATGAAATTCTCGGGGTATTTTCTTTGGTTTTCTGGACTTTGACTCTAATCCCACTCTGCAAGTACATTGTATTTGTCTTAGGAGCAGATGATAATGGTGAAGGTGCTCCCAAAAGACCTGCATGTTTATCACCTTATTTATTCAAAGATATATATCTGCACTTTGTTTGGATTCATCAAGGAGCCTCATTCCTGCAGGCGGAACCTTTGCTTTGTATTCATTACTCTGTCGGCGCGCAAAGGTGGGCCTTTTAAGTGCTTCTCATGCACTGGATGATGACATATCTGCTTGCAGTTCTGAACTGACCCTCAAGCAGACAAGAGGTAGTGTGCTGCTAAAGGAGTTTTTTGATAATCATCATAATTCTCGAGTTCTGCTTCTGCTGGTTGTGCTTCTGGGGACCAGCATGGTTATTGGTGATGGCATCCTAACTCCATCAATGTCTGGTATTGTTTCTTTCCTACATTACATGTATTTAGAAGTAAAGATCAGGAAGTCATAGATTGAGAATGGTGAGAATAGGATCATAGTATTTTCCTGCCCACGGATAATCACTTCATTTTTTGGAATGTATTGTGAATATATGCCTTTTTGTTGTCACTGGGGTCCATGGACATTTTTGACAGAGAGAGAGGGAGAGTTTATTGAGTTGCGTCATCTTCCATTATTAATGAATCTATTTCCTGTATGCAGTCCTTTCTGCTGTTAATGGCATAAAAGTAAAGGCGACCGGTCTACATGAGAGTAAGTGAAAGCAGCATTTTGTACCTTCATCTAGAGGGTGTAGATCTTACCATGTAGTCGTTCAGTTTTGTTCTTCCTAGAATTATAAGATTTTTGTTAATATAGTTTCTTTTGTGCAGATTATACTGTTGTGATTGCTTGCATGATACTGATAGGGCTCTTTGCACTTCAACATTTTGGGACACATAGGGTTGGCTTTCTTTTCGCTCCTATCTTGTTAGCTTGGCTTTTGTGCATTAGTATGGTTGGTTTTTACAACACAATACACTGGAACCCAGGTGTTGTAAGAGCTTTTTCACCATACTATGTGTTTATTTTCTTCAAAAAGGCTGGGAAAGATGGATGGAGTTCGCTTGGAGGAATTGTGCTTTGTGTCACAGGTTTGTTCGGTTTCCATCCCAATTACATGTCTTTCTGTTTAACTCTTGTTTTATCAGAGACTGAAAATGAGGTTTCATTGATAAGGTGCGGAAGCCATGTTTGCTGATCTTGGTCATTTTTCTCAGCTTTCTATCAGGGTGAGCTCTTCTTTTTACTTGTCATGGATTCTAATAGTTTGAAGTTGAATAGGAACAAAAAAATGCATTGTATTTTTATTTGGATATTCTCTGCCACTGTAAAAGGCACAATATTCTATGTGAATGTTTTTGAGCTATGTTTTTTTGGTGGTCTAAAAGAACTTTTTTGCTTGTATCTTGTAGAAAAGCTTGTCATTTACTATAATAATTTATTGTAGCAAAATATTTTCTGAGGCATATTGAATTTGCTGTCTTAATCCTTGCTTGATCTGGCTTCTAACAATATGCTTGTACTTGGCAGATTGCATTTACTGTTGTCATTTATCCTTGCTTAATTCTTGCTTATATGGGTGAGGCTGCTTATTACACGAAGCATAAAGAGGACCTTGAGCTAAGCTTTTATAAAGCTATTCCTGGTAAAGTCTTTACCAAGCACAATGGTTTAATTAGATCTCTCTCTCTCTCTCTCTCTGTGTTTAATTTTTTATTTTATTTTTTATTTTGGTGTTGGTATGTCAACTATTAATTCCATATTATAATACAGATTGGAAAGTACCTCATGCCACTTTTTAGAAAGCAAAATCAGTGTTGTGATTATGCTATCTACTCACTGTCTTGTGCTAACTTGTTATTTGTTCACCATATCTAAAATTTTAATCCCTATCATGTTAAGATGGACAAATGGAGGGAAACTTTTAAAGCATGTGCTAAAGTCAACTAGTAGCCTTTAGTGTACTCTTTGATTCCAGTTACATGCTAAAGAGTGATAAAGTTGCGTCATTACATATTTTTCCATGTTTTGGGCGAAGGTAATCATTGCTTCTGTTTAATGTTCATTGGAGACAGTAACATGTTCTTTGTGCATATTGTCATTTTATTTCTTGTTTCCCTTCTTCTCAGAGGTTGTATTTTGGCCTGTTTTTGTAATTGCAACCCTTGCAACAGTGGTGGGAAGTCAGGCGATTATTTCTGCCACTTTCTCAATTATCAGTCAGTGTAGGGCACTGAAGTGCTTCCCTCGAGTCAAAGTAATACACACATCAAGTCAGATACATGGTCAGATCTACATACCAGAGGTGAACTGGATCTTATTGGCTTTATGCCTTGCTGTTGTTGTTGGAGTTAGAGACACAGATATGATCGGCAATGCATATGGTACAGACTTTTAGCTCCCTCTCTCCTCTCTTATATCTCTCTCAATCTCCACCCTCAAGTTAACATTTGGTTGTTTTTCTCTTGTTAGGTCTTGCGGTCATCACTGTGATGTTTGTTACCACGTGTTTGATGTTTCTTATTATTGTCATGGTATGGAAGTGGAAAGTTCTAGTGGCTGTTGCTTTTGTAGTTGTTTTCGGATCTGTGGAATTGATGTATCTATCTCTCTGTTTTGCCAAAGTTCACAAAGGGGGTTGGCTGCCTCTTATTTTCTCACTAATAGTTCTGTCCGTTATGTATATCTGGCACTATGGGACTCACAAGAAACATTCCTATGAGTCATATAACAAGGTATGCTTGGATATGCTTCTGAATCTGGGACCAAATCATGGTATAACTCGTGTTCCCGGCATTTGTCTAATATACTCCAATGTGGTCTCAGGGGTCCCACCAATGTTTGCCCACTTTGTCACCAACTTTCCTGCCTTCCACCAAGTCCTTATATTTGTTACTCTACAGTCTCTCACAGTTCCGTATGTACCTGTCAATCAGCAATTCCTTGTTAGCAGTATTGGCCCATCAGAGTTCCATTTTTTTCAGTGTGTTGTCCGGTATGGTTATAAGGATGCTAGGAAGGACATCCATGCTTTTGAGAGTCATCTGATTGAAACTGTGGCTGAGTATCTGCGCTCTGTTGGTGATGATCGGGGTGCTGGTACCTCTGGAGGAGGAATGATTGTGAATAATCAGCAGTCAAGCCTGGAGGTGGATGCAATTGCTTCGAAACTTGAGAACGGAAATGCTTCTGGTCCCAAGCAAAAGAAGGTAAGATTTCGCGGTGTGGGATGCAACAGGGAATTAGAGGAATTAGAGGTAGCTAGGGAGTCAGGTATGGCATATATGATGGGCAGCACTTGTGTCCTGGCAAGTGAATCATCTTCGTATCTAAAGAAGTTTGTCATTAACATTGTATATGGATTCTTGAGACGGAACAGTCGACGTCCAGCCACTGCTCTTGGGGTGCCACATGCATCTCTTATAGAGGTGGGAATGGTTTATCGTGTGTAACAACATAACTTGATTATATCTGCTGCTGGGAGAGATTAAAGATGAGAGACATGAGGGTTTGTTTACTAATTACAAACAGAATTCAGAGAATGTATAGAATCTCTGACTAAAATTTTTATACTGTTACCGTAGAATGGCTTGTAATTGTAGGATTACGGGGAAGCTATAAAGCTATGAAATCATGTAATTAATTCTCTTTCATTATGCAAGTAAATTCTTTCTTTGTTCTTTTGGTGGTACTTAATGATTCTGTTCTCTCTTGCTAGTATTAGAAAACTCATGAATTTAATTCCAGGTTGTGTAAATTACACGAGCTGCCTGAAATCACAACTTCTCGGAAGCTTTATTGATTCAGAATTACAAACCAATATGCCAAATTGGGCTTTCTATGACATCACCAGATCAACTTCACACAAACATGTCTAAGCAGGGGGAAAAATAAAGAACTCTTCTGAGTAGCACACAACACAAACGGTAGCTTTAAATGAGCTATAAAAATAGTAACTTTCTGCACATTCTGAAAAGAGAACTATAAAAAAATTTCTATGCAGGGTGAAGGAGTTACAGGAAGGAGCTTAGATTAGACCTTGTCTGAATTATCAGGCTTGAAATGGGGAGGAGGTGGCGACGGGTAAGACGCAGTAGCTTCACTCCCGGGTGGAGGTGTCGGAACTCCAAACACTTGGGCGTTTGTTCGAACGTCTTGTCTGCCTTTAGCCCTTCCCAAGAAGTAGCACCCAAAACCAAGAATTATGCAGAAGAAAATCAACGGCAGGGAGATCACTACCACCATACCCATCTTGATCCGATTTTGATGTTCAGAAATCACCAGAAAAGAAGAGAGATAGAGAGAAATCACTGTATCCGTATGAACCAAGAGCGAAAACAGCGTGTGTTTAATCAGTGAACAATGATCTAGAGGTTCCGGATACTCTCCTCCATTACAGATAGTTCGGTTCTTAAAAAGCCCAATTATTTTCCAACCGTTGGCTTAACGTTCAAGCTCTAACGGTTACTTTTGTTGGGTAAACCAGCTTGTGACACGTGGTGTTCCATTCATAAAGTACATAAATAAGACGAATGATGAGCTGGCTTGTAAATGAGCTTAGAGTCCAAAAGCAATTCTCGCGCTCACTCTCTCAAAAGAAAAAAAAAAATATATATATATATATATATATATATAAAAGGACAGCATAACCGATTTATTTTATGCAAAATTTTATATTAATTATTAATTTTCAGATTAAAAATCTATCAAGAATCAAAGTTATATTAATAAATATTAAAATATTTTTACAAATTTATTTAATAAGATTTTTTATGTCTTTTTAATTTCTCTTTTTTATCTCTTATTTATTAATTTTTTTTTATTTTTCTATTATAATTTGACCCTAAATTTCCGACTTGTTTTAAAACAGATCGAATTCAGACTCAAATTTTTTGCTCGCCCTAATTTTGATCCCTATGTTAATTATTATTATTAAATTTAACGGTTTTATTTATCCTACTTATTAAAATAACAACCAAATATTATGACAACATTATCCTCATAAATTTGAAAAACCATTTGTAAATAATTAAAAAAACTAATGTATGTTTGCATATAGTGTCATGGAGCAAACATGCATTGTGGATCAAATGTATTAATTAAGTATTTGAAGAAATAACAATTTGTATTAAAAAATATCGTTATATGATTGATCTTGCTCTTATATATATATGCATCCAATTCTTACTACACTCTGAACACAAATACAAATTAAAAAAAATTCTTCTAAAATTGATAGGAGGGTAAAATCAATTCTTTAATCTTTCACTTTTACCATCTATCAAAAATAAATAAAAATTTTCTACAATCCTTACAACTCATTTAAAATTTTATTGGTAAGAGATAAAAATATTTTTGAATAGTTGAAAGTCATTTGAAGCGTTTGATAAAATTTTTTTAAAATCACTTTCGGTTTTAAGAAGTATGAAAAAAATTGGTTTTTAAATCTTCTTTTAAAAGCAATTTTATTTGTAAATATAATATCATATATATTTATGTGAAATTACAAAAATCTCAAATTAACCTTACGAATAATTTTTAAATTTCAACTTTAATTGAGAACTAAAATTATTAAAAATAATTTTTTTCTTTCATTATATTTTACTTTTAATTTATACATTTTTAAAATTATTTTAAGCATATATTGTATTATTTTACATTATACATGTTCACCTATCATTATAGTGATATCATAGTGTACTTGAAGAATGATACTTAAATATATATTAAATATTTAAAGTAATTATTATTCATTACTATTTATTATGTATATTTTAGTTATTTGCATTATTACAATATTTTTAATAATAATTTACCAAACGCACAAAATTATTTTTGAAATTCATAATATTTTAATAAATAAAATTTACTAAATACTAAACTAATTCTCTTTAAAACTAATATTTTCACGTTACAACAAAAGCATATTATTTTAAAATTTACAACAATCCCAAACTGTCCTTTAGAATACCTATTTATAGGCATATTATAAGGATCTAACATACTTAAAAAAAAGATTGAGAGAAAAAATAAGTTTAAATTTGATAAATCTTTTCTAATCTCCAAAGGTTCACATTAGTGATTGCTTAAAAAAATTCGAATGACCTTAAATCTTGAGTCCAATTAATCTTAGATCTTTAACTTGCTTAATTAGTTGATTGCTTATGGATTCATTAACAAGGAAGGGATCGATACTTTAAATAAGTTATAAAGGAAAGGATTACTTTAAAACTAATAAAGTGAAAACTTAACAATATAAATTGCATGTGAGTCTTAATATGCTCATGCAAAATTGTTTATTATTGAATTTATGTACCACCTTATTTATTAATTAATAATCAGTAAAATGTCTGATGGACGATAGTTTAGGTGGTCTGGAGTATGCTTCACGCTCTCAGGCCATCTTGAATTTGAGTAACAATAAGAAATAAAGTTTTGATATTTTTGGGTACGGTTTCTCACTCCCTTCCAAAACGCTTTAAAGAAAAAAAAATCAAATCTTTAATTAATATAATATTTTTAATAACTATGACTCACCTCTATCGTCTTGTATTTTTTTGCATTGTTATAAGACCTATCTTGCTACCAAACATATTGTAAACTTATAATTTGAATCTAGTGTCATACCAAATTGTACAACAACATCAACAATAATATTAAGATCAATATTTTTGGTTTGTCACTTGCCATTTCTTAAAATATATTATAACTTTCAAACCATCAAGTGAGATTCAAGAGACATCAAGAACCTAATTTTCTCGTAATTTAGATTAAAGATTCGAAAAGCTCTACTTAGATTTAAAGGCCCAATCGAATCAAGTCAAAAAGGCATACCTCAAGACTAATTCATTCAAATATGACACCAATTATTTAGATTCTTACAATAAGGAATTTAATTGTATAATAAATTAAAATAATTTTTGTCAAAGTAAATTATGATCTTATCCATCATTTAAAGAATTTTATGTATATTTTTATTAAAATAAATTATTATTTTTTGATAGTTAGAATATTAATTAAAGATATTTTCAACTCAAAAGATCAAATAACTAAACATATAAAATTTGAATAAAATCAATTTGGGTTTACGTTATTGACACTAAATCAAATCTTCAAAGTTAAAAGAAACAATATCTTCAACGTTAAATCTTGATGTTTCACGTGTATCTTAGATAAACAATAAAATAAAATAATTATAATTTCTTCCTAAACTTTTTGGTGAAATTACAAATTTTGTTGAAATGAATCAATTTTCATTAATGTTAATTAGTTCAATAAATCAAATAATAATGATAATAAATTTATTTAATCTACTTTATCTGTTAAAAAATGAACATTTTGTCAAAAATTTTAAATTATTAAGGATTATTAGAGGATAAAATTTATAGTTAAAAGGGTAAAATAGACTTTTCAACACCATAAAGTGGTCACCCGTGATAGTTTTTCTTAGAATTAAAATATTATTCGGTATAGTTTAGGTCAACAAATGAAATCAGAAATAATTCCAAATCTCAAATTTGATTAGATTTGATTAGATTAGGTTAGGATAACAAATCAAATAAATAATATTTTATTTTATTGGCCCGCCCTTTCCGTTACCGCATGTAAATGTTAGGTACGCTTAGGTTACGGATCAGATGAGATCAGTGATGCAAGTGGGTTAAGTTATCTTCATTTGGCACAGAAATCAACGGCTCACATTTACTTATGGGAGGGGACCACACATTACCCTTGTCAGTGGCGGGATTTAAATAAGTAGACCCCACCAAAAATGAATAAATAAATTGATAAATAAAGTTATATATTATTTAATTAATAAATATCACCTTATCTTATATAATATAATTTAAAATAATTATTGGGATAACAAGCTATAGGTTACCCTAAATTTTGACAAAAAAGAAAATAAGAAAGACAAAATTTTAATAGTTCTAAGTTTTAACAAATAGATCTCTAATATTAATGGTTATTGATTATTATGTATTATTAAAGTTTTAGTATAAGATTAAATATAAATATATTTTTAAGAATCGAATCAAATCAAATTTGTTCGATTTTGTCTTTACAATTTAATTTGGAGTTGATTTTTTTTGTACAATTCCAAAAATAAACGGAAAATTTCAATTTTTATATTTGAGAATTAATTAATATTTTTAAATTTGAAACCGACACCGGTTTTGACGTTTATGGGTTTTTTGTGGGGACCTCTCTGTTATAAAGGACTAGAATTTATTTATTTTGATTAGTTTACTAAAATAAGGGATTTATATGTTAATATCCCAATAATTATTTGACATGTCACATGTGTGATATAATTTCAGTTTTTTTTTTTAAAATTTTCTGAATGAAATTATTTAACCGTTATGATATGAAGTAATGCTGGCGGTCCAAACATTCAAGAGAATATATTATTTAGTAGTTAATTATTTTAAGACAGAAATGGTAAGAGAATCTAAAAACAACTCACGACACTCTGTCTCTGCTGAGAATCAAACACATGTTTGTTACTGTATATTGTAATAAATGACATTATTAAAAGAAAACATGCTGGTCCTCCATGTCTATACTCCCTAAATTCGGCATCCCTATTCTCTCGGCTCATTCTCCATACTTGAAGATTCTTTTTATTCTTAATACTATTTTTCACTCTTTCTATACATATATATATATATATGTATATATGTATATATATGTATATATATGTATATATGTATGTATGTATATATATCCAAATTATGTCTGCAACTGCTCCAAATTAAATTAGAACTGAGATTGAGAATATCTGGGGAAAAGAGAAATGGGAGCTTTCTGGGTTTTGAGTTTGGCAACAATGTTGTTTGTTGTTCATGATAAGGTGGTACTAGCAACGGAAGTTAATGTGGATGTTAACCAGGGGTTGAACATATGGCCATTGCCAGATTCTGTTAGTCACGGACACAAGGGTATTCACATGAGCAAAGATTTTCATTTTGAATTAGAGAGTAAGGGTAACAAGTACAATGATGGTTCTGGGATATTCAAAGATGCATTCTCCAGGTTTCTTGATGTTATAAGGGTGCCTCATGTTGTTGATGGTAATCTCTCTAAGTTTGATCACAGCAGAATTCTTCAGGGATTGAATGTTGTCATTTCCTCTTCCAACGATGAGGTATGTATCTTTCTATTCTTTATTTAGTACAACAACTCAATATTCTATCTTTGTTATTGTCTTTAATTACCAATTTGTTTGCAAATGTGAACGTGGGTATATTTAGTATTACTGTAGAAGATGATTTGTTCTTTTTCTGTTTAATTGAATCAACAATTGCTCTATAATTTCGGAGATAGCTTTTCTTGAAAAAGGAGTAAATCATGATTGTATGAAACCCATAAGCATACATGGTTCATTTCTGCTTTTATTTTGCTTTTAAGTTGATCCTAATAATGCAATTTCTTTCATTTTCAATGATATTGCTTTATAATGCAGACATGAGATTGTTATTTTTATTCAGCACTCAATTACAAATCCATTTTGACCTTTGCTTGTATAATATTTTGTCTTTTCTTGACATCTTTAATTGTTTGTCTCTGTTAGAGAAAATGATCCAAGTTGATTCCAGCTTATATAAGTTTTGTTTATGTGTTATTAAAAGCCAACATCAGTCATTGCTGATAATTCTTTGTATGCTCTGCAGTTACAATACGGTACTGATGAGTCTTATAAGTTATTGGTCCCTTCACCTCAAAACCCAGCTTATGCCCATCTTGAGGTAACCATTACTGATCCTTTTCATACTTATTGTCGTCACTAGAATTAGCTTTAAAAAGAAAAGGAAAAAAGTTGAAATTACCAGAATGTTTGGAAATAATTTTTGGCTGATGCATAGAGACTTGAATTGACCTGTGTAGCAAGACCATTACAACAATTTGCAAATCAATGATCTGAAATTACTGCAATATCCTATTCAAATATCGCTGTTCCATGATGTGCCGAACACTCGTGTGCACTGAAATATAGCAAAATGGTGTTGTGACCAACTTTGTAAATAAATGTAGGCAAATGGTCATGTTCTTTACCCGCTTACTCATGATTTATTGGTTGCGCGCCACATGGATAGTACCATTTTCTTCATGATGCAAAAATACAGCATTTTCCTACAGATATATCGATGCTTTTATGCTATTTTTAGATGGAGAACTGTTGTAGCGGTCAATCTTTACTGTTAATGTATAGGACAACCTATAGGAAAATATTGCTATCAATTGTATGAAAGACATGGATTATGTCTTATAGTGGTTGATATGGTATAAGATGCTGATATGTTTCAGATTAGTCCGGAGATAAGATTTTGCTTTGTTAATATTAATTTATAACTCTCCGATCAACTCAAATTTATTATGATGATGCAGGCACAGACAGTTTATGGGGCTTTACATGGTCTTCAGGTTAGTCGCTTCATTCATGACAATTTCAATGATGCTTTGACATTATAAAAATATTTCATAGTTCTTAAGATATTTTTATTTGCTTAAATTCTGCAGACACTCAGCCAGCTGTGCCAATTTAACTTCAGTTCCAGGGTAATAGAAATTCTGATGACTCCCTGGATCATAACTGACCAACCAAGGTTTTCCTATCGCGGTCTCTTAATTGGTGAGGAGCCTGTATATGCTTACATTAAACCACTTCAAGTCGTCTATTGTAACTGATAAGAGTTTAACACATATATACTTTCAAACGTAGTGGTTTACCTTGACCAGTTATCCTTAAAATCCTAGGTTCTATATTTGGATCCCGGGCTGCAGCCAGCATGATACAACCGTACTATATCATCGAGAATAAGTCATCAATAACCCTGAGAGCATGTGTTGGCAATAAAAACACCTATTCTATGGAATTTAAGTGTCAGGACAAAGATTATGATGGGTTTGCTTGGCCTGCTGAATGGTTCGATCATGTGCACTGGCTTAGGTTTTGGATCATATATTCTACGTGAAGCTGAACATAGCTTCCTTCAAGTAATTAGGATTAGATGTCAGTTGAGTAGCAATTTTTTTATCGAATGGATATTTTTTATCTGATGTTCTATGAAATTTGCTGCAGACACATCTCGACATTACCTACCATTGCCGATAATTAAGAATGTTATTGACTCTATGGCCTATGCAAAGCTGGTACATAATTCAAAGCTGACATATTCTTGTGATTGGTGGAAGCAAGAAATTTACTTGTTTTATCGATAACACATTTGCAAAATGGTCTGCTGACACAATTGTTTCTTGCTTCCTTGCAGAATGTGTTGCACTGGCACATTGTAGATACGCAATCTTTTCCTTTGGAGATACCTTCATATCCAAAACTGTGGGATGGTGCTTATTCAACTTCAGAGAGATATACAGTGGCTGATGCTGCTGAAATTGTGAGGCAAGTGCTCTCTGACTTTGTTGCACCGCTTATTTTCTCCTAGATTCACTATCTCTGACATATCGATCATCAACTTTTGCAGTTATGCTCAGAGACAAGGAGTTAATGTATTGGCTGAATTAGATGTCCCAGGGCATGCTGGCTCTTGGTAAGTAATGAGATTAATTTTTACAACAGTATTTAACTTGTGTCAGATGATATACTTTTTGTTCAAAAGTTAATGTTAAACAAGGCTCATTAACAAAACTAAAGCAAGGAAAAGAATAAGCCTGTAAATTGTTGTTGGAACTATGTTGAATACCTACAATTTCTATTAATTACATCTCATTTTCCATTACACTTACATTAGTTCATCATATTATAGGAAAGAGGAGCTTTACGTTGATATCATATTTAAGTATGTTTTCATGTGTAGGGGAAGTGGCTATCCCTCTCTGTGGCCATCAAAGAACTGTCAGCAGCCGCTTGATATCAGCAACGAATTTACATTTAAGGTGATAGATGGAATACTTTCAGGTAACGTCACCACTTCCTTTTGTCAAGATGGTAGCTTGATGTCATAAATTATTACTGAATAAAAGACCTTGCACTGATTTGTTTTCCCTCTAACTAAATATGCATAACTCAAATGAAAAAGTAACACAGTGGCCTAACATTGTTGAAACTTTTTGTCTCACAGATTTCAGCAAAGTCTTTAAATTTAAATTTGTTCACTTGGGAGGTGATGAAGTTAATACAAGTAAGTTCGATTTTACACTTCAGTCTGGCCGATATTACTATTGTTGTTTGTCTGCGGTACTACTTACAAATGAACAAGAGACACGTCAAACATTATATTTCTTCTTAATCTAATTAATGATCAAAAAGTGCAGAGTAGTCTTTGATCTTAGATGTTGAAATCTATAAGGTAGACATCAATTGCCTGACATCAAACATTATAAAGGTTGCACCTTTCATCCCTTACCAATGCATTATTTCACTAGATCAATTGCCTTCCGGATTTGGAGTCGATAAGATCATCGTACCTTTCCTACTAAATATAGAAGTAAAATTGAGCTATGGCAGCCTGAAAATCATGGCCTATTCGTGCTTTATGCTAGCAACGTGTTGTGCTTGGTCCTTAAGAGTCGATCAAGCTCGCCTCATTAGCCCAATATTATTCATGAAACTCTATGCTAGACAGGGATATCTGTTACTTTGGATATCTGTCTTCTGTTAGGATCCAGATCTAAGGTTGTTTAAATTCGATATTTGTTTTTCACTGTTTTCATTTTCAGAGCTTGATCCAGTTGGCTCAACATACATGATTGCTTAGTTTCTATCTGTAAAGTGTTTTTGCTTGTAGTTTTGCATGATTTTCTTATTTCATCATTGTTTTCAGGTTGCTGGTCAACAACTCCGCATGTAGCAAAATGGTAACAATCTGAAGATCTGGTCCTAATAAATAAAGTGATACACAACAATATCCTTAACTGCATGGAACATATTAACCACCTTGTAACCACCTTGTTTAAGACTTTAAGTTCAAGTTTAGTTCAATATTCATTCTAAAATGTTTGTAAAAGAAGGTGGTATTTATCATGGTTCCCTTAATTTGGGCTTTTATATGGGTGGGGATTTTTCTCTTTAATATTAATTTTTTATTATCATATGTTCTTGACTTCAGGGCTTCTTCATTATGTTTTATATCAAAATAGGGTGGACTTCATTAATTAGTATTTCTCAGTCATAGCTTTACAGACAAAAACAGCCTACTAGATTCTCAACCATTCAAATGTGCAGGTTAAAGCAGCATTCTATGAACGAATCTCAAGCTTACGAGTACTTTGTCTTGCGAGCACAGAAAATTGCTGTTTCCCATGGATATGAACTTGTTAACTGGTATGAATTTTCTATGATTAAGGTTTTATAATCGATCACATAATTTTTATGTATTTCCACTCATGGAAATGAAACATGACAGGGAAGAGACCTTCAACAACTTTGGCAGTAAATTAAACCCGAAAACAGTGGTTCACAACTGGTATGTCCTACTCGTCTTTTATTCAACCTTGACAAAGAATACAAAAATCAAATAAATTCTGCTGTCACCAGTTAACAAAATGTTTACAAAAATGAAAATAAAGGTCCTGGCTAAAACTTTCATTGCTTTTTACTGAGAATTGTAGACAATTCAAGGTGTTTGCATGTTGCTTAGAAGATCTTCCAAACCTTTCTTGGAAGCTAAAGATATAAGCAAATTTAGAGTGCCAGCCACCTATCTGATTAAATATATATCAAACTATTGCAAATTGCACTAGAAGACGTTCAAAAATGAAATCATGAAGTATTGATCCATACGTGATCATTTTCAAAATATAATTGATAACCTCCAATTGCTTTCTTTTCATAGAATTTAATGATGTTGATTGGAATATTCATATTGTGAAATTTAGAACTGTTCTTTCATAAATCATGGAATTATATAAGATCTATGATATAACTTCTTTTATCAGGATTCCAAATAGATTACTTTCTGCTTAAAATTTCTGTAGGCTTGGAGGAGGTGTTGCTAAAAAAGTTGTTGCGGCTGGATTAAGGTGCATTGTAAGCAACCAGGATAAGTGGTATTTGGACCACTTGGATACCTCTTGGGAGGAATTCTATACGAACGAACCCCTCACAAATATCATGAAATCCGAGGAACAGAAATTAGTTCTTGGTGGTGAAGTATGTATGTGGGGCGAAGCTGTTGATGCATCGGATATTCAGCAAACTATATGGCCACGAGCTGCAGCAGCTGCAGGTAACTGTTTATTTTGTCACTACTAAAATCCATTGCCTAATAAGCCCCTCCTTTTTTGGTTTGATTTAATTTTTTATCTTCTACTAACAACTTAATTCTGTCCTCCTGCAGAGCGGTTATGGACACCTTATCGCAAGCTGGCAAAGGAACCAAAGCAAGTTACTGGAAGGCTAGCACACTTCAGGTGTCTGTTGAATCAAAGAGGAATTGCAGCTGCTCCATTAGCAGGACCAGGCCGCACTGCTCCGCTAGAGCCAGGTTCTTGCTATTCGCAATGATAGCTTGCTTCATCTGAATCACATCCCCTAAATTTTATGAACAACTCGTTCAAAATTGCCCCCATTGTTAATGTTCTTCGATTGATGAACCTGCTCAAAAAGCGAAAGAAAAATTGTAATTCTCCATGTCCTGTGGATGTAGCTTCATCAATGAAAAGGCTTTTCAATCATTTCTCCTTATTATTTGACAAGAAATTGCCGTTGAAAAAGATAGTTTACGTGATTGACACTAAATCAAATCTTCAAAGTTAAAAGAAACAATATCTTCAACGCCAAATCTTGATGTTTCACGTGTATCTTAGACAAACAATGAAATAAAATAATTATAATTTCTTCCTAAATTTTTGGTGAAATTACAAATTTTGTTGAAATTAATGATCATTAATGTTGATTAGTTCAATAAATCAAATAATAATGATAATAAATTTATTTAATCTACTTTATCTGTTAAAAAATGAACATTTTGTCAAAAAATTTGAATTATTAAGGATTATTAGAGAATAAAATTTATAGTTAAAAGGGTAAAATAGACTTTTCAACATCATAAAGTGGTCACCCGTGATAGTTTTTCTTAGAATTAGAATATTATTCGGTATAGTTTAGGTCAACAAATGAAATCAGAAATAATTCCAAATCTCAAATTTGATTAAATTAGGTTAGGATAATAAATCAAATAAATAATATTTATTTTATTGGCCCGCCCTTTCCGTTACAGTTCGTAAATGTTAAGTACGCTTAGGTTACGGATCAGATGAGATGAGTGATGCTCAGTGAGTTAAGTTATTTCATTTGGCACAGAAATCAACGGCTCATATTTATTTATGGGAGGGGACCACACATTACCCTTGACAGTGGCGGGATTTAAATAAGTAGACCCTACCTAAAATGAATAAATAAATTGATAAATAAAATTATATACATATATATATTATTTAATTAATAAATATCACCTTATCTTATATAATTTAATTTAAAATAATTATCGGGATAACAAGTTATAGGTACCCTAAATTTTGACCCCAAAAAAAAAAGAAAAAAAAAAGAAAAAATTTTAATAGTTTTAAGTTTTAACAAATAGATCTCTAATATTAAGAGTTATTGATTATTATGTAAATGTTTCTTAATAGAGTTGGATAGGTCCGATTCGATTTGATATTCGTGGAAAAAAATAAATTAAAAAAATTATATTATTAAAGTTTTAGTATAATATTAAATATAAATATAAAATCGAATCAAATCAAATTTATTCGATTTTTTCTTTATAATTTAATTTAGAGTTGATTTTTGTACAATTTAAAAAATAAACGGAAAATTTTAATTTATATTTAAGAATTAATAAATATTTTTAAATTTGGAACCGACACCGGTTTTGACGTTTATGGGTTTTTTCGTGGGGACCTCTCTGTTACAAAGGACTAGAATTTATTTTTTTAATTAGTTTACTAAAAATAAGGGACTTATATGTTAATATCCCAATAATTATTTGACATGTGTGATATCATTTCAGTTTTTTTTTTTAATTTTCTGAATGAAATTATTTAACCGTTATGATATGATGTCTTGCTGGTGGTCCAAACATTCAACAGAATATATTATTTAGTATTTAATTATTTTAAGACAGAAATGGTAAGAGAATCTAAAAACAACTCACGACACTGTCTCTGCTGAGAATCAAACACATGTTTGTTACTGTATATTGTAATAAATGATATTAAAAAACCACATGCTGGTGGTCCTCCATGTCTATACTCCCTAAATTCGACGTCGCTATTCTCTCGGCTCATTCTCCATACTTGAGGATTCTTTTTATTTTTAATACTATTTTCACTCTTTCTATCTATATATGTGTATGTATATATATATATATATATATATATATATATATATATATCCAAATTATGTCTGCAACTGCTCCAAATTAAATTAGAACTGAGATTGAGAATATATGGGGAAGAGAGAAATGGGAGGTTTCTGGGTTTTGAGTTTGGCAACAATGTTGTTTGTTGTTCATGATAAGGTGGTACTAGCAACGGAAGTTAATGTGGATGTTAACCAGGGGTTGAACATATGGCCATTGCCAGATTCTGTTAGTCACGGACACAAGAGTATTTACATGAGCAAAGATTTTCATTTTGAATTAGAGAGTAAGGGTAACAAGTACAATGATGGTTCTGGGATATTCAAAGATGCATTCTCCAGGTTTCTTGATGTTATAAGGGTGCCTCATGTTGTTGATGGTAATCTCTCTAAGTTTGATCACAGCAGAATTCTTCAGGGATTGAATGTTGTCATTTCCTCTTCCAACGATGAGGTATGTATCTTTCTATTCTTTATTTAGTACAACAACTCAATATTCTATCTTTGTTATTGTCTTTAATTACCAATTTGTTTGCAAATGTGAACGTGGGTATATTTAGTATTACTGTAGAAGATGCTTTGTTCTTTTTCTGTTTAATTGAATCAACAATTGCTCTATAATTTCGGAGATAGCTTTTCTTGAAAAAGGAGTAAATCATGATTGTATGAAACCCATAAGCATACATGGTTCATTTCTGCTTTTATTTTGCTTTTAAGTTGATCTCAATAATGCATTTTCTTTCATTTTCAATGATATTGCTTTATAGTGCAGACATGAGATTGTTATTTTTGTTCAGCACTCAATTACAAATCCATTTTGACCTTTGCTTGTATAATATTTTGTCTTTTCTTGACATCTTTAACTGTTTTCTCTGTTAGTGAAAATGATCCAAGTTGATTCCAGCTTATATAAGTTTTGTTTATGTGTTATTAAAAGCCAACATCAGTCATTGCTGATAATTCTTTGTATGCTCTGCAGTTACAGTACGGTACTGATGAGTCTTATAAGTTATTGGTCCCTTCACCTCAAAACCCAGCTTATGCACATCTTGAGGTAACCATTACTGATCCTTTTCATACTTATTGTCGTCACTAGAATTAGCTTTAAAAAGAAAAGGAAAAAAGTTGAAATTACCAGAATGTTTGGAAATAATTTTTGGCTGATGCATAGAGACTTGAATTGACCTGTGTAGCAAGACCATTACAACAATTTGCAAATCAATGATCTGAAATTACTGCAATATCCTATTCAAATATCGCTGTTCCATGATGTGCCGAACACTCGTGTGCACTGAAATATAGCAAAATGGTGTTGTGACCAACTTTGTAAATAAATGTAGGCAAATAGTCATGTTCTTTACCCGCTTGCTCATGATTTATTGGTTGCGCGCCACTTGGATAGTACCATTTTCTTCATGATGCAAGAATACAGCATTTGCCTGCAGAGAAATCCATGCTTTTATGCTATTTTTGGATGGAGAACTGTTGTAGTTGTCAATCTTTACTGTTAATGTATAGGACAACCTATTAGGAAAATATTGGTATCAATTGTATGAAAGACACGGATTATGTCTTATAGTGGTTGATATGGTATAAAATGCCGATATGTTTCAGATTAGTCTGGAGATAGGATTTTGCTTTGTTAATAATAATTTATAGCTCTCCGATCAACTCAAATTTATTATGATGATGCAGGCACAGACAGTTTATGGGGCTTTACATGGTCTTCAGGTTAGTCGCTTCATTCATGACAATTTCAATGATGCTTTGACATTATAAAAATATTTCATACTTCTTAAGATATTTTTATTTGCTTAAATTCTGCAGACACTCGGCCAGCTGTGCCAATTTAACTTCAGTTCCAGGGTAATAGAAATTCTGATGACTCCCTGGATCATAACTGACCAACCAAGATTTTCTTATCGCGGTCTCTTAATTGGTGAGGAGCTTTTTATACTTACATTAAACCACTTCAAGTCGTCTATTGTAACAGATAAGAATTTAACACATATATACTTTCAAACCTAGTGGTTTACCTTGACCAGTTATCCTTAAGATCCTGGGTTCTATATTTGGATCCCGGGCTGCAGCCAGCATGATACAACCTTACTATGTCATCAATAATAAGTCATCAATAATCCTGAGAGCATGTGTTGGCAATAAAAACACCTATTCTATGGAATTTGAGTGTCAGGACAAAGATTATGATGGGTTTGCTTGGCCTGCTGAATGGTTCGATCATGTGCACTGGCTTAGGTTTTGGATCATATATTCTACATGAAGCTGAACATAGCTTCCTTCAAGTAATTAGGATTAGATGTCAGTTGAGTAGCAATTTTTTTATCGAATGGATATTTTTTATCTGATGTTCTATGAAATTTGCTGCAGACACATCTCGACATTACCTACCATTGCCGATAATTAAGAATGTTATTGACTCTATGGCCTATGCGAAGCTGGTACGTAATTCAAAGCTGACATATTCTTGTGATTGGTGGAAGCAAGAAATTTACTTGTTTTATAGATAACACATTTGCAAAATGGTCTGCTCTGCTGACACTATTGTTTCTTGCTTCCTTGCAGAATGTGTTGCACTGGCACATTGTAGACACACAATCTTTTCCTTTGGAGATACCTTCATATCCAAAACTGTGGGATGGTGCTTATTCAACTTCAGAGAGATATACAGTGGCTGATGCTGCGGAAATTGTGAGGCACGTGCTTGCTGACTTTGTTGCACCACTTATTTTCTCCTAGATTCACTATCTCTGACATATCAATCATTAACTTTTGCAGTTATGCTCAGAGACGAGGAGTTAATGTATTGGCTGAATTAGATGTCCCGGGGCACGCTGCCTCTTGGTAAGTAATGAGGTTAATTTTTACAACAGTATTTAACTTGTGTCAGATGATATACTTTTTGTTCAAAAGTTAATGTTAAACAAGGCTCATTAACAAAACTAAAGCAAGGAAAAGAATAAGTCTGTAAATTGTTGTTGGAACTATGTTGAATACCTACAATTTCTATTAATTACATCTCATTTTCCATTACACTTACATTAGTTCATCATATTATAGGAAAGAGGAGCTTTACGTTGATATCATAGTTAAGTTTGTTTTCATGTGTAGGGGAAGTGGCTATCCCTCTCTGTGGCCATCAAAGAACTGTCAGCAGCCGCTTGATATAAGCAACGAATTTACGTTTAAAGTGATAGATGGAATACTTTCAGGTAACGTCACCACTTCCTTTTGTCAAGATGGTAGCTTGATGTCATAAATTATTACTGAATAAAAGACCTTGCACAGATTTGTTTTCCCTCTTACTAAATATGCATAACTCAAATGAAAAAGTAACACAGTGGCCTAACATTGTTGAAACTTTTTGTCTCACAGATTTCAGCAAAGTCTTTAAATTTAAATTTGTTCACTTGGGAGGTGATGAAGTTAATACAAGTAAGTTCGATTTTACACTTCAGTCTGGCCTATATTACTATTGTTATTTGTCTGCGGTACTACTTACAAATGAACAAGAGACATGTCAAACATTATATTTCTTCTTAATCTAATTAATGTTAAAAAAGTGCAGTGTAGTCTTTGATCTTAGATGTTGAAATCTTTTAGGTAGACATCAATTGCCTGACATCAAACGTTATAAAGGTTGCACCTTTCATCCCTTACCAATGCATTATTTCACTAGATCAATTGCCTTCCGGATTCGGAGTTGATAAGATCATCGTACTTTTGCTACTAAATATAGAAGTACAATTTAGCTATGGCACCCTGAAAATCATGGCCTATTCGTGCTTTGTGCTAGCAATGTGTTGTGCTTGGTCCTTAAGAGTTGATCAAGCTCGCCTCATTAGCCCAATATTATTCATGAAACTCTATGCTAGACAGGGATATCTGTCTTCTGTCAGCATCCAGATATAAGGTTCTTTAAATTCAATATTTTTTTTCACTGTTTTTCATTTTCAGAGCTTGATTCATTTGGCTCAACATACATGCATTGGTTAGTTTCTATCTGTAAAGTGTTTTTGCTTGTAGTTTTGCATGATTTGTCTTATTTCATTAATTTTCACAATAATAGATGAATGTGATAATGCTATGATGATAATTTATTGCAATTTCGTCATTGTTTTCAGGTTGCTGGTCAACAACTCCACATGTAGCAAAATGGTAACAATCTCAAGATCTGGTCCTAATAAATAAAGTGATACACAACAATATCCTTAACTGCATGGAACATATTAACCACCTTGTTTAAGACTTCAAGTTCAAGTTTAGTTCAACATTCATTATAAAATGTTTGTAAAAGAAGGTGGTATTTATCATGGTTCCCTTAATTTGGGCTTTTATACGGGTGGGGATTTTTCTCTTTAATATTAATTTTTTATTATCATATATTCTTGACTTCAGGGCTTCTTCATTATGTTTTATATCAAAATGGGGTGGACTTCATTAATTAGTATTTCTCAGTCATAGCTTTACAGACAAAAGACAGCCTACTAGGTTCTCAACCATTCAAATGTGCAGGTTAAAGCAGCATTCTATGAACGAATCTCAAGCTTACGAGTACTTTGTCTTGCGAGCACAGAAAATTGCTGTTTCCCATGGATATGAACTTGTTAACTGGTATAAATTTTCTATGATTAAGGTTTTATAATCGATCACATAATTTTTATGTATTTCCACTCATGGAAATTAAACATGACAGGGAAGAGACCTTCAACAACTTTGGCAGTAAATTAAACCCGAAAACAGTGGTTCACAACTGGTATGTCCTACTCGTCTTTTATTCAACCTTGACAAAGAATACAAAAATCAAATAAATTCTGCTGTCACCAGTTAACAAAATGTTTACAAAAATGCAAATAAAGGTTCTGGCTAAAACTTTCATTGCTTTTTACTGAGAATTGTAGACAATTCAAGGTGTTTGCATGTTGCTTAGAAGATCTTCCAAACCTTTCCTGGAAGCTAAAGATATAAGCAAGTTTAGAGTGCCAGCCACCTATCTGATTAAATATATATCAAACTATTTCAAATTGCACTAGAAGACGTTCAAAAATGAAATCATGAAGTATTGATCCATACGTGATCATTTTCAAAATATGATTGATAAACTCGAATTGCTTTCTTTTCATAGAATTTAAGGATGTTGATTGGTATATTCATATTGTGAAATTTAGAACTGTTCTTTCATAAATCATGGAATTATATAAGATCTATGCTATAATTTCTTTTATCAGGATTCCAAATAGATTACTTTCTGCATAAAATTTCTGTAGGCTTGGAGGAGGTGTTGCTCAAAAAGTTGTTGCAGCTGGATTAAGGTGCATTGTAAGCAACCAGGATAAGTGGTATTTGCACTACTTGGATACCTCTTGGGAGGAATTCTATACGAACGAACCACTCACAAATATCACGAAATCCGAGGAACAGAAATTAGTTCTTGGTGGTGAAGTATGTATGTGGGGCGAATTTGTTGATGCATCGGATATTCAGCAAACTATATGGCCACGAGCTGCAGCAGCTGCAGGTAACTGTTTATTTTGTCACTACTAAAATCCATTGCCTAATAAGCCCCTCCTTTTTTGGTTTGATTTAATTTTTTATCTTCTACTAACAACTTAATTCTGTCCTCCTGCAGAGCGGTTATGGACACCTTATCGCAAGCTGGCAAAGGAACCAAAGCAAGTTACTGGAAGGCTAGCACACTTCAGGTGTCTGTTGAATCAAAGAGGAATTGCAGCTGCTCCATTAGCAGGACCAGGCCGCACTGCTCCGCTAGAGCCAGGTTCTTGCTATTCGCAATGATAGCTTGCTTCATCTGAATCACATCCCCTAAATTTTATGAACAACTCGTTCAAAATTGCCCCCATTGTTAATGTTCTTCGATTGATGAACCTGCTCAAAAAGCGAAAGAAAAATTGTAATTCTCCATGTCCTGTGGATGTAGCTTGATCAATGAAAAGGCTTTTCAATCATTTCTCCTTATTATTTGACAAGAAATTGCCGTTGAAAAAGATAAGGTGGTGGAGATAAACAACATGAGTGCACAGTGAAAAGGTTAAAGGAGCATAAATTGTTCATCTGGTTAGTAGAGCATTCAATTATGTATAAATTTATAGGTCGAGTTTTTTAGCCAATAAAATCACCGGAATTCAAGAATCTTACAGCAGAAAGAAAAAAATGTAGACCATGTGCCAACTTCTGTACAATATACAAGTAGCTAGCTCTGTTGTATTATTCATTCAATTAAATTCAACAGTCTATCCATGAAAGTGTAACCTTGTCTACACTTTGAATTCGTGGTGCTAGTGGACAGACGGTATATACATTACTTCAAATCGTATTATGGACCAGAAAATAGGTTTAATTAGAAAAATGATAGATCCTTTCAGAATTAAAAGCTGCAATCTCAAAGCCATTCTCATTCCCGAGATGTTATTATAGGAACTTGACCTTGTTCTCATGAAAAGAACGTCAATCACTAAGCTCACAAACAAAAAACATAACATGAACAATATATGTATTCTGTATTATTATGTATGAGAAAATCTTTCAGTCCCCCGTCTCAAATGAACGAACACATATGTATATGAGTTGTTTTTGTACAAGCAGGAAGAGTGGAATAACAAAGCTGTAGAAGTAAAAGCAAGAGCTTATCATGGCAATGGTAGCAGTTCTTCAAGGCTTCCACGGTGCTGGTGGTGGAGGGCTTTGTGGATAGAGTGGTGGAACTGCTGAAAAGATAGTATTCTTGTCAATGCCTAATCCACCGCTGCTTGTCAATGATGCAAGTGCAGCTACAAGTCCTGCATTGCCAGCTAAAGTTGGCTCTGTACGGTTATAATTGCCTCGTACATCATTGAATTTGTCGAATCGATCAGGTCCCCCAACCATGGCTCCTGTTATGTTGTTAGGGTTGGCTTTGGGGTTGTCACGCCATTTCCATCCATCAGTGCATGAGTATTTTTTGCCGTCGTGGGGTATTGAAGCACCACGGTGATGGACATGTCTAGGAAACTTGTTGCCAAATCCCACCACATAGCTCATTTTCATGGGATTTTTGCCTAGAATGTAGTCAATCTGGGAGGTAGCAAAACTCCTAAGTTCATCCGATTTAATGAAAGTAGGACCGCAGTTGAATCCTGGAACACCGGTGGCATTCAAGTAATCAACATATAAAGACGCCAAGAAGGCAGCATTAGCCACATACTGAAGAGGCTGTGGTCCTCCCCGGTTCAATTGGATCATTCCTCCTAATTAAAAAGATAAATTAATTAATTGGTTTCATAAAAATAAAGAGAATTCTAGAAATATATGTCACGCACATACCTCTAGTCCAGTTGAAGACATGAATCTGTTTAAGATAAGAACACATGTTAAGAGTAGTTGTATTATGATACATCCTCAACATGTCCTCATAAGGATATCCTGGATTCAAGAAAATCCTGAGTCTTGTCAACAATAGCATTGCTGCTGGTAACTTGTTATCCCAACTAGGCGCACTGAGACCAGGAATCATATAAAAAGCCTTAGAATTCTTAGGTAAGCCTGGATTTGTTGCTAAGGTGATATAAGAAACATTTCCAGTTGCATAATACAACCAAGCAGCACCCCACATATATTCATCATAGTAACCAGTTGAGTTATAATATGGTTCAATAAACGGGTTTCCACGACAATATGGTCTTCTTCTACCAGCTTCCCTTGCAAAATCAAACACTGCTTTTGCCCCTTTTATTAACCTTTTAGAGTAAGCATTGTTATCTCTAAACACAATTGAAGCTGCTGCTAGAGCTGCTGCCATTTCCCCAGCAAGATCAGGGCCTGCAGTTATTGATTGTACAGGTCGAAAATAATTCATGTCTTCAGGTCTTTGCCAGCAGTAATGATCATCTGGTACTGAACTACCATTTTGAGATCCACCAACCTGAGCATATATTTTATCAATCTTGGTAGCAGATGAATTGAAGGTTAAAAGCAAATAATCAGTTCCCCATTTGATGAGATCTCGCATATGGTTGTATTCGCCAATAGCTTCATATTTGTGACTGTATTCAATGAGACTCCAGCTGAGCATTGTCATAGCAAATGACATTGGAAAATGGAATTTTGTATTGTCTCCAGCGTCGTAGTATCCACCAACTAAACCAACTCCATGGTTCACATCTGTACTTGTATTACCATCAGTTAATCCTGAATTGCCTCTCCATGGAATCCCATTATTCTTGGGCAATTTCCCAGCTGCATCCACCCATCAATATCCTTCTAATTAGTCAATTTCTTTTACACAATGCACGCTCTCACATTTCCATAAATTCTATCTTCTTTAATCTCTCTTATTATCCAAACACATCAGACTTATTAAAATTCAGACTTCGAAACTGTCAACTAAATTCACATTTCAGCTCGATCACATGAGAAACTATATATATGAACTTCAAGTACTCTTATAAAATATTGAAAAATATAATAAAAAATTAAAATCTATGTCAAAAACTTGAGAATTTAATGAAAAAGTTGAGTAATACCAGAACAAGATCTTAGACATGTAAATAGTAATTTTCTTTTTTAATTTTTTTTCTATTTCAGTGATAAATGTCACATTTATCACTAAAGTAGTAGTAAAATTATTCTAAAACATTATATAGTAATTAATTAGATAGTATTTTAAATATGTAAATAACAGAGTAGTAAAATAAAAAAAAACATAAAGTCCTTTTAACTTGTTATTGTAATTTTTATGTTTTTCATTCTAGGTTCTGACTTTTTTGTTATATTTATTAAATTTAAGATTTTTGCTCAAAAAAATGAAAAACTATGAAAAAAATTGAGAATTAGACATTAAAACCGTGTGCTCTGAGCATGCTCACTTTTTTAAATAATAATAGTAATAAATAATGACCTTTAAAATTTTTTTTGAAATAATAATAAATGTTTACTATTGAAGTAACAAATAAAAATATACGTTAATTATTTATAACAAATAAGTAGGTCTTCATGAAGAACTGCTGAATCTACTTGGGGACTGCTTTGTTGAAAATATCGAAATATATGTTTTTTTATTTATTTGAAACAATTGAGGGACCTATTTGTTATTATTCCTTTTATAATTTTAATTGAATTATGGGACGCACGCAGAGTTTCTATGATATTTCTGTTGTTATAGAATTAGTCAAAGTCAGCACAGAATGACAGCGGACGCACGTAATTCAGAACATCTCTTGTCTGCAAGAAAATCAAACACAACAGAAGAACTCGCTCTGTTCTATTAATTTCTATCTTCTTGTGGTAGATCTTTTGAAAGAAAATATTCATTCATGGAATTAACTGAGTAATATTATACGATTAAAGAGAAGAGACGAGAAGAGAAGGGAATAGAGATGACTTACATTTCTGGGCATTGAAGAAGAGGAGCGCCTTGTGGAGGGCAAGCGTGTAATTATCAGGAGGTGGAGGAGGAGACTTGTGCTTAGGCACTGCCTTGACGATGATAATAGGAAGTGCAATTACCAGAAAAGCAATCAAAATTGTAAAAAAGATCCATTTCAACGCCTTGTGACTTATAACAATGCAACCTAAATCCACATACTTTTTCTTCTTCAACTCTTTAGTATTGCCTAATAACCAACTCTGTTGCGTTTCATCTAAATGATGATATCGTTGTGCTTGTGCTCCTCCTTTTTGATGATCATCGACCCAATCTTCATCATGTAAACGATCTAAATCATTGTTAACTATCTCCAATGACCCTCCCCAGTGGTTTCCTCCATGCATGTTCTCCAACAACAGAGAGAACCGATGATATTAAGGAAACAATCAATTCAATATACGGCTTCTATTCTAATATCCTACAGCATAATATAGACTATATATATATGAGGTAGTATAGAAGAAATTAATTAAGCAGCAGGAAAGGTGAGAGAAGGCTAATAAATAAATAAATATATGCAAGTAGAGAGAGAGTTGACTTTTAAAATGAATGGAAGAGAGATTTTCTTTCTTAAACAAATTTTTTGTTAGTTGTGATTGTGATTTGCGATGTTGTTAATGAATAAGGACAAGGGCTTCATGGGTTGGGTTTCATCGTGTAAGCCTCACCTTCCCCACATGAGTTGATTTCATTGCTTAATTACCCTCGATTCTTAACCATTTTCTATTTCTTCTCTTGCACTTGCTCGTACTTGTAATATGTCTATTAATTGTTAGGCTATATATCTCTTTCTAATAATTTGACCAACTACAATAATATATAAATTTTAGTAACATGTTTGACATCAAGATATACAATTATTTTAAAGCTATAGCTAATATTAATTACTAGATGAAAACACAATAAATCAAATTTTATTAGAGAAAAATCTGTCTCAGTAAAAATTGATATTGATATGACCATTTTTTACTTTTTTTAAAAAAAAATTAAGTGAAAAGGAAGTAATATCATCAAACATACATACTTAATTTTCTAATTTTCTTAAGGAAGAAGAAAACAAAACGTAGCCGGTTGGCTTCAGATTCTTCCAAGCTCATCGTATTGGAACATGCTGGCTTTGATATTCTAGAGGAGAATGTAAATATGTATGTTCTGTTCACACACAAATTATATAATAATTGGTGCAATAAATAAATATTAATTAGCAGTTATATATATTTATATGTATTATATATCATGGAAATTGAAAATGAGTTCTACAACTGTGTCCTTCTGGCATTATTGAAAAGTCAAATTTAACACTACGTATTCATAGCAATCTGAGCAATAAAAAGAAGAAGAATTTGGTCGTCGGTACGCTTAATTTGCGCAATTAATTGAAAAGACAAAGTCAGCCAACGTTTTCTATGAGCTTCTACGCGTAGATTATATATAGTTGGAGAATTTACTACTACTACACATTAAGGATTTTAAATTTTATGTAGAAATATAATTTTATGATTTAAGTGAAAATTTTAACTGTTATATACAATTTTATTTTCACATCTTGGATAAGAAGTTTTAAGTTTTATATTCTATTTATAACATAATTACATTGAACATGATAGAGAATTAGGTGTTTTTGTACTATTTTTTATTTCAAGTTATTTCGAGTTTTAATAACCGTAAGAGATAAAAATTTGACATTTTGCGAATGAGGTTTCTCATGTTCGTATAAGATTTTTAAAGGAAAAAAAGATGCATAAATTTTATGACATAAAATTAAACAAGTAAATTATACCTTTAATTATATGATTGTATTACAATCTTATATATTATTTACAAGTCTACTTTTTACTCTTATCGGAGAGAGAGAGTTGTTGTTCTTACAAGTTTGCCGATATTACGATAAAAAACCTACTGAAAAGTTGAAAACACTGTTATAACACACCCAAAAAAGTTATTCTCATTGGAGAGGGATTTCTGTCCAGAAATTTTCGAGATATACTCACTCTAGTATTGGGGTCGGAATCAAACTCACGCCCACAACTGGGCGTGTGGCCTGATGGGTTATGAAGAATCTTCTTAAATCATTTAAATGTTGATATTTTAGAGGTGATACCACTTAGTCTTCCTCCACCATGAGAGGTTTGACATTGCGTGTGTATGTGTGTGTGTATATAAAGTGCGTAGCTTATCAAATGAGTCTTGAAAGGCATGAGTGGTGATTATAGAGGCAAGTAGAAAAATTGATGAACAAGAGTTAATTTAATTGGTGAAGGAAGAGCCCATGCATTGTTCCTCATTTTTTATGCGCAAGAAAGATGATGAGTCATGGAATGCATATATATGACTATTGATGTCACCTTAGAGTAACGAACCAAAAACTACTACCTATCATTTTTCCATTATGCATCTAGCTTGTTGATCCCTAGACCAAATCTATGGTGCTGTATACCATTAAATTAGGCGTTTTGAACAAGTGAAAAACTAATAGAAACAATGCATTTGGAAAAAGAATTCATTCTCTCTTATCATAGTTAATTAATCAGAAACCACTCGGGCTACTAACTTAGGCCTTCAATTCTTGCAAACTTCAGCAAGCAAAATTAATTTGCACCTTTGTGGGTAGCATCCCCTCCAACATATGAGGGCTAGATATCACTCAATATAGGTGTAAAATTCTAAATTATAGCAAATTAGAACTCTATCTAAACTCTCAATAAATATCTATTGTAATATTGGTAATACTCAAAAGAGTCATTGTCATGGGCGGGCTAAGGTTTTACGTTGATCCGTCTATGACATGTAAGAGCTCAAGCACGAACCTATCTCAAATGAAATCCACATGAATCCGGCCCAGACATGACCAACCATTACTTTTTATTCATTATTTAATTTAATAATATAATAAAATTTAAAAATTTGTTTAAACTTTAAGACTATAACTTCATTGATAGTAATAACTTCACTAATATTAACATCGTATTAAAATTTAACTTTGAGTACTATGTATATTTAATACATAATATGAAAGAAAGAGAGGGTGAAGTTGAACTTTCTTTTCATCACAATAATAACAATACAGCCCACTCACTAAACCATAACCATCAAATTTGTAATTTTAATATAATTTTTATTTTGTTGAATTTCATAAATTGTAATTTTAATATAATAAATAAATGGCAAATGTTTGTAAAGTGAAGATTGGAATTTATTTAATCTATTACTATTTTTAAAATTTTTAAATTGAGACGTATTACATAGTAATATGATTTAATTTATTAGATAAATTTATACAAAATGTATCAGAAAGGTAAAATTAATGTTATATTTTGTTTTAGTATAATTATATGTATTATTAAAATACATTTCACTAATATAATTTGATAGTACTGCTTGTTAGTAACAATACAATATTCAATGTCGTATAGAATACAGTAAATAATCTAATTTTAATTAGGGATAAAATTGAGTAAAGTGATTCCAAACTATGATTAATGCAATAAATAGAAAGATTATGAGAACATGAATGATAATTGACAAGAAAAGTAAAAGAGCAATTTGCTGATGCCCTTTGTTTTGATTCAGTACAATTACACACACGCACGCACATATAAACACTAAAAATCTGCCATCACATTCGACCAATTAAAAATAATTTGGTGGACTTTCCATCATTTAACAACATGACACATGGAGATACTTGTAAGGTAAAGAACAATTGAGAAGGTGAAATCCATCAATGAAATTAAACCATTAAATGAGTCAATGAGAGTAAACCACTAAATTAAATATCATAAGAATCATCAATGGAAAAAAGACATTTAATCACAATACTCTTCTTAAATTCCACCACCCTTGAGTGTCATTAAGCTTGTGCTTAATATTACCTCTTAAAAATCTTATTAGTAAAATCAAATAGGAAAAACTTGACTGAAGGAAAAAAAAAATACAATACACACAAATCTTGTTGTTCTTCCATAGAAACTTTTACTCCCTCTCATGAATTGTTCTTTCTAATAAGGATCTTCCCCTTAATAGAACTTGTATTAATTAAATAGCTTGTTAAGTCGACACATGTCAATACTATAAATCAATTTTTTAAAGGTCAATTTAGGCATTGCTTTGGTAAAGAGATTAACAAAGTTCTCATTATAGTGTATTTTTTTAATGTCAATTTGGTTGCTTTGTTGGAGTTTATGAGTGTAAAAGAAATTTGGCAATATATGTTTCGTTCTGTCTCTTTTGATATATCCTCCTCTGAATTGTGCAATGCAGACAACATTATTTTCATATATTATTGTTGGAACATTTGTAGTAGAAAATAAGTTGCATGTACCTTGAATGTGATGGATAACAAATCGCGACTATACACATTCTCTGCTCGCTTAGTGTAATGCTAAAATCTCTGAATGATTGGAGGAGGTAGCAACAAGAGTCTACTTAATTTATTATTATGAGATTGCTATGTTATTATATGCAGAGATATAACCTGTTTGTGATCGAGTTTTATGAGGATAAAAAAGATAACCGGCGTGTGCATAACCAACAAGCCCTGAATTCTTCGTTGGTTCATTGGACTAAAACATTCCCAAGTCTGGTGTTCCAAGAAGATAACGAAAATATGTTTGATGCCATTCTAATATCTACGAGTAGGTGTAGAACTAAATTTGGCTAGAAAATGCTATATCCAGTCTAGTACATTGTGCTACATACAATAATACCTTGATTTTATTGAGATATGGTACTTCAAAATCAAGTATCACTTCATCATCTTCTTTAGGACGAAATATATCTTTCTTAGGATTAAGAGATCATACAATTATGAGGGTACTTAATGGATAAGCTTTATCCATTTTAAATGTTTCAGAATCTTTTCAACATAGACAAACTGATGGATAAAAATTCTATTAGACTTATGCTTGATTTTCAGGGTGAGACAATGTCTAGTCTTTCCCAGATCTTTCATCTCAAATTCCTTCTTCAGGTATTCAACAATTATGAAAAGCTCTTCAAGAGTTCCAATCAAATTCATATCATTGACATAAATTATTATAATGGCGAATCCTGACTTTGTTTTCTTTATAAAGACACATGGACATATAAGATTATTAATATATGTGTTTTTAACCAAATATTCGCTTAAACAATTATACCACATGTGCCCGGATTGTTTTAAGCCATATAAGGATCGTTGAAGCTTAATAAAATACAAATTACAATCCTTTGACTTAAATGCTTCAAGCATTTTGAATCCTTCAGGGATTCTCATATAAATATCACCATCGAGTGATCCATATAAGTAAGTTGTCATTGCATTTATAAGATGTATATCGAGTTTTTTGGAAATTACCAAACTTATCAAAAATCGAAACGTAATAACATCTATTACAGGATAATCAAAATCAACTCCAAGTCTTTGAGAGAAACCTTGAACGACTAAACACAATTTGTATATGATAATTTCATTATGCTCATTACGTTTTCTTACGAATACCCATTTGTACCCAATGGGTTTGACATTTTCAGGTGTTAGGACTAAATGTCCAAATACTTCACGTTTGGCAAGAGTAGCTAATTTTGCTCAAATTGCTTATTTCCGTTGAAGCCAATTATGTCTCTATCTATATTCATTCACAGTCTGTAGGTTATAATCATCTCTCATAATTTTAGTAGCTACCACAATTAAAAATATGTTTTTGACAACTATTGCATTATGAGAGATGATTATAACCCATAGTCTGTGATTTTGCTAATCCATCTTAAGTATAAACATGTGGCACTGAATTTTCTACATCAATCCCCACTGATATGCAGTAGATAACAAATACTTTAAAAGTAAACTCACCAACATTATCTGGACGTATGGTCTTGATTGGATGATCGGAAAAATGTGATATTAACTTAATAATCTATGCAAGAAATATAGCAAATTCAATATTACGTATGGATAATAAACACACATGTGACTATCGAGCTAATGCATCGATTAAAACCATAAAATAGCAAAATGTCCACTAGATGGGTAAATTGGCTCATAAATATCTTATTAAATTCTTTGTAAAAATAATAGCTAATTTTAGAAGGTGATGATTTAACCATTAATTTTTTTTGTGTACAAGTGGTACACATATTCTCATTGGATAATAAAATTTTCTAATTCTTTAAGGGATGTTCATGAGAATTCTCAACAATTCTACGTATCATTACAAATCCTGAATGAACAAGGCGGTCATGCCATAATATAAATATTTTAGGATCAATGAATTTTGGTTCATTACTGCGTAGCTTTCAATTGCATTTATAATTGTAGAATACAATCCAGATGATAATGCTTGAAACTTTTCAAATATACATTCTTTGTCTAAGACATTACAAGTAATATAGAGATATTATGTATTATTTTCATTTCAAGTCTCAATATGATATCCATTTAAGTGGATATCTTTAACGTTAAGTAGATTTCTGCTGGATCTACTAAAATATAAAGCATTATGTATACATAATCTAGTTTCACTAGCTAATAGAATTAAAGCTCTTTCGGAGCCTTTAATCAAGTCTGCAGGACGTGATATGGTATTCATCTTAACTTTAATTATTTTTAACTCAAAAAATAGTGTGTGTAGTTGCACTGTTAGTTAACCATATATCCCTATTTCTTGTTTGTGAAAAGATAGTTTACTAATTTCCATATCCTAAGCCAACAATGCGCGCCGATAACGTATTGTAAATATTCTAATTTTAATTAGGGATGAAACAGAGTAAAGTGATTCTAAACTATGATTAATACAGTCAATAGAAAGATTATGAAGATATAAATGATAATTAACAAGAGAAATAAAAGAACAATTTGCAAAGGCTTGTATAAATGCCGTAAGTTTTGATTCCATGCAATCACATATATATATATACTAAAATCTGCCACCACATTCGACCAATAAAAAATAATTTGGTGGCTTCTCATCCTTTAATAACATAACACATAGAGATACTTATACGATAAAGGATAATTGAGGTAGTAGAATCTATCAATAAAATCAAGCCATTAAATGAGCTAATAGAAGCAAACTATTAAGCCAAATATCATAAGAATTATCAACGAAAAGAAGACATTTAATCACAATATAAAAAGTTATAATTTTAATTGGATTTTGATAAGATGTTATTAAGTGTATGTAACCCACATTAAGATTTTGGTTGGTTTAAATTTTACACACCGAAGTTGAAAAACTAATCCAATATTATTGGTTAGACAAAAATAAGACAAAGTATATAGAATTTAAAAAACAAAAGTGAAAAAAAAAGTATAGTGATTCTTAAATTTTAGTGAAATAAGGACAGAAACATGATTTGCAAAACTTTTTAACATAGCTAAAAATTACACATGATATCCTTGTGTTATTGCACTATTATATTTTTAAAATATTATTAATTTTTGTAGAATTGTAAACTTTTTAATTCATATCTATATCTCTCAATAATTATTTCAAGCAACTGAACTCCTAATTTTTAAAATATTTTTAGGATATACTGTAAAATCGTCAAATTTGCAAACAAAATATTAATGAAATCCAACGGACGGCGTCACGGCGAGGATTCGGATGAAAAATGTTTAGAAACTAATATGTAATATGTTTTTTCGTCAAAAATTGGAGGTAAAAATGTTATTATCCGGGAAAAAAGGAAAAGAAAAAGGGTAAGAGTTAAGCAAACAAAATAATAATAAATAAAAAGAATTGTTAAATTGGAGCCAAAATTTCAGATCTGGAAAAACCACCTCTTGTTTTCATCTTCAAGATTCTTTTAATGAATCAGAAGAGTGATTAGTTTATTATTTTGAAGCGATGAGAGTATCAACAGCCTCCACTGGCGCTGCCGCCACGGCGGAGGAGCGAATTGCTACACTGAGCGGCGGTGGATACAGAGACGCCGAGAGTTTATTTCGTACGAAACCTATATTCGAAATCCGAAATGTGGAACTCACTACAAAGAAACAGATCCAGGAAAAGCAGGAGGAGTTACGGCAACTGGTCGGTACGCGTTACCGAGATTTAATCGACTCGGCTGATTCAATTGTCCTTATGAAGTCATCATGCGAATCTATTTCATCTAATATTTCCTCCATTCATTCTCATATTCTGTCTCTGTCTACCGAAACCCCCAAATTGGTGAACCCAAACCCTAATAGACTCAAAATCTACGGCATTGCATGTCGTGTCAAGTACTTAGTAGACACGCCAGAGAATATCTGGGGTTGTTTGGACGAATCCATGTTCTTAGAGGCTGCTGCGAGGTATGTGCGTGCCAAGCACGTGCAATACATTTTAGTTGATGTTAATAAAGAAATGGATCAATTGAATTTTCCTTTGTTACAACACCAGTGCCAAATTGTGGAGAGTTTCAAGGCTCAGATTTCACAGAGAAGTCGAGAGCGTTTACTAGACAAAGGGCTGGAAATCCATGCTTATGGGGATGCTTTAGCTGCTGTTGCTGTGATTGATGAACTGGAGCCCAAGCAGGTACTAGACTTGTTTTTGGAGACGAGAAAAGCTTGGATTCTTCAAACATTGGGGGGTAATGTTGCTTCTTCTGATGTTGTTTATGTGTTTTGTGAAGTCATGAAAATTATTCAAATCACAGTAGCTCAAGTAGGGGAGTTGTTTTTACGAGTATTGAATGATAAGCCTCTGTTTTATAAAGTTATATTAGATTCCCCACCAGCATCTCAATTGTTCGGTGGAATTCCAAGTCCTGAAGAGGAGGTTAGGTTGTGGAGGTCATTCAGGGATAAATTAGAATCTGTAATGGTCATTCTTGATAAAGATTATATTGCGAAAACTTGTTTTAGTTGGTTGAGAGAATCTGGTGGGGAAATTGTGAATAAGATCAATGGGAAGTTTTTAATTGATGCAATTAGAAGTGGTAAAGAACTTGGATTAGCTGAGCAGTTGATTCGTGAGACCATGGATAGTAAGCAGGTTTTGGAGGGTAGTTTGGATTGGCTTAAGAGTGTGTTTGGCTCAGAAATTGAGTTGCCTTGGAGTAGGATCCGAGAGCTCATCTTGGAAGATGATTCAGATCTTTGGGATGAGATTTTTGAAGATGCTTTTGTCCGGAGGATGAAGATGATTATTGATTCGGGATTTGAGGACTTGTCGAGAGTTGTTAATGTGGCAGACTGCATTCATGTTATAGGAGGGGGTAATAATGGTGAATTGACTGATTTCCAGGCATACTTGAACCGACCTTCGACTGGCGGTGGGGTTTGGTTTATAGAACCTAATAATAATGTTAAGAAGGCTGGTGTCATTTTAGGGCAAAAAGCATTGCCTGAAGATAATGGTTTTCAGACTTGTCTCAATGCCTATTTTGGCCCTGAAGTCAGCCGAATCAGAGATGCAGTTGACAGCTGCTGTCAGAGTGTCCTTGAGGACCTACTGAGTTTCTTAGAATCTCCAAAGGCAGCTCTGAGGTTGAAGGATCTTGCTCCGTATCTACAGAATAAATGTTATGAAAGTATGTCATCAATTTTGATGGAACTCAAGAGGGAGCTTGATAATTTATATGCTGCCATGAAAAATGGCACCCAGGATGGTCAGTTTATACCGACAGCAATCATTGTTGAAAGATCGCTTTTTATTGGGCGCCTTTTGTTTGCATTTCAGAACCACTCAAAGCATATCCCAGTTATACTTGGTTCTCCAAGGTTTTGGGCAAAGGAGACTATTGCTGCAGTTTTTGATAAGTTATCACCTCTGTTGAGGGACTCTAGAGTGGCTACTGATTCTTGGATGGCTGATAGCCCAGGAAAGCAAATTCCCATAGGCTCTAGAAGACAAACTTCAGCTGCGACTGCTGCACTGCTTGGAGCAAATGAAAGTGCAAGCCCAAAACTTGAAGAACTTGCAAAAACAACACGAGATCTTTGCATTAGAGCTCATAGCTTGTGGATATCATGGTTATCTGATGAGCTTTCTGTCATTCTCTCTCGGAATCTTGAACAAGATGATGGATTGTTGGCAACAACTCCTTTGAGGGTAAGTAGGATTTGCTCATGAGCTTTTATTGATTCTGATTTCTCTCACCAGACACACATACTTTATGGGAGTACATTGATTGGTGCAATGAGCCTTCTGTTGTAGCACCAAATAGAAGAATAGAAACGATAAGAAAATTTAGATAGAAAGAGGAGAAAATTTTGAAGAAAAGGGAGAAAACAACTGGAGAAATAGAGAGAAAACATCATAACTTTATTTAACAATCTTTAAAGTATAATTCTAAAACTGAAATTAAAGCCCTATTTACGGCGGCCATAAACTTAGACAAAAAGAAGAGAAATCTACTTTAATTAGGCTTTGGTATCAAATTATTGTAGAACCAAATAGAAGAATTAGAAAGGGAAAAACATTTTGAAGGAAGGAGAGAAAATAAAGAAGTAAGGAGAAAACAACATAACTTTATTAAAAAATCTTCAGTGTAATTCTAAAACTAAATATAAGGCCCCATTTTAAGGTGGCCATAAGCTAAACAAAAGAGAAAGGAAATCCACTTTTAATAAGGAAATAGAGATCCTAGAAAATCAAACTAACTAGAAAAAAAATAAAAATAAACACACACATAAAAACATGTCTCTAACGAGAAACTAAAGCCTAATCCCAATAAAATAAGCAAAATAAAAACAATTACAAAATGTATGTTTTACATCATCTACCCTTCTGTGTTAGGGGACACTTCAAGGTACAGGAATGCTTTTTTCACTAATGATTTGGGACACTGTTTTGTTGTTTCTTTCATGGGAAGGGCATTATCTTTTGAACCCCTCCTGTCTCTTAGATTTTCACTCTTAAATTTCCTTATAGTTCTGAAATTTGAAAGATGATGCTTTTGGCGAGAATACATGCTTATTGTTTCATGGTAGTAAATCAGAGTTCTAGTTCTAATTTTCATCTGATGGGCATGCATGCATGTGCCTCTTTTTGTATTGATGTTCCCCTTATTTCTACCGTATGTATCCTATGAGCTATTTTAGCATTAATCGCTGCCTTTTATACAGTGATGGTTCCCCTTTTCACTCTTCCACACATTGTATCACCAAAGCTGTTGGCCATCAAGATTAAGATTGGCACACTACTTTTCGATGGATTTTATGGATCATTTAGGACTTGGTTATCTTTGCAGTCCAATTTTGTGACTTTGGTATTGTTCATTATGTTAATTTATTCATTGTAAATTTGTGTTTGAAGTTGTGGAGATCCATAGCTCCGTTTGGAGGTTGTGCCTCCCATCTTTATCTTGATCTCCTTTCAAATTGGTGAATGATTGAGTTCTTCTAATATGGAAGTAATTTGGGGGGGTTGGCAAGATACATACTGGTAAATGACTATGAAAAATTCTTTTTATGTCGGGATTTGTTTTGGATGTAGACTTCTATTACTGTCAGTTTGGTTCTCTTTTGCCTGATAAATGTTTGCATTTCCTTTGAAAAAACTATTTTTCTATCTTCTGGGATCTTAAGGTTTGTTTTTATTTGTTTATATTTAGTCACTGGTGTCAATTTGGTTGTTTTTAGTGTAGATAAGAAACTCATATCTGTTAATGGAAAATTTGGAAATTTTGATATGGGCATCTATGTAGTTGTATAACTAAGAGGATTTGGTGGTGGTCTGGGTGTCAGCAGGGTTATGAGGCCCCTTTCGACGAAAACTTTGAAAATTATCTTGTGAAGTTGTGTCGGTGTCAAATTCCTAGGAGGAAGATTAAGAAGTTGTGCAGGACTTCCCTCAAGGGCATTTGATCTGTACCAGAGATGTAGCAAAAAATGCCTTAAAAGGTGGCTGAGTCTTTCTCAGTCAGATCCAACTGATTCCTTCAACTCTATGTGCATGTTTTACAAAAGGGAAAGGCCTTTCTCATTGAGTGGGCTCTCTGGTGTGCCCATTCATATCTTAGTTGTTTGGGCACCTTCATGTTTGTTGCTGACCTCCAAACTATTTAGAGTAACGGACATTTGTGCTTAAATGCATCCTTCTTTAGCAGTATGCATTTCATTTTAGAAGGCTCAAAATCCTTCTTTTAGCAGTATGCATAGCATCTCCAAATACAGATAATGACTATAGTTTTCCCTGTTAAAATGATGGAGCTTTTCATCAAATGAGATAAGTAGTAAAAATAGAAAAAGGAAATGTCATGCTACTTTATAACTGCAGTGACTCATAATTCCATGTTTTGGCTCAATGTAGCTGCATAAACATGTATATCTGTGAACCCCAAGGGGTTGGGTTGAGTGGTAAAAGTCCCTTAGATTCAATCAAGTGGTTGGGATTCAAACTCCTTGGGGCCACCCTACCAAGGTTGTGTGATCGGCTAGTAGTCCCCAGTTAGTCCCTAGTTGAGAACTCAATGCGCATAAGAAGGTCAAGAGATTTTTGGAAATCAAAAAGATTTAAAAAGACATATGTATCTGTAGTATTATTCCGTTTCTTTTGGGTAAGGAATACCTCGTTTGTTTCTTATATATAAAAGAAAATTGCTTGTTAGTATGCAGATTAATTCTCCACTTGGATAACTACTCTTAGTCAGTATAGCTAACAGCTTACAATTTCTCTTTTTAATTTTTTAATTTTATTTGATGTACGTCTATTGTTGTTGCTTGTATTATGGAAGTTCGTTGTTAATTGATGAGTTTCATCTTCTGAATATTGGGGCAGGGCTGGGAAGAGACGGTAGTCAAGCAAGAACAATCTGATGAGGCCCAGTCAGAGATGAAAATTTCACTTCCATCCATGCCTTCACTTTATATCATCTCTTTTTTATGTCGAGCATGTGAAGAGATTCATAGAATTGGTGGCCATGTACTTGACAAATCAATTTTGCAAAAATTTGCTTCACGGCTATTAGAAAAGGTATGTAGCTTGCCTTGATGTCAAATTTATTTGTTCTTCTTATTCTAGTGGTAATCCAATATTTACCTGAATTTCACTTTTTATATTGATATCTTTTGAAACTTCATCAAAATTGATCTGTTGTCATTATACGTCATCCTCTTTGTTAACAGTTTGTGTCTCAGTTAGATGGATGATATCTATCTAAAAGAATAAGGAGACCATATATATTTTATTATCTGATTCTTCCATTTAAACATACTCAAATTTATATTCTCTTGTGGGTGCTGATGCTAAATTGTCTGTCATTTTTCTGAGAACTTTCTCCTTCACCTTCCTTTTCCGGATTTCCTTGTTGTGTAACCTTTTTTTCTCTTTGAACTGTAGAAAATGGATAATTTCACTGCAATTTAGCGGGAATCTTTTTTCGTTTTTCTTTATCAATGATGTATTCATTGGCTGTTGTGTATGTGCATATCTAATGTACAGAAGTAAGGTAGTAGCTTGGGTTTGTTCTGGTCTGGTTAGTTTGGCCTCGAATGACAACACAGTTTATTGGGTTGGTTTTCAAGTTTCTAATTCTTTGTCAATTTTGATTATTAAATCCATCCCAACAACTGTGGGGTCTGGATTTTAGTTTCTTGACATTTTCTCAACTCTTTTTGTGCACCATCAACACTTCACTACTAATACGTAGGCATAAATTATGTTGAACCGATTCACCCGTCTTGTACATCCAGAAAAAGCAGACACTAAATTAAATTGGAATAAATTGATTCTTTTCTGGGTTTAATCTTTTCTATGTTTAAATTGTCACTAATTGAATCTTCTGTGTAAGTTCATTATTATCCCGGAAGAAATTGTAGAAGCAAATGCAAACTGATGGAGGGTTAAGGGTTGGTGGTTGGGTTACCAGTCTTACTATACTTGCTTGTCAAGTAGTGTATGTACTATGTCTATGGGGAAAATTAGATGGTTCTTATTTCTAAAAAATATTGTTAGAACAAGAACTTTTAAATTGGTTGGTTGCGTCTTAGTTTACAATATTTAAATTGTTGTCTGAATTTTACATTTGATAGACATATTAAGTTTCACTTGTATCTGGTATGTTGCATCTAATATTCTACCTGTTGTCTGAATTCCAGATTCAATAGGAATATTGAATGGAAGCAAGGACATAAGGCTTTTCCTTCAATGTTTTTACTGTACAAGGATTCTCAACTTGATTTCTGTCTTGTTGGAGACCACTAATGCTAGGAGACAAGTAACTATGAGTGTTAGGTTCTTACAAGAAATTATAATGTTTTCCACTCTTGTTTGTTGTTTTGGATTTGGAAATTTCTAAAGCATCTCTTAAGCCCTTGTTCTATATTTATCTTTCTTTCCTCTTGCTTTTTGAATGTGATACGAGGTTTCTGTTTCCTCAATACTTCTCTTCCTTCGATCCTCTGTCTCTTCTATCTTTTGCCTATCTTTTTCTTTGATTTGCGTCTATTGGACTTGCTCTTATCAAACAGAAGGAATGTAAGTTGCAAATTCTTTAGTTTCTTACTTTTATTTCTTTTCCCATATAAATCTCTCTGTGTTTGCTAAAATTGAACTTGCTTCTTTTTGTCTCACTTGGTTCAAACTATGATTTGACCTAATTTAACTGCCTTTTTCCTTTTCCTTTTTCTTGTGCATGTGTTGATTTCTGTGGGTTTGGATAAGTCTCATACTCTTTTCAATGTAGGATTGATTCTAACATTTCGTTCTCTACATTATGGCATGTCATACTTGGGTTTGATTTGTATAAATCTTCCTGGTTATAGCATATTTTTTCATTTATGGCTAGTCCTTTTTTATTATAAAATTTTATAAACTTGGCAGGATGACTAGAAAGCTTCATTGCTGAATTTGTTATTTCTGGGTTTCTTGTTTTGAAATAAAACGAGCATTTTGGACTTTCCACTTATTGAGAAACTATCATAAATTCATAGTGGAACTGTGGTGCTACTTTTGGTTTTGTTTGGTTTGTCCTTCCTTTGAGATTGAGTGCATTCCTTCATGTCTCAAATATTTTCTTTGTAGGCTCTGATTAAATAGTTGTTAATGATGATTTCAGTTGAAATCTTGCGGGAAGAAGATCTTGATTTTTATTAGTCCTTTGGAAAACAAGATATACTTTTCTGATCTTATTTCTCTGTTCTTTGAGATTAGCTTGCACGTGAATTTTGTATTAATTTATAGTTCATAGGGATTTGCTTGTACAGGTGTGGTAAAACTTGCTAAAACTTTAGTTTTGTAAAGTACCTATTGGATGGAGTGGCTTTTTAACTTTTGATTAGAAGAAAAGTATGCTTTTGCAAATTGTTGACCATGCCTTAGCATATTGAGATACGTTCTAATGGTTCTATAACTCCTGTATTCTGGGATTGTCTTTTGTTTTGTATCCGTAGTATCTGGACTCGTGGTTGACGATATAATTTCTGTTTAATTAATACTATTTTAGTCTTGTTTATTATTAAAAAAATCAGTTCTTATATTGATTTTACAGGTCATAGACATTTATAGGAACTTCCTTTCAACTGTAGAGGCACATGAATCACAAGTGTCAGAGAAAGGAGTTTTGCAAGTGTTGTTAGACTTAAGATTTGCAGCTGACGTTCTATCTGGGGGTGCTAGTGTTATACATGAATCATCCAAAAGTTCAAAGGCAAAGTTTTCTTTCAGGCGAAAGCAGGATCAGAGCCAAAGAAAATCACACATTGAAGAGCATGTTGATGGCTTACTTAATCGTTTTTCGCAAAGATTGGATCCCATTGACTGGCTTACGTAGGATTTTCTATCCCTATGCGCATAATTTATTATGAAAATTTAGTTTTATGCTACTTTTGGTTCAAGTATTGAAAGTTATGTTTACCAATTGGACTTGCATTACTTGTGTTCTCCTTGCATATGCCTTCAAATTAGCATAGACTGGGCAATTGGCAAGGCCTTTTTCCTCAATTAATTATGGTATTAAAATGTAAAAGAGGCTTGTAAATGGTGGGAAATATACTATAGAACTATATAAATGCATTTCAAGCTAATTACCTTTGAATTTTCTTTCTGTGTGACCATGGAGCAGCATTATCATCGAGTTTAAGTGGAAGCCATATTTTGACAATTTTTTTGGGTCTTAAGTTCTTGTACTTATGAACACATTGCAAAATTTAGCATTACAGGTTTCAACAAAGTTACTGTATTAAGTGTATCACAAATCCACTTGTTACGACTGACCACACAACATATATTGTCTTGACATATGTGCAATCTGCATTGCAGAAAATTCTGTTTTTTTATTCTGTATTTTATTAATCTGTTTTCTTTTGAATATTTGTATGTGCGAAGTCCTCTTCTTCATATAATTGGATTAATGCGTACATGAGTAATTACTTCTTATGGTTTCTAATTTCATCATTCAAGGTATGAGCCATATCTGAGGGAGAATGAGAGGCAAGCATATCTAAGACATGCTGTTCTCTTTGGCTTCTTTGTGCAACTTAATCGGATGTACACAGACACTGTCCAAAAACTGCCCACTAATTCTGAGTCAAATATTATGAGATGCTCTACAGTTCCTCGTTTCAAATATCTTCCAATCAGGTTAGTCAATCCTCAAATTCTTCATCTGTCATTACACTTCTGCAGAATCACGTGTGGACATTGTTTTCCTTCAAACTTGATTAATTTACTGCCTAAAATTAGCTGTTCATTAATATGGATTTCTTTCATTTTTTTTTGATTGTCCAGTGCTCCGGCTTTGTCTTCAAGAGCAGCAGCTAAAACATCTCTTCCAATTTCGTCGGATGATATCTCTTCGAGAAGCTCCTGGAAAGCTTATGCAAATGGAGAGCTTTCAGGAAATATTGATTTGGATGACAACTCAAGTTTCGGCGTAGCAGCACCATTCTTGAAGTCTTTCATGCAGGTAATTCTTTTTGTCTAATCTAATCCTTTTTGTCCTTAAATTAGTAGCTGTGGTTAAATGGGTAAAGCGTGCAGGTTAGAATGGCTTGCTATTCCTGAAATTTTATTTGGCTGATGAATCTAGTCCTTGTTTCTGGTATAAATTGTGGCAAGGTTAACCTTGGCAAGATAATGATTTACTAGTTGATCAGATGTCATGTTTCAGTATTGTTTATTTTTTTGATGAATAATAATATTTTAACCCTCAGAAGTTGGTTGTGTGGCAATGCTATGTTGACTTCAGAAAATTATCTTTCAATACAGGTTACAAGTAATAATTATATTAGGGGAAATTTAGAAGAGGCTAACAACGCGTAGAACTGGTGAATACATGGTAGTTAGTTATATCACAGCAATGCTGCTTAACTTTGTGATACTATAAAAATGGAGGGCTAAGATTCTTAATTTGATTCAACAAGTGCAGTAGCTTGTAAATGACTGTTCTATGTAACATTTTGGCATTATATGAGAGATCTGGATTGAAATTTCCCTTGATAGCAAATAACGATTGAATCTAAGCCTTTGAATTTTCATTTTTTCCCTCTCTGCCATTAGCAATGAACAGAGATTAATTGCAGGTACCTGGTTAAGATCATTATTATAGCATGTCCTTGAATAAAAAAATAGAAAACAGCCTGAAAATCAGGGACATATATGGTAAAGTCCCAATTTATCTGTGGGTTAATTGATTTGCTCTCTAATGTAGAGTAATAAACTCATGTGAATACATAATTTTCATGAACAAAGTATATACCTATTTATCTGTTCATCATATCTGCATAGAATATTGTTTTGAGGTTTTGTTATCAAATTACTGGGTATATTAAGAAACACATTTTTCTGATAATTGCTTACTTTGGTCTGGTCAGGTTGGCAGCAGATTTGGTGAGAGCACCCTGAAGTTGGGATCCATATTAACAGATGGTCAAGTCGGCATATTCAAGGATAGATCAGCAGCAGCCATGTCAACATTTGGTGATATTTTACCTGCCCAGGCTGCAGGTCTTCTTTCTTCTTTCACTGCAACAAGAGCAGATTCTTGATTATCTGACAAGTTCTTGAGTCCTTTTCTTAGATGCATACTTATTTTGGTGAAGAGAACTGGAAAACTACCGAACATGCAGATACTATCACACAGTCATAATGACATTCTGTCTCCACGAGGAGGGTATGTAAGAGTTATAGATGCAAGTTGATTTTCCTTTTTTTTCCCCATATTGAGCGTATATGAGACTCAAGGTGTTGGAAGAAGAGGATTTTATATAGAAAGTCGAAGGGAGAAACGTACATAGGGAAGTTTGAAGTGAGGAAATGGGAGCCAACAAAAAGCAGAGCTGCAATCTGTATTCTGTAGGGAACAATAAAAGTAGGAGAGTAGAATCATATTTGCTTGATGTTCGTATGATTTGATTTGTGGAGATAGGTGCTTTACCATGCAGGATGTACCACTGAAATGTGAGGGTAACTCTTACGTCAGGATTTAGAGAGGCCAAGGATGTGATTTTGTCAAGGGAAAAGTAAGTTTGTTAGTTCATTCTTTGTGGTTTTCAGCACATGGCTGAGATATTTTTTCTGGTGAAGAAAGTTTGTATGTACCTTTAAGGTGGACATCTAGCATGCAGTTCGTTACTTCATTGTGCAGTCACTATAGGGTTGTGGGCATTCAGGCCTTTTCCTTCTGAGATTCTGGATCTCTCAAAATTCTTGCTGTTGGTGGACATAATCTGGCAGTTGTATCCCATGACTTGATTTGTTTTAGGTGCCAGTGTGTCTCATAGTTCAATCCGGAATCGCACCCTTGCATTTTTATTGATGAGAAGCTGAAGGAAGTTTGGTCTTACATCTTCTGTGTAACCATTAGTTTCTTCCTTTCATACTGCCTTTTCTTATTTGATCTGTTTTTCCATTTGGATTAAAGATATACGGCTGTAATGTTTCCCATGCTGTCTGCATTGTCACTTTACACAAATTCTTATTGAAAGACCAAAAAGAAAAAAGGAAAAAGAACAGAAGCTCTTGTATGTTGGAACTCCAAAATTACCCACTTGCGGTATTGCCATTTCGGAAAACATTAAGCTGTAAAGTTACAGATTAATATTATTTTCTTGGTAAAGTTTAATCCAGCCTCAACCTTAAATTGAATCAGTTGGTCTATGAAGCAATTTACACATTTTTAAGAAGCCTAATTTAAAGTCTTAGCTAAGACATGAGAGACGGACTTAAAAAGATAGATAGTGGTTATTTTTAATTGGTTACTTTTAAGTTTGTTTGAATTTCGTTGTGATATAACTAAATATCGAGGATGTTACATATTTGAACCTTGGACTTTTGGTTATGAATGACAAGTCGTGTAACACTACATCACTTGTATATTTTAAATTATCTTATAAAATTGGCTCTTATATATCTATTAGAGTACATTGACAATAGACAATATTTTTATTAGAATTAATAATATTTAAATTATATTTTTATTGTTAGCTAAAAAAATAATTTTTTTGCTGTGAATTTGCTTGTTTTAATTAAATACTAATAAATAAATTATAATTTTTTTAAAAAATTTAATAATAAATTTTTGATTAAATGTTATATTTGTTAACAAAATTATTTTATCAGTACTAATTATTTTAAATATATTTATTTAATATATTATTTACTTTAAAATTAATTTACGTCATTGTTAATAAGTCATTATTAAAAAATAATTTTAAAACTAATATTTAAATTATTAACTGATTAATTATTTTTTAAATTTAATATTAATACATAATTATAAAAAAATTGAATTCTAAATTCAATGCCGTATTCATTAAGAAAAAATCTTTTTATTACTATTTATTATTTTTAAATTATAATTTATAAGTATGAAATTTAGACTTATTAATAATAATAAAAATAATTTTCTATTATGAATGTCCTTGTAATAGATATATAACAGTTAATTTTATAAAATAATTTAAAATGTATAAATAGTATAGTGGTAAATGACATGTCATTCATAATTCAAGTTCATGGCTTAAATCATAACAAACATATTTAAATGAAAAGACGTCTTTATCCCTCTAACAAACGTTATATTCTTCTTTTTATTAGAATTTTAATAAAAAATAACTTTACCTTTTTATTAATTAACGTAACTAACGATAAAATAGATAGTTGAATAAATTATATTTTCTTTGTACTACAATGTAACTTATTAATATTTATTTGTTATATTTGTGATGTGGGACATTCCGTTTTAAGGTTGGTAGGGAATATTTTATATTAAATGTATTGCAACCAGTGATTTTAGGCCTAATTAGCCATTAAATTCGTATTACAAAGGTCAAAGTATCAAAGGTGGTGGATACAAACCATTATTCTGGCACTCTTATTAATTCTTTGCTCATAAATATGGGTGAGCAAAAGTAAGACAGTTGCATGCTGTAAATAAACTAAAATATAAAAGAGATATTTACACTAAGAAAAGCTTTATGACTTTGAAATAACATTATTAATTGAAGTTTTTGAACTCAAAAGGGAACACATAAGTTGCATGAGGTTATATATATAGGCAAACCAACAAAGGTGTCGATTTAATTTCGATGTGGGACGAAAAGTTGGTGGAAATCCATCTTATAACACTCTCTTTAGATTTTACTACTTTAATCACACTTTTACTCTTGTTATTAGTAAGATAATAATTTAAAAACTGCAATTATTCTTACATGCATTTATGTTTTCATATTCTAACACTTTCATGATTTTCTTAACTTCCTAAATTAATTTAGGCAAAGTGTTATTTTCAAATTCTATATCTACAAGGTCGACAGTCAACAAAGCTGAAAATTTCATGTCTAATTACTTAAAATACTCTTTAATATCATAAATTCTTATTAAATCAAATTATTTTGAATAATTATAATCTAGAAACAATAATTTTTTTTTAGTGTTTTTAAGTATCTCTCTAAAATATTAAGATTTTTTTTCACATTGTCATCTGCCACCATGTTAATAACATTATTAAAATTTTTGTATTTAAATTGATTACTATCACAATATTTTTGGGAGTTTAAAAAATCTAAATTATAGTCTTATCTCTCTCTACATCTATTTTAAATGGTATATCTCGACAGAAAATCTTTTTCAAACAAATATGACCTAATTTGTTCGGGTGTACGAAATTCATATTGCAAGAGTAGTTATATGGACATCTAATTGACTTACCATTTTTTGCGCTTATTATTGCAAAGTTAATCACATATACAGAATATCAAATTTTATTCCTCTTAAATTAGCAACATGTTTATTCGTTATACCATGCTTTATTTGTGAGTTACACATACCAAATATTGTAATCTAATACATGTTAATAAATTTCAATTATAGCTTGCTTATTACATTTTTATTTTCTAGTTTTTAAAACTTATTCCCAAAGGAAAATATATTTAAATTGTATGAATATCAATGCACTATCAAAATAAACAAGTAAAATACACACAATTTATATGAAACAATATATGCACAATATGAAAACAAGGCAAATAACATAATAATGAATAGTTAATTCATATGCCACGATTATGGCTTCTCATATATGTAGTTTAGCATAAAATCAAAGAATAGAAAATATATGCACATTAACACATAAAAAATAATACTTCAATATCTAACACATCCACAACCACTTCAAATTACACCTCCACTATGTCCATTTCAATCATAACCAAACAACAATCACTATATCCTCAATTATAAATGTACAACTAACCAAAATAAGAAAAAATTATGCAAACTAAAGAAACTTATCTAAAAGTAGTAGCAACATCGAAATCAAAGAAGCTTTGAATTAATAAAACCAACCATAAACACTAATCCCTGTATTTTCAAGCACAAATTTAAGTTTCAAGTTAGAGTACAAACTCAAAATAGTGCAAATCAAACCATTTTATTAACAATAATCACTTGCCACGCCCATTAATTTCTAAAATTCGAGTTCAGTAATTTTATACTTAACTTCAAACCTTAACAAAAAATTAACTATGGAATAGCCAAAAGAAAAAAAAAATGAAGAACATGAATTGGATTAGTCTTGACAATGAGAGTTTTAACAATGTAAATACAACCTAACAACCAACACCAAGTAATTTATATATTCTATATTGTTATACACCAAATTTAATATACAATTCTAATAACCAATATGTGAAGATCAATTAAATTACGCTTCAAATGTGTGTGAGTAATGTGCACAACAAACATAAACATAAACATGAACAAAAATAAAGAATAAAGGGTAAGATGAAACGCAATGATTTTTTCATGGTTCAACAAACTCTAGTCTACATCTATACCTTTGAGCTTTAAGCTTGAGGATTCAATTATATACGCTTTCAAAATCAAAGGCAAACAAATATAACTCAAAGTAGATTTTCAAGTGCCACTCAAATCTTACACCAATAGGTCTTCACAGTTGCCACTCTAACCTTTAGAAATAAGTGACTTTCAAGTGTTACTTATGTCTCACATTCTAAGAGTGTTTCCCTCACTTACACACACAAGAATTACAATGAAATAACCTAATACTTTTTTCAAAGAGTAATACAAATAAAAAATATAGTGTATGATGAATTGAATGTATGATTTGCAAAGATAAACTCAAATTCTTTGTATTTCACTTTTAAAACATATAACAAAGTTTTTTAAGTGTGTAAAACTTGTTCCAAATGAGCTTAGAGTACTATTTATAATGAAATTTGAAAAATTAGTAGTTCATAGTTGTAAGAGATTAAAAAATTCAAATTTTTAGAAATTTGATCGGTCAAATTTGACATATTTTATACCAGTTTATATGAAATGGTTTGGATTGGTTCTTTAAAACTAGATAAAAATTGATTTTTAGACAAGTTTGAAAATTTTGCATTTTGGTTCAAAATTTACAATTTACTTCTCAGAAAAATTATAACTATTTTTCACATATTCAAAATATTCATATTAAAATCATATAACCATATGAATTTTTGAGAAGCATTAAAAACATGTATTTTAATAGATTAGAAATTTTGCATTTTTAAGAGAAAATCAATGATCAATTCCAAGACATAGTACAAATAATAAATTAATATACCTAATATGTATGTCTTTAATTGTTTAAGTCTTCTCCTTAATTTGCTCTTAGAGCATTCTATTTTGCCATTTGTAAGTGCCTTGATTTTGTATATTTTTTTGATGATCAATTTGTATTCCAAAACTTTATGCTAAAAAAATCACAAATAATACTACAAGAATAATTTAGTTAATCAAGAATATCAATATTTGTTATCAACAAAATTATAACTTGTGAATTTTAGGGCCAACATAAACCATATAAGTTAGACAAAAAAGCTACAAGTAATTTTTAATTTCAATTTCTTGATTTTCAAGCACCTCTTATACCATACAAATAATTTATGACTAAATCACTGAATTCTTAATATAGTAATTTCTCACCAAATCACTCAACTCTCAACAACCAAGAGTCACTACAATAAATTTAAGTGTCAAGACTATCTTTTTTTTTTGTGCTACAATTGTTAATTTGATCACATTATAGTATTGACAGTTGTCTTAAAAAGCCATGAAAATCCAGGAATTTTTGCTTTTTGACTACTACAAAATAAATGTGAGACATCAATTTTTTAATGTTTACTTTTGAAATTGATTCCTATAATCGAATTTTATTTGAGTGGTGGTTGATTTTCAAAAACCAGTATCTATAAATGTATAAAAAAGTTCATTATTTTTTCATACTAACATTAATTTTTTCCCTTTCCCTAATTAATAGTCTTTTTTCTAATGTAAACTACATGTTACTTTCATTTTCCTGCATTTTCTACAACATATAAATAAATAAATAAATAAATATATATATATATATATATTAAAGGAAAATGAGCGCAATACAAGGATTTCCCAAGAGGTCACCCATCTTAATATTGCTCTCACTCAAGTACGTTTAACTACAAAATTCTGATGGGATCCAGTGCATTAGTGCTGGTATAGTCGCACTTATAAAAATATATTACTTTATAAAAAAGAAAAACAACTATTATAATAGAACATTGAGCAACAACGTCAAAATAGCCTCTTAGTATTAGAATTTACATTAACATACAATTGCAGGAATAGAAAATAACAATAATGAAGATTAACAAGTCGCAATTTTCTTTATTATAAAATAACAAAAACAACCTCTTAGAAGCAGAAGCAGTAGTTGCAACACAACAACACCAAGTAGTAATAGGATAGGAAGCAACAAAAATAGAGGAACAATAGCCTCCGAGCAGCATACAATAGCAACAACAGAAAATAGTAGTAGCAAAGATGTATCAAATTTAAGAGAGGACGGTAATGTCTGATGGTGCTAAGGAATCCTCCCTATTTCGAGCTTGTGGTTTTCAAAGTTCTACAACTACTAATTTTATTGTTGGTCAATTTACAACTTAATCTTTAATATAATATATCGCAACATCAAACACATGCATAATCTCATCTAAAGATTTTGAGCGAAGTCGTGGATTTAGTATTTTTAAAACACTTTCTTTGTTGGAGTTAGTCATTTTTTTATTCCAATGAGCAAGGTCCATATTATTACCAAATCCTCCAAATGCTTTTTTGCAGGAAATTAGTTCTAAGAAGGCTATACTAAAGTTGTACACATCACCCTTCTCTTTAGGTTCTCTAGTGTAATAATATTATACAAACACAACATTAAAATAATAGATCTTATGTAAAATAAGAGTTACAAAAATATCTATTTCTATTTCTTCTATGTGACTAAAGAACTAATATTTTGAAAGAAAATTTCAAAGCACAGATCATATTTGTTCAAAAATAAAGTCAAATTACATCTATTTGCAAAGAAAATATGATGTAACGGCCGATATTCATTCAAGAACTCAAAGAATGATGGCCAAATATTATAGCATAAGAAATAAAATCACAATCGAGAATCAAAATCATTATGAAATTAATTATTTAAGATCAATTATGCTTTGAGCAATTTATCGATAAGAACAAACAATACACTGAGACGTGCATTATGATGAACCAAAATCTTTCAAGAACTTGGCAAGGCTAAAATTAGCAATGTGAACTTAAAAAATAGAATCAAGAAGGATATTGTTTGATTTTACATCACAGTGAATAATTGCCTTATAAGTGAGTAGTTAACTTACTTATCTTTTATTTTTTGACTTAAATATATGCAGTAATCCTCAAGTAGTGGTGTTATTTTAATGAAATTTGTTATTTTCATGCAGAAATAAAGAAAATAGCAATTAAGATGATAACCAGCACAAAAACGGAATAAAAAGGTTAGGTCATAAAAAATGCAAAGACCAAAATGCAAGGAAATCAAGGACTTAAAGGCAAGAAATAAAGATTAAAGAGACTGAAATGTAATATTATAAAACATTTGGATTTAATTACAATTATGCTAAATTATAGCATGTTTTGCCCGCGCCCTACGTGAACCCTTCTTGGCATACCCATTCGAACAGAAGCAAAGGCGTGGCCGTGCCACATTAGTTGAAATTTCAGTCTAATTTAACCTTTGGATCAATTTTTTATGGGTAAATTTGGTTGATCTTAGGTTTTCTAAATTTTGGAACACATCAGCTACCATATAAAAAGATCATACAAGAATGAAAAAGGGGAATTTTTTAGCTACAGAGAGAGGGGGATTTTTTGAGAGAGATAGAAGAATTAATCAACCTTAAAGTTCTTTGGAAGAAAGCTGAAGATTGATTTTGCAAGATCTCTATTACTAGTTTTATTTTCTTAAACTCTCAATTTTATTTTGGAATTCATTTTAATTTTAATTTCATTATTAGACTATTGTACAAATGATGAATTTTATTATGAATTTGTGGTTGATTGTTGATACGTTAGGCTAAATTTTTCATATTCTAGGATTTTGATGTAGCCTAATTCAATTATGTTTTGACTAATTAAGGAATTTGCTATTGTTATTAATTTTCAATCACTTGAGTTTTTCTTGCACTTATTGATAATGATTTATTGTATAATAAGTTATTAGAACAATCATGAATGAAATAGTACTAGGGACAATCTAAATTGTTCATGGAATTTGAAAAACTCGGTTTAGTTATTAAGAGTTCGGAAGAATATCAAAGAACTGAATAATTACATTGACACTTGAAAGTTAATAAACCGGGAGGTAAATTAATTACTGAGAGTTAATAATATGTTGGATTTTAAAGTCGTATAGTTAATTCAATCAAATAGGGATATCGGTTGATTTAGCTAAACGTAAACTTAGTTTGACACTCGGGAAAGGGAACAGAGTTACTTAGAACCTGTGATTAGTGTAATAAAAATAAAAACTTAGAAAATTCTGAATTAGGAGAGACAAAATCCTAGGACCATTATCATACTAATTTTTACACACATTCTCTCTCTATTAGTTAGAGTTATTAGTATTTTATTTTTGATAATTAATTTAGTTGCTCTTTGTACATTTTTCTCATATATTCTTACCTTTATAACTTTTAAGTGCCAAGATAAAGTTGACCTATCATAGTCGCAATATATAATAAAAAATTTTAAAACTTAGTCCTCGTAGGTACGACAACCCTTCTTTACCATTTACTACTTGTACGACCCCCGTACACTTGCCTGGGCACGTATTATTGCCCGTGATCAGTCATGATATAAATACCAAAGAGCTATGGATAATTTTCAATTTCGATATTTTTTTTTATTTTGATGCACATCTTAAAACCTTACAAGTAATTTTTGGCTAAATTACTCAATTCTTAATACAAATGATTCCTCCCCAAATCATTCAATTCTCAATAACCAAGAGTTAACATTATTGAACATTCTCTAGTAAAGATTACAAAAAAATACACCTATTAAATAATCTCAAAATGAAGAATATATTACAAATAAAAGGAGTAAAGGTATTTGAATCTAGTTTATTGCAATTTGTATCTTCAAAATTTATTTTTGCAACTTAAATAATGTTTATAAGTATATAGGATATGGGTAAAAGAATTAAAATATTAATAAATGAGATAAACGATTTCTATTTATAGTTGAGTCTAAAAACTAATCGTTAGAGACACTAATTTAGAAGTCAAGTTAATTTGTTCAATCATTAGATCAAATTCAGTCAACTTGATTATAAAAATACTAATGTGTAGAAAAGATTCAAAATTTTGGTCGACCGAAAATGACTATGCGATCAAACATATGTGCAATTTAGGTTGAACAAATGGTCAAATTTGAGTAACCAGAAATTACACTCATTCTACCTTAATTATGTAATGTTTTTTTATTTATCTAAACCGGTTAGAGCAATTCACCTAAACCCTATAGAGAAGACTAGTTTTCATATAGGTTGAAATATTTATAATTAAGTCTTTTTTTCAGGTACAAAATCTTGCATGCTAATCTCTACAAGTTCTAACTTTAAATGGAATTTTTTTTAGACATTTAAGTTTGTAAATTAATTAAAAATAACTTTATGAAAAATTATATGTAGCAAAAGGTTTTGACAATTTCCTTCTAAAAAAACATATTTATTAAAATATTTAAACTTACTTAAATCGATAAAACACAACTATTTACCCACAAGCATATATTAAAAAAAATATGTCAATGAAATTTCAAAACATGTGGCTTTATTCTTTAATTAATTTTTCTTTCATTTGTTCAAAGAGTTTTTTTATACTTCTCCTGAATACATTGATTTTGGATTTTTTTTTGAATATTCATAATGGCATTCTAATTCTTCATGCTAAAAAAATATTACAATAAATAATATAAAAAGAATTTAGTTAATAATAGCTGTTAATGTTTGTTATGATCAAAATAATAGCTTATGAGATTTAAAGCTAATCATTTTCCCCTTTTTTTATGATAACAAATCATTGATCACTGTTAAAAATAATTTACAAATAATTTATGAATTTTGACAATAAATTATGCAATCTAAAATTCATGCTCCTCTCATAGAATAAATGAAACATTTAAAAATATGAGCATTTAAATTAGTATGCATCTTAATGCATGCATATGACAATAAATCATATGGTAATGAATCGAATTTAATTTTCAAAATTCTTCTACAATTTATTTTGAAATTCTTGCATTTGCTCAAAAGTATTGAGGGATGTTTGCAAGTAAGTGCATTAAACCATAAGAAACAAATGCAACAAAAAAGAATCACATCTCCTCTGGCATATAAACACTATGATATGTATTGTAAATTCTTTTTTCTCACTTGCTAGTTTAATATCTTCCATATACATACACTTCTCTCTCCTTTTGCATTGTATAAAGAGATAGTAATAAAAAAGCTTCCATAAACTTCATCTGATGAATAGCCACACAAAAAAAAATCATCCATAATGGTTATCATAAAAAAAATCAAATGCATCTAACACAAATGAGAGAAAGAACACTATTATACAATAATTATCATTCTAGATTCGCATACTTTTCTCTTCCTTTTTATTTTATACATAACCACAACTCAATATACACAATTCAAAATATAATATCAAATAAGTAATGTTTGGCTTGAATTAGATAAAAAAGTTAATCATTAAGAAACCACATTTCAATTAAAGGGTATTTAAACATGATGAATGAATGAATGAATTGAGGAAACAAGCATATGTCAAGGTATAAAATAGCATGGGAGATGTTTTGCACATAATGATTATAACATATATATTTCAAGTAAAATATACACTAATTTGAGCCACAATACATGTCTTGATACCTTGGCTAAAGAATTGAACATTAAATAATCAAAATGATAAGTTAAGAATTTGCTAACAAATTGCCTAAGATTGAGGTATGCATATTTTAAACAAACATGGTTACAAACATAAACTATAAATATACTTTGAAAACTTGAGTTAAGAATTGTGTATAAAACAATGAAAAAAAATAAGTAACTAACTTGATACTAATTTTGCTTATACTTGCCTTTGTATTTTGTCAAAATATATGTTATATCTGATTGAATATTTCATCTCACAACAAGTCTTTATCAAGGAACCTCTCATTATTCCTTACTTTTGATAATTACAAACATATTTAAGTTTTGCACTTTGGTACCTAAATCTTTTTGGGTCTTTATATTAACTTTAGCTCTCTGTAGAACTAAAATTATGTTTATGCCAAATACATTCTTCTTGATATGAAAATTGCACTTTAGTACCTAAACCTTTTGTAATTTTTTTTTACATAGGGTTTGTATCTAGTGCCATCTTTATCAAAAACACAATTTTTATAATTATGAAGTAGTTTCAGGTTCCTTTGACCTTTGGTAAACTTTAAAGCCATTTAATTCAAATTAAAAAACTATTTTTTGAAATTTTTTATCTCTTCCGAAAATTCTTTTTTCTCATTTTCAAGAGGAATTTTTACATCTTTCAAAGAAATTATTTCAATAAATTGTCAATTTTCTTTTAGAGAGTGATTTTTAGAAATCAATTTTTTATATTCATCATGTGACTCTTCAAAAGCATCCATAAAAGCATATTGGCAATTTTAAGAGTGTTTTGGGTTAAATTTATTTACTTCATCATCATTGATGGCCATGAAAAGCATATTGGCAATTTCATCTATCTCTCTATCTTCATCTGCAGATGAATCATCATCTCATGTTGTAGCTTTGGTTGCCTTCTTATTATGTTTCTTTTCTTTCTTTTTTTTATTCAGAGGATGGGCACTCAAATTTCACATATCGCAATGTTTTACACTAATAGCAGATTAATTGATATCTTTTATAATTTTCTATTCTTTAGCTCTCTTGCTTTGTGACTTTTGAGTTCCTTAGAAATTTCAAGAACTTTCTTGCTTGAGCAATTTCTTCTTCTTTATTCATTATTCACCACTTTTATTCTCCTCTTCTCCATTATCATTATGCTTTGTCAATTTAAATTAAGGCAATAAGTTTCTTCCTTTGAACCATATCTATAACGTTATAAGTATATATTGTTTTCATAGTCCATTAGTGATCTGATGAGGTTATCAAAAAGTAAAGTGTTGAGATATTGACCTCTGCTATTGTTATCATTTTTTCTCTTCATTCTCTAGGTAATGATCTAATTTTTTTTTTCACTTATTATTAGCAAAAGATTTATCAAGAGATTTAATAGAATTTAAAATATCGGTAAATATAATTAGTATTCATATTATAGATGGTTTCATGAGGTTACATTTTGAATAATTTATATTACTTAGTGAATCTAATAATTTTAGACACTTGGACTTGGTTAGTTCCCTCATAAACAACTTCTAAAGCATATCATATATTATATGTACTATCACAAATAGAGAATCTATAAAAATTCTTTTTTTTAATGACACGATATAAAATGTTTATGGTTTTGCTATTTAAAGAGACTTTTTTCTTGTCCATATCACTCCACTCACTTTTAAGCTTAGGAATGAATTCACAATTTATATTCTTTTCTGTGAAAATAAAAGGACCTTTACTAACATATTCTCAAATATCTAAGTTCAAAGATTATAAGAAAATTCTCATCCTAGCTTTCCAATATGCATAATCATTTTCATAAAAAAAAAATGGTGGTCTAGTGGTTGATTGTCCCATAATGTATCCTAAGGTTGTCATGGATCACTTTAAGACAATTAAATTTTCTTTTAGAGTGCCTTACTTTAATACTAATTAAAATAAAAACTACAAAACCAGAGAGAGAGAGAGAAATGAGGAGGGTGAATATATTTTTAAGAAATTTAACTAATATGCAACCCAACAATCAATACCAAATAATTCAAGTCCTCTAGAGTATAATATATTAAATTTCACACACAATTTCAACTACTAATATATGGATAACAAAAAATTAAGCTTTAAACATATCTAACATATATGCATAATGAGCACATAGATCAAATCCATAAGAGTAAATAAAGATAAAATCATATTTTTACATGATTCAATAAATCTCTAGCCTACATTCACATTTCCAAGTTCTAAGTTTGAGGATTTTACTAACCAAGTCTTGAACACCTCCAAACTCAACAAATAACCAAAGAAAATTTTGGGACCCTTGATAAGTGAGCATTTCACTCATTTATTCATTACTTTCAAGTTAGATATGTGTGCAAATCCTCAAGTTTTTGTGTTGTTTTGATGAAATTTGTATGTTTTTGCATACAAATGTAGAAAATTGTGGCCAAGGTAATATGCAGCATGAAAATGGGGAGTAAAAAGGCAAATCAATAAATGAGGACTAAAATACAAGAAAATTAAGGACTTAAATGTAAAAAACAAAGAATCAAAGGACTAAAATGTAATATATAAGATTTAAGGGACTTAATTAAAAATGGGTGAATTTTATGCATGATGCTACGTGCCCATGAATTGAGCAATGAAGGTTCTTCAAATAGAGGCAAGGGTGCGATTGTGCCACTACCTTCAATCGGCGTGCGTGCCCAACGTAGTAGAACCCTTAATCGAGCAATGATTTTTCCAAACTTATTGAGCCGTTCGATCAACCTTAGATGGCTAGTTTTGGCTAATTCTAGGTTTACATCATTTTGAGGGTAGAACTACCATTTATCGAAGAATAGAAAAGGGTATTTTTTACAGCGAGAGAAAAAAGAGATAGTTTTAGTGAGAGAACGAAGAATCTTTAAGTTCTTTGGAGGAAATTGGAAAATCACTTGAAGAATTGAGGCCTCAATTATCCTAGTTTTATCTCTTTAATTCTTAACTTATCTTGAACTCCATTTGGCTTATCTTTTTTTCTATTTTGTTAAATGTTATAATATGATTTAGATATTGATATGCTAAGCTAAACTCTCTACTCTAGGTCTTGATGTAACTTAGGTTTATGTTTTGAATGATTTAAAATTATTAATATAAGTATGTTTGATTCATTTATGCTTTCTTGTACTTAATACTTTAAATTTATTGAAAAATAAATTAATTGAATTATTATGAATAAATGAATGCTTGGGAGAGATTAATTTGCTCATTAGATAACATAGTTTATAAACATTGAGAGTCTGAGAGGATTTCAATGTCTAAACAATCAATTTAATACTAAAGAAATTGAGAGACTGAGAGGTAATCAATTTTTTGGTTCTTAATAACTAGTAAAAGTAAAAGAATGTTTGACTAACTTAGTTAGATAGCCATGTCGACTAAATTAATATAAATAGGTCCCGGTTCAATTCTTGAGAGAGGTAACCAGGTTAAATTAGAACTAGTTATTAGTGAATTGAAATATAATGTATTAGCAAATTCCGACTAGGATAACTATACTAACTACTAGGTGAAATCAAGGCTATAGGATTATTTTCACACACTCACACTATTAACCCTATTTTTTGTTTATTTTTCTTGTTTTAAATTAGTAACATTTAGTTATTATTTTATTAATTTCATTTCTTAAATCTAGATTGCATAGATAACGTCGATGTATCATAATTGTAGTATTCAATCTAAAACTCAAAAACTCAATTCTCGAGGATATGGCAATCCGTTTTACCACTTTATTACTTATATGACCCTGTATACTTGTGGGTTGTGTGGATACCTAACAACCCCTCTTAAACCTTAAACGTAATTTTTTAACCAAATCACTCAATTCTCAAGAACCAAGAGTTAACACTCAATTCTTTTTTACAAAAATTATAAAGAAAATACGAATAAATACACCTGATAAATAATCTCACAATGAAGAATATGTAACAAATGAATGAGTAAGGTTTTGAATTAAGTTTATTGCAGTCTATAAGCTTAAAAATTATTTTTGTAACTCAAATGATGTTTATTTGTTTTTATGATATGAGTAAAATGAGAAAAAAACCCAAAAATAATGAGAAAATTGGTTTCTATTTATAGTTTAATCTAAAAATTAGTCGTTAGAGACATTAATTTATAAATGAGTTCAATTTGATCAACTATTAAATCAACTTCAAAACTAGAATTTCGATCAACTGAAAATGACTATTTGGTCCTTAAAACATTTTTACTTTAAACTAAAATTATTTTTCACAAAATTATGGTTGTAAATAAATGAAAAATAATTTTGTAAAAAATTAAATGCAACAAAGGTTTCAACAATTGTTTCAAAGCATGTAACATTATTCTTTAATTGATTTCTCTTTTATTTTCTCAAGAGGTTTCATTATTCTTTTCTTGAATTGATTTTTAGATGTTTTGAACTTTCACAATTCTATTTCAATTTTTCATGCTAAAATTATCACAATAAATACTATAAAAAATTAGGTTAGTAATAAATATCAATATTTATTATCATCAAAATAATAGTTTGACCTTAGAACAGACAAACTCCAGTAATGATCTAATACATGTATTAAATAAATTTTTCTCAAGGCAGATACAAGTTAATATAAATACACAAATGAGATTTAGCAAATGAATATAATATACTCAATTTTAAAATTCATAACATCTTTAAAAGTATAATTTATTCTATACTCAATGAATTCTCTATATAATTGATTAATAGCTAATAATAACTTTTTAAAGTTGCAGTATTACTAAAATAGCTCTTAACAAGAAGTTAAACATTATCTTTCAATTTTCAGTATTACTAAATTAGCTCTTAACAAGAAGTTAAATATTATCTTTCAACAATGTATTTTTATCTTACCCGCTATCAGATTTATATCAAATTCTTTCAATTAATTTTTTATACAAAGTAATAAAATCCACAATTACAATTTCTTTAAAAAATCCTTAAATTTGTTACAACAGTATTAAAAATTTAGCCTAACTCAAAAATAAATTATACATATGTCATTCAAACTAACTAAATTATCTCTTAGAAAATTATTAATACTTGGTTAAACACTACTAATATTAATATATGCATTATGTATATATAATATGAAAAATACTGTTTTACAATATATGTACACCAAATTAATGAACTACGCGTGTGTGTTTAGAGAAGGATCAATAGCCTTATATTTTTATACATTATATTTATATTCATTTGTAATCTTATATTTATACATAAGTTGAGATTAAATATTATATATATTAATTATATATGTTAGATTTAATTTTAATAATTAAAAATTTATATATTTAATGATTTATAAATAATATAAATATATATTTAAAAGTACGAGATTACTATTCCTATTATATATATATATATATGAAACTCTCTCTCTCTCATGACAACAGTGCAAGTGTGAAGAAGGAGAAGTTGAATAATCCCGTATAGAAAATAGTGTAGATGTTGGGGGCCAAATGGGCACATGCCAAGATGGATCATATATAGATGGTAGCTTTAAGGAAGGTCAAGTTTCCGGACGAGTTGGCATTTAGTTGGCTATTCTCATCGACATTTAAAACAGGGATGAGAGAGAGGGGGACAAAAGGCACGTTATTAAGGAAGAGGAGAAAAAGATGTAACAGATGTTGTTGTGTGTTGTTATTGATGAAATGTCCTCTCCCTCTCTCCCTCTCTCTCTTTTATTTGTATATATAATTGTATTATAAACTAGGAAACTGTGTAATGCCAAACTTCAAGAAGGAATAGAAGGAATGGTCAAGGCAAAGAATGAATGAACGATGAACATACATAGTGAGAAGGATTAGTCAAGTCATAACACTTTTTATATGCAATACGGTGGTAAATAGTAGTAGTATAAATTAAATGAGAGGATTGAAAGAGTCAGGGTGGTCAGGTCAGAGAGTCAGGCTCCATGCATGGTGTTGGCACTGTCCAATAAATGCAATAGCATTGAGTAGCTAAGCCAAATCGCTCAAGTCATAACAATATAACAAATATAATAATATTGAGAGTAGGGTCTGGGGATTTGGAGGGGAGTGGGGTCTTTTCTCTTTTGGAGGGACAACCCGAAATAAATGCAAAAGAGAAATTAAAATTACTGCTGGTAGCCAATTTTTGGTGTCGTAAGACGTGCAATTGTCGGGATATCCCCCAACCTTTAAAACCGTCCCTTTCATCTCATTTCACATTTTTCTACCACTTATTCCCAGGCTTCAGTCACATGTCATCTCATCACCCAACCCAACCCAACCCAACCCCACCCCACCCCACCCCACCCCACCCCAACCCTAATATTATTAGTATTACTACACCTAACACTCACATCCCTATGCCCTCTTCTTTTAGGGTTCTTAACTATTTTTAGTAATATAATGTCAATTGGAAAACTTTTAATTTGTGTATCCTATACATTGTGCTTTCAAATCAATTTCATTTTTGATGGGATGATATTAGAGGATATCATGTATTTGTTATTTTTCTTATGTGTCAGAGCGATGAGGTGATGAATTTTGATATTTTAAATTAGGTATTATATTTTAATTGGTTCTTTTTTCATAATGATGAGAAGTATAGATAATAAGAATTTAATATGAAAGCTGAAATGCACAAAGATCTATTGATTGTATATTGTTTTTGAGACGTTAAAATAATGAGAGATTTTCTATCCTATTAGGGTTAATAATCGCGTGCACATGTGAAACAATTAAATATTTCACATTTATAATTTTCTTTTATTTTTATCATTCAATGTAGTTGTATAATTAACCATTTTCCTGCATATTTTTTTTCATTCTTTTAATATTCTACTAGATTTCAAGTCCTTGTGTCATTAACATCAACAAATTAAGAAAAAATGCATCTAATTTATTTTTGTGTATATGTAATTCTGGCCAAACTATGAGAAAGAAAAGCGTTTAAATAGAGAAAAACAGAAATGTAATGAGTAAGCCATAAGGATGTATAACTTTTAAAATATATCATAGAATAACTATCGACAATTCTAAAGAATTATATGCTGTGATAAAACATCTAATATGCCTTTCTTTTCACTGAATATTTTGAGTCATCAACTTTAATATAATTAATCTTAACAGTAATCGTGTTATGAAATTAATATTTAATCAATTTATCAATTAATATGTCTATGATATGAATAGTGTAACATATACAAATTTTTATAAAAACTAATATGAGAGTTAGTATTATTATCATATATTTTATATTTTTATGAGAGAAAAATTAAATAAAATATATGATATTTTAATAATAATATGATATTATCAAATGAGTTTGTATAAATATAATTTATATAAGAGTTCGTATCCCTAAAATTATTGAATAATTATACTTGTAATGACAGGTAAAAGTTAAGGGGAAGGGGTTGGGGTTTAGGATTTATATAAATTTTTTTTCTCACACGAGATCTTATACACTATTCTAAATATAAAAATATGTAAGTTTTGATTCAAAGCGGAAGATATTGCGTGTGTAGAAATTATAGAACTAAATAAAATAAACATAAATTCTGAGAAAAATTTGAAATTGAAAATTTTACAAATAAAGTATAAATTCTTCTTGATAAAATTTTTCAAACTTTCGATTGTTTGAATATTTATTAAAATTTTTAAAATTTTAAAATCAATTTTAAAAATTATGTGTTACACTTTTTAATGTAGTTTTGCATATCAATATTTTAACTTTTATATTAATTTTAATTATTAACACGAAATTAATTTATTATATATATATATATATATAGAGAGAGAGAGAGAGAGAGAGAGGGAGAGGAATTGACTGCAATATATTAGATGGATGTATCGTTATATTTATTGTTTTTTGCTGTAAACTTAAAATATAATATGTAAAAATTAAAACTCTAAAGTAAATTGATAGTATAATATGTGAGTAAAATTTGAAAAAAAAAATATGCAGCAAGAGATGAATGTATTGTACTCAATCCCTCGTTGCGTATACACTTATATGGCAAAAACCCAAGCATGCATACATGATATGTTGGGCGGTGTATGATACATGCGTCAGCAGTAACTGTGAAGAGAGAGAGAGAGAGAGTAGTGTATGGTGGTGATGGTAATGGAGTACTGGCAATGACAATGCATTTAAAAGCAAAGTCATCATTGCAACAGTACGTCATCATTGTCATGCAATATTGCAATGTTTCGAGTTTTCTTGACTACGTTTTTGAATCACAATCACAAACACGAACGAAAAGAAACGATGGGTCAATTTAGGACCTAATAATAAAGCTGCTGCTTACTGAAATTAAATAGTGCAAAGTGTCATAATATTATCATTATATATATGGTGGTCTTTATAATTCAGCTCTCTCTCTCTCTCTCTTCTAGTTCTTTCTATATATATGTATAATTGTATACATCTTTTTCTGTGCTGTGCTTAGCTTAGCTTAGCTTAGCTTATGCTTTGGATTCTGAGTTTTAGCATTCCATTACAATATTACATTACAGTCCGAGTAATAAATGCTTCTCTTTCACTATTGACATTTCTTCTGCAATGGCCTTTCATTACATGCATGCTTTCTGGACAATTGCCATTGCTTTTTCCTAGCTACTATCTTAATTTCCCACCCACCTCTTACCCTCTTGTCCTTTTTGTCTTATTCAGTTGTCTTCTTTTTTGTTCCAGAAATGCATGTGTTCAACCAACTAGTCTAGTCCAGTCTCCATGGAATATCCTAGCTAGCCTGATCAGCTCTGCTAAAGCATTTAATACCCTTTTAACATACTTGACACAACTGATTGACATGTCCTTAATTAATGATAACCCTTACCCGCTCTTCTTCTTCGTACTAAATTTCATCGCCTAATTAACGGTGTATTGTATGTGGTGGAACGTTTAATCAAGTCTTGATTAGCTTAATAACGATTAGCACTATCTAGCTAGCTTTATCTAGAGCAGGTTCAATGTAGAAAATTATAATACACAACTAGCTAATTACTCATAATGGCACAATATTATGTGCATCCAATTGCTCATTCAGTATACTCGATTACTAATTACTTCAATAAACTTTGATCTTTAATCATTTCAAGCCTCTGTCTGTTTCTCTTCTATATAATATAAACGTTTCTGAAATCGGCCGGCAAAACAAAAACCAAATAACCTGGCATTAAAAATTTTATTCATAGTGATATAACCTGCAGAAACATTAAATACAAGAATACTGGATCTATCTGCGGTCCAGGTTAGCTAAAAGGTAATTATTTGATATTAATTTTGAAAATAATTCTCAAGATAATTCATTATTAGTAATCAAATAAGTCTTGGTAGGCCTCTTTAATTAAAAAATAAAAAGGATGATTCGATTTGATTAAATTTCGTGTAGTGTAAATTTAGAGACCAAAATTAAGATGCTCGAACAAGAGAGTATTAAAGGAAATCTTAATAGGTTTCTTTTAAGTCAAATTTTGTAATATCATGTGAATCAAGAATATTAAGATGTTCCAATAAGAAAACCAACGAATTGCTTGACTAAAAAATTTAAAATAGTAGATGAAAAATAAATATTAAAATTAACGATATAGCCCCGCCTTTACCTTTGGTGTCGGAGAGATTTTGCGTATATAATCTTCTCTATTTTTGAACCAATCACTTGCCGCATTAGCTAGTAACTAAGGGAATGAATAGCATGCATATACTTGTTCTTTAGATTTTTATACTTGTGCAGTTGGGAATTCAAAATATTATGGTGGTGTTGCATTAAGAAGGTTTTCTGAACACCAAAGACCAAGAGTCTCCTAATTTCTCAACTAGCAAGCATGATGATTATATCGTATTCGTAGGCAATCTATATATCTATATCTATATATGTAACAGCTGGCGTCAGAGATATGGATTTGGCGTTGGCAGCTTATCGATATAGCATAAGCTACTACATCAAGTACTTGAAATTGCAAATAATCTGGTTAACTGTTTAAAGAGAATAGTTCAAAAGGGTAGAAACAAACTAGACCGTGCCTACCATGGCACATTTTAAGAGGCAAAACGCCACGAACAAATAGTGTTACTGTAAAGTCTGGGAGAGTAAGTACATTCTTTTTTTTTTTTTTTAAAGGCAAATGAAAAAGATGATAAATATATAGTCGATGTAAGATAAAGAAAAATTAAGGAAAGACACAGACATATATAATCATCTTTAGACATACAAAATTGTCTAGAAAAGGGTATTTAATTAAAGATAAAAATGCCATTACGTCTCTAGCTCGCTCTCAATATATAGTACTGAATCCTTCAGTTGATAACCCTGCAGTCCGCAAGAAGCAGAAGAAGAAGAAGAAGAAAAATCAGGTTATGTATAAATTATATATTGACTAAAGTCCTATCATTGATCTGGTGCAAATAAATTAATACCAATTGCATTGAGATGGGATTGCTGAGTCACGCAACCGTGCGCATTGCAGACTGTATCATGAGAAAAAGTCTGGAATTAGGACACTGACCTGCCTTAGCTTATACAGTTTCAACTGGCCAAATACCCGGACAATATTTCACATCCATTTTATTTTTAGTCGTTTTGGTCAACACCGGGAATTGTGTCCATTTTTTTTAATTTTTATTAGAGCTATGATAACGTGGGGATAAGCCCCCGATATCAGCATCCTAACCTAATCTCGCAGTCCTTAAAATACTTGACTCACTTGTCATCAAGTCAAATCTCTCTAATTTACAACCAATATCAATTATACCTCTTTTGTCCCGTGATTATAAATAACTGACAGAAATATCAGTTCTATTTCTGCTCATACCGTCCAATAATTTGAAACCCTAGTTTCAACTATAGATGAAAGCAATTTTTTTGTTCCTTATATTGTGCTTAATCTATTAAAAAGAAACTTCATAATTCAGAGACAAGTCCACAAAAGTTAATAGTAATAATAAAAATGATAACAAGCATTTTAATTAGTAGGAGAATAAAAGTTTTACCTATGACGGTGGAAGAGAACAAACCCTAGCCTTAAGAGGGATCAATTGTGCGGCGGTCGTCTCCAGCAGCAGCCCTTGGTTGCTGAAACTGACTGAGCTGTCCAATGCTAGCAGATACGTTCATAGCGAGAAGGCTTGCGTCATAATTGCTACCACCATCAAAACCTCTAATCATCTGCTGTTGATGATGATCCCTTGGAAAGAACTGATGATGAAAGTGATGATCACGTCCACCAACTCCACCACTGCCTCCACCAATTAGATTGATCCCCATGTTCTGATGATGGTGGGTCGTTGAAGCAGTGGCAGCTGCTGCGGCTGCCGCAATTAGACCGGCATGGCCCGTGATTCCCAAATTTTGATATTTGGAGAGTTCAGACTTAGCACAGCTGAGATCCATTTGTAGTTGGCGGAGTCGGTGTTGAAGGAAAGATATTACTCCTACACAGCCGTAAACAGGGTCACGAAGACGCATCTCGGCCTCATATGCAAGTGAATTCACAGCGTCCTCTCTCTGCGAGGGTTGCAGTTCATTCAGCAATTTGGTAACATTACTTGCACCAAAGACTTTGTGGACGTTGGCAAATTTCTGAGGTTGGTCTGGTGGAAAATATGGAGCGAAAACGCACTCCGGTTGACACTTTCTCCTTAAGAATTTGCACGCTGCACATGGTGAATTCGATGACGAAGCCATGCTTTACCTTCTTTTCTGCAAGGTATATAATACAGGCATTACATAATTGAAAAATATAAGAACTCAAATTCAAATTAATATCATAGAAAATATAATAAAAAGTTCAATATTCATGCAAACAAATGACAATTAATCAATAAACTCAACTTGATTCAAGTTTATGCGAAACCAAACGAGTGAAAAAAGCACACAGGTGATAAAGATAATAGACTGTAAAGGAAGGAAAGATACTGCTGCAATGGGGAAGGTTTCTGCGGTGTTTAGGGTTGAGATTATATAATTACGGTTGATGAAAAATTCCCATCTATATGATACATAAAACTGGAATTGCAGGATCTGGCTTATAATTATTGATTCTTTTGTCCAAAATCAAAACGAAATCTTCTCATTCTTGTTCGTTGGCTGGAAAATAGGCTGCAAAAGGAAATTTAATATAGTATATAGATTTGTAGCAACATAAAACAAGAAAATTAAATTAAATTTCCATTTCTAGTGCCGGCCACCTCTGAGATTTTAAGAGAAAGAGGGTGTGTTTAGAATAACTCGATTACTGCAAATTAAGAAGTTGATTTTGGGGCGGTTCGTGGATTGGATCTCGTGAAGTAGAATTTTGTTTTCCGATTTTCCACGGAAAGGGTTTGGTACAGCACATCTCGCTTGAATTTCACACACACACACACATATATATGTGTGTGTATTTATATATAGAAATAAATATTAGTATTCATCTTCCTGTAAAGACGATTATATATACATATATATATATATATATTGGGATAAACAAAAGGTATATAATACAGATATATGATAATTCCATAGAAGAAGTGAAGAAGAAGCAAATATAAGTTGAATGAAATCATAAATTGAATAGAATATGGTGAAAAGGAAAGATGGCAGCCTAGCTCTCTGACTCTTGACTGTGGGAAGGAGATCTTGGGGTGAAGATTTTCTCCTTTTATTCTTATTCTTTTTGTCTTGGAAGTTTAATAAAATAAAATAAAAATCAGTAATCAAATAAAAGTAAAAGGAGACTGAATTGAAAGGAGAACAGTACTAGTACTAGTAGTGGACGTGCGAGCGAGCTGCTTTTCTCGATTATATGATGGATCGATGGAGTCAAAGGTTAATTTTCTTTTTTCACAAGTATGATGTGATGGTTGATGATCTTCCTCTGAAGCTTCTTTTCTTTTTTTTTTCTCCCCTGTACTTCCTTTTATGGCGTAGGTTGGGATGATGGAACGAAAGATCAATCAAATACTAAATTAATTAATAAAAAAAGGAATTCATGCAAAAATGTCTTCTATTTCTTCGCCGGAAAACAAATAGCATGGAACGTGCACCTAAAGATGATGATGAGCAGGAGAAGCAGCAGCAGTAGCTTCTTCTAAGGATTAGGAAGAGAGAGAGAGAGAGGGAGAGAGAGAGAGAGAAATCGGTGGACAAGGAGAATTTCCCCCCAGAAGCAGAGGCTAAGGAGACGCGGAGAAAGCAAGCAAAGAAAAGAAAAGAAAAGAATAGCAAAGCGAGGCAAGCACAGAGCGTGAGTGGATGAGTGAGTGAGTGAGTGAGAGTGAGAGTGAGAGTGAGAGTGAGAGTAAAAGCGAGTGAATGGATGAAGAAATGAAAGCAATGAGTGATTTTGAGTATCTGAGGGGCTCACTCACCAGTACTGATATTCTTAGCTACTAGCTGTTTGTTTGTTTCTTATTACTATTATTATTACACTACTCTCTCAGTCTCAGACTCATCAGAGATGAGATTTGGAGCATGTTGTATGTATTGTTTTGACAAGACCTTTCCTCCTTTTTCTCTGCGCATTACTATACTAGTATCTTCTTTCTCTCTCCTTTTTCTTCTTTCAAGAGGTTTATTCAACCTTTCAGGTCTTCATCTGTCCCCTTACCCACTGTTACGAACGACATTAATTCCTCTATTTACAAATTAAATACCCATAATAAGATGCCCTTTACCGTATCTCCTTGTTTTCATTATTATCATATAATTTATTTAAAATTACAATGATATTTGTAAATTCTAACATCAATTACATGCTTCACAACTATATATAAATATCATTAGATCGAGATTAAGACGAGTGTACATGTATTCAACAAGGTGACCTACCGTATCAATATCTCATCAACTAATGTATACTTTTATATTTGTCCATGGCATATATAATATGGTATCTCTAAGTACTTTTGTGCTTAAGAAACCTAATTATTTTATTGACCATCTGGGTTTATTAACTTGTCAAAGTTAAAAAAATTCATAATTCCAATTTATTTCTAGGAAATGCTTGCTAGGGAAACGCTAGGTCAAGATAACTCTATGGAAAGACATAGATGAACTATTCATTTATAACATGTCTAATTGTTACTTTTATGGCTTGCCAGTTAATTCGCTGATATCATTTAGAGTAATGATATTATATATATGCTTCAAAATCTATGCTACTATGCAATAATAAAACTTTTTAAAGTCAAATATGATTCTAAAAAAAGTTTAGAATATATAGCTTGATTGTAGTAGAATAAATTTCTTTCATATTTTATTGGAATATTATACTTTACTTCTTTAGGTTTTGGAAAAAAATAATATACTCCTAAATTTTTAGTCAGTTGAGATATTCCTAACTTTTATGAAAATATTAAGCTACTCTTTTATACTAACAGTCTTACTTTAAATTGACTATTTTACTTTTAATTATTAAAAATATATAAAATAATTATATTATTCTTATTTTTATTTTATAATAATCAATAAAATTTCATTCTATTTAAATTTAAAAGTATTAAAAATATTTTGACCTTTAATTATTTTTCTCTCCCAAACTTAGTCTCAAAATTTCTAAATATATTAATTATATATAGTTTTTAGATTAGATCATTTATTTAAAATAATTTTATTTTGAAAATTATGTGTATTTTATAATAATAAAATGAAGAATTAATATTTTTAAAATAAAACAAGAAAATTATATAATTAATATTATGAGAAAATTTGAGACCAAATTTGGAAGGAGAAAAATAACTAAGGATCAAAATACTATTATTACTTTTAAATTTAAATATTAGAATAAAATTATATTGATTATTATATAATAAAAAATGATACAATTATTTTATATATTTTTTAATAGTTAGAGATAAAGTAGTTAATTTAAAATACGAACAGTAGTGTGTATTTGCTTAAAAGTTAAGGGGTATCTAGAGTTATTAAAAATTCAAGAGAGTAAATTACTTTTCTGTGAAAATCAGGGGGTTAAATATAATATCCCTATTTTATTTTAAAAGCTCCCAAATAAGTTGATAATTATGATTAATGAACATAAACATGACATAATGTCACTGAATGATTTATTAGTATAAAAGGTGTTTTGGGTCTTTCTTTTCTTGTTAGCCAGTTTAATATACAAAGGTAAATTGTAAAACTAAATTGACCTAATATATGGCAGCAAGAAGGGGGGAAAAGGAGCTAGAATCTGGATTTTGAGATCTTGAACTCACCTAGTTGTAAATTCAAGTTAATATTTGCTAAAAGTCTAATAAATCTTTAAATTATTTGATGATATTTAAATGAAGATAATAGATTATTTCGGATTAAGGAGATTAATTAAGTTCATTGGAATAAATTACTTTGAGTTGTGACATTTCTTTCCACATTAGGTATAACTTTCGTTTATATATTCCCTCATTTATAGGTTTGAATAAAATTTTTATTAGTTGTGGATTATGTGTGGTTATTGTAGAGGTTGATTAGTACTTCTAAGCTAATCGGTGCAAGTTATTAGTACTTAAAGCAAATTAGTTGAGTGGTCTAGTTGTCGGTCGTCAGCTTTTGGGGCATATGCGTAGACGAAATCACATAAAATATAATTGTGTTTGAATGAAAAGAAAAAGTCAAATCTTTTTACTTTTTTTCTTGATCTAAAAAATTTAAATAATCATTATCTACTTAAATGATTTACGTCATTAACTATATAAAATTTATATCTTTTTTTTATTAAATATAGTTATGTTTTTTCTTGGTGCACTCTCATGCCTTCACATTTGTTTATCAAAATTTTAAACAACATTTTGTTATTAAATTTTTGTGATAAATTATTTTTACTTTTGATTTTAGTTTAAATTTATCAACATTATCTTACAAATTAAAGAATTATAAATATGTTTGTATAAGACTTTGTCTTTGGTTTAGAGGGAATATAAACATTAGATTTAGTAGAGTAAGAAATTAGACTACGGCTGGATACACCTCTTTGATTCTATAAATTTGGAGACTCTTGGAGATTTTCAGAGGTCTCCTTAGAGATTTTGTAGGGCAACTTGATAACACCATTAAGGATTTATAAAAATGGTAATAAGTAAGAAGAGTAAAGGAGTTTCAGCGTAAGAAAAGAGTAGAAGGGACCAATCGGCGAGTCAACATTTGGTTCATAATGAATGAAAATAGAGAGCTTTCCTCCTTTTCTCTACTATTATTTTTCCCAAATACCATTCTTCTCTTATTTTACCTTATTGTCAGCTTCTTATTGGAGAACTTGCTAAAGCATTTCTTAAATATTGGAGGTGCATACTTGGCATCCAAGAAAAAAAAGTAGAATTTCGTACACGTGTAGATAATATTTAATAAATTTGGAGAATGAGATCTTCTACAACACATTCCACAATACATTTGTTCTCCCTCTTTTGTAGGCGACATAACAATATTGTACCTCTCGCAACTTTCCTAAGGACTCTTGACCATTTTTGGGAAGGTAGATGGGACGTGGAGTTTCACTAATGGCTCTCTCAGTGTTTTCCTATATATCTTTCTCAACCACATTGCCCTCGTTAACTTACTACACTTTCTTTAGATTCTACGAGGTGGGATCTATTTTAGTTATCATTTCTTTCTTATGATAAGAATACCCTTAGTTGTATCTCTAATGCAGTATTGTCTCTGTATTGGGCTTTATACTTTTAGGCTTATGGAATTTCTCGTAAACATCCACCCTTAAGTCCTTTGTAGGAAAACATAAAGCATGTAAGTGTAGGATCAGATGCTTATCACTAGGCCAAAAGTTATAGTTTGTAGTAGAGGTGCAACTGTATTTCCTTAAGCCTTTTAATCCTGTTCCACGGCCTGAACTCAACAATGATCTGCTTTAACAATAAGATAGGGTCCATACATTATATTATACTTATTGAACTCAGTGACCACATAATTAACTTGCTAGATATATCTATTTTTTTGTAGATTACATTTCATCAAGAAGTTGGTTAACATCACAATAATATGGGTTTTGGTGTGGGGGTGTAGCTTCCTGACAGCTATAACCAATCTCGGCTTGGATCCACATTCAATTAGTGATAATCACCTTAAGAGTCAATATTTGGATCCACATTCAGTTAGTAATACATCACTTTAGGGTCAATGCTGGTGTGTCCTCGTGACACCAAGCAAATACATTTAAGTAACTCTTCAAGAAGAAAATTAAAAATAAATTATAAAGTATAAATATATATATATAAGCATAATACATAAAAAATAATTAATAATTTATTTCTAATTAAAATTTTAAAAAATGGTTATAAGTGTAAATTTTTTTAATATAAATTCAAAATTTCTAATGTAAACAATCAATAAACTAAATTATCAATTAAAAAAACTTCACTCCTTAACACTACTTCAATCCACCCAAAACTCATTTGCGCCTTACAAAAATCTCATTCCAATTCTCGCAATATCGTAATTTAATCCCAAAGAAAGAAGAAGAAGATTAAAAGATGGCAAAAAGAAAGGACATGAAAGAAGAAGAAAATAAGAACAAGAAAATAAATAAGTAGTGGCAGCCACAAGAAGAGAAAAAAATGAAGTTTAGGATTTTATTTTATTATATAATTATTTATATTTTAAATCATAATAACAAATTTATCCTGGAATATAAAAAATAATAATATTTTTTAATTTTAAGTTATAAAAATTATTACACCATTTTTCACTATAACGAAGATGAAAAAATATAATGGAAGGAATGCTCGAGCCTGTTTAGTTTAGTATTTTCATTGGCCAAATTTAATAGTAAAAAATCTTTTTTATTTTTTGATATAATTTGGTTCATATTATAGGATTTTTAGAAATTAAAAAAGTTGTTTCCTTTTATCAGAAGAAGTGCTTGTTTGTTTTGTTTTTCATTAACCAAAAAGTATTTTTTTTTAAAATAAAAGTTCTTTTTTAATTTTTATAAGTATTTTATTGGCACTAGAAAAGAACTTTTGAAAATTAAAAAGATTATTTTCCTCTTATTGAAAAAAGTCTAAAATTTAAACTTTTGATAGTAGAGTTTTTCTAACTTTTTTAAATGATAAAATTGTCCAATATATTCTTACTTTATTTTTAAAATTTTGCATTATTTTTTTAAAATAAAACATAAAAAAGTTTTCTATTAAAACAATTGCTTATATTTTTTAAAATTTATTTGAAACAACCTAATGATTAAAAAAATTTTATTAAAAGATTTACTTAATTATAAAGCTTCTGCAAGTAAAAAATCTATTCTAAAAATTTTTATTTAGAAAATTATACCAAAAAAACTCTTATGGATTAATATTTTCGTTTTAAATGGCTGCCTGATATCTATTTAAAAAATTAATGTAACTCTCATTCTTCTGGTAATTAAACATATACATGCTCGATTATTATAATTTATCAACCACAATCATAACTTACTACACCATATTTTTAAAGACTTTTCTCTTCTCTTCATAACTCCATTGGCAAGTTCGTTACATAGCCGAAGTCCTCGTCAATTACATATCCTAAAGCCATTCTACTTATTGGGTTCTTCCGTTAAGAGACGACGACAAAAACTTTATCCTTAAAACAATACCCAAAGGGTTTCTTCATTGCAACGCAACTTCTGCCTCGAATGAAAGCAAATTTGTATTTTGCAAAATAATCTCTCAACCCATAAAAATTTAGCCCAATGAATTCAACCGACTTGAATTCCCATACACTTCAATCTCTGATTTTAAGGAACCCTCGTAAAAATATTCAAAGGTGATAAAGAAAATGTGGGTCATTCTGTTCGTATTTCTCTTCATCCATTAAACTCGAGCTAAAACCAAAATCCCGAGATTGTTAGATTAGTCCCATGTGTGACAATAGTATTATTCATTATCGAACTACTATTGTCACATCAAAACATGTCCAACCTTTAACTGCATTTACTTGCGCCACTTGACTGGCTCAGAATTCGTGTTGCGTCCCTATTCATCAACATCCTGTTGCATGAGTTCCTCCACAACGAGAGCGGAAGAAAATTACCACAATTTAGGTTAGTTTAGATTGTTGTCTGAAAGTATAGGTCAATCTGATAAAATCAGCAGGCAATATGTTCTTATTATACTTTTCCACTAAATGATCTCATTGTCAGGTTACAAACTTACAGTCATATGGAGAATAATCATCCTAGTGATTGATGTTACATATCATGGATCAGTAACATCAAAGAGCCTCTATTTGTATACCAGACAATAACTGTAAAAAGTGATTCTGAGGAAGTCAATTGGCCATATGAACAGGTGAAGATGAAAGATAGAATGAACATATCAGCTAGCATTTAGCCTTATTACCACTATTTAAGACTCGGTGCAGATGAAATGCTTCACCTTGATCCCCATTCATGGACCTTCTCTCCAAGCAGCAAGCAATCAACTGCCTGAGTAACCTTTCCAGATAGGAATGCAAGCAGCAATGCAAATCCTTAACATTGGGATTTGTTGACAATATCATGGCATTAACTGTGTCTGCCACGATCTCACGCTGCGAATCTTCAAGAAGATAACCCACAGAGGACTCCTGTGGTTTTTCATATGCCAGCAAAGCAACACAATCCTACAGAGAGTTTCGAAGGCAGGTTAGCTTTCATCTCAAGTGCAAAAGACAAAAGAATCTATTAATAACTCTTTTAAGTACAAAAATATTTTACAGAAACTGAGACCAAGTCAAATGGTTGGTGCATCCATTTCTCTGACATTAAACAGCGATTGAGACCCCCCACTGTCCTATCAATCAAGATGATATTAATAGACAAAAGTTTTCTATAATTCTTGATCCTTTGTCTCTCAAACAATAAAGAGAATGAACCGTTTTTTAAATTGTTTCCTGGATCTAATTGTCTGTACATGAGGGGAAAAAAAGAAGCAAGCATTCTTCAAAGGTTTACATAATTGTGCCACATCCTAAGTGTTTGGCAAGAACCAAATTTCTCTACATCCTTTTCGCTCTGCTCCCCAAAATCAAAGAGCACCACTCGAAATTGTTTAAAAGCTCGTGGAAAAAGAAGATAAGATTTCCCTCTTGATCTAGTGAAAGCCTATTCGCTAAAACAAATCACTGGATTACATTCATTTCCTACTAAAAGTAGAAAATTCATGCTTGTAAAAGCAATTGCAAGAGCAAGTGACCGGAAATTGCAATGAAGTTGAAAGTTCAGATCATATATACCACCACTACAAGCCCCCTGCCTTGAGAAAATTGCTCTTAGTAATGATTCTTTTGGTGTATGACCATCAAACATCACAAAACGCAAATGGAAAAGTAGTGGTATTTTAATGCAGAAGCAAATAATGTATATAAGCAAGCTTTGTAGTTAATGACAAAAGAATTGTCTCGGTACCTGAACTAAATACTCAAATCCAGCCAGCCCAAAAAATTTTGCCAATTCCATCCTCCCATATTTCACAGCTTCCTCCAATGCTCCAACCTACAAATCACATCAAATTTTAAGCTTGACGAGGCTTGGACCCAAGACCTATCTCTGTACCACCTTACACCTACATAACTTTAGCAAAAATTCAAGCTTGAATGCCAGAAGCTTCTGTTATGTTTCATGTGCCAAAATTACATAGTATTACCAAAAATTCAAGCTTATCAATCATAACCTAAAATGAAGGGCAATGAAAACAATTAATTAATTGAAAGAGCACAAAGACAAATGTAAATATCGATAACCATTACAGTTCCAGTTTCTTAATTTGGTTTAGGCCATTTCAGAGAAAAATTGTTAACCTTCGTCCACATCCATTGACATGAAAGAGTAAAATATTGTAGACAATTTTCTTCTCTTTCTTTCACCTTTTTTAACAAAAAGGCTAGTAACAATGATAATCAAATTACAATAAGAAGCATAATGTACACAAAAAATTGGGACCAGAAGGTGACCAACTGATCCAGACATCATTGAGTTGTAGAAATCAAGAACTACATTGATGTGCTTTCCATTATTTATTCCAAACAATAATAGTTTTGATTAAAAAAGCTTCTGACACGAAACTAGTTGGTTGATTTTCTGCAACATGAAGCAAGTAATAAGCACATCAAATATGGAAAAATGTTATACCCGAACCAACTCGATGAACTTTTGACAGTGAAGCAGAAAGCAAGTAGATGATTTGTCATCCTGCACAAAGCAAAACTCTGTCAGCAATGGCACCATACAAAAGGCAACAAGATGGAAACAGGTCAGGTTATAAGTCTCATAAATGCACATTCAGGCAATAGCATGTTCACAATAGCAGACACTCTCAAAGACAAGTCACCTGTACAATCCAGGGATGCCAGTTACGAAGCTTATCAAATGCAGCATCAATCTCACCATTCCTGATTAGCTTCATCAACAGAGACAATGAAATAATCAAAGCCAGTTCACACACACACACACATATAGATATATGCAGGACAGAAAATTAATAATAACCACCGTTAACAAATATCTATATATATATATATATATATAGAGAGAGAGAGAGAGAGAGAGAGAGAAGTATGATTCAAACATCTCTTTTCATAAAAAAACTAAAAACCTTTTAGAAGTAAAAAGAAAAAGAATGATAAGGCAAGGTTGGCACCAGAAGTTAGATAAACACACCGATTGTCAAACAAAATCATACCTGTCTAAGAGTCTTCCGCTGATTTAATGCATACACAATGTCCTGCTCATCAAAGCCATTTTCTTGTGCAATAAAGATAGGAGGAACAGTACTTTTACCAGCCAATTCAAATGAATTAAGTGTATCTTCGTAGCCATAATGTAACAGGTAGGAGCGCACCAGTCTGCTCATGAAAATACAAAATGAATTTTCAATTGAACCACCATAGTTCTAGTAGTAAAATACAGATAATTGATTCATAATAACATGATGGCATCATCATTTCCCAGGAAAGCTTAGCACTGACATTCAGATGTAAAGAATAAACACAATAATGCACAGTCAAAATTCAAAATCAGATTCAACACAAAAAAATCTGGACCTCAAGCACATCGTTATATAATGCCAGGCACAGAAGACAATAAAGTATTGAAGGTCAATGAAATTGAGAATTATGGCTTAATTTCTAAAAAGGAGCCAACTCAGATATTCTCTAGTAACTTAACAAAATAAAAAACACGACGTTTTATATTTTATTTGCATTTCAGAAGTCTCATGCCTTTGGCTAACTAGTGTTTTTCTATAATTTTTGGAGCTCAACAGCAACTCTATAATTAATCGATTTACTGAAATGGACTACAATAGTTAATGAAAACAGTGGGCAATGAAGGAACACTTGTTTTAATGGCTCCCTTAAGAGGGTATTTTGCTCTTCCAGCTTGATCCATTCATGATAGAATTCTTTGCCATGTTGGATGTCAAGTGTCTTTTTCACTTGTTTGTAAGATATTAGTATCTTAATAATCCTTTAAGCATACTTTTCACAAAGAGACCAGCAAGCATCCTCTGTAAAAGTGGGTGTAATTCTGTCGCTTCTGATTGGAAAAGAAAAAAAATTGTGGATCTTTGAAGCTTTGTTCAAGAGAATGATTAAGCTTTTCCCAAGTGGGGCTGTTAGGAACCTAAGGTATGTTTCCTTGGCTCATATTCTTCTTCCTGCTGTCATTTATGTTTTTAAACCACTATTTCTATTCTTATACTTTCTATCCTAAGGTCTAACCCCAATAGCAAAAAATATTTTGTTCAAAGTGCATTTAAATACAGTGTGAACTTACCCATAACTGGCATTTGGGGGAAGCGATATCTTTTCAATTGTCATCTGTTGCTTCATCCTCTCTTGTGCTTCATACTCCTAATCAAATAATATGGTAAAAAAGTTAAAAGAGACTGATGTACAAGAAAGTACTGGAATTAGAACATTTACTAATTATAAGAATTTCCAATTCAGCGAAGTAACAGAATTTCCTAGTGTTTGATTTAGGAAACAATGTTGCCAATCAGTTGACTTCTATGAATATTATTGGACAAAATCTATTAGTAGACAAAAGGGTTATGAAAATGCACATAACAGTGAGTCACTGTATATGATCTAAATGCATGTAGAGCACAACTAAAGAATGCAGCCAGTAGTTACAACCGAGATACATGTAATGCACCCTATATATATATAGGTCATCCCATCAATTTCAACTAGCTGTTGCCTACTATACTTAGGTGAATAGCTTGGAAGAACTTCCTTTACTCAAGTGTTTTGAGTGAATTGCGTGGACTATAGAACTTCAGTGCTTGAGTTTGGAAACAAATTTAAGTGGATGAGACTCATACTGCTATTTTCTATCTTCTAACCATCTATAAATCACTCCCATGGATGCATGCATTATTTTGCTACTATACAGGATATTTTTGTGTCTATGATTTCTCTATCATTGTTAGTTTCTTTCTTTATTTTTACACATCTCACAAATCCTATAGGTTGCTTTCCACAACAACATAAGCCGCAAAAGTTTCCATTTGATTCCAGCAGGACAACTCTAAGCTCCAAGAACTGCTACAACCAGTAGCAGGTCTTTTCATTAACCAAGCATCCTATTTGACAATTAATAACAGTAGACTAAAATAAATGAAAACACCATGGACATCAAGTTTAAAAGTCAAGAAATAAGAATTAATAATAAAAATTCTCACAGCACTGCAGGGGAAAGAAAAGCTTATATGACATGCCAAGATACAGTTTCAAAACCTAATGCAATGGAATTTTCCTTCTTTACACAAATATATAAGTGCAGACACAAACATAACCATGAAAGCTGAAGGTTAGGCAACCACAGAATACAGTAGTCTAACTTAAGAAAAAATATACAAGCTCAGCTTAAAAAGATAGAGAAAAGGAGAAGATAAATAAGAAACTTGCCTTAACATCGAAAGCAAATTTTTTCTGCCCAAAGTTGACTAGAACCCTGCAGGATTCATATAAAATGAATAATTAGATAATCAAGACCAAAACATATGTAACAAATAGCAAATTTAATGGTGACTACCTAGCAATAACCATTAGCATATTGAAGAGTACAATGAAAAATTCACATAAGTGAAAAATTAATACTTTCTTTGAATTCATAGAGCATCTTATAGCCAAATCACTACACAAAATTCAGAAGATGAAACCAATAAAAGTGTAAGAGATAGAGATGGTAAGAGGAGAGTGAAACAATATACTTATTCTAAATCTGAAAACAGAATGGTAGAAACTATGAAGCTTGCTGCCTTATGCTAGATATCTAAACAAAATCTTCTAAAGAATGGAAATTGTTTATAACTTTACCCTATTCCCATATACAAGGATTTAATACTTCCCTGAATCAAGAGACTTTCAAATACAAATTAATTGAAGGCAGAATAACATAAACATAGACCATTATTATTCTTGTTATTATTATTTTGCTAGGAAACAGAGGATAATTACTTTTCAAAGAAGAGAAATTTACGAAGGTGAACAAGCTGTCATCAGAAAAGAAAAAAACACAAGTCGCACAAATCAGTTTCATCAGCCAATAGTTCCATTATCTTTCTTATCCACAACCAGAGAAAATATATACTTTCTCGATGATCTTTTATGCAGAATTTGCAAAGAGGGTATAATCCCAAATGAGCATCTTCCAACACCCAAAAATATAAGGTCATCCAGCCAGATAGACATCTTCGAAATATTACCTTTTACAAGCACGCCAAATGACTATTACCTCCCGGCCATTTCGCAAAGCTACAACAATTCCAAACACTATACTAAAAACATCAGACACCTACACTTTGTTTGACCATCAATTCAACTACATACACTGCTCTGATTCTCTCTTTCTCTCTCTTTCTCTCTCTCTCTCTCTCTCTCTCTCTCTCAGGCTTTGAGCACACTTCTCTCTTCAGCAACCTCTAAAAAAAAAAGAATTTTGCATTAATTTTGTCTATTGAAGCTTCTTCCATTTCATATATTTCGGGAATGGTATATTGTTTGTTTGGGGCCAATATAAACTGATTTTTGTTTTGCACAATAGATAGGTAGCTTTTTTAGGCTTGATTCTTGCCTCTGTGGAAGCCTAGCTCAAATTTGTATAATCTTCCCTTCTTTCTGAAAAGTTCCTTTTCCCATCCCAAAAATAAAAGAAAGGTTATCCAGAAATCTAATCAACTTTTTGATGAGCCATTCAACAAACTTTTCCATTTTCATTTATTTTGTATCTGTTTAAACAATCCAATTAAAGCCAAAATATAAAATTTATTTGACCAATCTCACTACGCCACTGCTGTCAGTTCCAAGCGAACAGTGATCACAGCACATAGCGACCTAACACCAAAATTTACCCAAAAACCCAGTAGTTGTTGAGCTAGGGTTTGGAAAAGATGCAGCAAAATATGCTCAACATAAGAATGAACAAGCCAAGAAAACAACATCCATGTAAAGTCAAAATATGAAACTCAAATAATAAGACCTAAACATCAATCAATCTCAATTAGTGGAACGAACTTTAAGAGAACCAGATATTTGCATTCTGTGAATCCTGCGCTAAAACATAAAATATTTAATGCAAACATTTAAAAGGGAAGTGTAACATACTCCTCATTTTGGCTGTGAACAGCAATGGTAGGAAATAAGGGACCCTTGATATCTTTGTGCACAGCTCCTACTACTGCCCCATTTTTACTGGCAACATAGAGTGTCATAATGAGATCTTCAGAAGAAATGGATAATAACAAAGTAAAATAACTTTGTACATGAAACAAGCATAAATACATAATCAAACTGTGTAAAAGGATGAAGTACATAACAGCCTTACGTGAAAAAAAATTCTTCTGAAGCATAGTTAATACCACCACCAACAGTATCATTAGAAGTAAAGGTTGGGCCAAAAGCCTCACCCTTTCCTGCCCCATGATAAAGCAGTCCATCATCCCCATGATATCCACAGCTGTTTGCTTCCCACCTGCAGTAGATGGACATATATCACAATTATGAAACCCTATATGCAAGAAATTGAGCAAATTCTCCCTCAATAAAAAATGAAGAGAAAGTTACCAATAAAGGAAATATATAATCAACCAATAAATTATTTGCTAGTAATTTCTTCACCACATAAGAGAATTGGTCAATTTTACACAAAGGATGAGTTAAATTTTACAACAACAATGTCCTTGATTAAATTGGCAAATTAAAGCATTGTTTGACTTAAATTTTATGATTTAATTACGAATTTAATCCATCTTCTACAACCCAATCAGAAAAATCCACGAGGACAAGAATAACATATCTAACAATTCCAACATCAATAACAATTAAATCATTGGATTCAATTTTAAAAAATTCTAAATTCCAATTGATGGATGCCTTTACCATCAACATTCCATCACTGCTACTCTTGAAACTATCACTTCCCGGACAAATGTAAATCGTTTTCCTCCGTCTCATGGAACCTAACACAATCTTCTAATAATTATAGCATTTCTTTTTAACTTTTCTTCGATTTTTAACATCATTTTTTTTTAATTTTCCCTCAAAGATTATTATTTCAACAAACAAACACAATACAATAATAAAACTAATCCAATTAATGATTATAAATATTATTCGCATAATATTGATAAGTAAACAGTTACCCAGGCTGCCTCCGCATCTTGAAGGTCTCATTGGTAAATCCAATCCCAATCTGGCCCTTAGCACCAGCATCCTTCACATAAATCTCAAAGTAGTAGACAAGCCGCTTGACGGGTGCTGGCTTGTTGGCTTGTACAACGCCAACATCATGGCCGTGCAAATTAACACTTGTGTATTTAACTGACAACTTGTCTGGGGAAACCACCAGGAACCCTCCTGAGCTGTTGATTGTGTTCAATTCCGTTGGTGCCTCCTCTTCCTCCTCCTCCACACCAGTCGAGCTCGAAGCCCGAGCCAGCTCTAAGAAGTACAAGCCGGGATCTTGATTCTTGATGTTGTTGTTGTTACTGTTGTTGCTATTGTTGCTATTTATACTCATTGTTGGAAAAAAGCAAAACCCTACAGTTGTTTCAAAAAATCATGCATGAATTGGAGATTTCAAGACTTCGAGCTGAAATTCTTTTACCATTAGCTGTTAACAAAATGAAAGAGTTCCGGTTGTTGGCAGTCACTGATTTGTTCCAATTGTAGCGGATTTCACATATACGAAATGATTTATTCATTTTCAAAGCACGAAAAGGGAATGGAAGAAACAACAAACCTTGGACGACGGCTTCCGGGCTGACAGAGGGATGGCCGGCAACCAGAAAAACGGTGCTGCGTCGGGTAAAGAGCAAAACGAGAGAAGATAGAGAGGTAGCGTCGCGTTCAGGTAAACCTCAGATCGGGAAATTAGGCTTTACTTTGTTGTTATGGTATTGTTAACATGCGGGCAAGACTATCAAATTACCATACATCCTCCTCTAAGCCGTAGATCAAATTAAATAAGTAGCAGGGGTGGGCAGGTTCGTTTCGGTCGCCGAAAATGTTCGATTAGCCGAGTGCAGATCTAAAATCGGACCAACCACTAAGATCTAGTTTGAGTGATCAGAAGCCGGTTTAGGAGTGTTAGCTTGGATGGTGAGCCAATTTTTCTATTATAAGTGAGACCCACAATAAATGTGGGATCTTTTATTCATTATTAGTAGAATTTATTATATTAGTGTATTAGTTGACTTCTCTCTTTGTTGAAGGCATAATTTTTTATCTCGTTAGGGATTAGGACAGACATTTATCAAATTTGGGTTCAAATGTCAAGGGTGACACTAGACTCAAATTAATCAAGACTCTCAATTTTTGATAGATTTTCAACCTAATGTTGGTAAATTGTACATATAATATGTAATATTAAAAAAAAGATATAAAATTGAGCCGAAATTAAATCAATGAGTTTTGGTCCAATTATGATTTTAGTTCTAAATTTTTAATTTTTCAATTTAAAAAATAAGGATTATTATAAATAAAATGGATTAAATCCATTTTCATTAAAGAAGTTTATTTAAACTTTTATACATTTATTGTATTTATTAATTATTAATATTACTAAATTTTTACCTGATAATTTATACTATATATATAAATATACTAAAATGTATAATATATATTATTCAACAATTAAATTTAGCTATTCAATTTGATAATTAATCCAAATAAAGCTAAGTATTTAAGGGTTATATTATATTAAAATATATTATTTGTATCCTTTTATTTTTTCTTATTTATAATTTGAACTAACATTTATAATACGTTATCAATACAAGTATGGATGATAAATTATATTCTTATTATTATTTTACGGCCTATTATTTTTAGTATTTATATTGAAATATTGTTTCTTTATCCATTATTTTTATCTTTTTAATATTCATTCAAGGTATATTATTATCAAGATATAAATACTGTTGAATATGATTATTGCAACTCAAAGTTTGTATAAAAGATAATTTAGAACTCAAAGTTCTCAATATTAATCTCATTTAATCAGAACCTAAAGTTTTGGAAATAGATTTTAAAATTAGAATCTGAAGTTCTCCTTTTTTGTTTTTGTATGTAATAAGTTCTATTAAAATGTCAAATCTCGCACACCTACAACTTCTTGCTCTTGATGTCTCCGAAAATAATAATCTACAAATTCTAGAGTAAAATGCACCTTCAAGCTATAGGATTAGAAGACACAATTAAGAAGAAAAATTAATCATCCTTGTAGTATAAGTCAAAGGCAATGATTTTCCTTCGCCATCATTTACATGAGAGCTTGAAAGCTCAATATTTAATTATGGAGAACCCATTGAAGTTATGGAAAAATTTAAAAGATAGGTATGATCATTAAGGAGACATATTCCTCCCTAAAGCAAGAGATAAGTGGATGAATATAAGATTACAAGATTTTAAAATTGTTACTAATATAACTTTGTTCTATTTTGTATTATATCACAACTAAAATTGCATGGTGAAGAAGTCGTTGAGCATAGTATGCTAGGGAAAACATTATCTACTTTTCATGCATTTAATGTGATTTTGCAACAACAATATCGTAAACGCAGATTCATAAAGTATTCAGAACTTATCTCATGTCTTCTAGTTGTTGAACAAAATAATGAGCTCTTGTTGAAAAATTATGAATCACGTCCGACTAGCTTTTTACCATTCCCAGAAGCGAATGCAAACATAAATAGTAATAATGGACATGATAGCGGGTATAGGAAGGGTATGATTATCACCCTCATGTTAAATCCTCAAGATGGAAAAACGAGAAAACAAAACATAACCACCAAAAGTCGAATGTTTATGAAAAGAAATAGAGTAAGAAAAGTACATATAATAAGCCTTATAGAATCTCTAATAATATTTGCAGACGATGTAGGGTTAAGGGCCATTAGGCACGTGTATGTCAGAAAACCATGAAAGATAAAGGAAAGAAAATAGAGACTAATTTCATTGATGATCCAAATCCTATTAAAATTCCTCATCTTGATGTTTCTGATTTTTTTGAAGATAAAGAAGGAAATATAGGTTACTTGATTGGTGATTGAAATGTCCATATCAATTAAAGTGTTATTATAGTTCTTTTTATTTTATTTTATTTTTAACATATATATTTTTATCTTTTATATTGCAATAATCTAACGTAATATAATATATTTATATTATATTATAAAACAATAATTATACCCTATATAATAATAATTATTATATAAAAATAACTAATAAATCTCTAAAATTGGACCAAATATAATATATTTATGTAAAATAACAATATTAGAAATTAAAAATAACAATATTAAAAATTATTTGAAAGAAATTAGATAAAAATAAACTACACATTCATAATTATTAGAAATTAAATAAAAAATATAAATAAATAAATAATATTTTAGATTTATAAATTTTATTTTATTTAACAACATATGCAATAAATATTTATAATTATATTATAATTTAGATAAAATATATGTATACATATTTCAAATGTAAATAAAATAATAAAAATAAATATCAATGAAAATGTATAATAAATTATATAAAAGTAAAATATAATATATTTATATAAGATATGTTAATTAAATAAATAACAGTATTATTTTAGTAATATTTTTTAACTTTCATTACTGCCTAACATAGAAGAATACTCAAATTATTTGAATTCAGATTACAAAGAAACAAGCTGGATGGATAGTTTAAGGGTAAATGAAGAGAAGTTAAAAAAAAACCAATCATATTAGAAAATATGGATTTTAAAACCTCCAAAACCTGGTGATGTTGTGTGCTAGTCTTTGCAATGAAGGATTAAAAAAATGGATAGAAAATAAATATTGGCCTTGGGTGAAAAGGACAACATTACACCAACTTAGAATTCTGAATTAATAATTAGTAGAAATCCAATGTGAATATAAGCAACTCCTGATCATCATTACATAAACAGACCACATCAACCAAGCAAACTTCAAGCTCAAGTTGTTTGAGTTTATCAAAAACTTCTTCAAAATGAGCCTAATCATAATTATTACTTTAAAATAATTGTATAATGAATGCATCAAACAAGATTAAAAATAACTAACTCGAAGCAACTCAGAGGGGTGTAGTATCAATCAACGCTTCCAGGATCTTCTTCTCCAATTATTTTTCACTAGTCCACACAAAATTTTGTCATCGTATGAGTCCATTCTTCTCTTTCTTCTACTCTTCCCTTGCCTTTTCTTTCATCTTTCATCTTTCAGTTTTCAAGCTTTTCAACTCTTTCCTTCAACTGAATCCATAAATAGAAAAATGATTGAGGCATATAGTATATGCATATCAACAGCATAAGATGAGGTAGGCTATTCAAAAAATAGAAATGATTACATAATTGAAACAAACAGGTAAATAACAATATTTAACTTTTAACTCTTATAAGAAATGAAATTTTTGGATAAATTATTTGTTCAAATTATGGAGAGAAATAAATTATAAAATATCACCCTATGTGATTCATTCATAATTTATCATATTTCAATATACAAAGGCAACTATTTTTTAACAAAGAAAAACTAATTCTAAATAATTTTTGTAAAAGTTTTTTTATTTTATCAAACTAACCCTTCAAGTATTAAAAGACCGTACCTAACTAACCCTTACTCGCATTGTTGCCGTTAACTTCATGTCTCGAGGAATTATCAAAAAGCCAGTCCATCTCTGCAAAGGTTTTCTCATGTATTTTGGGGAGACACATGTAAAAGAACGCTATGGCTACTAATGCTGATATGAAAAATAAGACAATGTCATGGTAACTATGATCTTTCTGTAAAGTGATACAATCTAAGGGTGGACATAGGCAGATCTGGTTCGAGTTTTTTAAAAACCAGATTGAACTAAAAAATATCGGGGTTTTAACTTTTAAGTTTAGATTGGACCGAATTTAAGAAAGAGACCGGACCAAGACTAGACCGACTAGTCCAGTCCAGGTCAATCCAGTTTTTAAATTTTTATTTTAAATTTTTTAATTCAAAATTAAAATTAAAACAAATTTTTTTAATTTAATATATATAATTTGATTTTTATAATACTTAACTTATGAATATAATATAAAATAATTAATTAATTTAAAAAAATTAATAAAAATATTAAAATTCTGTCTGATCTGAGTTTTTTTATTAAAAACCGAAACCAAAATTTTTGAATTTTCTAAAATTGAACTCGAAACCGGACCGGATGATATGTAAGATTTAATTTCTTGTTTTTTGAAAAATGAATTTTTGGAAATTAATTTCCAAATTTTGAATGTAAAACTTTTAAATTCTTGAAATACTACATATGGAAAAAGTTTATTGGATTTTTAGATTTCGAAAACGAAAATTTTGTAAAATGTTAGGAAATCATTAACTAAGACATTTGGTGGTCAATGTTATAGGTTTTCAGTAACAGCTGCATACTATTCGAATTTATTTCAAATTATGAATGCTCCAAGGCGTTGCTTAACTGTCGTTGGCATATTATACTTATAATTGGCGCTATTCCGTGAGTGCTCTTTGCAATCGACATTTTAGCGATGCCATAGTTACCTTGTTGGCTAGTCATGCAAGGTAGATTGAGGGACGCCAAAAAAGTTTTTAACAAAATCTTGAACTCAAAAGAAAAAGCTCTCATGCGACTTGCTAATATGAAAGAAGCAATTGGTATTCCTTAGAATTACAACGACAATGTCACATTGGTACAAAAATATAGCCATGGCGAGGGTTTATAGAGAGAACTACTCCTACATCCTACACTGACTATTCTTTGCACCATAATTGCAATCCTCAGTATTCATTTGTTCCAACAAACATCTGACATAGATGTTATCATCTCGTAGAGTCCTATTAGAAAAGATGATCACTTAATATCAAATAATGAAAAATTACGCGCAACCATGTCATTAAATTTGTCAACACAATTTTTACTTTAAGGGCTACGTTTTTACTTGATAAAGCGAGATGACACCCTTTGCTTTTGAGCAGTATTGCACGCATGATCTTTTCACTTGCAGACATATGCTTCTTGAGAACCAAGCTAGTGATTTGGGTCAATCATTTGGCTATTCCATCATACGTTGCATTTTTCTCAATTGGATTGGATCTATTACTTACAATTTACAGTGCATAGATGTTACCATTGAAGTTATGGGCTCATGGCACTCGTATTATAGATATTGTAAATAGAGAAACAAGTAGGATTGTATTAGCGCTTGGCAAAAAAGCTCGAAGCTTGAAAAATTGGATCGGACCGATCTCTCTTACATATTATATGGTCTAGTTTCGAGTTCAATTATAAAAAATCTAGAAATTTCGGTTTCGGTTTTGGTTTTTACTTCAAAAATCTAGATCGGACAGAATTTTAATATTTTTTCTAAATTAATTAATTATTTTATATTATATTAATAAGTTAAATGTTATAAAAGTCAAATTATATATATTAAATTGAAAAAAAGAATTGTTTTAATTTTAATTTTAAATTAAAAAATTTAAAATAAAAATTTAAAAATTGGACCGACTTGGATTGGATTGGTTGGTCCAATCTTGGTCTGGTCTCTTTCTTAAATTCGGTTCGGTTCAATCTTAAAAGTTAAAAATCCGATATTTTTGAGTTCAATATGATTTTTAAAAAGCTCGAATCATCTTGAATAAATTTTTGATAAGTAATATTCAAAGCATTTTCAACCGTATTGATGTGGTTTTCATTAGTCTTAAAGAGAATTTGAGTTGTATGGAAGAGTGTTTTAGTCGTGGAGAAGAAAAGTTCAGTAGTAAGGAAGAATAGTTCAGTAGTAAGGGAGAATAGTTCAGTATTAAGGAAGAATAGTTTAGCAGTAAGGGAGAATAGTTCAATAGTAAGGAAGAATATTTCAGTCATAAGGAAGAAAAGTTTAGTCGTCTTGAATAAATTTTTAATAAATAATATTCAAAGCATTTTCAACCATATTAGCGTGTCTTTCATTGGTCTTGAAGAGAATTTGAGTCGTATAGAAGAGTTTTTAAGCCGTGGGAAAGAAAAGTTCAGTAGTAAGGAATAATAATTCAGTAGTAAGGAAGAATAGTTTAGTAGTAAGAAAGAACAGTTCGGTCTTGAGGAAGCAAAGTTTGTTCGTCTTCAACAAAATTTTAATAAGTAATATTCAATGCATTTTCAACTGCATTGACATGTTTTTCATTAGTCTTAAAGGGAGTTTGAGTCGTATGGAAGAGTTTTTTAGTCGTGGAGAAGAAAAGTTCAGTAGTAAGGAATAATAGTTCAGTAATAAGGGAGAATAGTTCAGTCGTAAGGAGGAATAGTTCAGTAGTAAGGTAGAAAGGTTCAGTATTAAGGAAGAATAGTTCAGCAGTAAGGAAGAATAGTTCAATCATAAGGAAGAAAGGTTTAGTCGTCTTGAATAAATTTTTAATAAATAATATTCAAAACATTTTAACCTTATTAACGAATTTGCATTGGTCTTAAAGAGAATTTGAGTCGTATAAAAGAGTTTTTCAGTCATGTAGAAGAAAGGTTCAGTATTAAGGGAGAATAGCTCAGAAGTAAGACAGAACAGTTCCGTTGTATGGAAGAATAGTTCAGTATAAAGGAAGAACAGTTCAGTATTAGGGAAGAATAGTTCAGTCGTGAGGAAGAAAAGTTTGATCGTCTTGAATAAAATTTTAACAAATAATATTCAAAGAAATTTTAACCATATTGACGTGCTTTTCATTAGTCTTAAAGAGAATTTGAGTTGTATAGAAGAGTTTTTTAGTCGTGGAGAAGAAAAGTTCAGTAGTAAGGAAGAATAGTTCAGTAGTAAGGGAGAATAGTTCAGTAGTAAGGGAGAATAGTTCAATAGTAAGAAATAATAGCTCAGTAGTAAGGAATAATAGTTCAATAGTAGGGAAAAATAGTTTAGCAGTAAGGAAGAAATGTTTGTTCGTCTTGAATAAATTTTTAATAAATAATATTCAAAGCATTTTTAACCATATTGACGTGTTTTTTATTGGTCTTAAAGAGAATTTGAGTCGTATGGAAAAGTTTTTTTAGTCGTGGAGAAGAAAAGTTCAGTAGTAAGGAATAATAGTTTAGTGGTAAGGGAGAGTAGTTCAGTAGTAAGGGAGAATAGTTCAGTAGTAAGGGAGAATAGTTCTGTAGTAAAGGAGAATAATTCAGTAGTAAGGAAGAATAGTTCAGTCCTGAGGAAGAAAAGTTTAGTCGCCTTGAATAAATTTTTATTAAATATTATTCAAAGCATTTTCAACCATATTAATGTGTTTTTCGTTGGTCTTCTAGAGCATTTGAGTCGTATAGAAGAGTTTTTTAGTCATGGAGAAGAAAGGTTCAGTAGTAAGGAATAATAGTTCAGTAGTAAGATAGAATAGTTCAGCAGTAAGAGAGAATAGTTCAGTAGTAGGGAATAATAATTCAGTAGAAACGAAGAATAGTTCAGTTGTATGGAAGAATAGTTCAGTAGTAGGGAAGAATAGTTCAGTCGTAAGGAAGAAAAGTTTGTTCGTCTTGAATAAATTTTTAGTAAGTAATATTCAAAGCATTTTCAACCGTATTGACGTGTTTTTCAATAGTCGTAAATAGAATTTGAGTCATATGGAGGACGTTTTGAGTCGTGGTGTAGAATAGTTCAGTAGTAAAGGGAGAATAGTTTAGTAGTAAGGGAGAAAAGTTCAGTAGTTAGGGAGAATAGTTCGGTCGTGATTAAGAAAAGTGTGTTCGTCTTGAATAAATTTTTAGTAAGTAATAATCAAAGCATTTTCAACCGTATTGACGTGTTTTTCAATGGTC